>CM040977.1:4081824-4144526 GCA_022985145.1 Pangasius djambal | reverse complement strand
CTGTCTCACTCTCATCACCTTGTCGCTCTGTCTCACTCTCATCACCCTGTCTCACTCTTATCACGCTGTCTCACTCTCATCACTGTCTCGCTCTGTCTCACTCTCATCACCCTCTTGCACTCTCTCACTCTCATCGCTCGGTCTCAATCTGCCTCACGCTGTCTCACTGTCTCTCTGTTTCACCTTTGCACGCTATCTTACTCTGTCTCACTTTCACTCTGTTTCACTCTTTTATGCTGTCTCACTTGTTCACTGTCTCACTCTTTCTGTTATCACCCTGTCAGCCTTTTGGCCTTTAGGCCACAATTTCACATGTAGTGTGTGTTGTGTTAATATTCAAAAAATCCTGACTTTCCATTTCATTTCACCCCAGAGGACCAGACCACTCACCACAGACACTTCCTCTTTCTTTCTTTCTTTCTTTCTTTCTTTCTTTCTTTCTTTCTTTCTTCCACTCTGATCTCCTCTTTCAGTTCTTTCACCTTTAATCTCTTTCTACTACACTAAACTCAGTGTTCTGTTGTTTCTGGTGTAAAACACTGTTAGTGCTTATTTCATGGCTTTTTCATGGCTGTTTTTTATTCCCCCTCTCACGATGGGGACTCAGACTTGTTCACACTGAGGTTTGAGTCTCACCCCGGCGGAGACATACAGCAAATCACATTATTGTTCCTGTTTCACATGAACACAGCCGTGAAATGGAGGGATGAGTAGAAAAAATAAGTATGAGAGTCCGTCTGTGCAGAGAGAAACTGGGGCGCAGAAGGCTGTCTGTGTGTGTGTGTGTGTGTGGTCGGTTGATTGTGTTTCTCTGGCAGAGCGCAGTGCTGGCAGTAGATTTAAAGTGGGCCGTGTGTTTGTGTAGAAGTACAGCAGTAGTGCAGTCTCTCCCCAGTCTCTCCTCAGTCTCTCCTCAGCTCCTGGCACACGAATGTGTGTTTTCCGACTCGACTCCTAACAGGGTTAATGGGGAATTTTCTCTCCAGAGACAGGAAGGTGTTATTCCGTTAATGCTTCGTGCGTTCTCGTGTCACTGTCTTGCTCTTTCCGCGAGCAATTTCCCTTCACTAGCTTTCTGCCATGCCAATGAATGAATGGAGCAAACAGCTAGTTTATAATATCAATCTCTCTCTCTCTCTCTCTCTCTCTCTCTCTCTCTCTCTCTCTCTCTCTCTCTCTCACACACACACACACACACACACACACACACACACACACACACACACACACACACACACACACACACACACACACACACTCTTTGTGTGCTGAATAGTCTCTAAATACTATTTATTTATTAGTATATCAGTGTGTCTTCCTTCACACAGAGTCTGTCCTCTTCTCCCATCACTTCCTCTCTGTCTGCACAACACGCACTCCTTTATTTCTCCCTTCATTTTTCCGCTCCACTTTTCCACACAGTCTATCAGTGTACGTCCTTCATCCATTTTCCCTCCTTACTGTCACATCTGTCTATCTGTCTGTCTCTGGCTCTCTCTTTCTTACAATTTTTTTCTTCCATGTTTTCTTTTTCACTCTTTCTCTCTGCTTGTCTGTCTCTGTGTCTGATTCTCTCTCTCTCTCTCTCTCTCTCTCTCTCTCTCTCTCACATTTTTATTTCTTTAATGTTTTCTGTCTTTTTCTCTTTTTCAGTTCTCTCTATCTCTGTCTATTTCTCTTAGTGTCTCTTTCTCTCTGTCTGTCTCTCTGTCTCTGTATGTCTCTGTCTCTCTCTCTCTCCCTTTCTCTTTCTCTGACTTTCTGTCTCTCTCAAGCACACTCTCTGTCTGTGTCTCTGTCAGTTTTCTGTCAATTTCTCACACTCTGTCACTCTCTCTCTCTCTCTCTCTCTCTCTCTCTCTCCCCCCCCTCCCTCCCTCCACTGGCACTCTTTCATTCTTGGCTTCTTCTCCTGTTTCTTTATTCCTCCACCCCTCACCACCCACTCTGACTTTTCCACAGCCATCTCTGTGGATCAGATCACGCTACAGCCCAATCCGCCATCATCCTCTGATTATCCACACTCGTATCCAACAGAATCCCACACACACACACACACACACACACACACACACACACACACACACACACACACACACAAAACTAACTTGAAGACTGTTGAAACTCCCTCTTTACCTCTGAGTGCAGGTTTGTGTATATCTGGGTTCTCTGTTTATCTTTGAGTTAAACCTGTGTTCTAGGTGTGTAGAGAAACAGTCTGGAGGTGTGTATGGGACTGTATTTAAATCACACTCCCGTCCCCTCCTGCAAAAAAAAAAAAAAGTTTGTTCAATTTTTCATCTTTCAGTTTCTACCACTCGCAATATTTTCTAATGAACTTGGTTCTTAGAAAATATTGCACCATTGTGACCCTGACTAGGATAAAATAGTTTCTGGCAATAAACGAATTCCCGAGCTAAACGAGCCAGGAGTCCAGTACGCTCACATGCTAATGAGTGTGACCTCGCCTTCGGCCCGCAAGCTTCCCCTTAGAAAATCACATTAATATCACATGATCATGTGAGGAATATGCGATCACACACGAAAACCATGTCCTGAAACATCATGTCTGGACTCAAATCATGTGAAAATGGGATCACAGGAAAATAAATATGAAAAATGAAACCACATGACCTACGTGACAAATTAACATGACAATAAATGAGTTAAAAAAAAAAAAATCACATGCATTGTGTGTGAAAAGCCCATTACACGAACAAAGTGTGAAACAAAATGTGAAGTGTGTAAATTTGACATATTAATCAAGCGATTATTGTAAAACAGTCCACTGACGCACACAAACACACACTGTGCATGGAGAAATATTAGCTTTAATCTCTAACTGAACACCTACAAGGTGACGATCAGCAGGGTAGGTGTGTGTAATAAAGCGCAATCCGCACACACACACACACACACAGCCATGTGAGTGTCACTACTGTGCTGATGTGAGAATGATATCTGCTCAGTGGTGGGCTCTATAATTACTACACTGAGTGATTATAAACCTACAGAGTGACTTATAATTGATGAAATTACAACTGAGTTCCTGTTCACGTTATTATATCTAAGTGCCTACGCTTCAGTGAGCTTCCAACTAACTGTTGCTGTGCTAGCATAATGTCTGTTCCATGTGTGCTTGTTGAAGATCCCATTCCAGATTTGGTCCCTCTTTGCTGCTGTAATAGCCTCCACTCTCTACTCTCTTACTTTCCACCAAATGTTGGAGCGAGGCTGTGGGGATTTTGATCATTCAGCCACAAGAACATTAGTGAGGTCAGGCACTGATGTTGGGTGAGGAGGTCAGGGGTGCAGTCGGTAAAGGTGAGTTCATCCCAAAGGTGTTCAGTGGGGTTGAGGTCAGGGCTCTCGAGTTCTTCCACTCCGATCTTAACACACCTTGTCTTCATGGAGCTCGTTTTGTGCACAGGGGCACTGTCACGTGGAGCAGGTTTGAGCCTCTTAGTTCCAGTGAAGGGAAATTTGAATGGTACAGCATACAAAATCAAATTGTGTGCTTCTAACTTTGGGGCTGAACAGAATAAAGGAACAGTAGAAGAAGCCATGAATGAAAGGGTGCTGAGAGAGAGAGAGAGCGTCTGAGACTGAAAACTAAGTTTTTACTACAGCTAGTCAGCTTCATTTGTGCATTACTCCAAAGACTGTGCTGTTTTCTAGAAGAAGGAATTACTTCTTACTACTTAAACAAATGGAAAAAGGCTGAGAGAAATTTAAATCAATACAGAAAATATATCTCAAGACTGGACTCAAGTCCTAGATTATACACAGCTACAGAAAAGTTGACATATTACTTACGTTTACACTGAAAATACAGTGCATGAGTACAGAGCACTGAGTGGTTATTGTTGAATAAAGCATGACCATGAACTGATACACAATACTGAGGTCACCAGTTAATATGTCAAAGCTGCAGGTGAAGCATCCTGTCGTTGCATAGTTAAGTCATGGCCACAAATTGTGTACTTTGAGCCCTTAATATGTTATATAGAATGTTATACTTAATATGTGATCTTCAGGTTATTATTTGGCAGGGACTCGTGGCAGAGTCTATTCACGTTGAGAATTCTCGTAAGTGACGAGGGCTAATGGATTATCCATGTCGAAACACCAGTGACTACAACGTGTCTTTATACATCAGTTCAAGATTGACGTGTAATGTTATCAGTCATATCCATGATGCAGTTTCTGTAGCCATAATCATCTTATTCAATTTACTTCTCTCAATTTTTTCATCAGTTATTTTAAATTACAAAGGTTGCCATGAATACATTGTGGCAACAAAATAGATTGCACGAAAAGGTTGTAATTATGCAGCCATTTTGTTTCCCTTGCAAAATACCTAATGGAATGGTCCTGTCACCCAGATAGGCCGTCTTACCTGAAATTCAACATAAATTCTTTTGAAATATCTTTCCAATTTGTTAAAACACGTCATGAAGTACTCAGAAAAATGTCCTACATTCAACTCATTCATCCCGTGAAGTGAATAACATCGATTATCTCGTTATAGTGGCACCTGTAAAGGGGTGGGATATATTAGGCAGCAAGTGAACAGTCAGTTCTCAAAGTTGTGTTAGAAGCAGGAAAAATGGGCAAGCGTAAGGATCTGAGCGACTTTGACAAGGGCCAAATTGTGATGTCTAGACGACTGGGTCAGAGCATCTACAAAACAGTAGGTCTTGTGGGGTGTTCCCGGTATGCAGTGATTAGTACCTACCAAAATGGTCCAAGGAAGGACAACTGATGAACCGGTGACAGGCTAGCCCGCCTGGACTGATCCCCCAGAATAGCTACTGTAGCACAAATTGCTGAAAACGTTAATGCCAGCTGTGATAGAAAGGTGTCAGAACACACAGTGCATCACAGCTTGCTGCATATGGGGCTGCGTAGCTGCAGACCAGTCAGAGTGCCCATGCTGACCCCTGTCCACTGCTGAAAGCACCTACAATGGGCACATGAGCATCAGAACTGGACCATGGAGCAATGGAAGAAGGTGGCCTGGTCTGATGAATCATGAATCATGATTTCCTTCACATCATGTATGTGTGTGTGTGTGTGCATTGCTTACCTGGTAAAGAGATGGCACCAGGATGCATTATGGGAAGAAGGCAGAATGTTTCGCTGGGAAACCTTGGGTTCTAACATTCATGTGGATGTTACTTTGACACATTCCACCTACCTAAATATTCTTGCAGACCAAGCACACCCCTTCATGGCAACGATATTCCCTTATGGCAGTGGCCTCTTTCAGCAGGATAATGCTCCCTGCCACACTGCAAAAAAATTGCTCAGGAATGGTTTGAGGAACATGACAAAGAGTTCAAGGTGTTGACTTGGCCTTCAAAATCCCCAGATCTCTGTCTGATCGAGCATCTGTGGGATGTGCTGGGAAAAAAAAAGTCCGATCCACGGAGGCTCCACATCGCAACTTACAGGACTTAAAGGATCTGCTGCTAACGTTTTGGTACCAGATACCACAGCACACCTTCAGACGTCTTGTGGAGTCCATGACTCGACGGGTCAGAGCTGTTTTGGTGGCAAAAGTAGGACCTACATAATATTAAGCAGGTGGTTTTAATGTTATGTCTGATCGGTGTATTTACTACACTGTGGTGCACAAGAATGTGGTGTTTGTTAAGGGAATCAATATGGTGGACACAAAGTATACACGTGTTTGTGACGCCACATGAAAACAAAAGATATTAATTCATGTCATGCCTTATCGAAAAATAAATAACATTTCAATTCAGAGGCTCTGTACATCAGACAAGGCAAGTTTTAAAAAAAATGTACAGAAATTTAGGAGGTCCAAGTGACATTTGTATAAATATATACTACAGGAACAATTTCATTAATATTTTAGGGCAAAATTAAGATGATGGATGATACCCAAACAGGACACAAAAAAAAGAATCTACAGCGATATTGACACATAAAGTATATCAGGAAGATTAGTTATTTTCATAATAATCAAAACATACTTTTGTGAACTAGTCCTAGGATTTTTGGCTTATCTTTACAAAGTTCATGTCAAATCACTCAGCAGAGTGTGAACCTCATGAATGATCAAAAATATGTTGAGATTTGTAACATGGCTGCCATACGCCAGTCATTAAGCTGTAACACCTGACATTCTAGATAGATTTGCATGAAACTTATTATAAGGCTTATTCAGGACTGAATGCTGAGGATATCGGCAGAGGTTGAGGTGTGGTCCTCCAGAGGGGGCGGAGTTAGATTCAAATAACTATTTTTCAGGCTCTGTACTCCAGGGAGTGTGAAGGGAATCTCTACTGTTAGCGGGGTTACTTCAAAAACGTGGCCACCATCAGCCAATCAGATTGCAGCATGCACTTCACTGTGTTTACACTAAGGTACCACCATGAACCGTATGTTCCTCTGTGGTTGCTTTAGTGTTCTATGCAAATTGGCAAGAACTAGCCACTGGGGCACTGTTTACAAAGGGTGCTTGGCCTCCGTAGAGTGCCACTTGTGGCTATTAATCAATCAATCAATCAATCAATCAATCAGTCAATCACCCACTTCTTAGTGGAAGCCCATCCCATCTTGCAAACTGATTCTCAACAATTATTATATGATAATTGTCTGTCTGTCTGTATATTTTTAACCTAATTTTCTCCCAATTTAGTGGTAGTCCATTCCATTGAAACTCAACAATGATTATATTATCTTTATTCATATTTTATTTTATTTTAGTTACCTAATTTTCTCCCAATTTACTGGTAGTTCTTTACAGCTTTCTAATTAAGTCATTTTTTACCCAATTTTCTCCCAATTTAATCCATTCTATTTGCTAACTCGGTCTCACCAATTATTATGTTATTTTCTATTTGATCTATTTACCCAATTTAATGGTAGCCCATTCCAGCAAATTGAGCCTCGTTCAATTTTGTATACATGAACTAATAAATGCACGTTTGGTTTGGTCATCACTGCCAATTGCTTGGCTCCCTGGGTCTGTCCTGGGTCTTCCCTGGGTCTATCCTGGGTCTGCCCTGAGTCTGTCCTGGGTCTGTCCTGGGTCTGTCCTGGGTCTTCCCTGGGTCTGTCCTGGGTCTTCCCTGGGTCTTCCCTGGGTCTATCCTGGGTCTGCCCTGAGTCTGTCCTGGGTCTATCCTGGGTCTGTCCTGGGTCTTCCCTGGGTCTTCCCTGAGTCTGTCCTGGGTCTGTCCTGAGTCTTCCCTTGGTCTGTCCTGGGTCTGTCCTGGTGGCTTTGGCATCACCATAAGACTTAATTTTAAAGCTCACGTGATCATCAGCGTTTCACACAAAAATATTGACTCACACATGCTGCAGGTGTTAGTGGATTTATTGGAATCCCTTGATATTTGTCCAAACACAGTTATGGCAATATTTGAATCAAGATATACAGTTTAGAGGAACTAGTTGCATCTGTCATTTGCTGATGTTGAATATTTCCGTACGGTTGAGTGGGTTTCGCTAACCGGTAGTGTACAAAGCATTAGAATTAAAAAGTCTGTCCGAAAAAAAAAAGAAAGTCCAATATGAACAAGAAATGGGTTTTCATCACAAACAGGAGGAGGAGGAGATATGGCTTTGTCTCTTGGAGCTGGACTCGTTATCCAGCATTAAGTTTTTTCCCCAAAAACATCTGACACACTGGACAAAAAAAATAAAATAAAAAAAGGGAACCTTTTGACTGTCCTTCATTAACAGTCCTGCACAGAGACATGAAGAATAAGAAGAAGAAGAAGAAGAAGAAGAAGCTGAGTGTGTTTAACGTGGTGGTCTGAGACAGGAAACACACTTTGCCCTCACGTCGCAGAAAGACGCGCAAATGCTTTTATACAAATGCATAGTATCAATATTATAGAAAAAAAAGAAAAAAAAGAAAAATGTACAAAACAGTTAAGCGCTACCTCTGTGCAAGATGAAATCAGATTTCAGCTGAAACAGAAGAAAGATCGTCACTTTCTGGATGGTTCTGAGACCCAAACAGTACAAGTGTGTGTCGTCTCCAGCACCATGACTGAATTTAATCTCTTGAGGTCGTCGTAATTCAACTCTGTCATTCATTTTTTTTAATCTTATAGTCTGAAGATTAACTTACTTGTCTCTAAGTCTTTAAAGTCCTTCCTGTGGTGTGAACAGACGATGCGAGGATTTCTAAAGTCCACATCTCACAGTGTGCATATTCTTCCTTCCTTCCTTCCCTCCCTCCCTCCCTCCTTCCTTCCTTCTTTCCTTCCTTCCTTCCTTCCTTCCTAATCCAAATCTGAGGAAGCCTTACTAAGCATGTGGCTGTTCTAAAATGGACAAACGCTGGATGACAGAGTGATTTGCGGCAACCAAAAGCATAGCAAAGTTTGGCAACATGTTTGGCGATTGTTATTTCTTTAATTTAGCATGCTGTATGCGCCAGCATCCGGCTCGAATCCCTTCGCTTAGCAAAGCCAAGGGAAGAAACCAGCATATAAAAACAGGTTTAGTCAATCTCACATTCAGATTGTAAAATTAGCTCTCACATACATACAATTTAATGTACATTCATATCACTCATAATTACAGGGGCGTTGAGCTGAATTCACACACAAGGAGCGACAAAATAGAAATTCTAAATGAAAGGGGAGTCACTAACATTTTTTTCAACTTCCAACAAATGGTTAAAGTAGAAATGTTCCATACAAAGCAACAAAATAACGCACTGATTTATTTACAATAGATAGATACTGTAAAATGGTAACTCACGCAAGATAAAAAGGCACAGTTTCCCTTCTTAAATACACTGTAAACATCTTCAAAAAGCATGCATAAACAATTCACTTTACAAAAAAAAAAAAAAAGATCTCGGATAGTCTTTGTAGACAAAGTACTATTTTCTTTTCTTCTTTTAAACCAGCAAAATAGATTTCTCTCAAAAATACTTTGCCATACATCCTATGAACCTTTCAACATTTATTCTCATTTACATATATTCATATGTATTTATATATGTACTTATATATAAAAAGAAATCAGAAAAAAAAACAGGGAGCAGAAGTTTAAAAAAAAAAAAAAAGAGAGAGAAATATTTGACAACTTATTTTCCTTTACACACTTCTCACGTTCATCAGCGCAGTAGCAGTGTATGTACACAAACTAGTGACACGGGACTGATTGGGTCTAAAGAACCGTTCTGGCTTCTCTATATTCCCACTTTATCATCATTTACACTTCAACAGCAAGCATGTAAACGAATAATGTAACACACACACACACACACACACACAGGGCGATGTGAAGCAAAGTGCCTTATCCCATTCCCTCCCTCCCCACACGTCATATTACTGAAACAAACCCGACACACACCGATCCTCTCCGACATCACATTATCTCTGCTGTGCAAATCAGAAGCTAATCACGCGGCAGGAGACGAGTCACTCACACATCTGTACAAATATTACTAATAACACACGCATAATAATAATAGTAATAATAATAATAATACTGTAGTTATTGTTGCAATACATATATTATTACTATTATTTTTAATATAAGTCCATCAACTGTGGTAATAATAATCATCATCATCATCATTAATATTATTATTGGTGTGTATTAGTGTATTTTAGTGATATCTGTAGAGATGTTTGTGTGAATCCGGTTGAGATGCTTTCCGAGCGACGCCCCTCAGCCTCCCGTCCGTCTCCTCTGTCACCGTCTTACATTACAGCATTACAGAACAAACTCAAGCTTTTTTTTTTTTTTTCCTCTCACTTTCATCAGTAGCATCACTGTTTCACCTCCACAGTTTTCTTAAAACAGTAGGACTTCCCCCAAGTGGACTAATAATAACCGGATACGAAAGGAAACGTCCTCTGTACAGCAACGTAAATGTGGAAACTATGAGTATATGCGCAACATTATTTCTGCAGCGTGTATACGTCCTAAGCTGGAGGCTACTGTAGCTTTTAGTGCTGTTTAGTGTTGTTAGTGTTTACTGTATGAAAGCTGTACGTGTGTGAATAGAGCAGTTCCTCTTCTTCTTCTACATCTAAGTGTACATGTGCAGCTACTGAAAATCTTACACCTAGGGTTTTTCTTTTTTTAAATAATAAAAGCACCATGTTAGAACCAAAGAGACTGTTTTTTTTAAAAATGTAATTACACTCTTGTAATGCTTCTTTTCATTATTATTATTATTATTATTATTATTATTATTAACCTTACAACTGTTCATTTCATTGTCACAAGGGAGCTGGTTTACTAGCTGTCGGTAGTGTGATTAGATTATGACATATATTTAAAAAAAACACTCTGGCCATTCTGATTGGTCCCTGAAACTGGTGGGTGGGGCTTAAGTCTGTTTACTGGAAATACGCATAGATTACACAGAGCCAATCACTGATAAATGCATTTTATAAAAATAACTTTAATTTCTGGTGTCGGCATCAAAGAATTACACACAAGAAGTTTTTTTTTTTTTTCAAAACTAATCTTCATCTTCAAGAACTTTTCAGACTAATCTTATTATCTGTAACATATATGTGATTACCTCAAACAAGAATGTTGAGTTTTCCTGTACTGCGAAAAGAACAGAATATTATTTATAATGAAAGTCTAAGGGCAGTTGTTAAAAAAATAAAACGGACTATGTAACACAAAGCTACAACAGTACACTCGAAAATGGCTGCCAAGTGGCACAACAGAAAAGCGTCAGCCTTATCGTCAGGAGATTGCGAGTTTGAATCTCAAAAATACTGGCTGTGCTCTCTGGGTGGGAGTGGCATAGTCTCTTTCCCCTGTCAATCACAGCTTCAGCAGCAAATCGTGGGTGTCTGCGAGCTCATGTATGTGGAAGAGGGTAGAAAGCGCTTTCCCGTGAGCGTGTTACGCTGCATTGTGATGTGGTTCACGTGCCTTGGACGAAGCACGTGTTATCCATCACTCTCCCCAGTTGGCGTCTGATAGGGCAGAGCTTGCATGTGGGCGGGAACTGACCAAGACACTCTAACAGACAGACATGAGGATGTGTCTAACATGTCCTAACAAAATGTACACTCCTGGGCAAGAAAAATGGGCCATGGCTTTTAATGGTCAAATCATTGGTCAGGAAATTAGCATGAATTAAACAAAATAGATAAAGGAAGTTAGTATGGGAGCTTTTCCCTTTGATTTCTTTAAATGTTTAAGCCTTGTGGCCCATGATGCGCTGCATCAGGTGCGGCAGATAACCAAATAATGACTCATCTTTTAAGAAAAAAAAACACATCCCAGAAGATATTTTTGGAAAATGTTGTACACCCAGACACGTGTTGGTTAGAATTTTACACCAAAATTTTAATCATTATCATGATTTTACCGTTGTGTACAAGAAGACTATATAAGTGAATTTCCCTGCTTCTAGCTTTTCCCCAAACAAACAGTTCACTGCAGGAAAAGTAAACGAGCAAATGGAGGCACAGGAGCTCTCAGGAGTGCGTTTGTTTAATTCTTGCTAATTTTCTGACCAATGATTTGTTGCTAAGACCATTAAAAGCTTAATATTTGCCATTTTGGGGCTTGGCCCATTTTTTTTAATTTTATTTATTCATTTATTTTTGCCCAGGAGTGTCCACCCAAACCACGATAATCCAGACTCCTGTATTGTGAACTTTCCTCGTGATAAATTTCAGCAGTCCTGTAAAATGAGTACCAATCGCTGTATCATGTAATATTCAAATAAAATTCAACCAGTGTTGAAGGATTGTTGCAATGCACTGACAGTTGTTTTAGGGGTCTGGGTGTGCTTGGAACGCATTACAGTTGAAGATAACAGGAAATAGTTTTATGTTTTACGGAAATTCATTGGAGACACAGTTTTCCGTAATGCTTTATATCCACTTACTGGGGTTTGGGTGTAGTTTTATACAACGTTCCAATATTCAAGCGAAACATTCAAATGTTATTTGCGTTACATTCGCTTGCCCAAAAAAGGTTTCATGATATCCATGTAGTGGAAACGGGTGACTGTTAAAGAAAAAAACGCAATTTTCACCAATAAAAAGGACAAATTATTCAGTGAGTTTCTAAATAGGGGGAAATTCATGAAAAGGGTTCTACCAAAACATGTTTCACCTAAACTTCGAAACTAATTAACGCCACAACAACAGCCTTTAGACTTAAGTAACCTTCATTAATTCATTTGTTCATTCACCATCGGCACATTCTTGTCTTTGGTAATCACAGATACACTGCATCTACAGTGGATAAGAGATTCATTTTAGAGGTTTTGCTTTAACTCTGAATGAGCACATAATCAACTGTTTGATCTATTGTCCTGGAGTTGCACATTGTTTTGTTTTTTTTTCCCCCGATACTCTTTCTGTCTGGCTTGCCATAAGACATCCTTTGATATCTGGAGCAAAAGATTGTACAGAGAATAAAAGAACAGTCGAACAAAGCAGTGAAGAGATTTAAGTGGTTTTTTTTTTTTTTGTTTTTTTTTTGGTTTTTTGAAATCTCAACAACTTATTGTGTTAAACAAAACTAAATTCTGCTCCGATGGTCTTACTGATTGTTTAGCATTTGCGCTGTCTGTGAAGTGAAATAGAAATTCGTTTCCTGGAGCAGTGTACTGAGCATCTCCTTTACCTCAAGGTCATAAAAACAAAGCCCTTCTGTGCTTCTCGTTCATCATATTAGCCGGTTATGTTTTTTCAGAGAGCTACGTTAAGGGCGTGACTGCTCCTTCCCTCATCTGTACCCAAAGACTACAAAAAGTTTCTTGTTATTTTCGTTTTTTAAAATAAGAAGGGCTTGCATATCAGTTCAGGTTTGATTGTTCTGTTCATTTGAACAAGGGTAAAAGCCGGTGCACACTGCCTTGTGGTTTAATACACACCAATTAGACACACTTCTCAGATTTTAGGTAGTGTAGCCCTTGGAAAATGTCCTCGCTTTGCCTCTTTTTTTGTCCAAAAAAAAAAAACAAAACCCATAAATAAAACCTGTTAATGATGATACAGTTGCTACAGAAATATACTATAGACAGTAATTTTTTTAAAATATTTTTCTCTTTTTCTGTAAATTGTAAATCCAAAGAGTAAGTATGTGTAGTGTTGAGATGAGTTAAATAATATAAATGCCTCCGTATTTCATTGCAGGTTGTATGTAGAGTGTAGAGGCAAGGACATTACCGTGTCTCCGTATACAACTGTGTTTTAGTATTAATCATACACTTGTACCTGTGCACTACAGCTTTACCAAAGAAACATATGGCTTCATATCCATAGATAGTCAGCATTGTCTTTGGGGGCAAGGAGAAATGAACTCTAAAGTTCACTGGCTGGCTACAGACAACTCGACTCTCTCTCTCTCTCTCCGTCTGTCCCTGCGCGGGGGGTTTAGGTTGGCGTACGTACATCTGAGCCTCCGCTCGTGCCTGACGTTGTGCATAGCAAGCTGGCCTGGCCCACGTGGCCTTCTCTTTCTCCCTCTCTTTCGTTCTTTCTTTCTGTCTGAGGGTTTTAGTGTCCTCTCTTCTGCTTCTCATTCATTCCTTCATCTCTTCATTGCTTGTTTCTTTGTTTATTTTTTTCATCTCCAGTCACTTCTTGTGAAAGTAAAGGATGTGTGTGAGGCCCGACTCCACCTTTGGTATCTGATCACTGATGATCTCCACCAGCATCTCGGGAAACTCCACCTTCAGAGCCTGAGACTCGCGGAAGGTGTAGAAGCAGAAGTCCAACAAGTTTCCCACCAGCTGCGGTGGCACAAAGAAAGCGTGATTAGATTCAGTATTAATTTAGACAATAATGCTAAACTTTCTCTACCAATTCCTGAAAGCCTTGGTTTCCTGCACGTTTGTTGGGTTAAGTAATGATTCAACCCTTTTGCAGACCCTTATTTTAAGGCTGTTTTTAGAAATATATTAAACGTAATTCACCTCCAAACCACTCCAGTGCTATACACAACATTATCCTGATTTTTATTACTCCATTAAGTGTTGTTCCTCGCACTCCAGCATGGCGGAGCTGACATGCAGCATGGCTCAGCAATTCTTTTTAAACTTTCAGAAACTAATCAAGTTTAAAAAAAAAACAAAAAAAAAAAAAAAAAACTCAGGTTATAACAAAAATTATTAGCATTTTCCTAAAAATGTAGTATCGTAAAGTATATACTTTTAAATATTTTTTCTTATATGCTGATTTGACACAATGATCTCATAATGCAAAATATTAATATTAAAATATTCCCTCTTTTGATTCAAGATATCTTCATTAGCTAAGATTATCGGTTTTTAGTAAACCTCAAATTTTAGTAAACTACTTACATTGGCGCTGCAAAAAATATCAAGATAAAATATACTGAAGATTTATCTGGCATTTCCTATTATAGGAAATATACAATAAATCAAATTAATTATTATTATTAAACTTATTTCTAGACATTTTTAAAACTAATTTCAAGCTCAGTATAGTCTTGTACCTTTGACAGATCATTTTGTTGATTTTACACATATTTCTAGAAAGAAGCTAAATGATCCGCCAATAAAATAAAAATAAAAAAATTGGTAACTTGAAATGAGTTATAAATGAGAAATGAGTCTTATAATAGAAAATACTAGATAGATTTGACCATATTCGAGACATTTTTCAAGTATTTTCCAGCAGTTATGTTACTTTTTTTTTCCCTGCTAATTTCAGTTGCATTCAAATATACTGTATGTGATTTTAATTTCTTTTTTAGTCCAAATTCAGTCGCATGCCATGGTTTATTAAAACCATCTAAAAATCTATATGTACATAAAAAAATCTATCTATATAATTTATGCATGAAAGGATACAGGGACGCTTTGACCTATATATATATATATATAAATTTTTTTTTGATTACCCTTTGCAGTCAGTTAACCAGTAGCTAATGTAGCTAACGTGTCTCTCGCTCAGGATGTTTTTCTAGAACAACACAATACTTACAGCTGTGTTTAGAACATTGTATTATTTCTGTAACAAACACTGTAATCTATAAACATGAAAAAAAAAAAAAAAAAAAAAAAAAACGAATGTGAAGCTGAACGCTGGGAAGGGGGCGGCCATCTTGAACAACCATAATGACCTTTTTTTCTTTTTTCATTAGTGTAATTTGGTACCAGTGGTGGCTCTTTTTGTTTGGTTTTTTTTCCTTTGGGGAGCCTTTGGCTTAAAGCGAAGGCTTCACTAATGTTTCACCACGTTCGTTCATGTTGGTATTGTTTGATTGAAGTGAACCATTACAGGCTATCTGATTACCACTGAAGTCTTTCTTTATGAACTGCCTTCCTGGAACCTGTTCTATCAATTGATCGTTGAGGATGACGATGACAGGGCTGTGTTGCTGCAGTTGTTTTCGTTTTCTGCTTACGTCATGCATGGCGTCCAGTAGCTTGGTGAGCTGGAAGAAGCGCTGCCACGTCTGCCCCGAGTTGTTTGTTGCTTTGCCCACAGAACGCCGCAGCTCCTTGATGTAGTTCACCCTCATCTCCTCAAACGCAGCCTGGTTCTTCAGGCCGTCCTTGGGCACTATTAAACAGCACAGAATAGACCATTAAACACATTTCCACAGTCATCCTACTCCTCCAATTCATGAGTAAGGGCACACGTTGCCAGTGCCACTGATGAGATGCACCACTCTTTCAGAGCAGCCTGGAGTTTTTTTTCTCCCCCTCATGCTGAAGTTTATGAGTCTGGACTGAACACTGGTGTGACCTGAATATTTCTGAAGGAGACAATTGAAGTCTGTCCTTGTTCAAATGTGAAAGATGTTCTGCTTCTTCAGCAATGAAAGTGAAACGGTTCAATATTTATGTTAATACACGACTGAAAGCTCTGTATTTATAATGCAAGACGCTATTCATTGTTGCCATTTTCTTGATCGCCAAAAATGTGTATTGCGTCCAGAAGCGTTTTTCAGAACCTGATCTCATGGGACATATTAGAACAAACAAGAATGATGCGCTCATTTCTTTGTAATATAGTCATAATGAAAAGCTGTAAACACCAACCTCGATCTAAATAAAAGAAAAAACGGTACCAAACTGTACTTTTCCTTATAACTGGCTTTTTTTTGTTCCCTTTACTATGGAAAGGTGCATAAGCTGTACATTTAATTACCCTTCAGATGAAAGCTTTAAAGGTACTTCAGTGGCCTTACGGTCCACATAAATGATTTTATAGCTACTCTGCGCTCACGGTTCCAGGTGAAATATACATACTAAAGCTAGAAAAGATGCACCACTGATGGTACAAGACAAGAAAAAGTACAGTTTGGTTCCTTAGAGTGTAGTTTTAGTGTCTAATTACAAACATGCATGCCACTTGGCCACCATACTGGACCTCTCTGTCTATGCTGTGCTTCTTGCAAAAACTGTGATGAATTTATTGGTTGCACATTTGCAGTATTTGTATCCGTATCCATATAGTACACAATAATAGAAGGGATTTATGTATAATTGCACCCAGATGAGGATGGGTTCCCTTTTGAGTCTGGTTCCTCTCAAGGTGTCTTCCTCATATCGTCTCGGGGAGTTTTTCCTTGCCACCGTCGCCACTGGCTTCCTCATTAGGCATAAATTCACGGTGATAAATTCAAAGATTTACAATATATATTTTTGTGAATCCATTTATTTCTGTAAAGCTGCTGTGTGACAAAGTCCATTGTTAAAAGCGCTATACAAATAAAATTGAATTGAATTGAATTAATGAATTATAGCCTAATCTATTGGACCCGATGTAAACAAATCCCTCAAAAAATAATAGTAGATATAACAGAAATGTCAGGATAAGCTGCAGGTTCCTACACCAGCAACCGATTTAAGTGTTGTCATGAGCCATGTGTAAGCATTGCGGTAAAAGCGTCATGTCATTGCTTTAAAAGTTAAACAGTACGTGACGTTGGCTTGTGCATGGGCTGTTCGAGGTTACTCAGAGTTAATAATCAATAGCTAAGTTAGCTAGCTGATGTTTTTGCTAAGTTGCGTTAGTTTGTGTTTGAGTTGAGCAAATACTGTATGACTTGTGTTTAGATAACATAATACTGTTGTAACCAGGTCTAAATTATCAGAGTATTCGAGTTTACAGGTTACAGGGGATTATGGATTCAGAAGGTAAGACTTTTAATTGTTTGGACACTACAGCAATGTATTATGGGAACAGGAATGGATTGGATATTCTACACTAGGGGTATTTACATACATTTGTAAACATCCAGTTCCATAAAAATTTGTACGAAGAACCCGATAAGTGATAACACGACTGAATGCGACAGCAGCTACCTTGTTTACGGCTATAATTAAGACACAAAAATGAGCGTGGTTATATATACATCTGTTTGTTTGGGGTTTTTTTTTTTGACATGGTGGAATAAAAACACTCTTCCTTGTCCTGTCATCTTTCTTCTTGTCATCACTTTTTTTGTAAACAAGCCATGATGTCAATTTGCTAATCAGATCAGAGAGGCTAAATAAATGAAAGTAAAATCTGAAAAGGCTCCCCTTTCGGATGTAACGTCTCTAGCCCTGTAGCTAGTCTCTGGTCTGATAAGATGCCTTTAGCTAAATAATTTACATAATTTACATGTGACTGGATAAACAAAAGCCAGTCCCTGAATGACAGCCAGTTTTATTTTGGTTTTTTTCCTCATATGTTTATCAGCTCTGCTGCAGTATTTGTTTTTTCAAGTCCTCAATTCGGTCTGCTGAAATACTTTTCAGTTGCTGTTCTGTTGCACTATACACTCAGGCATGGTTATAAAATGGGGGAAATTCCTTAGCTAGTAATTTACTAGTATATAGTAAATAGGTGCGGTTTGGGATCTAGCGTAGATTTAATATGTGAACAGAAGTCATGCAGAAGAATCTGTTTAGTTTGATTCTCATGTCAGTTTGCTTTACACCGACTGTTTGTTACATACGTCTCTTTCCATGCTGTGTTCAAATCGCCAAGGAATTTGTTGAAAGTGCCACATGTATTTTAAATCCCATCTCAGTGCTAAATGTACACCAGGCCTGTGTGTGCCTCGTGCTTCCTGCAGAGATGTGATCGTTCGAGTGTTCCTTCGGCTGATTGACAGGAATGTGTTAAACCCCCTCCTCGCCTCTCGCTCTGTTTTCTTCTCTCCCACTGACCCACATCTCTCAGCATCATTAGCCTCCAGCTGGTATTTAGGGTTCTGGCGAATGGAAAGTGATGTGATTATGAGCTGCTAAACTTTGTAGCCATCATAAGAAGTTATAAAGGGTTATTTATTTCACTTTCACCCCTCCTTTCTGTCAGCACTGCCAGAGTTCTATTAGGCAAAGCCCTGTATAAAGAGGAACCAATTACACAGCATGGTATCGTTTGTGTGTGTGTGTATATATATATATATATATATATATATGTATGTATAGTGACAGTCCATTACTGAAACTGAGTCCTGAGAGAAAAGTGATCTTTTCTGGTTTTATAGTACAGACCATGGCATGCTGTTATAGGAAAATAATCAGTAATGGTGCGGTGTGATCCTGCCTGATGTGAAGCGGGGTTATTGTTATCACCAAGTTTATTGTTTTCCAATAACTGCATGTTCTAACATCTTTTATTCCTCTTAGACCACAGTAATTTGCCAAAGAATTATTTTTTTTTTACTTAGTAATGAATGCCGTCATACTTTTTATCCCTTTATAACTACATTTAATGTTGTGGAACATCCGCATAACAAGGTTGTTCTTGTACTCACTCACATTATAGCAGCTATAAACAGTTGTTCCCTCACCAAAATCCCTTTTTCCCCCCAACTCTCTCTTGAAGCTTGTCTCGGAGACTTGCCTGTATTGGAAAACATACAGCTTTACCTCTGACACTGGAGACTCCTTCCATAAATGGAGCTTACCGAAAACCTCACCATATCAACAACTGCACATTTTTAAATTTGTTTATGTGGAGCGTCCGTCATAAAAGTCCCTGTATAGGTTGTTACTATAGAAACAATAATGTATTAGAACTGCTGTCAGAGCTGCAGTTACAGAAAATTAATCAACACCTTCTGACCAGAGCTGTGGTATCAAACTTATAAATACATTACTTCAATCTGATAAATACACTTTTTAGATGTTTGAGAAATCTCTGAAGAAAATGAAAATATGTCTGAACATCTGTTCACGCCATTTGCTTCATTTTTGAAATCTCTGACACAGATAATTAATTGAAACGGTGGCGTAAGTACACCCCTGACATGCATTGTTAATTGTTGTCATCTGTTAATGACTAACACTCGATACGATCTCAATTAGTACACTGCTTTAACACATGTGCACAATCACTTCCTACTGCTTTCTGAACATAAGATATTTCTATTAGTGGAAAGTGAAGCAAATGTGTTAAAATAATCTAATAAAGCTGCATAACATTTTTAACTCATTAAATAGAAGCAGATGTTTTAGACTTGTGAGACTCGGCTGTATTTTAATGATTAAATTAACAATGCGGAGTCTCGCAGACTGACCCACACTGTGCCTACAGGTTCTCCATCAGAAACCTCTTTTGAGTCTGAAGCCTATTTTTACTTCTTCCAGCAAATGGCAAGTCGACTGGAAGTCATTTATTTTTTGACCAATGCTGAATATCTGGGATTCAATCGTGGCTTTTAGAGATGCTGAAAGTGTTCAACTTGTGTGGCTGGAAAGGAAATGTCAGTGTGACTAGATGACATTTTTTAAAAATACTACATTTCTACATTTGTATACATTGTTATCAATAATATATGGTATATTATAGCCTATAATATCTCACTATATACATATGGAAGTCTAATAATAATATGAATGCGCTCGTTCTAATGCTTTATCGTTTCTATAGCAACAACTCATACGGGGACTTGGTTGACAGATGTTTGACATAAACAAATTAAAAGAATGAGTGTAATCGTTGATACGGTTGATATGTTTCTTTAGCATGTTTGGAAGGAGTCTCCAGTGTCAACGTCTGTAAAGGTCAGAGGTAAAGCTGTAACTTTACGCCTTCAAGACAGACATCAGTGGCAGGAACATGATAAGCTGTGTGTGTGTGTGTTTTTTTTTTGACTCACTTGGGGACATGCTGGTATAGGAAAATAATCAGCTGCATGGTGGAAACAGAAACTCCACTTTGCACCATGCCAGATCTCACCACTCCCTCCGACTGCATTACGGCTGCCACCAGGGGGCGAATATTTTACCCTTCATGTCCCAAGGCTGAGTGTGTGCCTGGGAAATTCATCTCATAACCACTGTTATCGAACCATCTGACTGTATGAATGTTTGTCTAATGTTAGCTTTTCTCACAATGACTGACATAATTCAGGTGAAAGAATCTGATATGTGCCTTATGAATGTCAGCCCAGATCTCTTTTTTGCATTTCTGATGGTGAACCATGATAAACGTGAAAAAACAGGAATGAGGCTTCTGTCAATTCCAGCAACTATTCACGTCCACAGCACGTAGGCTGAACGGACAAGTCTTGCTCACTCCGACCTCCTAAGCCTCTGCTCCTTCTCCCTTCTTCCCTCCAAATGCTCCCGTTTGAGGGAAGTGGAGAAAAAAGCAGCAGTTGGAGCGCAGCCTGTAGCTTGGCTGGATTTTATTAAGTACAGCAGGGCTCTCTGGAGGAGCTTCAGAGGATCAGGAGAAATAACGGCGCTATGAGAACTCCAGCTCAGACTTCACCTGACTTCCACGCATGCGCACACACACACACACACACACACACACACACACAGAGAGTCGGACCAGGAAGTGTTTCAGAGCACTCATGTTCAGGGTACAACATTTTCTATAATGAACCATGAACAAGTTCATAATGTGTTATGAAAATCACTGCACCTCACAGCACTGCCAAAGAAATGCAGTATCATTTTAATCAGTCTGGTTTTCTTCCTTCCTTCCTTCCTTTCTTTTTCCTTCCTTCCTTTCTTTCTTTTTCCTTGCTTCCTTCTATACTCACCCACCCACTTCCTTCATTCCTTACTTACGTTTTTTTGTTCCTTTGCTCCCCACTCACTCCGTTCCTCCCTTCCTTATTTAATTTCTTCTTTCTTCCTTCCTTCCTTGCTTTCTTACTCACTCACTTCCTTCATTCCTTCTTTCCTTCATTCCTTACTACTTACTTTCTTTTTTCTTTTGCTCTTAACTCCCTATCTTCCTTCCTTCCTTCCTTATTTACTTTCTTCTTTATCTACTTGCCTTACTCATTCACTCACATCCTTCCTTTTTTACATTCTTGCTCTCTTCTATCCATCCTCCCTTCTTTATTTACTCACTCACTTACTCGCTCCCTTGCTTATTTAATTCCTTGCCTCATACCATCCTTCATCCTTCCTTGCTTTCTTCCTCTCTTAACTTCTTCCTACCTCATTTACTTTTTTGCTGTCTTCCATCCTTCCATCCTTCCTTAATGACTCACTCCCTTCTTTGCTTCCTTGTTTCCTTTCTTGATTTCCTCTTTCATTCCTTCCATCCATACTTCTTTCCTTACTCACTGGTGCACTTGATTCTATATATTCCTTCCTTTATGAGAGGTACATGGCTTTCGCCCTCTCATCAGGCGATCGTGAATTCTCTTACTCTGTCTCCCGTCAGTCACAGCGACACTAGTCAGTCATGGATGTTTGTGAGCTCATGTATGCGGAAGAGGGCGAACACACTCCGAGTGTGATACACAGTCCCGTGACACGTCTCAGAAGAAGCATGTGTCAGCCTTCAACCCTCCCTGGCTTGCGTGTGTGTGATATGAACATCATGCATATGCAAACCGGGACTGCTTCTCTTTGCCGTGATGCTATGAACACAATGCATTATGTTTATAATGCATTGTAATATGCTATGAATGCCATCATAGCTCGTAATAGATATGTTTCAGTGCTCCGTTGTGCAGAAGTGGTTTATTGTTGCTGGAGTTTGATACACAGGTCAGACCAGCCTGTACGTCAGCAACCGGGAAAAACCCGAATATGCATTACACACCTCAGTCGCTCCAGTCTCGCTCTTTTTCCAGGACGCAAGCATTTCCCAAAACGTTCTGAACTTTGTGCCGTGTGAATCCTGACGTGACTGGCTGTGACCCTGGCAGCAAAACACATTTACTCTAAAACAAAGCTACTGTATTTCCCTGGAGTGTGTTTCCTGTTGAAATAGTGAACCTGTTGGCACTTTGTTTTCATACCGTGACAGCATGACGGAGTTGTAGAACCGGTACACACGGCTCCTGAACCCGCTGACCGCGCTTGTGTCTGTGCGTGACTCAATGTTAGCAGACGGGATTTACCAGTTTCACTGAACTGATTCCCCTCAGCTACTATCTATACAGACAAGGGTGCATTACAGGGATGAAGGACAGCGATGATACGCTCTGATTCACAGAGACGTGTTTCTGAGAGTTCATCGAGATGGAAGGAAATTTCTCTCTTCCTGTAAACGCAGTGTGATATTAGCCAGTTACAGGCAGCATGTTTCACAGGACTGGAGGATTATCACTCTCCTCCAAGCATGTTCAGCTGCTAATGTTCATGTTCATGTTCTAATCTAGCCTAAATAAAGAAAACCTTCTGTATGTAGATATTGGTGCATATACAGTACTTCTGCATTAGTATCAGTAGAAATGAGCAAGTATTCATTTGGGTTTCCCACAATATCAAATGTTACACAGATTTGTGTTCTAGGAACTTTATAGAAAACAACATATTAGGTAGTAGACCAGTTCTCAGTCTATACTTTCAGTAAGTAAGAAGTGAAAGACAACATGGTGATATGATTATTTTTCAGTAATATTCCTCTTATACCCCAGCCTTTTTCCAGCACTTCCAAGTTTGCATTCATTAAAGAATGACACATCATACTTTTTATCTGTTACAAGTTAGAATTTTACAGTTCGTTTTTTTTTGTTTCCGATTGAGAGTACGCTGTTTAGTACGCTGCTTGTTTAGTTTCAATTTTCTTTGCATGCATTTGCCTTTGTATGTTTTTCTTTTTCTTTTCTTTTGTTTTTCTTTCTTCTCTGCATTGTATGTTTTGGCATTTGTATGTTCGATTTTTCTTTTTCTGTTTTATTGTTCTGCTGCTCTTTGTCCATTTATCGATTGTGGTGAAGCTCGAGACCCAAGCTTGAGTGGTGGGTTTTCCCAGGCCTTGTTCCACCGTGTGTGAAGTGTGTCTGCCCGCTCGCTACGGACTACGGCGTGCCTGTTGCTCTCGTCGATGGTGGAGAGTGTGTGTGAGATCATCCTGAGTGGACTCGGGACTGCTCGAGCGGCGTTGTCTGGTGGTGTTGCAGTTGCTGTGTGGGACACTGAAGCTACACCAGCAGCTACACCACTGAAATTAGATCCTGGCTGACAGATTTTGGAGGATTCTGTGTTTTTATTTTCTTTTGTGTTTGTTTGTTTGTTTATTTGTTTGTTTTTGTAAGTGTGAGAAAGGCACCATATAAATTAAACTTATTACTATTATTATACTTTTAATAATAAACGTTACTTCCTGTAATTTCTTACATTATAGCAGCTATAAATAGTTGTTCCCTCACCAGCCTTTCCTTATTTTCTCTTCTGAAGTTAATGAGATGAAAAAATGCAGCTTGTCATGTTACTGAGAAACCGCAAAGTGCAAAGTCCCATGTCGGAAAACTTAAAGGAACAGATCTACACCTCACACCACACCAAAGCACTGTCACTGTTTCAGTTCGTACCTGGATTCAGTTCCAGGTCAGTGGAGTTTGGTGGCAAAATAGAAAAAAAAACAAAACAAAACAAAACAAACTTTTAACCACAGTTTCATATTTTCCGGGACTCGTGTCAAACCAAAGTATCACAATGATGTGAAGCTGTACAGATCATGCTGACATGCTACTACAGTAACAGCTGTTACTCATTCCTTCACAGTGCGAGCACCATATACATATACACACATTCAGGTGATTCATCCCCCACACACACACACACACACACACACACATACACACTCACCTGTGCTGAGGAGCAGCAGGACTTTCATGGCCAGGAACTCCTCGTAGGTGAGCTGCAGACGGACAAACTCCTGACTGACCTGCTTCATGCTCACACACAGATCGTACATGGCCGACTGGTGCATGCGCTCCCTTGAGGAAAGACACGCGAGATAGAGAGAACTGTTAGCATTAGTACTCAAAACAGCAGGTATGAAACATCCTCCACTGCAGTGCTGTCAGAAACCTCTGCCTTTTTTAGCTGTGCTTTAAAATGATACGGGTTAACACTGGACTGAAAAAGCTATGATCAAGGAAATAGCACTGAATGCACTGGTTAGAGCAACGCTGGTTCACACTTCTTTAAAGGTGCTACAGTCGATTTTTTAAAACTTCTTACTAGTACAAATAACCTGGAAAAATATGTAGAACATGATAAAAAATAATGCTAAAAATAAGCCATGGTTGCTGAGAAACTCATTTGGAAAACTGCGTGGTGAAATGGTGCTTGTTTGTGTTTACATCAGCCTCTTGTCAGTCATTTTATAAACACTTCTCAACACCCCTTCACTCCGCCCCCATCTCAGTCTGAAACTGGCAAGCTCACAGCACAGCCAGATAATTCTCCTTTCAGCAAAAAAACAAAACAAAACAATCACACTGTGCTTCAAAAAAACCCCAAAAACTTAAGAAATGCCGTAAAAACAGAAAAAACAAATGTAGGTTTTTCGGGGTGGAGCTTTGTGTGCATGGGCGGGTTCAAGGAGTAAAATTATTCAATTTATCTATTTGCCAAATTTTGACAAATCCTGCCTAATGCACCTTTAAATGAGAGAGTCGTTTTTTTTTGTTTTTTTTATGGTTTGAACTAACTACCAAGTCCAGGTTTGTTGATGCATATTTCCATTCTTCTGTCTTGCTGCTTGGTGCATTGTTCGCTGTATATGGATCCCTTTTTACTCACTTCCTTTATGAATGAGGTATAGTTTAACAACTTTATTTTCAACTATTCAAAACTTATTCTGAATTTCATTATTTCAGTATCTAAACCACTCGTTCATTTTGCCTTCATCTTACTTATGATTATATTCTACCATTTGTAACACAATCTATTCTACTCGTTCTGTAGTTCTGATTACTTCTGGATTTCTGTCCTCTTAAATGGATCCTGCATACAGCCTGCAAGTACCCTAGGAGTAAGAGGAACCCCATTCGAGAAACACTGACATACATTATATGGCCAAAAGTATGTGCACACCTGACCATCATACCCATATGTGCTTGTTGAACATCCCATTCCAGATTTATTCCCCCTTTGCTTTTATAATAACCTCCACTCTTCTGCGAAGTCTTTCCACTAGATTTTGGAGTGTGGTTCCAAATGATGTTGGGTGAGGAGGTCTGGGGTGCAGTCGGCGTTCCAGTTCATCCCAAAGGTGTTCAGTGGGGTTGAGTTCAGGGCTCTGTGCCAGAAACTTGAGTTCTTTCACTCTGACCTTTAGGGGAGCTCGCTTTGTGCACAGGGGCACTGCCATGCTGGAACAGGTTTAAGCCTCTTAATTCCAGTGAATTGTATGCTACAGTGTGCTACAGTGTGCTTCCAACTATGTGCCAACAGTTTAGAGAAGAACCACATGTGGGTGTGAAGGTCTTAGAAGCTTTACTGTTATTTACTAATGTTTATTACCTGGCAATACTGACAAGCAACCACATACATACAGCATTCTGCGTTTATTAAATTAGCTACAGTGGTGTCCGAAAGTCTGAGTCCACTACTGAGAATGCATTCTTTTTCATTTCAAATGATATTATTAGCACCAACTTGAGTGAAAAACAGGATCTTAGAAATGTTTACACGAATTTCTTTATAAATTGATTAAAATGCAAAGCTAGTACATAGATTTTGTGTAGAAAGCTGCAGTTTGTAGTTGGTTAGGTGTTTGTTTTGTCATGGGTTACGATACTCCGAATTTCCGTCCACACCTAACAGATGGTATTTCAAATATGTTTGGCTTGTGTAATGCCAAATAACTATAAAATATCACTGCAGTCATGCACACGTAGCTGTGCAGGATACAGATGTACACAAACACAAATCACGACGTTAAGAACGAGGCTCTGTATCACCTTAAAAAGGCACGAAGAGCTGTATTCTACTACAAGACAATTCGGTAACCCAATAACCATACGCATGCTTGTGTGTACACTGAACAAATCATATCTTACAAAGCCAGCTCAACACATTTTTGAGTGTGAGAAAATACGTTTTTAAAAAGGCAATAGAGACAGAGAAAAGCAGGCAAGGGAAATGTGCAGGCCAGATGAAGCCGGGGGGAGTTTATGGGTTTTGGAAGCGGCCATGCTTTTAAATCAAAGTCATGTTGACAAAAAATAATCAAAGACCGGACTTGAAAAAGCCAGAGTTCATGTGTGAGTCCATACTCTGACTGTGTGTGTGTGTGTGTGTGTGTGCATGTTTTTGTAACTAAGTTGGAACTAAATGTCCCCACAAGGACAGGAATATGTGATGGTTCTGAACTTATTTGGACATTTCGGAAGGTTTCCTTGAGGTTAGGATTTATATGTAGCATAGCATTAATTATGTGCATTAATAAATGCCAGTGGAAGGTCCTTACAAGGATAATATGACAAATATGTTTGTGATTAGGGGTATTTATACCCATCTGTTCTATATGACTAAGGCCTCTCAGCAACTTTATTATGTGCAACATGTCTGTGAAGGTTTTCACTCATCCAAGTCATTGAATTTTCTAGCTATGTGGCTGTTGAGCATAGGAAATGTTCTCGTTTCATATCCTGACCCCTATTCTCACACACAGAAAAAAGGAAGTGCAGGGTCAGGGAGCAGGATCGGCGTCTCCGGGAGTTGGTGGTCATGGGCATCGCTCAAGGACAGGAGACAGGACAGTGCCAGTGGTTGGAAATGAACTTATAAAATGACACGGTCACGTTTCCTTAAACAAAACTACTACAGCCTTAAGAAAAGGGAAAGGGGGAGCCAGGGGACTCGAACTTGGATTCAGAAACCAGAGCTTTAACCTTGAGAGTGAGTCAGTCATCAAAGCAAAGAATCATTTTCTTTGATTTTTTGTTTGCAAAAGGTTTTAAGCATTGAGGGGTTAAGGGTCTTGCTCAAGGGCTGAACAGTGGCAGCTTGGCGATGCCAGGATTTAAATTTACATCCTTCGATCAGTAGCTGAGAACCTTCACCCCTGAGCCACTGTATGTATGTATGACTCACCAAACATATATACAGTCAGGAGAAAGGGTTAACAAACCACACAGAGCTGCCTTGTCTTCAGCAGACAACTGTTTCAAGGGAAAGTCTACCTTGATGCCTGTGAAATATGTTTATATTGAAATATTTATAATGTGCTTTGCGTCACAGGGGGAAACCCTATCCCTGTGTGTTTTAGCCAGAGTACACAGATGAGGAGCTGAACAGACTGAAGGATGAAAGCACTGCTGCACTCAGCAGCGGGTAGTCCAATGGGATTGTGGGTTTGCATTTACATTTATTTATTTATTTTTTAATCCATAGCGACTTATTATTGAGAAGAGCAGATCAGGGTTAAGGGCTTTGCTCAGGGAACCAACAGTGGCAGCTTGGCAGCACTGGGATTCAAACCAGCAACCTTCCAATCCGTAGTCCAGAGTCATAACCACTGCCGATTAAAGAAGAAGAAGAAGAAGAAGAAGAAAGCCTTTATTTGTCACATATACATTACAGTACAGTGAATTTCTTTTCTTCTCTGTTAATCAAACCATTAATCAATGTGATCTTCATTATAAATAAATACTTGACGCCACTGATATGTAACATATTAATTTATTAATACTGATATGCAAGTTATTCAGGGTGGATTTTTCCCCCCTTTAAAAATCAGTATCATTGGTGAGATCACTGTGGGAACCTCTGGAACAATTCATTCATCTTTCTTCAGGAATCATTTTATCCTGGTCAGGGGTGGATCAGTAGTCACCCACACAGAACCTAGGGCTCAGGATTGAACTGGGGATCCTGGAGCTGTGATATGGGAATGCTACCTGCTGCACCACCGATGTGATTTTTTTTTCTTTAGAGGACAGGAAACAATCTTCATAGAGCATTTCATGTTTAAGAATTTTTCCTCTACAGCAAACCGAGGACACAGAGCGATCACCCTAGACAGTTAAAGGTTCTCAGCTTCCTGAACATATACACACCTGATAGGGAAACCTTCTATTGTAGGGTTCTCCAAACAGACAAGCCAAAAAAAAACCCACTATCGGTTCTAACCTTTTTCTCTAGAGGTCTAGGGCAAATGCTTTTCCACTGCGCCACATTCTTCAAGTAAAATTGGGTTTAATGCTTTTGGATGACCTGTGAAACATCCCTGAGATTATAACACAAGTCAAGATGCCTTGCCTTCCATCTAGTTGCCATTTAATGTCTCCGGAAAACATCTTTAGTGCTCTCGACTAGCTGTTTATAAGTTCTCTGTTCTGACCTGCAATGCCAACTGGCTCAGATTTCTGTCTGTCTCTGTACTCGTCTTTCTCCTTCATCACTGATCCCGAACTGAGAGCGGTCAATCCGTCAGCGCAGTTTATTCTCCCCTCTTAGCAGCATGTGTCTCATTCAATCAGGCTGTAAACAAGGGCCCGGATGAGGGAACACAATGGCATTAAAGACAGTCAAGTGCTGAAAACTGAAGCTGAAGGGGACAGATTTTACAGATGGGCAGAAAGCGTTTCAGTTTCCCTGTCACAGAGACGTCTTCATCTTCAATTACAATCCCTCGTTTATTCTCCTCACGTCTGTTTGCGAAAGATTACACGAAGTTTGCTTAGCAGTGGCTCAGATTGTGCAGACTCATTGCTCAAACCCGGCACTGCACCGGAGAGGGAGAGAGAAGGAGAAAAGGAGAAAAGGAGAGGGAGAAAGGAAGGAACACTGACCATGGCTTCTCACTACCAGGCTCTCAGTTGCTATGGAGGCAATGGTAATGAGTTGTTAGGAGAAGGAGGTGTGAAACCTGGTGTCCTCAGAAATGCAGCGGACACTTAGCAGTCCACACACACACACACACACACACACATACACACACACAGATATATGTACACACAGCAGTGCTGGTGGGCTCTCTGACTGAAGTCATACTGCACAACTACAGTCCTCTAACTGTAGTTTATTCCCATGCTGCATTCATTCTCAATGAGCTTCGCAACGTACAGCAGATGTTACTGATTTTGCTTTTGGCAATTCTGTTTGTTTGTTTGTAATTATTATTTTAATTGTATTTGTATTTAATTTAATTTAATTTAATTAATTAATTTAATTTTAATGACACAAATTGCAAACATCACTAACGTCTCCACCCCCCCCCCCCTTTTTTAAACATAATATACACGCAGATATTACAGTATCATAGTGACCTCAGTAAAGCACTCTTGACCTTTAAAACCTAAACTCTTCCATGCAGAAGCCCACAACATACGCTTTTCGAAAGATAAGCTGTTCTAAATAGTCACAAAAATACTAAACCACTAAAATAACCCTTGAGGAACTACATTACACTTCCTTTTTGTGGTACTGAACAGAGCTTCACTGTAAGAACTTTCTAACAGTACACTGGTATTGAGGACACACACACACACACGCACACACACATACACACACACAAAAAAACTACTGGAGATGTCTAATAAAAGAATTATTTGCTCTTTTTGATAGAACGCTTGATAGAAATAGGGCTTCACTTCATCTTCTGCTGTTAATCAATAACCTTTAAGGCCACTGTGCTCTACTTTTTACTGTACACTGAGATACATCATGACACAGCACAACCAAAATTCATCAACGAAAATAAATACAACATGGTCAGATTTTGTTTATTAGCCATGATGACAATTATTAATAAATATACATTTTAAAAAAGTGTTGTTGTTTTTTTTTTATGGATGAAAAAAACAGC
This sequence comes from Pangasius djambal, assembly GCA_022985145.1. Taxonomy (NCBI): domain Eukaryota; kingdom Metazoa; phylum Chordata; class Actinopteri; order Siluriformes; family Pangasiidae; genus Pangasius; species Pangasius djambal. The sequence continues at coordinate 4,114,596 of CM040977.1, read as the reverse complement.
AGGGATGATGACGATAAAAAAAAATATGATAAAAAATAAAATGGCAAAAATCAGCACTTAAGTGTTAGTGGGATACGTGTGTTGTCATTTGAATAAAACCTATGACAGCACAACTATTAAAAAGTATAAAATACACTGGCTTATTAAGGAATAAAACGCTTGAGGGCATGCTGTTCTAGGAAAATAATCCTAAAAGAGTTACTCAGAGGGTGAAGCTATAGTTACTATGCTGAAGATGATTGTTTCCCGCTTTTTTGGAAATCACGTAATCCTCTGTCCTGAAGGTTTTCCTGTAGTGGAAACCTGACTACCCCTGTCTGTTAGAAAGCATTGGCACTGGAGACTCCTTCCATAAATGGTAAATACACAGAAAACTTCACCACATCATTGATTACGTGTTTTTCATGTGGAGCGTCCACCACATGTAAGTCGTTACTACAATAAACACTAGCGTATTAAAACTACTATGAGAGCTGCTGTTAGAGAAAATTAATCAACACCTTCTGATCAATCAGAATAATATATAGTATGCAGTTTGATCTGTTTGTACTGCAGAGGTAATGGCGAAATACTGTTCATACTGCATCTGAACCCTGCACTGACGCTTTGGACTGCAGTACCTTTCACACATATGCGTGTGTGTTCTCGAACAGAAGTGCCACGCGAGGCATCGTGACTGTCCTGGCAGAGTGCTGGGCATTCCAGGGGGCAGTAAATTAGCCGCATTGCCCGACGGGCTCGTTCGGGATGGTGTGCCAGCATGCCAGGAATACACAGATACCCAAGCCACATTCGTCACACTCTGCTCTATCACGTCAGGATGCGTGGGAAACATTTCCAAGCAGTACAGCTCTGAGAACAGACGTCACTGCGAACGAAGAGGACATTTTGAGCGTGTTGTAGGAGGAGCTACCTGAGGAGCACGCAGGAGCTGCCATCTGTCTGAGGTGTGGCTGTTATTGGGACGTATCACTCCTGGTTTAAGGCACACAAATTGAGTGAGCTTTATTTATCTGAGTGAGTTTATTCTGTGCCTGAAAATGTCCTACTTTATATACTGATGGACTTTGATTGACTTTGAGGTTGGAGTACGTATCAGATGGCCCAGACGTCGTCCTGAAGTTTGAGACTTCGAGGTTTAAAACCAGATTTAACAGACTTTACAACAGAATAAACATGCCACCCAAGCCATTTCAAATATTTTTTCCCCATATTGGTTCCTTTACTCCTCATATTAGCCAGCAGGATGTAGTTCTGCAGTCGTCCTGCAGGGGCCGCTCTGTTCCCTCATCACATTTGTCACCAGAAACAACACACCTCCCCTGCTCAACTCCCCCATTTCTTGTAATCTCTTGTCTATCTCGCTGAATCACATGCCCCATTGACCTCACTATCCAACTCCATTGATGTGATCAAGGGGTGCTTATGGAGAAAACGTGCTTTCTATTCTGGCAGAACAATTCATTCAGCTCCCAGGCGCTACACTGCCATGGCTACTTTTAGAATGAAGCTGGTTTAAGCCCTGAGTTCTGACATCAGTTTACAGTTTCCACAATGTTCATGCATATGTATATCCATCAACAAGTATCATTCTGCATAATCTTACCAGAGGACGGTCAAAGGGCAAAGACCTCGAGACTCCATATTTGCACAAACAATATGGAAGATTTCAGATCGGGGTGTTCCCGCTCACATTCCATTTCTAAATGTGTAAGTAAAGTAAAGGTAAAAGACATTTAAACACAACAACATGTGTTCATGTTTCAGATAAATAACTTATCGTGTTAATTTTGCCTGTCCCCTATCACTGTAACTACACTTTACCTTGAAATATAATCAATAAAATAATTGAGAAATTATTTTTTAAAATAATTGAGAAATTACTGTCTAAATTCTAACTTAGTGTCCCATAACAATCATTCAAATCATTCATTCCAATGAAATATTTGGGCAAGTCACATGTTCAGCAGGAAGTGCCATCATCCAAATTTCATGAAGAACAAGAAAAGTTCTCTCATTTGTTTTTTTTTTCTTCATTTTCAAAGATATTGACTGATGAGGCCACTTTGAAAGTACAATGCTGTTACCCGAATTATAGAGTAGCTTACTCTATTCTATAGATTACTTAAGTATTCATTAAAAAATATTTAAAGTATAGTTAGATTGTCCTTAATGTCCTCATGCCATTCACACACACACACGCACACACACACACACACACACACAAAAAAAACTCAGCTGTGTTCTTTAACCCAATGAGACCTTGTAAAAACGAGTGATTGTTGCCTGAGATGGGTCAACATGTTTGAACATGTGTTTAAATGTGTTTTCTGAGATTGAAAGTTGAAAAGTGGTCGAAGAACAATTAAACAATGAAAATGTAATTGACATAGTTACTTCCTCAAACCAGAACAAGTGTCCTTCTTTCATTTTTCACTGGATCTACAATGCTACCTTTGCTAGCGAGTCAAAGAAGCTACACGTTTAGCGTCATCCAAACTCTATGCCTAATCCTCACACACTCACTTCACACAGCTTTCTGGAGTTTTTTTTTTTTTTCAGAATCGCAAACAGAACCTCTGATATGGTTTCTGTCACTGTACGGCACGCTGTTATCTACAAAAATACAGTCATAGTTCCAAGGTGAAGCTGAATCACTTTTCTTTCGTGGTTCACTTTCAAAACGAGCCCCAGCCTCGAGTTCGAAGGTGGAATTGTCTGTTAGAAGTGCAAGTTTATTAAGGTCTAGGAATATCACAGTCTCATTGTATCATCGCATCAATCGCACAAGCTGGTGGTGAAAATTAAGGGTAAATTCAATACAAACTTTTTGTCTAAAAGTCTCTTTGCACTTGTAACAAAAGTGCAACTTGTAACAAAATCAAAAGGAAAAAAAAAGATCACTTTAATTTTCTTCTTTTCTTATTTTTGAGAAGCACTTTTGCTGTATTCTTGTATCTTTTATTGTCAGTATTTATCACATTGTCTTTATACGCTGAAAGGAAAGGCGGCACACCGATAAATAAATAAATAAGTGGATTAAGAAATAGCACCAATATAGTGTTATTTGTATATTATGTGACTTATGTACAAATTATATTACATAATTGATCATATTAATGATAAACAATTGTGTTATTTTGCAGTATAGCAGGAGGCTAAAAAGCTTTTCTTTACTTATTAACATAAGCCTTGGCTGATCAATAACCTTTAAAGGAAAGGTAGCGTCACTTACTCATTGAAGACGAGGTCCGGGGCGAAGTAGAGCATCTGGGCGTTGGTGTGTTTGTAGGATCTCCAGCTGAGCGAGAACGAGGAGAGACACATCCACGAGTACTGGATCAGCATGATTTGGTCCTCGATGGGCAATGTGCGGAAACCTGCAGAGAGCAAGAATATCACTATACGGGGACTTAGAACTGGTCACTCCATCATACCTGCAGTCTATCAGAAATACAACAGAAGCTAACGTCTGGTTATTGAGCCGAGATTCTGTGTGTCGCCCTGCGTGTTAAGAATTAGCTCAGTGATACATGAGCAAGCAAGCAAACAAAGTTGTGTACACACAGGTAGATAGAGTCAGGCTGTTTCTCTGGCACCATAGCTGGATGTTTACCCGTGCTAATATTTGTCTAGACGCAATAAACTGTTGTGCTCTATCACTACAATTAGCATTACAAGAAACGCCCAAGGCCTTGGTTTATTACCCTGTTGTCTATAGAGAACTCAGAGGACACGTAACACAGCTCTCGGTCTGCGTTGTACTGTACCATCTCACATGCTTATCATGAGTCAAACAGGAGGGGGAGATGGTTTCAGTTCAGCCAAACTCCCTTTTCACCAACATGGCGCTAGTGCTAGTGCTTTAGCAGGTTTAGGGAAGCAGCAAACCTTTTTTTAATTATTATTTTTATTAATTGTGCACATTTCTCCGTTAAGAAGAGGTCTTTTCATTCACTGACTGACTGACTGATCTCTGCTGTTGAAAAATCATGGCTGAATTCAACTAAAATCTGTAAGGTCTGAGTAAGCAGCTAAGTTACCTTTTAATGCTTAGCCATGAAAGATTTGTTTATGGCTTGACACACTCCTCCATCCAATCGTCTCTGATTTCATCATTGACTTTTTTTTTTTTTTTTTTTACCAAGCCATGTCGTCAGTTCAATAATCAGACCAGAGAGGGTAAATAAAATGTAAAAATCTATGACTTCTCTTATATCTGGCACTGTAGCTAGTCTCTGGTCTGATGAGCTGCCTTCAGCTAAGTAATTTACATAAACGCGTGTGATAAACAAAGGATCTGGAACAGAATCTATGATTGTTCGTGTTTAGAAAACTGGAGTCACTTAACTCTGCTTAAGTTGCTTAATGATCTACAGTAATTTGTAAAGTACTCAGTTCGATCCACTGAAATACTTTGTTGGATCCACATCTGGCCGTAGTCCACCAGTTGATGACTCCTTCACCAGAAACGTTTTTCCTACACTTGTATTCAGAGAAACTCCACCTCTTGCACTATGATTATTCCCACGTTGTGAGCACGGATTGGCTAGTAGTTCTTACTCACAAACTGTTTTGTGATTGGAGAATTGGGAAGCCAGACTGGAGAAAATAGAGCTGGCAAATGTGTTGCGTTCGCTATAATCACTAAGTTAATATGCACCCCTTCTCAAATATCCAATGGTGATAATTTGCCTTGTCTGATTTTAATGCCATGGTGTCATGTCATGGTGATGAAATGACACTGCCCTCCAAGCCCATGAAGAAAATGCTAATTGGTTCCAGATGAGCAGCATTTTCATTCTGAAACGGAACCAATCGTTGATGGAAATGGCTCTGACTGTTCGAGGTTTGGCATAGGCTCTGGAACCAGCACCAGCACCATGTCAGGGAAAACAGCTACTAGTCAGTGAGTCGTGAGTGTGTTTCAGACTGACACGACTTCAAAGACCTTGGATAGGTTTTAATGTCTCAGCAGGGCTGCAAGAATCTTGTAAACATTTCTCATTAAAAGTAGGCACTTACTCATTGACTCAAATGTAATGCATTTTTCTGTACACTTCCCACTGTGAGCTCTAAAGGAAAACATAGCCACACACCGCTGCCATGCATGACATCATTACAGAAATATGTGAACGATTTAATAAAATGCATTTTAATATTAAGTCCAGTGATACCTCTCCAACACTGAACTTTATGCACTTGACTTGTGTATGGACAGAGACTGTGTTTACTGGAACTCCCACCTGTCATCCGCCAAGAAAAATGCTTTTGGAGGTCTAGTTTCAATTATTGATAATAACTGAAATGATGATTTGACATCCATTGATAAATATCTGGCAGAAAATATGTACGGAATAAACCACGATGTGCTGTTACCACCCCAAAGTCGATCAGAGAATTTATTCCTCTTCTACCACAGCAGTGTGCCAAACGTTGCAACGCTGTATTAATTAAATGTCATACTTTTCATCTATTAGCAAAAAGAGTTACATTTAATTTTGTGGAATTGTAAAGAAGGTAGCTCCTGTCACGTTATAGCAGCTATAAACAGTCATTCTCTCACCAGTCTCTATTTTACTCTCTTTCATAAGGTTAACAAGACAAAAAAATAAATAAATAAATCACAGCAAAAATACAAAAGTAAAATACTGACACCGGTGACTCCTTCCAAAAATGCTAAATAAGCATCTCCTCACTGAACATTTATCAATAATTAAACCATATCTATAATTAGACACAGGTTTTTAGTCTGTTTATGTGGAGCATCCACCACATCGTAGCCGTTACTAGAATAATGCTAAGGTATTAGAACGAGAGCATTAATATAATACTCTTCTGACCAATCAGAATAGAGAATTCAGCAGCACTGTGGTATTAGGGTTAATATGAAGCAACAGCAGGGCCAATTTAAAGCTTCTAAACTAAAGAGTGATCGTTTAAATAAGCATTACATTCTTAACACTACGAAGGTCGATTGTCTTCATTAGTAAATGAATACTGCCTCGTTAACACACTAAGCCTTACGATACTGCTATCCCAATAACGCAGAATAAGCAGCCATGCTTGATTTGAACTGAGGCACTCTTCATCTCAGCGTGTGTCGGAAAGTCAGCGAGGACCAGTTTCCCCTTGTGTCTGCCTGACTTTCTATTTTTACATCTGGATAAAGCGAGCAGACACCCTGGTATCAAATAATTGCAATACAACAAATGGCTTCTCAGAGGGGGTGAGTTTAACGACTGGAGTGTGAACTGCAGCGTTACAAAACTGTAGTCAACACCACATTCTCTTCATTATGGTGATGATAATTCAGTTGTACACACTGCACTACATCTCTGTTTCTGTGTGTGGTGTAGCAAATGATTGTTGCATTAGTTTACAACTAACTACAGCTATAGGTATTACTGTAGTACGCTGAAAAAATGTCCAACTAAATTTATTAGTATTGCACTAGCTTTCACTGCATAAGTATTCACACCCCCCCCTGATCTCAAAATACACCTGTTCCTGGAAGAACCAGGATTTTGTTAGAGAACATTTTTAAACAAACAGCATCATGAAGACCAAGGGGCTATCAAAACAAGTCTGAGATAAACTTCTTGAAATGTATTGACTGGTGTTTGGATATTTAAAAAAATCACACACTTTGAAAATCCCTCAGAGCATCACTAAATCCATTATTCCAAATGGAAAGAATATGGCAAGACCGTGAGTCACTGATCGGTGACCAGGTAATCAGGGGATTAGTCATAGAAGCAACCAAGAGTCCAAGGAAATCTCTGAAGATGCTGTAGAGAATCTGTTCAAAGGACAACCATAGGCTGGACACTCGACAAAGTTGGGTTTTATGTTAGATTGATGAACTATATGAGATCATGTTTGGGGTTTGCTAAAAGACATGTTGGAGAACCATGTTCTCTGGTCTGGGAGACCAAAATGAGTCCAGAACTTTTTGGCATTGGCACAAAAGCACTATGCTTAGTGGAAACCCAGCACTGCTCATCACTCTGAGAACACAATCCTTACAGTGAAGCATGGTGGTGGGAGCATCATGTTAAGTGTTACCCTTGGCCTCTTCTAATCACCTTATGGCTTTTGGTGGATGGCATCCTCTAGGCAGAGTTGTGGTTCTGCCATATTATTTCCATTTCTAATAATAGATTCGGAATGTTTTTTATAACCAATCTCTGACATATTATCCCAATTACATCCATTTCAGTTTTAGGTTATAACACTACAAAAATGCAGAAAAGCTCAAATGGGTGAATACTTATGCAAGGCACTATATATATATATATATATATATATATATATATATATATATATATATATATATATATATATATAAGAGATGCCGGACTTTATTGCTGAAGAAATAAGAAGTTCCTGAACACTTTTTTGCTGAACCAGATAAAATTCTACTCCTGATCTCAAGAAGCAGGACTTCTATCTTATACATTTAAATAGTTTCATCCAGAGTCTTAATAAAGTGTGAATCATACCTGGAAGTACTTTGGCCCACTTGACAACACGCACCATCTGCTTGCCGGCAAGTTTGTTGAGGCTGGTGAGGAGGTGATCGGTGGTGTCAGGTAGCGTGTTATCGTAACCTGCAAACACCACCTCGGGCTCAATGAGCTCCAGCACGCTGCACACAGACGGCGAGAGGAAGGGAGCCACGGAGGCACCACGAGGAACCAGAGCCATGTTCGAGCTCAGCTCCTTCTCCGAGTTCTGAAGAGACGAGTCCTCGCTCACGCTCTTCAGCTTTCCCAGTTTCTTCGACTTCCGTGCTGTGGGAGGAAATGGAATCGACATTAGCAATGGTTGGAGTCAGCTTTTAAATGCTTATAAAAAGGGAGCATTTTTTCAAATTCAAGTTCAGAAATATAATTTTAGAGAACTGGAGTTTGGGATTTTCGAAATTTCCAGCATTCTAACATGATTCTGCTTGGAACAATACCTGATGGGGAGCCTTGCCCCGGAAGAACAAACTGAAGACCAGTTTAAGGGTTCTAGATTTGATCTTTTATAAGAGTGTACTATACGAGTGTAGTATTGAGTGTTACACTCAATACTGTACATTCAAAATCGTTCCTGAAAGGTTCTTTGGTTGGTTAAAGGTCCGAGCTTCCTAAGGGGGTTCTGTTTGCAACTATTGGAGGGATTGACATAGATCCTTTAAAGGTTCCCCCAAAGAACCCCATCAAGTGTTCTAGAGGTTTTTTTTTTTAAATAAGGTGTTTCTGATGGGCTGCAGGGACTGTTAAAGGTTCTAGCTTTATAATAAGCTTATAATTTGAACCGGCTCTGATAGGGAAACAGTCTGTTGTAGGGTTCAACAGAGAATTTTTAAGGGTTGCCCCAAAGGAAAAACTGACAACTCCTTAAAGGTTCTAGATTTAACTAGTGTGCTTCTCAGGTAGCACTGAATCTTATACTCTTAAAATGTTCCTGAAGGGTTCTTTGGATGGTTAAGGGTGCCAACTTTCCTAAGTGGTTCTACTTTGAACCCTACCAGAATAACGCTCTGTTGCACGGTTTGACATAAAACCTCTAAGGATGTCCACAGAATGAAAAACCTAAAGAACCCTTAACTGTTTTAGATTTAACTTTTTTTTCTGCCTCTCTCTCTAAGAGCATGCTGTTATGGAAGTACTGAGTGTTAAAGACTTAAAGTGTTTTTGAAGGGTTCTTCAGATAATTCTAGCTAACAGAACTTTCTCTGACAGGAATATAGTCTGGTGTAGAATTCTACATAGAACTTTTAAGGGATGCTTCAGAGGAACAAACTGAAGGCACATTTATGGGCCTAGATTTGACCTTTTTCTTCTAAAAGTATGCTGTTTAGGTAGTACTGAATCTTATGCTCCTAGAAAAAGGGTTCTTGAAGGATTCTTTGGATGGTTAAGGGCTTCTAACAGGTTTCTACCTGGGACCCTCTGTGATAAAGAAACAACCTGTTGTAGAATTCTAGATAGTATATTTAAGGGTTTCCCCTGAGAAACAAACCAAAGACTCCTTTTTTTAACTAAGGGTGTTCTAGTGTTTAGTTAGCACTGGGTGTTATTCTTAGGGAAAAAGGTTCCTGAAGGGTTCTGTGTATAGATAAGGGAACATGTTTCTCTTTGAAATCCCTTATACCAGAGAAACCCTCTGCTGCAGGGCTCAACCCAGAACCTTCAAATGTTCCTTTGCACTTTAGTAAACCCAGCTGTGATGAAATTTTTTAAATTTTTCTTAAGTTTTTAAAAGCGTTTTCTTGAAAAGCACAACTTATTATAAAATCCAAATACAATACAAGTACAAAATCACAGTGATTTTGTATGAACCCACATAAACAAGACTTATGAGACCTGACACAATAAGAGACTGCAATTATGCAGTTGTTTTTAGCAGAACCTAAGAATCCGATTTGAGAGAAACGATGTTAGTTCCATGTGCAATGATGCGTATAAGTAGAAAATTGCCCTGGTTTTAGAACAAGGCCATCAATCAAACGGCCTGGCGTGAAAAAGCACTGCCGCAGTCAAACTCGATAACGTTTTACACATCTAGTACGTCCATCTCAAGGAGCGGCTGTATCCCACCAGCTATTTATTGTCATTCATACAGTATATTAAGCAAGAATTTGTGAAATCAGTGCACAGTCATTCTGTAAACACTGACAGAAAACCGCTTAATGTCTGTCTGAGTGACTGTAAAATAAGAAATGTGTCATTCACACACTGAGGTTCAGTCGTCTTGCCTGGAAAGCCTGAATAAGGACACTGTTTTTGGACTTCAGGGAACCAAAGCAAGTGAATCAGTCGCTGAAGCACGTCCTCCTCCACCAAAGCAGGGGAATTTAGTGAGGACTGCATTGCCGGGGCTGCTCAGAGAAATGTGTTAGAAATAGATCAGATGTGGAAAGAGATGGAGCCCAGTGTGTGCCGCGTTTCAGCTGGTGAACTTGGAATCCTGAGTAATTGTTTGCTTAATCTGCCAAACTGTCAGGATTGCTTAAAACTAGCAAGGTACAGAGGGACACACAATATATCAAATCCTAGTGGGGGTTTTTTTAGCCATTTTTAAACAGTATTGTTTATTACCAAAGCTGTCCATAGACAGACATTTTTGGCTTTTCTGGCTCACAAAGCCATTAGACTTCATTTATCAAACTCGATACAAAAATCTTATTTGCAAATCATTTGCAGGAGCTTTTACACAAGAAATGTGATGTTCATGAAAATCCAGTTAGTTCAGAAAGAATGGCCGAATCCTACGAGAGCTCCTGACTTTGTGTCCATATATCATCTAAGGAGACTTACTAACGTGAACCTTGAATGGTTGGATTCAAATCGTATCATTGGTGATGAGTCACTGCAAATCTATATACAGCCTACAGTGTCAAGTTTAAATCACTTCGTTATTTCACCTGCACACACAAATTTAATAATTCCTTTTTAAAATATGGGCTGAAAGAAAGCGATCCAATACAAAACCAAAAATTAAGACAAATAAGTCTAGCTCCTCAATTAGGACAAAAGTAATGGCGCTATATAAAAGAGGGACGGGTTAGTGAGGGTCCAGTAGCTGACGTGCTACAATGGCAGAGCTGCACTACTGGAAGATTTAGCGTATACCGCATTTAGGAGGACCGTTTAGTCGTCATTTTGTCATTTCCATCTGTTTTATTGGGATCACTAAATATACATCAGCTGTAATTAGTACTTTATGGGTTATTGGAATTTATCAACATATGCAAATGAGTATGAATAAAAACAGCATCACCAAAACTTTTGTAAATCTGTCAGGATTTTTTTTTTTTATTCATTTTGGTCTATGAAAACATTTACACACAAATGTATTAAATGGCCGATAAATGAAACCCATTGTTATCTGTCTATTGTAAGTTGACACTCATCAACCTTGATCTGAACCATAAATATGTGCCCTATTAAGCTTAACATGTTTAACGCTGCTGATTACAGCAGCAGCTCTTAGGTACGCATCTACAGTATCCAGGTAAGATTATCCACTAAAACACGCACGAGACTTTGGGTGAGAATTGATTTTTGAAAGTGCAAACCCAATAATGGCTTGCCAGAATGTAGTCACACTCTGTGTGCTTAAAGACGCCTAAAAACCTGCTAGCTAAACGCGATTTCCTCGCACACCGAACGTCATGCTTTGATCAGGTTGTCGGATATCTACGTGCTGTAGTGAAACAGACAAAAGCCTAAACCGTTCAAATATCAGAATGAAATCTTTAAACACAGTTTGCTCGCTTTTTACTTTTAACCAGAATATTTTTTTTTTTAAAAAAGAACTTTACTTCTGCTCGCAAATGTGAATGGACCTCTCTCATGATGTGAACAGGGTGACCTCAGAGTTAACAAAACACTACTGTCACTTCATTTTTCTTTCCATAAAAGCTTCTGTTTATGTAAAGAGTGATCATTTGACAGGGCCGCAGTCAGTCGTTAGTAAGCGATCCTTCTGTTTAACTGCTGCCGTTGCAGAAATATTGCTCGCTGCTTTACTCTGTGCAATGTGACTTTTCTAATAATAGAGCTAACGTGTGACAATTGAAGTTTCTTACAGAGGGATTGCTTGGTATATAGTTTTATTGTGTGTTTACTGTTGCTGGAGATTACCTCCGAGATTCATCCCCGCCTGCAGACACTTTCGTACTCGGCAAGCCGGACAGTTCTTCCGTCGGATTTTGTCGATGATGCAGTCGTTCCTTCCAGCGCACAGGTAGTTGTGCTGACCTGTGGACAGAGACGGAGAGGAAGAGAGGATTTAATAATGGTTATCTTTAGTGTTTCAGTCATGCATGTGAAAAATTGTTTTGGTTGTAGATAAAATTGGCAAGCATGTGTGGCACTAATATTTGTACGCATTATTTTGTCTTTTGTGATTTCTTGCGCATTTCTATATGGAACTAATGTTGTGACTTGCCTAAACCTAACCACAGAAGAGAAAACCTTTTTCTTCCATATTTCACACCACTATAGACTAGGTACACGATGATATATGTTTATACCATTACATTCAACACACATGATATTGTTATCATGGACAATATGGATATCGTCATCCGAGAGGACGCTGCTTAGCGGCTCATAAAGTCCTTCTCATTGGAATATGCTTATTTAACATTTTTGGAAAGAGTCTTCAGTGTCAGTGCTTTCTAACAATAAGAGGTAACGCTGTAAAGTTTTCAGAGATGGGAAAGACAGACGAGTTTCTGCTTCATGGTTTCTCTGTAATGTGACAAGCTGCGTTTTTGCCTTCTTAACTTCAAAGGACAGGTTAGTGAGGAACCTAGTATTTATAGCTGCTATAACGCAAGCGATAACAGGAACTAATTTGTTTTGCGGACATTCGACAACATTACATGTAACTATAAACGGATAAGAAGTGCGACGTGTCATGATTTATGAGGGTGAGTCAAATGAAAACGTTCAAAGTGTGATATGAATTAGAATTGAATCAGATTTTTTTTTAAAGGAATCCAGACACTTGTTAAGTGCTTGAACACGTGCACTGAACTAAAGGGAAATTAGACAGAAAAATTATAAACTTTTGCAACACCTATTTGCAATAGATAATGCATAATAAAAAAGATTAAGGTTTTCATCTGACTCAGCCTCTTCATAAATAAAAAAAAAATATGTAACTTTTGGCAAATTGTTGTGGTATAAGACGAATAAAACACTTTCATGTGCTGTTATATGAAAATAATGAACTTTGGAATGGTAACAGTAACTGTGCTTCACTTCAGGCCACATAACACCACCTCATTTTTGATTATTTTCCTATAACAGCATGCCCCCAAGTGTATATTTTGTATATGTGATTGTATGTGATATTATAAATTATGCTTAAAAGTTGGCCAATTACCGTGATATAATAATGTATTATTAACACAAGCTTACTTCAGTGAGACAGTCCACTGGTTGACATATGAACAGAGAAGGGTGTAACACTCAACTTGGCAGCTGAATTACAGGAAGTCCCGCCCTTGTTGGTTAACCCAGGCCTATCAGATCCTTACAATGACGCAAACACTACTGTATAATGTTACGGAAATCCTCGCACCAATCAACTCAAAAGGATAAAGAGAATGTACAAATTATTGTGGATTAGCTATAATTCACGCTAATATTCATAAACTGTGATGAAAATAAATCTTAAACGCTAAAACAGCTCAGCTAAAAATTCAGGGGAGATTTTTGTTATGTGAAGCTCACATTTTTTATGCCAGATTTGAACAGTGATTGTGATTCCACATCAGTTCGGAGTTCGTACATCTTTGTTTTTAAGTACATGGAAATGTTGTGTGACTGGAAATAACGGCCTGCGGGCATTACCAAGATGGCTGCCAAGAGAACAGACAACAGTTAAGCAGCTTATACTTTTCTTAAGTATATGTTAATGAGTTTTGTAGCTAGGAAGATGTGTTTAATGCTATTCTTTACATTTTTCTATCAATAAATCCATATGCAAACATCAACTAATGGAGTGAATTGAAGGTGAAAGCCTCTTTACTGAGCGTCTCAGGAAAAAGTGCGATGCTCACTGCAAATACACTCTGTTCCCCATTTATGTAAGTGTGTGTACACATTCATGTGTACGAGTGTGTGCGCCTTAAAATCTCCCGCATGCTGCTTTCCCGGCCTCAAGCTGCGCTGCAAGGTTGCACACCGCTCTGAGTATCTGTGTGTGTGTGTGTGTGTGTGTCACTCGCTACTCCTCTCTCTCTTGCTCTTTCCTGCTTCCCACTAGATCCCTCTGCCTCAAGCTCTCCTTCTCTCCTGCACTCCGAGTGTCTGCTTAGTTCCTCTCCTCAAATCTAACTTCCCAAAAATCTGCGCTCAGGCCGGGTCTCACTGTGACGCTCGGGTTTTTTTTGGCGAAGAGGAATGTGTGCAAGTTGAGGCTGCCAGAAAAGCCCGGGATCTGCTTGGAAGAGCAAAGGCAGCTGTAGCTCCGCCACTATTTCTGGCTCGGTCACGTGACTCGTTACATAAGCTCATTTTTCTTGCTCTAAAAAACAGTAAACTGCGACACAGGAAATACAACCCCCCCCACCCCCCACCCCCCCTCCCTCCATCCCTACCCCCCTTCTCCTGCTCGCCCTCCTCCATCTAACCTCCCCCATCTTTTCCATTGCTCCAACACTGATGCAGATCAGACCTGAAATCCGTTCACACACCTCTTCACCCGCTGTGCCGAGCTTCTCCCACGAATCCTGTTAATCATTGCCCTAAAGAAGCGAATGCAAATACGTTGTGTGTTTACCATGTGTGTCCGTGGGTGCGCAGAACATAGTGAGGGAAGAAGAAGTTGGTGTGTTTGGAAGATGTTGCAAATCTGTCCTTCACAATGTACAGTTTGTCTACATCCGCATACATGCAACATGTACAATGTCCAATATTCACAGCAGGCTGAACTTAAGCATACTAATATCACTAGTGATTAAATAACTGGTTTTACGGCTGCTTATTATCTTATTATCATTGTAAACATTATTTTTTTTATTTACTTTCACACGTGGTGTCTATTACTCAACCACCATCACACGCTTTGCACGGAATCGTATGAGAAGCCGCTTTTGAAAACTTGTCGTTGACGTTTTTATGGTCACAGTGGATCTTTTGACTTTCAAGAAAAGCATGAAGCGCTTTTTTACATCCCAACCAATCAGAGAAACAAAACGTGAAGCAATCAAACCATTAGGTCTCTTTTTTCGTAACAATTTTCGCAGACATTCTACACCATTAAATGTAACTATAAATGGATAAAAAAGTGTGACATTTCGTTCTTTAAAAAACTGTAGTATTTGCAGGTTAGTAGTACAAGAGGAGCAAAACACTTCAGGACATGCTGTAATTCAAATTCGAAACAAATCAACTCTGGGGTGGTAACAGTAACTCCGCTTTGTCACATCATCCTGTTGTTAATTACTATCCCGTAACAGCACACCCCTAGGTGTTTAATTCCTGAAAAATGTCACTGCGCTAAGATACCGTCACACCCTCGGTTTGTAAAAGGAATGTGAGGAGCTGATTTGATTGGACATCTCAGCAACACACCAAACCACATCTACTGATGTATTCATTCCACATAACTCCAACTTTTAACAATTGCGCTGCTTTGCATCATGTGACCGTCTGCACCGAGGGTCATGAAAACAGCAAAAATACTGTATTTCTGCCACACCTATACCCATACACACACACACACACACACACACACTACCATATACCAACATGTGATCTTATGCCTTATTTATGCTGTTACTTCACAAAAAGGGGTTTATAATCTGTGTTCCATCATTCTGACTAGGTTGAGTGAGTGTGTGTGTGTGTGTGTGTGTGTGTGTTCATTCCTCAGCGAGTCAGTGGCTACTTTTAGCCGGTTATGTCACTGCATGAAGGGACACGCTCAGGTGCAGAACTCAGGCTGTCAGCTCTGACATTAATCAGAGATCCCCATGGGAGACCCCCAACACTGCAGAGCACCATGCCTCATCACGCATCACTCCTCACAACGTCCCGTTTATTTCCACCTCAGCCTGCCCCGTAACAGCTTCTACTGAGGCAGTAAATGCACATGCGCAAGTATGCACTCAAATCCCTAATGTGGTGTTTGAGTTAAAATGACCTGCTTTATTTTTATTAAAAGTGAAACCAAATTAAAATAATTTTCCATTACCCCTGGCTTTTTTTTAAAAAAAATAAACCTTAACAATCATTTTAAAAAATCTAATCCTAATAAATCTAAATTAAAATGTTATTAAATGTTTTTTAATGTTTAGGTCTTTTATACCTGAGTGAAATAAAGATAAAATAAAATAAAATAAAATAAAAAGTATTAAAAACTGACGTAAATCTGAACAACAATCATTGCACTCATCGTCGCATTCCCTCTGTCTCTTACCATATCTTCAGTCGAATCCAGTAATATGAAGTGCCTGTCATTTTTATTCCCCAAAAAATTACATTCTGACAAAAAACAAACAAAAAAAAATCTGAAAATACTGAATATTTTAAGCCAAATGATTTAATTACAACAAAGACAATTTATTAAAACTTTTCACAAACCATCTCTCAAATAACAATGTTAGCTACCTCACCAGAATTAGCATCTTACACAATTTAGCTAACTAAAAGTTAGTATTTTAGCTGTATTTAGTTATCTAGCTAGCAAACAGCAGCCAAGTTAGCTAGTAGTTAATGTTAGTTAGCTAGCAAATGTCATCTAAGTAAGCGAGCCACTAAGGTAATGTTAGCCAAGTCAGCTAGCTAATTTGAACGAACCAAAACAGCACTGTACTAACTGCATTTAAAACAATAATTACAGGACTGAAGAACTTTATAAAAAATCATGTAATGTATCTAATCGACAAAGCTCTTTACAGAACTTACTGTTAATAAAAATTTCTGAAAATCATTAATGATTTAAAGAGAATCTTTTTGTGTTCACACCTGTGTCCAAACTGGGGCTTCTGCCTAATCAGAGGCTTGGGGGAATCTTTTGGATGCCATTTTCATCAATCTTCTTCATCAAATTCAGGGCTTCAGGACTGTTTGAATGCTAGCAGTGCTATATTTCTGACCTAGATTTAATTGGCAAGCACACAGCCTTCCCCGGATTAGCATTAGCCATTAGCAGTGGCGTGCTGCATCGACATGACAACGCAGCAGCTGGACCGCGAGGGCATGTGAATCAGCGTGCGATTATTTCCTTAACAGCATATGTTAGACCCATTCTGTACACTTCCAGCTGAGTCATGGCGACTTGCTCTAATGGATGTTGTTGCTGGACCGAGCCGCAGAGGCTCCCATGGTGGCTCCGTAACGACTTTCACATGAAGCCTTGTCTGAAAAGAATAAGCATTCGCGAGCTCCAAAAGGCTCCGAGTTACAAATTCACCATGACTCCGCTTCATTTTGCTTATTTCAGGCTCTCTGGAATAGAGTTCATTAATCGTTCACTTGTCTAAAATCATCAGTGTACAGGACATATGTGTCATTGATGATACACTAGAAGTTGGAGGTGAACGCCCCAAGTTTCCTACTGCCGCTTTTTTCAACTTCCCGTGGATCATTTTTCTCTACTTGCCTCATTTTGCTCATCTCAACTTAAGTCAACAGCTTCGATTCAACTTAATTTTATTTGTATAGCGCAGGGGTGTCCAATCTTATCCGGAAAAGGGCCGGTGTGGGTGCAGGTTTTCATTCCAACCAAGCAAAAGCCACACCTGAGTCTACTGAAAGCCACAGTCAACTGATTAAACAGCTGGAATCAGGTGTGGCTCCTGTTTGACTGGAACGAAAACCTGCAACCTTTGTGGATAAGATTGGACACCCCTGGTATAGCGCTTTTAACAATAGACATTGTCACATTGTCATTTTACAGAAATCCTGGTGTAGATTTACCGGAGATTATCCCTAACGAGGAAGAAACCTTCAGACTCTAAAGGAAGCCTGTCCTCATTTGAGTGAAAACAGATTATAAATCATTACAGTACACAGGTGTAGCAGAGCAAAGACAAACAGTACTGAGTGTTGAAAATGTTGAAAACTGCATGTTCGTTATGAGCATTTTATTTTTTATATCATGTATTTTATATCAGTTAATGCACACGACTTTATTAAGTCATGTGATACGAAATTGAGGTCATGAAGTTGTTTGCTTTTAATAAAACAATGCCATTTTTTATTCAACGTGCTCTTCTGTAAAGTAGAGCAGACTGAGCACTCGTCTGCTACACTTAGAGCTGATAATTTTATCCATAAAATATTTGATCCTTGAGATCTGCACTGTCTGATTAAGTTGCTGTCTCTTCCGATGTGCTCTATAAATATAATCAATTAATTAATAGTGGCATATTTGTGTGTTTAATATTGACCTCAAATGGCATTCCTTTGATTTTTCAGAGTGTATTTGCAACACCAAACAGAAAAGTCAGCATGACGTTTTGCCGTTAGATCAGACTGTCATAATACTGCTCCTAGCTAAAGCCAATATCATGCCTGAAAATGTGCTTAAAATGTGCATGAAAAATCGTGCATAACTGAGACTCCATCCTGTATGCACAACTCTCACCAGACTCCTGAATAGTGCTTAAGTGTGTAGTTACATCTGAGGTCTGAATACTGACGTGAGCGATTTTGGTATTAAATCTTCACCATGCACAGTTTACTCAACTCTGAATGCAGCCTGTAGGGAATAAGAGTCCTGGGATGAGCTCAGGAGAGTCTTTATGATTACTGCAGCAGCTCTTAGGTACAAACCTACAGTGAAATTATCCACTGAAGCATGAGTCTTGGGCATAAACTGTTTTCCTGCAAATCTTTAGGGCACTCATGTGGGAGCTTCCACAACAGTGAGTCAGAAGCTCAAAGCAGAAGAACAGTATCAGGATGAATCAGGGAGGTCCGGAGGGCAAGAGGAGCCACAGCAGTAGAAGTGTGTCAGGACCAGGCACTGGCATCCCATCAGGCAGCAGGATTGCCTGTGTAGCTCTGTACAGCTTAGGTTCATAGCATAAATAAATAAAGCGAAGTTATCCGTATTCGGAATCACGCTACACAGGTTGGTATTTGTGTATAATCCTATTCATGATCATCAAGGTAATTTCCAAAGTTGTTTTTAACTGTTTGAGGTTCCACCCATATTAATTGGCTATAAAACTGTACTTTTTGTCTCCGACAGCGCCAGAAAGCGTGAAGTTTGGAGAGGGAGGAAAAAAAAACGCTGTAAAATTCAGTCCTCCGGAGATATATTCCCTCCAGTTAAGATAGCGAGAAATCTTTTCTTGGCCTCTCCAGAGCTTCTTAGAATGATTTATAGGATTAATTATTTCATGTTATCTTTATATATTTAATATTGCCCTCCCTTTGAATGGCATTCTACAGGGTTTTTTTTGTGTACGCATTGACATTACCAAAAGTCAAATTGAATTTTTAGACTGAAAACTATCTGAAAACTACTGAAGACTATCTATAAACGACTTCTCCGAGACATGCATGGTGTTGGACATTATTTCCCCCATCTCATAAACACCACTTTAAAAGGATAACCCACTTGTACATGCACGTGGACACAGTGCCTTGCTGATTATTCATGTGGACATGTAGAAAAATCAGCAGCTCCCTCATAGACGGCTTCTTCTCGCCATAACTGGGCTTGATCTTCCAGCTCGATATCCCAAAATGGGTTGCTGTGGTTACTCAGATGGAATGATATGGCTTCAGGACAGTCTATCAACAAGCCCAGACAAAAGCCATTTTATCGACACTATAAACACGTCGGGGCGGCCTGCCCACGTCCCAGAAAACGGTGAAAGCGCAGATCCGCAAGATCTGATACTCGCCTCCACCATTTGCTTAGCCACAAACGTTGTATCCTCCGAGCACTCGTGCATTTTGCATTAGTGTCAAAGAACAAAGGCATCACCCAGAAGGCGGAAGAGATGGCAGATATTTAAAGCGCCGGTGCCGAGAGCAAACATGCAGAGGTCAGCTGAGGATAGGATCGGTCATGATGCGTGTTGTGTTACACGTCATCTTTACCTTCCTTATTTGCTCCAATCATTAGCTTGTGTAAACTGGAAAAGAAATGAGCCATGCAATGCAGGGGGAAATCCACTTCGTTATACTAGGTATTAACAACCTTTGGATTATATATATATTTTTTAATCTAATTAAAAGAGCAGATCGTTAACAAGTTAAATAAACTTCCTTTTTGTAATACATCCATTCCCACACATAAACGTTCTTTCGTTATGCTCGGAACCAGCGCCTGATTGGCAGAAAAATCTGCCTGTCATGCTGAAATAGAGAAGCCTTTGTCCTTAAATGACTCCACTGGAGCAGAGTGATTTCCATCAGTATTTTGGTTACCTTTCCCTGGCTGTGTGTCAGCTCTACTACACCTCCGGTAAAACAGGCTTTCCTTGCTGCCACTGCACGCTCAGTAAAACCCCTTTTGAATAACCACTCGTTAAATCTGACACTGAATATCGTTAAGTGCTGTACCATGCCAAGTTTCTGATAACATTTTCAATAATATGCATGCAACAAGCACTTAAAAAAAAAAATCCCCCCCCTCCACCTGCAATCCATATGGAGATATTTACAGGGCCAAGCTGTACAGTATCAACAAACTGCCTATCTGTGGTTAGGGAGTTGGGCTGAAGACACAGCCAGCCGATGAGTCAAAAGTGTGTTGATGCCGGGAAAACTGTGAAAAGGCTCAACGGCTTTGTCTTATCCCACCCACAGCAAACCTCACGGCTTGTAAAGTTCCTACCGCGTACCACTATGTGACATAACACACACATCCCAGCCTTGAACAGGAACCAAATTCAAACTAAAAACGTCCAACTCCAAAGTTGACCATGTGCTTGACCAAACAGTGATTTGTAACCTAAAATGTACAACATTTTCTGACATTTCCTTCCCCATTTGCTCAATAAATCCTAATAAGAGCTAAAGCCTTACAGCTAAAGCTTGCTCAGTTTGAAATGCCTTGTCTACAGCAGCAGCCAAATTCCATAAAGCTTTGTCATTATGAAGGAATGGATGCTATTTTGGTCCACAGCTGAACAGCAGCACAGAAAGACCATTCAGTATACACTTCACTAAAACACGAACATCCCATTACACACATGCACACGCAGAGGAACTGTAGTGTACTAGCAACCACCCCACTAGGGATTCATCTGTGGAGAGTTTGGTTAAACATCCTACAATATAATGTAACAACAGCTATCCACAAACCCACAACGTAAATAATGTGGCACTTAATGTAGTGCGATAACCTGGATGACGGTGTGCAAAGCATAACGCAGTGACGCGGATGAGCTAAGCATAACCTCAAAATGTGGACGACATGGTGCTATGCATAATGAAATGACATGGATGATATAGAGCTAAGCATAACCCCAAAACATGGATGCCACAGTGCTGAGCATTATGCAAAAATATGGATGACACAGAAGCATAATGGCATAACATGAATGATATAGGGTGAAGCATAATGCTATAAAGTGAATAATAGAGCGCTAAGCACAATGCAGAAACACGGATGACATAGAGCTGAGCACAATGGCATAACGTGGATGCCATCGACCTAAGCAAAATGCAGTAATGTGGATGACTTTTACCTATCCACAATGCCATAACATGGATTACTATCCATAGAGCTATCCATAGTGCCATTCCTGACACGCTATAATGTAGAGCTGTCCATAATGACAGAATTTAAATATGGAGCTATCCATTTTAATGTAATGTAGTATGCAGTATCACAGATCTTCCCATAATGCCATAACAGCAATGTCATGGACTTGCCCATAATGGCATAACTTAGATGTCTTAGATGGCATAACTTAGATGTAAAAATGGAGCAGTCTATAATACTGTAACGTAGACAGCACTGACCTGTGTATAATGTCATAATCTAGATCACATGGAGCGATCCGTAATGCCACTATGTTGAAAAGAGGGAGCTGTCTGGAATGCCACATGGTGGATGCAATGAAGTTATTAATAACATGATACCGTCAAAATGTATATCTATCCATAATGCCTTAACACATGGCTCTGAATACTGTAGCTAACATAAGCAGCTATCCATTTTCCCTTTTAGTTTTTGTGTTTGAAAGTGCACGAAACTTTGTCTTAGCTGTAAGTTGTTTGAATAATCTTACTCAGCAGCTGAACAACTGCGTCTTATTCTCTCCAGGTAGAGATTCAGAAATCCAGCGAGCTGCTATTTCCTCCCCTGGGTGTAATTGCATTAAATGTACATAAACAAAAAGGAACAGATCTTTTTCAATGTCTGCTTTTCTACTATGTCTAGGCCAGAAGTGCTTAATGAGGAGAGGCGCTTTTGCCTCTGGGGCAGCAAAATCTCTCTCTCTCTCTCTCTCTCTCTCTCTCTCTCTCTCTCTCGGTGTGGAATGGAACGAGGCCACGTTAGACACAAACGAAGTGCCGTGCTGTGTTATTTCCCTGCTGTATTAGCGCTTATGTTCTGTTTCTCTGCCATCCCCATGTCCCTCCTTCTGCTTTGAGCCTCTCACTCGTCCATTCTCCTCTCTTTTCCATTCTCTTCTCTATTTCTGTCGATCTTTCTGTCATCAGCTTCGTCCTTCCCCCCATCACTTCCTTTCCCTCTCGCTGTCTCCTCCCCTCTGCTTTTAGCTCTGCCTCTCCCCCTCTCTCACTCTCTCTCTCTCACTCGCTCTATCTTTCTGTAACTAGGCTGGGGTCAGGTAAGGTAGGGAAACATACACACACACACACACACACATACGCTGAACTATATCTCCTCCACCTACACTACAGCATGCGATGGCCTTGACGCTTCCTCTTAAAGAAATACATCAACCAAAATAACCCTAAAGTATACCCTGCTACCACCGATAGCATGGGCACCTGTATTAGCTGTGTTACGGTACATCACAATGTGGTGTAACAAAATGCTTCCGCGAGCTGCTGGTGGCTTTGTGGGCGTGTTCTAAAATCCAGGTTGTGCAGGCTTATCTCTCAGGAGTAAAGTGCATTCAGAGTTGAAGGTTAGATCTGCGCCTCAGTGAAAAGGAGGCTAAAACAGGCTCCCTGTAGGTTTTTAGACATATTTGTGTTTGTTAAGTAGACTTGAGGTTGTGCCGTTATAGGAAACAGGGTGATAAGATGGCTGTTACCAATCTGGAATTCCAATTACAGTACATCCTGAAGTGTTTTATTCCTTTTATTCATTTTATTCCACAGCAATTTGCCAACAATTTCTTTTTTTTTTCCTTTATTAAAAACAAAGCACATTTTATCGTTTCATATTTATGTTTAATGTTGAGGAACGTCCGCGTAACGTTGCAATGTGAATTAGAGCTTTCTCATGCATTGTGAAGCTTCTTCAGTCTTTACACACACACACACACACACACACACACACACACACACACACAGGCCACTTAAACAGTAATTAACGCTGGTAAGAAGAGGCCTTTATTTTCCACATATACATTACAGCACAGTTCATTTACGCTATGCTGCACCTAACCCTAAACTTCAGGGGTTTTTGTTTTGTTTTGTTGCTTTTTTCCCCTTATGGAGACCTGACCATCACACCCATTTGTGCTTTATTAACATAACATTCCAGATTTGCTGTTATAATAACCTCCATTCTTCTGGGAAGGCTTTCCTCTAGATGTTGGAGTGTGGCTGTGGGGATTTTGTTCATTCAGCTACAAGAGCATTAGTGAGATCAGGAGCTGATGTTTGGTGAGGAGGTCTGGGGTGCAGTCAGAGTTCCAGTTCATCCCAAAGGTGTTCAGTGGGGTTGAGGTCAGGGCTCTGTGCAGGACACTCGAGTTCTTCCACTCCAACCTTTCACTCAAACCATGTCTTCATGGAGCTCTCTTTGTGCACAGGAGCACTGTCATGCTGGGACAGGTTTGGGCCTCTTAGTTCCAATGAAAGGAAATTGTAATGCTACAGCATACAAAGACATTCTGTACAACTGTGTGCTTCCAACTATGTGGGAGCAGGTTGGGGAAGAAACACATATGGGTGTGATGGTCAGATGTCCACTTACTTTTGGCCATATAGTGTATATCAGACTCATAATATTGTCATAATGTTGTCCTTGTTTTTTGGAATTCCTAAAACTGTGACAGCAAAAATTATATATATATAATTACTCTAGACTTAGCATTTGCTTAGGACGTCTGGAAAAAAATGTAGTGTATAAGCCATTAGTTTCGACTTAGCCTCCCTACTGAGGTAGATTTAGACGTCTGTACAGTGTATTTTGTTTCTTTATAGCAAGTAATAGTACATCTATTGTGAGTAACTCTGTTGTAGTGTAATGTGGCCTACATGATTGTGTAGAGTCATGATACAGAGCCTAAAGCGGTGCTAACCTCAATGTTTAAAATAGAAACAGGAGGGAAGAGAAATGGCCTTAGCATGGCGTCAGCTACAGGCTCTACATTAACACAGCACATCTGTGATTGAATTGGGTCTTTTAAAAAAAAAATGGTTGAAAATTAAATTCACAGTTTTGCACCCTCATGTTTCTAAATATCTCCTTCTGCTAAGCTCGTGTGTATATGACGATTTCTCCTATAAAATTAGCTACAATTTGGAATGATGCATAGTAGTTCTTGGCAGCAAACAAAAGTGAACTAACATAATCCAGCTAATTAGCTCATTAACAGGCTTGTCCTGCATTGACATAGGTGTGTTAGAGTGAGCAAAACACTGAAACCTGCACCAAAACCACATCCAGTACCCCAGGCAACACCATGAAAACTGAAAAGAGAAAAGTGAAACATTCACGTCGAGCCGAGAGCTGCAAAAAAACAGGCTGATGTTTTTAGAGATAATGTAGTTACTGTAAATTTGCTACATGTAAAAAGAAAGAGATGAAAATTGAACAGAATAAACAAACAAGCTGTGGGAAATGTTTGTTAGGAACAGTGGGTGAAAAAGTAAAGCTGTGAGACTCGCTACCTGCACTGAATTTCAATTTGGCAAAAGCACACATTCCACAGACATGGACTCATTTTCTTGCACATATAGCTGGTTTGAAATGTTTGTGTCTATAAAAATGCTCTTTTTCTCAGATAGATTTTGAAGCTCTTTTGCTCTCAGGCGGTGACTTTCTGCTCTGTGCAGCTTGGGCTGGTCTGAATGCTGAGTCAGCGTTTTGTTTGCACTTTTCTCTTTTTCCTCTGGAGACTGGAACAGTCCAGCGATTTTTCTCTGGTGTAGTCTGAGTTTATGGTCTCTCAGCGTATAATCCTGTCCTGGTTAACCAAAACTCTTAACACTTAGAGTTGAGTGCAAAAGTTTGCATCCCCTATGGATGTTTAAAGGGGGAAAAAATAAATTTAGCTTTATATTATAATTAATTTGCTAAAAAATATAATTGTAGGATGTTAAAAAATAAATATGTTGTTCAGGCTACAGACAGACAGACAGACAGACAGACATCTGTCTAGATAGATAGATAGATAGATAGATAGATAGATAAATGTACTTACTAATGAAATAATACTCATTTAAGCTTAATTAATTAATTTAGAAAAAGAAGAGGTTTAGCCCTGAACCTTTTGTTCACCAGACCTGATTTAAGGAAGCCAGTATTGGTCTTAATTATAAGGTTTTTAGGGAATACAAAGGTATATAAAGAATAGAAAGTTTTTAGGCAATACACTTTTGAACTGCTATTTTGTCATTTTGAAGAAAAATCTGTAACATAAGACAATAAAAGCCATGTTGCTATAAGTTACATTTCTATGTCTTCTCCAACACTAGTAGCCAAGAAGTACTTCTAAGTCTAATCAGTTGGGATTACATGTTATGCGTTACACATGTTCATACTACCTTCACTGGCAGATTAACAAAACAAGCTGATGGTACTAGCTACGCACACTTACCAGAGGTACCACCGAACTTTGCTACTTTTTTTTCCACGCTATATTTTTCTTCGTAGAGTCTCTATAATGAGAGGTAGCATATGACAGGATCAAACGGAACCACGGTTATAAGTTTTCCTTCCATTTTTGTGTGTCAAACATTAAACAGTACTAACTGCAGGTAGGAACTAAAGCGGGGAACTAAAGAAACGTCAGACCATGCGTGCCATGGGATCGGTCTGAGGAATCATTCAAAACAGTTTTTTGGATTTGTCGCTTTACAGCATCATACCTAGTTTGCTTAGAAATGAGAAAATATCAGTTTTAATGTTGCTTTGTCACTGAAATCTTGATATCTAAGTACACAGATAACGAATGATCGCCTTTTGCTTTGTCACTTGCTGGTGTGAACATAGGGATGGACGGGCATCCCGTTCGGAGTGTGTTCCCGGGATATGATCCGGATCCACCACGACCCAGAGCTTTTCCAAGCATTTCACTGCAATGAACATACAGTGTATATCTTCTTTACATAAAACTTGAAACCCTGATTAGGATAAAGAGCTTAATGAAGATGAATGAATGATGTGCTCTTTTTATTAAGTATTTATTGTTATGGTATGAAAACATTTGCACCCGACTGTAGAGACTACAATAAAAATTTTAAGAAATCCCCCCCCAAAAAAAAACTGTGACAAAAAAACATGTTTCAGGGGAAAATAATACACTCTTCTGGACCGAGCATTTATTTAAGGCATCTGGTGTAAACTCCTCAGTGTAAAATCGAGCCATTAGATTCGAGTTAGTCTGCCTGCTGAGACAGATTTCGACGTCTAAACAGGCAATTGGATAAAAATGGGAAAATACTGAGTGACTGCACAGACTCGATAATTAGATGCTGCTAATGGACACAGAGCTGTTTATAGAATCAATGCTACTTCTTCATGCCACCCTGGTTTCATATGTAAACACACAACCTGGCAGCGTTACTACAAATCCTTGAAGCGTGCTGAAATAATCCCAGTTACTGGCTCACTAAAACCTGCCAAACGTCATTCATACATACATAATCAGATGCTAAATTAAAGCAGCTAGGAGGAAAAAGATCTAAAGTCAATATGAGCTGGAGTGTTGATATGAGTGCCGTACCTTCCACCGCTCTCTTGAAGAAGACTTTGCAGCTCCCGCAGGTGACAACACCGTAGTGGCACCCGGACGCCTCGTCCCCGCACACCAAACACACTTTAGCCGTCGAGGATGAGTGTCTTAGAGGAGCGCTGTGATGAGAACACACACAAAACACTCCATTTAGTCATAACAAACCAATAACGGCCTCACAGTTCTCAGATCTGGTTGGCTAGAAGGTGCTGATTTAATTTTCTAAAAAATTAAGTGATGACTGCAAATCACAGGTTGATATTAATTCGCTCGTTCTAATAAGTTATCATTTATAGTAACAGCTCATTCCCAGAGACTCCAAATAAACAGATGAAAAAAATGTGCTGTTATTAAACAGTGACAAAATGTATATTTTTTGCCCAGTGAAGGTTTCTTTAGGGAGACATTTATTTATTTAACATCTGTGGAAGGAGTCTCCAGTGTCAGAGATTTGGAACAGCAAGTTTTCTGTCACTTTGTACTTTGCTGTTTCTCGGCTTTTGTTTTCATCTTAATAACTTCAAGAGAGAAAAAAGGAGTAAAAAATGGAGAGGATGATTGCTTACAGCTGCTATAACATAAGTAAAAATGAGGAGTAACTTGTTTCGCAGAGGTTCCAACATTTAATGTAACTATAAATGGATAAAAAGTGTTAGTTTTTGTCACAGTAGCGCCGATATGCGCTGGACTACTACACCCATAAGCCATTGCACGTCACACGCTCACTGCAGGCACCATGTCACGTGACCACGAGCACGGGAATCGCGTTGTGATTATTAGAGGTGACATACAGCTGTGTTGTAAGTGGAATAAAACTCTTTGAGACATGCTGTTATCTGAAAATAATCTTCAGGGGGGTAACAGTAACTATGCTTAATCACAGGACCAATAGTCTGCTTGATTATTTTTCTGTAACAGCACAACCCCAAGTGTTTTATTCCTTGCTGCCGGCTTAATGACTGGATGGTCGCACTATGGGTTTGACCTTAACTGAAAATCTGAAATATGAATTGTCACAAGCTAATGTGGAAAAAAGGAAAGCAGTAAGATGCAAAATGTATTTTTCTTTATTAAAATGTTTTTTTTTTCTGAAGGAAATTAGTGAGCACAGACTAACTGAGCAATCTGTGAAGTAATATTGTAGGTTAAACCGCAATGACTTAACCAATGCTTTGTGGTTAACCTCAAGACTGACTAGAGAGCAAACAAAGTAAGCAGCTTATTTATTATTTATTGCATACTGTTCGAATCCCCCCATGGAGAAAGTATGCCCTGATCTGTGTGCTGTGAAGTGTGTGTGTGTGTGTGTGTGGATGTAATGTGTTTCTCCCACCGTTCCCAGGCACCCAAAAGAGTGCAGCATATGTCAGTGACTCACAACGTATGCTTCGTCATTTTGCTCCAGATCATGAGGTTTTCAGAGGTGGTCCCCTGAGACAAGCTCCAAACCAAACAACAGCTCCCACCGCTACCCTTCGCGCTCAAAACAGTCAAGTTACGCCCGCAACAAACGGCAAACCGCCAGCCATTTGGAACCGGCACATAGAGAGTAATGCAGAATAACAGAACAGCTACAGAGAGAGGAAAAAAAGAGAAAGAGAGGGGAAGTTTTTCATCCTGTGCCCTC
This sequence comes from Pangasius djambal, assembly GCA_022985145.1. Lineage (NCBI taxonomy): Eukaryota > Metazoa > Chordata > Actinopteri > Siluriformes > Pangasiidae > Pangasius > Pangasius djambal. Next base: position 4,086,376 of record CM040977.1, on the reverse strand, counting down.
CAAATGCAATCGAAACAGTCAAAAGGAGAAAAAAAACCCGAGGCGTGCACTCCAAATAGTCGGGCTGACTCGGCAGAAATCCGATTAAGTCGGGCAGAGAAACCTGACATAGCGTGAGCGTGCAGAAGTGTGGCATCGCCTCTGAGCTCAAAGTCACCCTCTCAAACACGCCAAGCTAATCAACTCTCGTCTCGTAGAAATGACTAATGAGAGCTATTATATCTGCTATTATTCATTAAAAGCTGTATTAACAGATTAATGCTTTTTATACCACAGCCCTGTTGAAATCTCGATTCTGATTGGTCAGAAGCTATTGATTCATTTTCTATAACAGCAGCTCGGACAGTAGTTCCAGCTGCAAGGCAAACCACAGGTTTATATTAATGCACTCATTCTACATTAACCCTAAAAATCAAAGGATTTACATAGGTTGTTAAGCTATCTGTTTATTTAACATTCATGGAAGGAGTCTCCAGTGTCAAAGCTTTAACTTTAAGTTTTCCAACGTGGGAAAGTCTTCCTGTTTTTCACTAACATGACAAGCTGCATTTTGTGTCTTACTAACTTGAAGAGAGAGATAAAAGAGAGGCTAGTGAGGGAAAGGCTGTTTATAGCTGCTATAATGTAAGTGACTACAGGAACTAACGTCTACATCATTAAATGTAATTATAAATGGATAAAAAGTATGACGTTTTAATTATGAAAAAAAGAAAAGTACTGTATAAGAGGAATAAAACACTTTGGGATGTGCTGTTATTGGAAAATAATCAACTCCAGGGTGGTAACAATAACTCCACTCTGCCACTGATTATTTTCCTATAACAGCATTCCTCTAAGTGTTTTTCCCCCCAGTATTTTCACATTTTGTGCAATGCTCGTAATTTTATGGTATTGACAGAGAACCTATTCCTCTCTTTCTCTCACTCTCTTTCCTTTCCCTTTGCTAATGAGCTCCCTCCCATCACAATCAATAGTGCATGGTAATTGTCCGCTTAACATTCTGACAACATCATCGCATCCTAACGAGCCGTCTGCTCTCGGAGGCACACTCGGCTTCGAGCGAGAACTTGCAGCGGCTCCCTGACACAATCAGGGGAACTGATCTAATTCTATCGCGCCAGTCTAAACACGCATTCAATTTGTTAGCGGCTTTAGCTCGCTCCTGGCGAGGCAGGCGATTTGAAGGCCCTGAAGAGACTATCACTGTGGGCACTTGGCACGCGTGATTAAAAGAAGCCCAGCTGCGTTAATGTTGAAATTTCACAAATCTTTTTTTTACTCCTGAAAGCCTTGTGGTGAAGTGAGAGCAGAAAAATAACAGTGATGTGAGGCGCGGCGACTCCTCCTGTGAAAGGCAGTGGGTCAGTGTCCACTGTTCTAAAACCGCTGACGTGTATAGAGCAAAACTGTGGCAGTGTTGTGAGAGAAACATCAGGCCGTGTGCTAAATTTGAGGTAATAACACTCCATTAAACTAATGCTGTATGACGTGATGAACAACAAGCGCAGATTAACTGAATTAGCTGTATTAGCGGAAATGTTCCGAAATGTGGGCTGAAAGCAGCTGCAACTGGCAGAAGTTGACGTCTATTTCTAGTAATTGTTAAATGTGCCATATTTGTGTCTGTGGACAAGAAACCACAGGTATTTTTTTTTCCCCCCATAATGCATGCAGGAAAAACACTTTCACCTGGATTCTCTACCTCTTCTGCAAAAAGCACTGTGTTCTTATGAAGCCAAATATCACAGATTATGTTAAAAAAAAAAACTTAAAGCAGCAGATCAGTTGTTTGCACAAAGAATAAAACATGCTGATTTAGGAAAATAATCCACGCCAGGTTTGTGTAATATAGCGGAATTACTGTTACCACCCCAAAGATCATTATTCGTATCTATTACAGCACATCTTGGATTGTTTTTTTTTTTCCCCTCTTATACCACACCAATTTGCCAACCATTACTTTTAAAAAAAAAAAAAAAAACTTGTTAAGGAACAAAGCTCATACTGTTTTTTAATCACTCTTTAGTTACATTAAACGTTGTGGAACAGCCATGAACCAAATTAGTTGCTGTTCTCATTTACATTATAGCAGCTATAAACAGTCATTCCCTCACCAGCTTGAAGACTTTCTCATGGTGCAAAACTTTACAAAGTGCTGTTACAAAGCGCTGACACTGGAGACTCCTTCCATAAATGTTAAATAAACATCTCCTTACAAAAAAACTCCACCATAGCAACAATTATGCCATTTTTTGTTGTTTTTTTTATCCAGTTTATGTGGAGCATCCCTTATGAATTCCTTGTGAATGAGCTGTTACTATAGAAACTATAATTTATTAGAATTCGCACATTAATATAAACCTTTCAGTTGGAACGTCTGTCAGAGCTGCTGTTATATAAAATTAGTCAACACCTTCTGACCAATCAGAATCGAGACTTCAACAGCGCTGTGATATAAACTCTTTTACGGCAAATTCGTAAGTACAACATCACAGTAAATTGCACAGTATAAAGTTTATATTGCCGCAGTAAATTAATTTATGTTATATAATTAATTGAATAAGCAGAGGTGAACATTTCAGCCAGAGATGTTACACTAATCTGCGGCTGTGTCTATGATAACTTTAACTGCTAACGGCAAACAATTATTCAATTATCTCTTTCGCCTAACTAGTAAGCAGAGCATGATGCATAAATGGCAAACAATTATTCAATTTAACTTAAAGCATATGATTACATAATTACAGATATTAAAGGTATGTAGTTATGAGAGTGTGATAATTGACTCTGGACAGATGAGGGGTGTAACTTTATTAAAGGTACTTTGTTTTTTTATAAAGTTTTATATTTTTATAACATATAAAATAACTTTATTTTTCTTCTTCAACTTGTCTATATTTCTTTTTCTATCTTCTATTTTGTCTTGTTCTGAAAGATAATTGTAAAGTTTTTTTAATGTTTTTTTAATACTCATTAAGTACATATTTAAATGAATTAACGTCTACATTTTTTTCTTTTTTCTTTTTATTAGCAGTATTTTTACTAAGGTTTTTGGCTACTCTACTCCCCATACAATATATACTACAACATGGTTTCAGATATAATCTTGCACAATAAAGCAAGATATATCCATTACAAACACACAGAAGTGTCAAGGCTTCAGCACACGAGTGTAAAAAAATTGCTTTATGTAAATGTAAATCCGTTCCACTACGCAGCAGATGTTGAAGCTGAATGTGGAACTGATGGGAACTGATAGGAGACTGCGTTAGACACGGTGGCGCGAGCATTCTCAGGATTGTTTGGATTCTGCAAACTTTACGGCTCTTTAAGGAGTCCCGAGTCAGCTGAGATCTGCAGTCGCTCGGCGCCAAGCTTCACGATCGAACGAGAGACTGACAGATTGGCTGCAAAAAGACACGACCTACGAGATAACCCTGTTCACACAATGCATGTTGGAGTTGTCAGGTGCCAATCTTCAGCATGTAGCTTCTTCTGTGGCTGTTTAGAGAGTTTAGACAGTATTTGGCCTGGTGCCTAAAATAAAAACCCTCTTGTCGATTGAACTGTTGAACTGTATGCTGCTCCAGGAACTCTGCTGGAGCTGTAGGAAGTGTGATGCTTAAAGGGGCAGTTTGTAATTTTTTAGAGCTCTCTGCATGAAATTGGAATTAAAACACTGGGAAGTTTTCCTTTTCCATCCCCGAACCATGCGCAACTCCTCTGCTGAAACTATATGGAGTCTTAGTTGGCTTTACTGGAAAAATGGGCCAAGTTGAGCAGATATGCTCTGGCTAATTTCAGGGCCGGGGCTAATTTCAGGGCCAGAAAATGTAAGCTACGTCCAATTTCACATTTCAATTCACATTTCAAGTACTTAATGGATAGGCATAAAGTTTTAGTATGTGGTATATGGGTTTATAAACATTGGAGTTGAGTAACTTTGAGAAGCCAAAGGAGTACGTTAGGTGTAAGGAATAAAACACATGCAACATGAAGATGAGTTACTATAATCAACATAACACTGATTATTTTCCTAAAACAACACATCCTGATTTTATTCACCTTATAACACAGCAGTTCACCACTGATTACATTTTTTTTTATTAAAGAGTATCCTACTTTTTATCCATTTGTAGCTCCATTTAATGTTTTGAAAGTTTGTGAAACAAATTTGTTCCTGTCATCACTTATGTTACAGCAGCTACAAACAGTCATTGTCTCACCAGCCTCTCTTTTTTTTTCTTTCTTGAAGTAAACAATAACATTTCAATACAATCAAAATTCATAAATATATCTTGTCATGTCTCATTTTTGTCATGAGAAACTGCAAAACACAAACATCTCTTTTCCTGTGTCGAAAAACTTACTGAATTTTGGAAAGGGCTGACACTGGAGACTCCTTCCATAAATGCAAAATAAACATCTCTGTACAGAAAAGTTCAAAGATATCAAAGATAACGTATTAGAACGAGTGCATTCATATAAACGTGTGATTTGCCTTGTAGCCGGAACGACTGTCAGAGCTGCTGTTACAGAAAATGAATCAACG
>CM040977.1:4067386-4081724 GCA_022985145.1 Pangasius djambal | reverse complement strand
TTTTTTTTTTTTTTTTTTTTTTTTTTTTTATACACTGAGCACATGGAGACTGTTTTCAAGAGCCTATCGATACAAGGACTCGGTTCTGTAACCTATTCTACATCCCTGCCTCTTCAACAGCTGTTTCATAATTGGTCTGCAGGCGGATAATACACTTTTATAATTCCAGGGACATGCTGTCGGTTCTGCACACTTCAGTTTGTTTCAGCTCGATCATTTCACTGGGGTAGCTTGAGCTGCAGAGAGAGAAATTTGGGGTTACCCACAATTCTGTGCTGCAGGCCAGTCTGTGTGAAGTGCAGTCATAACGTTTAGGCTGTGTAAAGTCGTTTTGTCTGCTTCCTTGTTTGTTTTACCTAATCCACCTTCAGCCTGCACTACATTCCAAGATGAATGTTATATAAATACTTCATACCGAAGAGGCCACTTCTGAGGGAAAAGGTGGCCGCTATTTCACCGCTTCACCGAGTTTCTCTCTCTACAGCTGACCGGGGAGCCATTTTCCCTGAATAGTTCAGAATTCTCAGCCACTTAGTGCTTTCTGTCAGCCTGTGCAAGCCAATATGTTAATTGTCTGCCCACTTATAATGCTACATTAAAGAAGTTCCCTTATGCTCATTTAAGCACACTTACTTACATAACATTAAATGTGCCTTGAAAAGGCTTTCTACTTATTGAGAATCAGTTTTTATAATGCATAATAAATATGCAATGCTTTTTTTTTTTTATAGTTCCTGTCTTTGAAAAAAAGCTCATAATTAGTTACGATTACATGCATCACCACTTGAGTATATGACTTCATAATAGCAGGTTACATACATGACATACATGAACATGACTGTGTCTTTATGTTTTTACAGAAATAAAAAAAAAATCTCAACAATATTACATTATTACATGAAAATATCACATTTACACTATCCACACACCCTGGTGTGTTCTGTTGCTATTTACCTAAAACCCTGCTGTTTAGTCGTAAACTTCAAAAAATGCAGAGCTTTTATCCCAACAAACAAAAAGTTAAGCTTCCGCTAAGCCTACATTTATCGATCTTTTCACTTCTTCACTTCTCCTGACTTTGTGCCTACAGACACCACCTGACTCTTTCACATATTTCTATTCTTCTCTGCAAGGCACCGAGCCAAGTGAGTGAGACATGTTCGGAGGGGGAAGAGGGCCTGCAGGTATACAAAAACAGCGAAACTTTAAAAAAAAAACACACACACACACACACACACACACACACAAACACGCTTCACTCTATCACCTTCACACATCTCCTCTCACCTGCATCCCACCTGCACACACCTCTGCATGGAGAGAAAAGGAAAAAGAAAGAAAAGAAAAGGAAACGTGTGGTGGAACCAGACAGACTGGTCGCTTTGCTCTTCGCCTGGACTGGCTACCGGATCTGAGATCGGAGCTGAAAGTAGCACTTTAGGAACTGTAACAAAAGCCTGACTGACAGAAAGTAGTTGTTTGGCTGAGCCTTGCACCGCATAATTAAAATACTTGACTGGCGCTTATGAAGACAGCGTAAGGGTTTGGATAGCTCTTGTTTTTTTTTTTTTGTTAATGGACAATAGCAAGAAGACTTGGATAAAATCGTGGAGACGTGGATAAAATCGCTATGACCTTCAGTGTCAACTTGTGACACTTCTTCATGTTTAATCACATTCGATTAGGTGAATCTGCACCTTATCTCAGCCGTAGCTGGTCATTATTAGTCAGTGATATTAATTAGCACGGACGATGACTGGCCTGAGCAGAGCCATGATTCTATCCCTCGTCTGTCTTTAATACAAGAATGTATAGTAAAGTTTTAAATACAAGTATGAAATACAAAAACTAATTTGTAAACATTGACACAGGTACATAAAGATGATCTGATGCATACCTTATATATAAGTATACCACAGTCCTGTTGAATTCTTGATTCTGATTGGTCAGAAAGTGTAGAGAGTACGTGCTGGCTGTAATTTAAATCACAGCTTTGTATTAATTCGCCTGTTTCAATATGTTATCGTTTCTATATTAACAGCTACTTCAGAAAGACTTGTATGGTGGACGCTCCATATAATCTAACCTTATTCATAAACCTATTGAAGCAACAAACAAATATCATCGTTGATATTGTGACATTTTCTGTAAGTAGCTGTTTATTTGACATTTACGGAAGGAGTCTCCAGTGTCAGTGTCCACTTTATAATGTTTTCTGCCAGGGGAAATTCTTCAGGACAGAACATCAACATGAGAAACAGTCTCTGACGACTTATATTGACTATTTATAGCTGCTATAACGTAAGTGATAACAGGAACTAACTTGTCTCGCAGACATTCCACAACATTAAACTATACATGTAACCATGTAACGGTACGATAAAAGTATGATGCGTCATTGTTTATTAAATTAAAAATTGTAATCGTTGGCAAATTGCTGTCATATAAGAGGAGAAAAACGTGGTGGTGTGCTGTTACAGAAAGAAATTTACTTCATTGTGGTAACAGTAACTCACCACCATACACCAACCTGTTGCTGATTGTTTCACACACCCAAGTGTTTTTATTTCATACATACGAATACACAAATGATTTGTTTTAAATCTGTTCCGATTCATATTGTCTGTATTTGTTTCATTTATTTCTTCATATCATCACCTATAATTGCATGTATAGCTTGTTTTGTTTGTCTTATTGTGTATGATGCTTTATCAATTATTACTTCCTGTCATAAAAACATAAGCAAGGACAGGGGCTGCTAATCAGCTACAGCTAGAAGCCGCATGTACATTACATGTGCTGCGCAGCATGTAGCAATGTTTATCTGTATTGTCCTCATTAAAACAATCAATTGTACTCTGAATCATCAAAATTAAAGCAAAAACAATGCAAACTTGAAAGACTGAAAACCTTAATCTTCATGGTATTTAGGTCATCGATAGTGAACCCAGGTGTTTTCTGTTCTCCTGCTTATTTTGGAGTTCACTTCCTTTCTTTTAACAAGCGATAATAATCTCTTGCAGTCGTTGCTGATTTTCTGGTCTGACTCTGTGCTATTTGCGCATGAATTTGTTAACTATGACAAAACAGGCATCTTAATTAACCACAGCCACAAAAGCACACACACACACACACACACACACTCAAATAAGGTACTAGTAGCCTGCAGGAGAATCCATTTTTTTCTCTCGAGGCTATTTTGAAAAACTTGTTTTATGACGTTAGCAAATTTTTGTTTAGTTCGAAATTGGTGCAAAGCTCATGTACGCTATAGGGCATACTGTATTTCCTGGAAAATAAGTGAGCTGATAGCTGTAACAGGATGTGCGGGGGATGAAGGTTTACATTTCAGAAGATGCCAGATCAAAACTGAAGCATCCTGTGAACACTGAAGTCAATCTTACTGTAAAATGGGTGAAAAGTCCAAGCGCTTGTGATAACACAGTACTCTAGACCTCAAGACAAATGTATTCACCAAACCTTTTACCAAGGATTACTGATATAATTCATCGGAGAAGACTCCATTTCACGATTCGCAGTTTAATTACATCATGTCATCATGTCACAAACTGTCCTGAATGGCTATAAAATGGACATTTTTAGCTTCTATTATCTTAGACGCATAATTCAAGCAAGTTTATCTGATGTAGTTTTGTGGGTATCAACAAACCTTGAGGAAAAAATTGTATATACTTTTTTTTACTAATGGCTAAAGCTCCTTTCAGCAAAAATCGACAGCTTTAATAAGACTTTCTGTCACGTCTTTATTGAGGTGATAGCTGCATGGAAAAACTCTCCGATATGACATAACGAGGAAACATCGACTCAGAATGGAGCCTGTCCTCTTCTCGGATAGTGGCATTTTAAATCATTACAGTATACAGGTGTGGTTAAAGTAAAGTCAACAGCACTGTGTGTTTACAGGATGTTCAGTATGAGCAGATTGTGAATAAGAGTCCTGGGATGAGCACAGGACAGTTTTTATGATTACAGCAGCAGCATTATTATAGATGTTAAGCAAGGGTGAATTTCAGGCATAAATATTTTGCGTTTTTGGGAAATCTTTAGGGCGTCCATGTGGGACCACTCCTAATAATTTACATTGTATAGTATACACGTATTTTAAATGTTTATTGATGTGGTGCGACAACTGCTTTTAGGCTTCCATTCCGGATAAAATATAACGATATGAAAATGTAAATAATTATCTGTTCTTTGCTCAGCACATATAAATGTCAAACTCTTGGAATTAATTGCACATATGCTGAAAAAGGGTTGGAATATTACTTTAATTATGGTTCATTTCACCATTTCTAGGAAAACGGTGTCACCTCATTATTTTTATATTTTTCAAGACCATTACGTATCTGAGCAAGGAATAACGAATCCAAATAATTCTACGCATAGGACTTGTGTCTTGAGAAAAATGATGGACGCACTGAGCAAGGTCGGTAAAAAAAGGTCGTTTTTTTTCTTCTCCTATGACGCTAGATAATACTGTGCCCATTTAATATCTTAGACATTTTTTTGCCCCATTTTCTCCCAATTTGTTCATTTGCCAATTCTCACCCACTCGCTAGCTCAAGCAGTTTGTGCTGAATGCAAAAAAAGGCTAACTGTTAAAATCTCCAACATTCCCAAGTACTAAAACCTAATCACTTTTTCTTGGAAAAGCGGGGCCTTTTGAGAACAAACCGTAACTGCCCCCCGTGGCGGCCCAATGCTAGTGCTACACAGAGCCACCCTGTGTATTCAGCACCTTTGCCATAATACGCCTCACTATTTACACTAATCTGGCTTAGTGACAAGCCCAAAGATCCAAACAGTGCAGCCTCAAAGCACAGAAAGCTGCTTCATTAAAGCCACAAATCCCTTGCTTTTGGCAAACCTGTGACCCAGCGTTCACCTTGTCCCTTACTCCTCCTCCGTCTTCCTCTACCTGCACTGTGTGTGAACGACACCTCCCTGATTTGCAGGTGACCTCCATGCTCGCATTATCCCAGCAAGGACAAACAGGAAAAACAAATCCCCAAAGAGTGAGGGATTATCTGGGGGGAGGATCACACAGAGCCAGGCCAGTCCTCTTAGCCCAGGAAGTCAGCACTCGCTACTGTTTTTAAACAACGATCAAGCTGAACTTCCTGCCCAGACAGGAAGTCAACTATATATCATGTATAAACAGCAGAGGCCCGGGCTGCTACAGATTTCTGATAATCACACAAAAAAATGAGATGTGGGAAAACGGCTTAATCTGTCAATCTGTGCTTGGGTTCCAGTTTGTTTTTATGCACTCAGTGACCTCTTTATGCAGCTAATGGTTTAAACAGCTGCCTGTATTCTACAGTAAACCTTTGCGGTTTGGATGTATTTTAATGCTATAGAACAATAAACAATAAGATTCAAACCGGGTCTTGATAATCAGCTGCAATTCATCTCCACCTTCTTCTTCTTTTTTTTTTTTTTCCTCAAACCACACAGTGTGAGCATCTCAGACCAAAACATGAGTGTCCCTCAGGATCAGTCGAGGAATTATTGAGTAAATCCTGTGGTGTGTGCTACAGAAACTACCTATCATCCTAAAATTCTCCTTCCGCTCCTCGTCTATGAAGTGGTGCAAGACAACGTTGTACCACTAGTCCTTGCTTCGGACCCTCATCCACAGACGCCTTGTTCTGGGCTCGAGAAGGGGCATTTTAATTGCTTGATAAATACACGCAGTACCGCACAAAACATCACGCGCTCGTCGTCTTCTAATTAGCAGCCGAAATAGGCAAATGTTAAGTCTGCTTTTTAAAACGAAAAAAAGAAGCAATGGCAGCTGAAACGGCAGGAAACGTGTATTCGTGCATTGTGCGCATGATTAAATCCGATTCTGTCATGTAAACGCGCATATCAACCCGATTACTTTATTCAGCGTTCTTGTAAACACTGCGATCAGATTAATCGATCTGACTGATTTCATTCCGATTGAAGCAAAAAGTGTCCATGTAAACGTGACTAGTGTCACTACACACGTCTGAAAAAATCTTCATATTGGTAAATACTCTTGACTATCTGGCCATCCGTATCCTGGACCAGTGTGTGTCGTTTTCCCATTGCGTATCTCTACCCATGAAAATGGAGGCGTTTCTCAGGGTGGAGACTTGAGTAGGAAGATACTACAATTGAACGTAAATTCATTAGATTCAATCGAGTCAAAGAGAATGGAAGCTAAGAACCCTTAATTATCCAATGAACCATTAAAACCCTGATAAAAGTAATATGGTGAAAAAAGAAATGTCTGTCTTTCTATTTACTTACTCTCTCTCACGCGCACACAGTATTTACATAAAACTCTATGAAAACTCTATGAAGATTCCTTTAAGGTGACTCCTAAGCAAGGAAAGGACTGTTGTGTCCATTTCTGTCAGTATTCATGTGTTTATAATGATGTGCACTAAAACAATGATAGATTATTATATGATATACCAAACAGCTGAGTAAGGAATAAAACATTTAGGGACGTGAGGCTCCACATGAAACACAGTTACTGTTACTATCCAGAAGTTGATTATTTTCCTGTAACAACACCTTCCTCTTATACCACAACGGCTGACTGACAATTAGAATAAATTTATAATAATTATAATAAAGAACAAAACATACTTTTTATCTACTTGTAGTTACATTGAATGATGTGGAAGTTAGTCATTCCCTTACAAGCATTTCTTTTTTTTTCCTCTCTCGGGAAGTTAATAAGATATAAAATATCATGTTATTCTCGTGTCATGTTACCAAGAAACTGTGACAAAGCGCTCACAATGGAGACTCCTTTTCTGTGAACGTAAAAAATACAGTAAATGTCACCATCTCAACAATTAAATGCCTTTGTTAAATAAATAGCTTATTATTAGTCTTAGATTATGTGGAGCTTCCGGTTCATGTACATGTTCCTGTGTACAAGTTGTTATAGAAATGACGACATACGAGAACGAGTGCATTCATATAAACCTGTGATTTGTATTACAGAAGGCAGTATTGTTGCTTTTATAGAAAATTATTCTGACCAATCAGAATCGAGAACTCAACAGCGCTATGAAATAAAGAAAAAAAACAAGGCCACGCTTCAGTCTTCACTTCAAATCTCTTTTCAGTTAGGAAGAATTAGTTTAAAGTGTGACTGAAGCGTCTCCCGTAGCTGTGTGACAGTGTGGAATATATTCCTATAGCGCTGCTCCTTACGCTGCCTGTGCCAAACCACGCTGCCAAGTTTGCTTACCGAATATATAGTTAATGACCGAGTGGCTTGCAAAAGTCAGAGGGTATGAAACCACAACCACAAGAAACAGCATACCCCTTTTCCAAAACACACACACACACACATGCACAGAAAGACGGCGCGCTCAGCTGGATAGGAGCCAGCCGCTTCTCCCTCGTCCAGCAACCTCAGCACGTGATCCGCAGGTCCGTGTTTGGTTTTCACTTGGGCTTTATTTGACATGTAGCAATAGAATATCACAGCGCAATCCCCTCTTCAACACTCTCGTACAAGGCCACTTGCTGAGCCTCTCTCTCTCTCTCTCTCTCTCTCTCTTTCCCGGAGAAAGAAGCCGGCTCTAGGAAGCCGACTGACCCTAGGACCCTTCTCAAAGTACACGCTTTAAAAAAATATTATTAACATCCACCACAGTTCTTACAGATTAGCAGTCCTACGCCATTAAATTTATAAGGATCGGAAAAATGGCATACGTTTCACAAATGATCCTATGGATCCCCCCCCCACACACACACATTTTTTGTTGATGTGAGTAATGTGATCACGTGAAAAAACATTGTCAGCCTGAAATTGCACGACATCATATGAATAATATGTGATCACGTGAAAGAATAAAACCACATGACCTACATATGAAAAATGAAAAATCTGATGTGCAGGTAGAAACCTGAAAAAATCCACATAGAAAAAGCAAGTGAAAGTAAATGAGCCATGTGAATCGTGAAAAATAAAACCACGTGACCTGCACGCGAAATAAATAACGTGAAAACGTATGAATAATGCGATAAAATCGTGTGTTAATAATACAAGCCGCCAAGCACTACATGTGAAATAAATCAATTGAATTGAAATCAATAAATCATTCATTAAAAAAAAAAAATTCAATGTGAAAATAAAACCACATGACCTACATGTGAAAAAATTAACATGAAAATAATGACGTGATCTATGTGGAAAGAATTAAAAGAATCACGAGGAAATGATCACGTGTGAAAAATATAACCACATGCCATACACGTGAAGTTAAATTAATCATGTAAGAAAGTCGCATAATAAATGAGACAACATGCAATAGACTGCACGTGAAAACAAATGAATCGTGTGGAAAAAAAATAAGACATGCACTACATGGGAAAGGTCCATAACGTATGAAAAGACAGCATGCGAAGCATCTAAAATCATGTGATGAAGCTCACATGAAGCTCACGAGGTATCGCTAACTGCAATTTGTACACCAAAAGAGCAAAGCGAGATACTTGCGTGACAAGTTGTGCATACATGTATCCGTATGTGTTCGCCAGAGGTGAAGAAAAAGAGACGGAGATTAAATTCACTCGCCGGTCAAGAGGTTAAACTCAGGTTAAAAGCAACGGCTCAGATAACCACCTGTCTCCATCAGATAGGAAGTACGAGGTTTGGTTACCAGACACATTAAACAGGGCTGAGCTCTCACAGTGTCTACAACACATCAACACTCCGGGATGGAGATCTAGCTTTTCGGGGGAAACAAATGACCGTTTCAGAAGTCGCTGGAGAATCACTCTGATGTCACTAATTAGCAACAAAATTCTGTCATACTGATACTGAGACAGGAAAGCGCTGATACTGGAGATTCCTTCCGTAAATGCTAAATACACGTCTCCTCAGTGAAAACTCACCACGTCAACAATTATACGTTTTTTGAATCAGTGTATGTGGAGCATCCACCATACATCACCCTGTCTAAGTTATTAGAACGACGTATCAGCCGTTATCAGCCATTATTGACAGAACTGCTGTTACGGAAAATTAGTCAACACCTCCTGACCAATCAGGATCCAGAATGGCAACCCACTCGCATATTAACTACGCATTTGAGAAGCAGACTTGGCAGAGTGGCACTAAATAGGCATTTTAAAAAAAAAGTGAAAAATGATTTGCCTAAATAATTTCACAATTAAATGATCTCTCGTTCTCTTTTACATACCTGTATAGTTATGTTTACGAAACTGTGTCTATAATACATTTTGTCTATAATAAACGTCTAACACTACTGCAGATCTTATAAGCTAGAGTTTGAACCTGAATGCTCCAACTTTCCCATTTAGCCAGGACTTTTGGTGACATGAAACTAATAGGAAGAATTTGTGTTTCATGATAGACAATGTAAGGCTGAATGTCAAGAAAAAAAAAATCTGCACTGCTCTTTCATTTTTTTCCTCGTTCTCTTCTTTCAGACTCATATTAGCCATGTCTCGTAACGTCGCACACTACTTGGACGTCCGAATTCTCAGTGGATAATTATATTCTCTAAATACTTTACTTATATTATGACTCATGCTTATGTTCCATACATCAAATACACGAGCGACGGCACAAGCACTGTTGCCAGATCCGCGTCTTTCCCACGGGAATTGAGCACTTTTGAACTTTTCACATTATTTTTAATCTGTGGGTTTGATGTTTAAGTAATCCATCCCATCCATTAATTATATATTGAAACAAATCTTCATTTGACCAAAATGTATTTATTCATGACTAAGTGCTGAACTGTAGAACATTTGTGCCATTGTACGTACACTATATTTGCCGGTGCAGTTTAAATAAATCAGTGAAGTTTATTTTATGCTACAGCAGGTCACAATGATGTTTACAGCTGCCCCATACAGAACAGTCTATACTGATGTTATTAGAAAGACTCGATGTCCATTGATGCACCAGCCTTAGAGAAGGTCAGGTTTACATAAAATAAAGCTCAGAGATTCAGTACAAAATGTAAAAGAACATTAGCTGAACACGAGTACACACACACACACACAAATGCACGTACGTACATCTCCTAGGACTATCAGTGTCCTTGTCTCATGACCTTTTTCAAATTTGGTGTGTGCACATTAGAGGATTACTGGACCATATGGCGGTTATTGAGGAACAATGCCTCACCTGTCCAAGGCGTCCACATAGACACACCAAACAACGCGAACTGAAAAGCTGAAAATAGAACACGGTGTAACCGCAAGCCTGCTGACCCAAATATACCGCAGAGCTTCAGGTCGTCAGATTTAATCAGAAAGGAATATTTCACGAGGGGGAAAAAAGAATGATGAATTATAAAAGCACAAAGGTGATATTTAATACACTGACTGACAGCTGTTTCATATTAAACCCCATCACCCGGTCCTGTTATAAATCACTCCTCAATTTGCTTTGAAAAATAATGTAATATCAAAGCAGGCATATGATTACACCATACACAGGGTCTTAGATGTCATAAAAATGGAAAGCGAAGCTGAATGACTCAATTCAGTCACCCATCAAAGGCTCGCAGCAGCCATGCCACCCAGTGCGGCGAGCTCAGCGGGCACCGACTCCACCCGGAGAACGGGCACAGCGTCCGCACGCCGCCTCACACCCCCGCGGCACATGTGTATGCCATGTGCCTAAGCCAGATTCAGGATGCTTTCCAGGAACATTCTCTCACTCGCACTCGACTCGCCCTCTCGCTCTCTCTCTTTCTATCGAGCTCTCCATCTCTCACATTTTTATGCGCATTTTTACACAGTTGAAATGGTTTAAATAAAAACCAGCAAGCGCTGCGTTCACTCAGGTGAGCCTTCTTTACAAACCACAACCCCCGCATGTTTTTTAATAAGGAGAAATATTTGCGGCGCTGCCCTTTCGCTAGCTGGCCTTGTCACTTTGGGTAAGAGATTTCCAGGTGATGTTCATGCTGTTCCAGGTGATGAACGGAGCTGTTCACTAAATCTGGACTCAGCACACAGCTCTCTGTATAACACCGTATATTTTATAATGAAATGCATTAGTGTAGCACTATAAATGTCAGTTTCTTAGTTAGCTTGGTGTTTATATATATATATATATATATATATATATATATATATATATATATATATATATATATATATATATATATATATATATATATATACACCAAGCTAACCAAAAAACTGAAGGCAATTCATACAAATGTCAGTATTACTGGAGAAAATAAAACTGTAAGCACAAGCCCGGGTGGAGGCAGGCAAGGGGGAGGGGGGGTTGCGGGGGAATCCCTTAATTGCCCACTTAGGCAGGGATTAAAGCAGAAACATTTTTCCCCGAATTAAACTTTACAAGGTTGTAGGGAGTCTACTTTGGACAGTTTATGTTGTAACGGGGTGCAAAATGATATACACAGATCAGCCATAACATTAAAACCACTGACAGGTGAAGTGAATAACACTGATTATCTCATTACAATGGCACCTGTCAAGGGGTGAGATATATTAGGCAGCAAGTGAACAGAACAGTCAGTTCTTGAAGTTGATGTGTTGGAAGCAGGAAACATGGGCAAGCATAAGGATCTGAATTGTGATGGCTAGACGACTGGGTCAGAGCATCTCCAAAACGGCAGGTCTTGTGCGGTGTTACCGGTATGCAGTGGTTAGTACCTACCAACAGTGGTCCAAGGAAGGACAACCAGTGAACTAGCGACAGGGTTGTGGGCGCCCAAGGCTCATTGATGCATGTGTTGAGCGAAGGCTAGCCCGTCTGGTCTGATCCCACAGAACAGCTACTGTAGCACAAATTGCTGAAAAAGTTAAATGCTATGATAGAAAGGTGTCAGAACACACAGTGCATGAGAGCGTTCTGCGTATGGGGCTGCGTAGCTGCAGACCGGTCAGAGTGCCCATGCTGACCCCTGTCCAATGGGCAGGTGAGCATCAGAACTGAATCATGGAGCAACGGAAGAAGGTGGCCGGGTCTGATGAATCACATTTTCTTTTACATCACGTGGACAGCTGGGTGTGTTTGTGTGTCGCTTACCTGGGGAAGAGATGGCACCAAGATGCACTATGGGAAGAAGGCAAGCCAGCAGAGGCAGTGCCGTGCTCTGGGCAATGTTCTGCTGTGAAACCTTGGGTCCTGGCATTCATGTGGATGTTACTTTGATACGTACCACCTACCTAAACACTGTTGCAGACCAGTATTCCCTAATGGCAGTGGCCTCTTTCAGCAGGATAATGCGCCCTGCCACACTGCAAAAATGGTTTGAGGAATGGTTTGAGGAATATGACAAGAGTTCAAGCTGTTGACTTGACCTCCAAATTCCCCAGATTTCAATCGGATCGAGCATCTATGGGATGTGCTGGACAAACATGTCCGATATATGGAGGCCCCACTCGCAAAGGACTTAAACTGCTGCTAACGTCTTGGTGCCAGATATCACAGCACAGCTTCAGAGATCTTGTGGAGTCCATGCCTCGATGGGTCAGAGCTATTTTGGTGGCCCAAGAGTGACCTACATGCTCCAGGGTTGGGGGTTGGATTCCTGCCTCTGCACACTCTGTGTGTGTGAAGTTTGCATGTTCTCCCTGTGCTTTGGGGGTTTCCTCCCCAGTCCAAAGACAGGCGTTTTAGGCTTATTGGCATCTCTATATTGCCTATAGTGAGTGAATGGAGTGTGTGAATCGTTGTGCCTGCGATGGGTTGGCACACCATGCAGGGTGTCCCCTGCCATGGGACAGGCTCCCCGCAACCCTGTGTAGGATAAGTGGTACAGGAAATGGATGGATGTAGCTATTATTTAAAAAAAAATATATAGAACAAAATGGTATATTAATACGTACATCCTATAATATCTACTGCACTATAAAATATGGTGCCCAACATGGAGTTACTGTTATCACCCCAAATTTGTGTTTTCCTATAACAGCACAAAACTAATTAGTTCCTGTTCTCACTTAGATGTTGTAGCTATAAACACTTGCTCCCTCACCAACCTCTCTTTTTCTCTCTCTTAAAATTAATAAAACAAAAAATGCATCTTGTTGTTTTACTGAGAACAAGGAAACTGCACAGTTCTCCATCCTAAAGTCTTTCCTGTGTCAGAAAGCTTAAATTTACAGCTTTAGCTCTGACGGTTTCAAACCCTGACACTGGAGACTCCATCCACAAACGCTAAATAAATGTGTCCTCATAGATAACGTCACCATCCATTCATTCATCCATCCATTTTCTGTACCACTTATCTTACAGAGGATCGCGGAGAGCCTGATGCCTATCTCAGGGGACTCGGGGCACAAGGCAGGGGACACACTGGACAGGGTAAAACGTCACCATATCAACGTGTGTTTATTTGGAGTGTCCGTATTGGCACTGCTATCAGAGGTGCTGTTTTAGAAAATTAGTCAACACCTTCTGACCAATCAGAATCCAGTCATGCGGTGGTGTAATCCCATAATAATGCAATCCTTCATTTTAACAATGTTAGTTTTGGACAATGGATTAAAGACATCAGCGTCATGATGGATAAGCGAAAACAGTTGAGTACTGTATACACCGTGTTGTTGTGCAAGCAGGCTTCTAACTGTAATTATGCCGTTTTATTAACTCCATCTGATACCTGCTGCTCGGTATCTGCCAATATGAAGAGAGATAAATGAAGCAGCAGAGCTCTTATCTGGAGTCTGGACACCACAAAGAGCAAGTTGGAGAAAAGAAGGAAACCACAGGAGACCTGCTTGCATAACAGAGATCGGGAGAAAGAGAAGAGAAAGAGAGAGAGAAACTGTAGTCCGTCCTGAATTCAGCTCTCTCCGTCTGGCTGATGCTGAAACTGTGGCAGCATAATCATTCCTGTCACGTCACACTTTTAATGAATCATAACACAGTCGATTCAGACATCCTGTATAAATAAAGCTGTGCCTCTCTGAGATCTCCGGCGCAGAGAAATCACCCCTCTCCCTCCCCAGTCCACCGTCTCCCACAAACACTGTCCTTCATTGTTCCGGGGATATTAAAGCCTGCCGATGAAGGTGCGCCCTCGCCATCCATACCCTCTCGTAAATATTTCGGCATGAAGGCTGAGCTTTATTCGGGCGCTGTGTGCTTTAACAGTGCTGAGGAAAAATAAAGCCACGGCTTAAGTGCGGGTGCAGGATTCATCAGCTTCCAGAGCTATTACCGAGCTTTTAGAGACTAAAAAAGAAAGGGGAAAGGTGTAGAGTGCTAGCCAACTTCTGATTGGATATGGAAAGCTTCCTGGAAAGCAATTCACTTTGGCAGTCCAGCACTGTGGGCTCCTTTTTTTTTTTTTTTTTT
>CM040977.1:4046915-4064966 GCA_022985145.1 Pangasius djambal | reverse complement strand
TGTGTGTGTGTGTGGGTGTGTGTGTGGGTGTGTGTATCGGGCGTTTGATGATGGATTATAGCATTGTCTCACTGGTTCCTCTTTGTTGTTATGCATTACCATGGCCAGTATCACGCATGTCTGGAGTCTGAAATTTACTTCTTACGTTTTGTACCTCAAACTATGTGTAAGGTAGGAGGTGTGGCCTAAAGTCTGACTTTTGAAGAAATTTTATATCATAAATATTTAGGACAAGGTAACTGCAAACGTATTTATTTATTTATTTGTGTGATTGTACAAACTGCCCCCAAACTGTTAGCTACATTAGCATTATGTGCACCAGCACAAACCAAAGATTATTTACTAAAATAATGTGGCTAAAATATTTTTATGATAACTCAACAATAAAAAAAAAAAAAAAATCATTTAAAAGTTACATTATCTAAGTTGTGTTTGAAGTTGTGTTTGCACACACACCCACATACACACACACACACACACACTGTTACAAAGCAAAGGACGTGTATATGTCTTACATATCTTAGGCACCCTATTTTATAAGTACAAAAACATCTTAGATCCCAAACATTAGTTTACAGCACAAAATTAAATGCTACAGAAAAATGTTTGTATGTCAGTAAAGAAAGCAGCAGATGACATAAGAGACACTTTTCAGATAAAAACATAATGAAGGCTCCTGGATTTCGCTGCAAAATTAAGAAGCGAGTGTAACAGTCAAAGTCTCCAGAAGAACTGCGGCTGCTTCTGCAAGATGCTCAGTAACACCTACAGCTCATTTCCTTCTAAAACTGAGACTACTAATTTTTTTTTGTAAAAGCGAAGGATCGTCACACCAAATATCGACTTTGTTTCATTTATTACTGTTTACTTTATGTAAACAGTTTATATATTACTGTTTACTGCTCTTTATAGTATTTTTTAATGTAGAAACATTTTATTTCATTAAGGCATGAAGGCATGAAGGCATCTTTGCTCTACAACATTTCTTTGCATATATATATATATATATATATATATATAATATTCACACAGTAGAACTCCTGCAGGACCTGCCTCTAGCATGTCTGAAATTCGTACTGCAAGACCTGGACTGATTTCACAGGGAAAAAAATAAAAGCAGGCGCTCCTACATCCCTATTGTTCTAAATAAATAAGCAACTGGCTAGACGGTGGGGAGATAAAAATATTCTTCACTCTCATCTTTCCACTCGAATACTCCACATGAAGACCTGTGTGCCACTCAGCCAGAGAGACCAAAGCGTCTCCTCCTGTCCAAAATTGCAATCTAGCACTTTAGAGAAAGTTAAAATATCACGCCGCGTGTGGTGGAATGTGATGTGTGAACCGGCAGCTTACACCACACGTGTGTTTTCCTGTCGCTGACACACTCGGGACAGTCACCTGTTAAATGTGAAGTCTCACCTCGTCTTAGCCTGATTTCATTTGCAAATGAAAAACCGAGGGGTCTACCGGGCATTCCTGCTCTTTTGCACTTTAAAGAAATGCATTTTTCTAAAGGAAAAAAAATAAACGATCATACACAGTGTATTCCTCTTATCCTTACTCCTTAATTTTCATATATTTCAAGACCTACTGACCCACTTGCTTAATATTGATTTGATTCTCACAAAAGCATCTTTGTTTAAATTTATTTATTGATTTTTGTTTTAAACAGCACAACTTCTGAAACGCCGTCCACTTCTTAACTGGCCCAGTTCCATTTTAGCATCCTGTCTATTGTTTCCACCTCTGTTCTCTCAGCTTTGCCCTCCTGCCCCGTGGCCAGCTGACGTGGCAGTGCTGGTAAACACTCGTCCTCTCTCAGAGCTTTTTCTCTCCCTTGAATTTAGATGTTTTTATTAGCTCCCTCCTGTCCTTCCTCCTTCTCGGCCTCTTAGTCCCGAAACACATCTTGATTAGTGCTGTGTGTGATTCACTCGTACAGGGTCGAAGGCTGTGGTCCATTTTCTAGCTGGATGTTTACAAGAACATAAATATACTCTATAATTACACTAATGATGATGATGAGGCTAGTTTCATATAAGGAACAAACAAATTGGGGGTGTGCTGTTATAAGAAAATAATCAACAATGGTGTGTTGCGATAAAGTGGAGTTACTGTTACCACCCCGAAGTTGATTATTTTCCTATAACAACACATCTCTATGTGTTTTTATTCCTCTTACACTACAACACTGTCACTTACTAAACTTAATTTGGAGAGATGTTGCAAGATAATCCATCACCTTTAATGAGCCTACCTGCAACTACTCTATACTGCTATACCACAGTGTGGCAGGATTCTCAATTCTGATTGGTCAGAAGGTGTTGAATAATTTTCTATAACAGCAGCTCTGTTCATATTTTCAGCTGTAATTCAAATGCCAGGTTTATATTCATGCGCTTGTTCTAATATTATTGCTTCTATAGTAAGAACTACTTGGACAGCGGATGGTCCTCAGAAACTCCTAAAGGATCATGGATAAGATAATGGAAGGACTATCCCTTTTTTGGAAGGAGTCTCCAGTGTCAGTGTTTTGTAACAGTCAGAGGTAAAGATGTCACTTTAAGGACTTTTTGGGACAGTCCTCAGGAGAGAAAAGTTTGAGGCTGGTGAAGAAACGATTGCTTATATCTGCTATAACATGATAACAAGAGCTAGCTTGTTTCACAGACCTTCCACAACAATAAATGTAACTACATACAGATGTTCAAGTGTTGTTCATTCATAAAAATTCTTAATGTGGGTACATGCTGTGGTATAAGAGGAATAAAACAGTAACTCGCTTCATGTCAGGCTGCATGACGCCACCCCGTCATTGACTATTTTCCAATAACAGCATGCCCCCATGTGTTTTATTCTTCATTCTCCGTCTGACTTTCTTCCCTTCTTTATATATTTCTTCATGCATGCGAAGTATTGCTACAGCTGCAAATCTCGCCAAGTCTGAGATCTGTAATTGCATTAGCGGGTTCTCTGAAAATGAATAAGACGCACGATAGGAGTGCCTGGACAGACCTGCTGCACGCTTGCTCACACATACATACTATCATACGCCTTATGCATCTAAAGATTGATTTTTAAAGCTTTTCCTATTAATTGTGTTGTTACCGTTTGTCCAATGATGCATCGCGTTTCAGGATGAGGAACTTTGCTCCCTGCCATTTTCCAGCATCTTCTAAACCAATGTTCCTCGCTCTCGCCTTGTTTCCCCAGCGTCTTTTTTACAGAGCTTTTAATTTTCCCGACGAAAAGGGCGCGACTTGAGAAACAGCCTGTACTTGTTATTTAGTACAATGAGGTTGCTGGTTATTTAATTTCTAAGGCTTAATTAGATAATCAGACCCATAGTGTCGTGGCAGCAATAATTATAAAGGTCAAAACACTTGTGTAAGAGGTTAATAGTAAAAAGGCGCTTTCTCTGGCATTGTATGTAGCCTGTTAGTGACCAGATGGGTGCCATCTGTGATCTGTGATACTGCAGTACGTAAGTTCCTCACATCGTCAGCGATGAAAAATAAGTTTTGGTAAATATATAATCAGGTCTCTCTACATCCCGAATGGTCCTGAGTGTGACATGGAAATTCATAAGAATTCATAATGGTGCTATTAGTCTAAGTGTAGGCTAGGGATGGGCGATATGACAAAAATATCATCAGGATACTTCGAGATATTTCTACGATATACAGGTTAGCTAACAAACTGCTAGTAAATCAGTAGTGCTGCAGTTAACAGTGAACATTTAAAGTTGATTATATTCCTATAACAGTTTGCCAAAATTCACAACTAGTCATTAATTCAATTAAAAAAAAGAGAGAGAGATACTCATCTTTAATATCTAAAACCGATAATGCCTTTAACTCTGAAATGGGAGGGAAAAAATAAATTCAGTAAAATGTTAACACAGCAGAACAAATTTTTAACATCAAATCAGCTGTTTCCAACCAGCAGTCAGAAATCACAATACCGCAGAAAAATGTACTGTAACCTAATTTATCACAGTATCAATATTTTATCATCGTATTTCCCAGCCCTAGCGTAAACCAAATATTATCATAACCAAATGTTGACTTGTGCTGTGGTGGAATTTAAATTCAGATCAGGGGTCAAAATAATGAGGAAGTTCTGGGATATAAAGATCAGGTGAGCACTACATGCTTCAGTTTCAGTCTAGACACTGATTTGCATGTTGAATGCAATGGCACCTTTCAAACCAATGGCTCCAGTTTCTCCCGGTTTGTTCAGGCCTAATTACAGAGCTCACGTCCTTTATAATATATTATATCTCTCTCACACGCACACACACACACACACACACACACACACACACACACACACACACACACACACACAAACCCTTAATCCTCTATTTGTGTTCACTACTTAGTAGGGCTCTCAAATTCCTTAAAATGGATTAAATGGATTACATTTCTTATATGACCCAAGATCCACATAAACATCTTTTTCATCATAACCTTTCAGAAATATACACATCAATCAGGCCATATTCCAAATGGCTTCCATTTAACTACACATGCTCTCTACAAAATGAATGACATAATGGTGTTATAGGCCCTGTGTAGTGCACTACATGCCCAGTAAAACACCAAAACGCAAAATAAAAAAAAAAGAAATTAAATAAATGAAATTAAAAAGTTGAAAAATTTAAATTTTAAAAATCTACAAAATCCAATTTAAATTAAAAACCTCCAATATTTCCACTTTGGATTTTTTTTTTTAACTCACACATTTTTTAAATTATATATATTCAAATTGTAAATTGATATATATATTAAAAAGCTGTGAAAATTAAGTATTAGTATTCATTTAATATTATTAATGTTTTTTTTTTTTACTTTTCAATTTTGAAAGTTTTTTTTTTACTGTTATTCTTGCTTTTCCCATGATGTTTCCTTCTTATTTATTTATTTATTTATTTATTTATATTTATTATTATTATTATTATTATTATTATTATTATTATTATTGTGCCATATGTCATAGCATTTAATTCCCATGTGGCAAAAATTAAAATGCTAATAAGAAATAAGAAAAAATAAATAATAATCAAGAAAGAAATTAGCAGCGGTACTACTACTACTATTATTATTATTATTATTATTATTATTATTTGAGATGGTACTGAAAATATATTGGAAATCAGATCCTGTCACAAATGACAAAAATAGAAAATAGGTTTGGAAAATAAAATTATTTTGGAACTGGAAATTATTATTATTATTATTATTATTTATTTATGTATATATTTTTTATTATGTGCACATTCAGTGCTGCACCTCATACAAATGTCAGCAATCCTGACAAAACATTGCCAGAAACTCAACACCTTTCATGTGACAAGCACCTGCACTCTTCCACAGCATTAGCTGCTAACGTAACCCATTTATGGCTATCCAAATTTAGACCGAGAGGAAATTAAATATGACTTCTTTGAGCGCCAGACGAGAGATTGTGCAGTCTCTCCGAAGCTCCAGCTATGCACAGTTTCTAGGTCAAGTGAATAAACATTGGCACTGTCAAGCGTACTTTTACACGAGACGAGACAGAGAGAGAGTACAAGCGAGAAAGTGAGGGAAAACTTTTTTCTCTGCAAAAAAGTTGCCGAGGAACCTGTTTCATTGAGGCAAAAAATAACCAGTATCGTGTAGAGCTGAGAAAACGTACCAAAGTGCTGACTTGGATGAAAAAAATGACACGTCGGGATTGACACGTCAACAGCCTCGCTGACGAGCCGCTGATGTGCTTGCACTATGCTACGCTATCAGCCTCCCTACACTATATACAGTCTCTATGGATCTGAGGGTTTAAATGTCTCATCAGATCAATGTCATTCGCAATAAGCGTCCCGAATACAACAACGTATGTAGGCCAATGAGTAGGCCTCATTCAATCCCATTAGCTAGAAGAAATTCAGTCTCACAGAATTTCAGCTGGGAATTTTTTTTCCCCCTCTCCCTTTCCAATAATGTTTTATACATGTGTAAGTAACAATCAGTCCCCACAGGCAAGTGGCATGCGGGAGCTATTTGTGTGGGCTCGGTGCATCTGGAGCCTTGCCCAGTGGCGTCTATATTGTGAAACAGAGAGTATTTTGGCTCTGTCGAGGCATGTACGGGAGTGCAGGTGGACATGCGCTAACAGTTTGTCTCTGTATGGTCTTCATTACGAGTCCTTGATGGATGTGTTGTCTCTAATTCACGGGACATTCTAAAATGGTTTACGTGAAAAAACAGCGACACCAAATCTTTCGCACACTTACCTTGTCAGAAACACTATCCGCTGGCCAAAGGAAAAAAACAGTAATCCACAAAGAACACATTTTAACGTTTCCATGTTTTAAAAGCCATTATAAGGAAGCAGCTTAACACTATTTCCTTTTCCAATTATAAACGTAAATAAAGGTGCGAGGAATTTGGCCTTTCCATGTCATTAAGAGTTAAAAAGTTTAACATGCTTAAATCATTCTGTTCTTTTTCAATTACTGTTTTGCCTTTTGGGCGAGAGATAGTGCTGATGACAAGGTAAGTGTGTGAGAGATTTGGTGTCAATTGATCACTCTTTTGTTACATTAAGCCACGTCATGCTTTACGAACGTCTCTACTTCAGACAACACATGCAAAGCCAGTTTGTTACGCTCAGGATTCATCACTTTTGAAGAAAAAAAAATTCTCTAATAAACATGCACACTGGACTGTTCTCAGAGTTTGCAACAAAAGTTACATCGATATTTATGTGGGAAAGTTATGCGTATTCAGAGTCGGGTTATGCACCTACTTCGGTCGATTTTCTGCTTGCAATATTCAGATTATCAAGTCACCTATGTGTAGTTCATGTCTCCGAGGTTGCCAGATTTTTCTTGAGTAGAAATCCTCCGAGATGGCATTTTCCAATACTGTCTAGACCACCACCTTAAAACACAAGCACCTGCCTTTAAACCCGGGATAGAAAATGCGGACTGTAAAAGCGCTGCTGTGAAACGTAGTATGACAAATAAACATCTAATAGGATCTAGTATATTGTCGCTATATCGCTGCATGAATCACATTATTCACTGCCAATTTAGTTTAATTTAGCAAAATGGCTCCCCCCTCATTCTTCAGCCTCTTACAGAATAGCGCTGATCCAGCACCTTTTTTTTTTTAATATATCATGCCTCGACAATTAACTGTGTATTCAACTTAATGAATCCATGAGATACAAAATTGAGGTCATGACCTAGTAAGTTGTGTGTGTGTAATGTAGGAGTGTATTTACATATGCATTTCAGCACGATATATTGTTGGTTACATCAAACTGTCAGACCATGATGCAGGACTTTATATTGCAATATCACGATATCACGCAAGAAATATGCGATTATATTGCAACATCACGATATCACGCAAGAAATATGCGCTCAAGTCCACGTTCTGAATCTCACGTAACTGAAAAATGCCTCTGTTTTAACTCCGCCCACATGTAACTTTCTCGTAACTTGTGCTTAATCAGCAAAGTTACATTTAAAGCCGGAATACCAATATGCGCAATGTTCGGTATTAAATCCTAACTGTGATTTAAGTTGTTACCATCCAAACTTCACAACTCACCCCGCGTCTCAGTAGCTGTAAATTTCAGATGCCGCACACTTGCTAATCATTTGTAAAACCATGTCCCTCGCTAATGACTAGAAACGTGGATTGTGCTGGAGTGCTAATGAAGGAAAAAGCAAGAAGCGTTGTGTCATGGTGCTACTGGTCATTACACAGCTGCAGCAGGAGGAGAAGGGTCAGAAACGTTGACCTTAGCAACGTGCACCAGTCTCAACTTTCTATAGCCACCATTACATTTCACTTCATTTACCAATTTTAATACTGCTGCTTATTCCATCTACCGTATCTTGCTCGCTTTGACTCCGCTAGACGTCCAGACACACGTTTCCGTACTGTTCCTACTCCAGAACATTTGCACTCCATCTAATCTCGTTAGCGCAGCTTTAATGAACTGTGAGTCCCAGATGGCTGCTAAGGAGAAATGAATATGGTGTGATTTGCTCACGTAAAGCACAGATAGATGGCTGTACTCCTCATTTCCTGTGTAAAACCTCCGATTGTGTCTACAAATAGATGTGAGGATCAGGACAGAGGTCAGAGGAAGGTCAGAAAGAAGTCAGAGAGGTCAGAGAGAGGTCAGAGAGAGTCCAGCTACTTTTTCCAACCTCAATACCAACGTCTTTGTTTACATTCAACACCACATATGAAGCCTGTAAGAATTACCTGATAAGACTATGAGAGTCACATTGGCTCTCTCTCTCTCTCTCTCTCTCTCTCTCTCTCTCTCTCTCTCACGTTCTCCCTTTTCACTCTCTGTCCCTGTTAGTCTCTCTTCCCCCAAATCTCCTTCTCCCTCCACCTGCCTGCCTCTCTCTCTCTCTCCTCTCTATCCCTCTCTTTCTCCCTCAATCCCTCTCTCTACTGCTCTCCCTTCCATAGCTCTTTACTGCTCTTTCTAGGTCTTTTTCTCTCTCCATCTGTTTATCTCTGTTTGTTTCCCAAATGTCGGTCTCCCTCCATACCTCTCTTTCTCCCTCCACCCATCCCTTTCTACCGCTCCCTCCTCCATCACTTTCTACCTTTCTTCCACCCTCCACCTCTCTCCCTCTCTTTCTCCCTCCATCCCTATCACCTTTTCTCCCTCTTTTTCATTATCATTCTCTCTACCTCTCTATTTCTCTCCATGTCTCTCTCTACCTCTACTGCTCCTTTTCATTCCATTTCTCTCTAACTTTATTTCACATGCCATCACCTTCTCTACCTCTTTTTCCTACTCTCTCTGTCCCTCTTCCACTCTCCCTCTCTCTCTCCATCCATCTCTCTCATCCCTCTTCCTTTCAATCCCTCTCTTTCTTTCTTGCTATCCCTCTCTTCCTCTCTGTCCACCCTCTCTCTATCTCTCTCTGCAAACCACTTTCTTCCTGTCTCCCTACCTCTCTCTGTCCTTCTCTGTTCCTCTCCTTTCCTCTCTCTCACATCCCTCTCTCTTCCTCTTCCCCCTCTCTCCCTCACAACCCTCTTTCTACATTCCTCTCTACATCCCTCTCTCTTCGTCTCTCTTTCTAAATTTCTCTACATCCCTCTGCCTTCCTCGCTTTCTGACTCCATCCCTCTCCACATGGCGTTTTCTTCCTCTACTGCTCTCTCACTCTTTCTTCCTACATCCCTTGCTCC
Source organism: Pangasius djambal (assembly GCA_022985145.1). Lineage (NCBI taxonomy): Eukaryota > Metazoa > Chordata > Actinopteri > Siluriformes > Pangasiidae > Pangasius > Pangasius djambal. The sequence continues at coordinate 4,055,742 of CM040977.1, read as the reverse complement.
CAATCTTTGCTTCATACCCTTTCTCTTTTTTTTTATCACCTCTTCCTTTCTTTCTCATTCACTCTCTCACCCTACCTACTCCATTCCACCTGCAGTCTTTGTTTTACTCTTCAATCCCCCCCCACCCCTCTCTTTTCCCCCGAATCCCCTGCTGTCTCACACACGCTCATATCAGTAAACTCGTGCTGGAACTGTAAAACACTGGGGGACATAAATGAATTTAAACGGCACGACGGGAAAAACAGATTGCATGTAGATGTAGGTTAAATCAGTGCCGGAAGGCGCCTGCCATAAATCATATATTCACTTATTACAAAAGCTTAAACTGCTGTCTTAGCGCTCTGGGTTCCATCAGCTGCCGAAGGTTTGAGTCAAACAGTCATAAATTCATACAACAGTCCTAAATTAGCCATTTCCATTTTTTAAATTTACTACCACTCTGAGATGTTGTGAAATAACGATAGTGCTGCAGATTGTATGTGCTCTATCAAGAAACAGATTATTTCCTTCTTTCACATATCCATACTATACAGTACTATACGGTCCACTATAGAGCTATACTCTCTGACACTGCTTACGGTATGTAATGCTAGCACTTGTCACAGGTAAACACAAGCAGAGCTCTTGATTAGCATCAGTGATTTATTTAACAGCAACCAAACCAGTCAGAAATAAACAATCACAAAAAAACAACTATTCTGTCAGTACTTCAGTTAGCAGCTTTTGTTAACTGGCTAGCTTTGCACGCAGTAGCTCACACTTCGTTGTGTTTTATTGCTTACTACAGTAAATCACGGATGGTATGAGAGTTAAGGGTTAAAAAAAATCCATCTAGCCTAAAAAACAAACCAGCAAAAGTACAATATGAAACGTGACCCTGTGTGACCCTGACCCCGTGACCCTTTGCAGTAATATTTTGGCTAATTCTTTTTAGCCATAGATCTTTTTATTCATTTTATTCAGTTTCCACTGACAGAACACATTTTTTTAATTAAAAATGTCACTAGATCTATGTAAGTTGACATTTATAGGCCTGCTTGAGTTTTAGATGAAACCCATTGTGATTTCCATCACTCTAACTACATTTTAAAATAATCACAGACCTGCTGGCTATGCTCCATGCATCCCTGGCTGTCCATGGACCCTACTTTGAGACCCACTGGCATAAATAATGTAGATATGTATGTATGGTATTACATTTAAAAACCCTCTCCTGCATTTACAGACATCACACAGCAGAACCTGGAGAATAAGCGCCCCCATTTTTGGCCCCCTGGCGATTCACCACTCTGTCAGCAAATCCGTCAGCTCCAAACACCTTGAAAGTTTGTGATAATTAGGTTGACATAGTAAAAAATGCAGATGGCTCTCTCCTTTCTCCAACACTTACTCTTTTTGCAGACAGGATATTTTTTGCAGTGATGATGGCAGAGAAATGCATACACACCTTCGTATGCCGTCTCACCCATCCTTCTCATATCTATTCTCAGTACATGCTAAGCACCACTGCTTTACTCCTTACCAAATTAGCCTAGTCGCTATCTGCCCGTCCCAAGACATGTCCCAGAAACTCTGGGATGCAAGCTGTAATCTAAGGTTATGGGCTGAGTGGCAAGAATAAATGCCTCTCAATGGTCTTTGCAAAACTAAAGGCCAATTACCTTAATGGTCGGCCCAAAGGGGACACGATTCAATTCTGTACAGTCGGGGCCACTCTGGCAATTAATCACACCTGCCTCCTGAAAACAGAGAAACCAAGCACGTCGTCCTGCCCAAGCGCAGCCTGACCTTCATTTAGCTGGAAGGCTTTCTAAAACATACACACACACACACAGCTAGACCACTTTGCCGAGCATGCAGAAGGAGAAAGAACACTGACACGATCAGAAAATAAGCACAGACACAACACACATTCTCATCACTCATCATTTGATTCTGTTCAGTATTCAGGTGGAAAAAATATTAAGATGTAATACACCAAGTTCTGACATATTACAGTGTCAGCTAGCAAACACTGATAAGATTCACGTGGGTGGTAACATTGATGCTAGCACGTTTTTATCTGGTGTTCACCCAATTCCTTTTCTAAACCAAAGCCTGAGTGTGAAGTGGCTGGAATGCAAATCAGCACCTCCGAGTTCAAAGCCATGGTTCTCTCCAGGAAAGGGGTGGGATGCTATCTCTAAGTGAGGGAAGAGACCTTGCCCCTGGTGGAGGAGTTTAAGTATCTCGGGATCTTATTCACAAGCAGTGTTAGAGCCACTGTAGAAGTCTGTGAAGTAGGATGTCTTCATGCAGATGAAGCTCGCAGTTTGCTGATTAATCTGTGTGAGGCTGAGGTATGAGGTTCCTCCACAGGGTTGCCTGGAAGTTGCATATTCTCCATGATAAAGGTGAGGAGCTCAACACTCAACACTCCAGGAGAACCTCATAGCCTCCCAATTGAGAGGAAGAATGCAAGAATTGCCCCCTGACTTGCAAGAATGCCCCCTGCTCACATCGCACTAAAGCTATACCAGGCATATGCCACTGGAACAAGACTCCCAGACAAACCCAGGACCCAGATCTCACAATTAGTTTGAGAACATCTGCAGATCCCACTAAGGACAGGGACAGAGAAGCCTGGACTGACCTTCTCAACCTGTTGCCACCAAGACCTCCACCCTAGCTGAGTTCCCAATCACACAACAGCTAGCAAACTGGGAGGCCTCAAATGTGTGTCCTCGGAGAAACAAGAAGCCATTACATCTCTACAAAATGCAGCTCCTGCAAAGTCATAGGTGAGTTACAAATGCCATTCAATATGCATGAGCTTAGAAGTGCCTAGCATTGTCTAGTAGATCAGCATGGTAATAGGAAAGCCATTCCTCCCCCTAGGCATGAGAAAAATCGATTGTTAAATACATCTCAACTCCATATTCAGATTTTTTTGAACAGAAATAAAACTGTTCAAATACAATGTGAAGCAACTCACAATTTATTTTTGCCTTTATCACCGTTTACCGATGTACTGGTTTATCATCACACTTCATTTTTAGTAGTTTATCATCATTTATCTTCAGCAACGACTTCAGCTAGTGTATATCCTAGCCTGTCTCAAGGAAATAGTTTTGAGAGCACTGGGAATTGAAGAGTCACTACTTTTTTAGCCCCACAGATGTTTTTTATAAAAACAAAGCTGCAAAAAAAAAAACCCCAGAAAAATAAGCAGCTGCACATGGATTAGTAAAATATCTGAAACAAGCTCGGCGTTGGTGGGGGTGAAAGCAGAACCACCAGGAGCCTGAGTGGAACAACATGACTGCAAAACAATTACACTGAAACCGTAAACACGGCTAGGAGAAACATGGAATGACTGCGGCTGCAGATAAGTCTCAAGTGCAGCAGAAAGCGCCTCCGAGAGTTCTCAAGGGCTCTCGAGGGACCGCTGTCCCTCCTGAGTGACTCCGACACTGCCTGCAGAGATGGAATCGAAGGAGGAGCATACGAGCGAGGGAGTCACTACTGCACCGAAAAGCGACTCCCACGACACTACCAGTGACTCAGCATGTCCTCAGTTGCCCTGGTGGTATTCGCAAGGGCATTCTTTCCAACATGTGACTGTAACCACGGATTCCATAACGGCACAGGAAGTCGGGCCTTCATACCTGAACGCCTTCTTTTTGATCTCCGGGACTACTGCCTAGCTTGATTTACTTGTGTTTTTTTTTAAAGACTCACTAAACAAGAAGTCCGATAAAGTCGTTCAAATCCGTACTCCTTCAAGGCAGCATACTGCTGCTCAACCCCTTCATCTAATTTTCCCAATGCTGTCGATAAATGCAGATACCACTCTTCTTTTCTTTCTCAACCTCTCTTATTTTAGCACATCTCATTTTTTTTTTTTTTCAGTCTGCGCCTGCTCGCGGGAATAACAGCTGAATACACACTGTGGAAAAAAAAGAGATCCCTCTCCTCACAAGTTCCTGTTCTCTCCCTCTCGCTGGCCGTTCCTGGCATGTTGGATCGTGGTGAGCCACTGGTGAGATCTCTTTGGGGGAAACACCTCTAGTTCACATGATACCTTTTTTTTTTTATTTTATTTTGCTTCATGAAGAGAAATGAACATCTGGATCCTGCTGCAGACGATGCCACAACTGCATTCATGCATGTCTAATAACCCCACAAAAATCTTTCAAAAGTTAAGGCATGACAAAGGCAGGACAGGCCCTCATCATATTTTTAGCTGCAGAGATTTTGTTGATTTAAGAGCTGCTTTGTTTGATAAGCAAACAGAGCTTGGAATTAACAGCATCCTGTCATCCATGTCACTATTGAAAAGGAATGATGAAAGGAATGATGAAAGTTCTTGCCTGGTACAATTGAACAACATCAAAAAAAAAAAGTAATTAGTAATAATGATTTTAGTAGCAGCTAATATCTCTTAGACAAGGGTTTGAATTTTAAAAAAAATTTACTGTGGTTTATTATCGACTGTGATTGTAATGGACTTATTAATAGGTCTATAGCCATTTATGACTGCTGCAGGCAAGATACGATGGTTCCAGTGGGTTCTAAGTGCATAATTTCTGGTTAACAAATCATAAATATTCAAATATGGCCCGGCGTACTGTGTGGGTTTTTATGCATTTATAGTTACATTTTAATGTTGTGCAACCAGTCTGTGAAACAAGTTAGTTCCTGTTACTTAAGCTATAAACAGTCGTTCCCTCACTAGAACCTCTTTACTGCGCTTTGGACCAATCAGAAAAGATGTAAATTTTTCTATTACTAAGAACATTTAAGTATGACTGCCTTTAAGTATAACATTTTAAATATAACTGCTGTGTGCTGTTAAGACATTACAAACTGAGTGGAAGTAAATAGCCCTGCAGTGTATTAATTGTAGCACCCTTCAATCATTCTTGTGTTGACAGCAGATGCATGTTGCTGATTTAAAAACATGCCATTCTTATCCTGTGTGGCAATGTTTCTCTGCGGCAGATAAAACTTTCTGTGGAATATACGGTGAAATTTTTGGCCTCAGTGCAGGCTCCGTTCACAGTTCACAGCCTGTGCTCGCCAATTAGGAACCAGCAACTGGAACAAGGGCCTCAGTCCAAAATGGTATGCACAGCAGGCCGAGGATGGGAGCTTCATGACAGGCTTTAATACTCTTGTCCTTGTTCCTTTTTTCGAAAGGGCCTCCATGAGTCATATGAGAACAGATTCACATGTCCTGATGTGGGTGGGTGTGTATAATCAATGGACTAAGTGGGCGTTGGATGGGATATCAGGTTCACACTGGGGGAAACCAAAGTGGAGGAACAAACCTCAACCAGTTCTCTGACATTGACCGAGCCTAGCCTATTCCATCAGTGCCAGTGTTTCTCCACCTTTCCCATTTCCCATAAATCTCATTTTCCAAACCCTTCCTGACTGAGGTCATTGGCGGCCTCAGATTCCCACACGTAGAAAAAATTGCAAGTGTGGTTGAATCAATGCACTTGAAAAACATTGACAGAAGCTGGGAAGACCTCCTTTTCTCTCTTCCACCTGAAAGTGGCAGCTTTACCAAGCAAAGCTCAGATACATGTGCCATGTGCAGCATGCTGGCAACATCCCAAACTTTATTTCTGGAGTGTAAAGACATTAGCAACAGCACTGACTTATAGCATCGCTAAAGTGGGTTAATGGCCAGGCTGGCTATGTCAAAGTGGCACTTTTTCATACTTTTTAGGGAATCTAGTAGACAATAGGGAAGATTTAAGTAAAGCATCACCCTTGCTGAACAATCAGACACAAATGGGCTCAGATAGACTGTGCAGTCACCCAAATGCCCACACTAAGTCACAGATGACCCCAGTGTTTCCAAACCTGGTCCAATTCCCTGGCTGGATCAGGCAAGAACAGGGCTTTCAGTTCTCTGTAGCGTTTTCACGAATGAGCCTGCTGGCTTAGCAAGCTCTACTGGAGCTATTCGTGTCAGCCATAATGTAACAAATTAGCACACCAGATGTAAGCTTGAGCTATGCCTGAAGCATGGATTAAATGCTCATTTGCATTAGTAGGATTTATGTGGTGTGGAGGTTTATTGCATTAAGTCCTCTATTTCAGCTGAGCAGTTATTCATTTTTTGAAATAGCTTTCTTTTTTTTAAATTTTTTACCCCATCTAATCACACTGCTGCTAACGTCACAGGGCAACTGAACACAATACTAAGGAATGCACAAACTGCCCTCTTCCACATCCATGAAGCCATATATGCCCATAAATGGCTAGTGTCACTCTGACTGACAGGGGAGGGAATAATGCCATCCCTCCCACCCCAGGCACTCAGCCTTGGATGGCTAGGGCATCGCCGGGATTAAAACTTGCAATATCCCCATGACAGGGCAAATGCTTTTCTGTTGCACCACTCAGCAGGCCCAGAAATACCTTTCTAACATGAAATATACCGGGGAAAATTAATATTTGCTAATCTCACTATTTTATATCTTTTGAGATATGTATTTCTGTAGTGGCTTTGCAGGCCATTTCCTATTTTTCACTAGTAAGCTGTCACTAGTGGTCAAAAGGTCAGCTCCTTTTTTAGCGCTGTTTAGAGAGTTGCAAATGTGGTCAATTACTCAGTATCTCTCTTCCTTTTTGTTTTTCTTTCCAGTCTTACCTCAGCCAAAGGAGAATTTCTGTCTAGAACATTCCAACTGGAAGTGCAGAACTTGCTGCTTGATAGTTTCAGACCAAACAAAACCCTGCCTCTCTCTCACACATTCTCTTTTTCCTAAGCTATTTATCTCATGCTGAATTTATCTGTTACTCTACCTACCCTCAGTATGGCTCAGAAATCATTAGGCGAGTAGCAGACGGTAAAGAACAGCAGAGGTATGTCCAATCCGAGCTAGTCTTACGGCTACGTATCAGGTAGACGGAACATCACAACACATCACAACAAAGCATTGTCTTAGTGTATTTTTTACACTTGGCCTAAACGCTGTAGAGCATACATAGGATTGATTCTGGATTCACTTGAATTCATCACTGCAATCATTTTAAAAATGCATACAAATTCCTTTCGATGCATACATTTTATATACAACTTCTGCTGCTGCACCACAGCATGTATTAGCTACAATAACAATTATCCTGGCTATCCCAGTCAGGGGCAAGCCAGGGGCACTCTGAATGGGACACCAATCCATGACAGGGCATTACACACACACACACACACACACACACAATTTAGAAAACCATATAACAGCAAGTTTTTGAAAGGCTGAAGGAACATGGAGAGAACATACAGATCTCCATATAGACAGCAGCCCAAGCTTAGCCCAACACTACCTGTTGCAGCCTCTTTATTGTTCTAATTAATGTTTACTTACTTGATTTAGCTCTATTTAGTGCTTCCTTACGTTTGCTCCAACTGGTCAACGTTTCTTTACCTTTGCTCGACAATATTTCAAATGAGGTCTTTCCCTCAAAATTGCCTGGTTATACACGAGAAGACTGTGCAAGCCTAGAATTTGCTGCACCAAATCACATCAATCAGATATCTGACAAATTGTTCCTATCACCATCGCAACTGCTGAAAAACAGTGGAATTTGAGAAGCATCAGAGATGCATTTTTTCCCCACTTGTGTTCCAACAAAATCTCTTTCCCACAAACTGTCAGAATTTTTTGGATTACGTGTGTGGAGGATGACAACAACAAATGATGTGGTAGCAGAGTCCCTTGCTCCAAGTTTATCAATTCCATGTTTTACATGTACACAGCCACCCAGAGTACGGATGTCTAGCGCAACACCTGCATCTGTGCATTTAAACAACAGGGCCAGCCCACTTGAAAGTCTAGGGGGAAAAAAAATAAAATAAATAAAATTTAAAGTTGCAGCCATTTGTGTTTCAATGCCTTCTTCATTTTGTATATCTCTGCACACCACAACAATGCCTTTCCCCGTCATTGTGAGGGAAGGAAGTACAGTGACCAATCACATTATTTAACGTCCGGCTTTCTCAGACAGCATGAACCACTTTTGACCTCACATAAAGTGAACGCAAGGATGTATCAACTCTTGTTGAAAATGGTCTCTCTTCTGGAAAAAAAAGGCTCAGGTGTGAATTCCAGTCTGACTGAATTGTGCTACGGCTAAAACCACAAACCTGTCCTCAGTCCTAAATCCACTCATTGCATTTGCATCCCGTTCACAGCTGTTACTCCACACTGTTCGCATTCTTACACCGGTGTCGTGCTAGCATTTCCTCTTCGGCTTCTTCTCTTTAAGACTCCTCTTTCAACACGTAAACATGATATAGTGTCTCTTCTGTGAAGCGCCGTCTGACAGCTGCCTATGTCTTTTGGTTCGGTGAGATGTTAGCTCTCACTCTAGGTCATGGGCAGCAGTGATTTATGACCTCAGTGCCCTATATCTCAGATATGGCAAGATGAACAAGCATGTTAACATTTTCTTCACGTTAATGGCCTGACAAGTGTGTCTCTTTCTGTCGCACGAGCAAGGGGGTTGGGATACATATAGCTCACTTTCTAGGTCACATTCAGTGTTGCAGCGCTGGCCACGTTCATTTCAGTTTGCATGTGTGCATTTGTGCATGTGCATGCATGTAAAATGCGCTGGCAAAGTTTCCACGATTTCCGCTCTCCCTCCCCCTCCCTTGTTTAATTGAGATATACTGAGCCTGACCTACTTTGCCAACAACCCATGCGGAACAATTAACTTTTTTTTTTTTTTTTGAGAGCCTTCATTAACGGCTGCCGTTTCCGACCGCGTGGGTGAGTTTGCCTGGTTGCTTAGCCGAGCCTCATGCACAGACAAAGTAAAATACGTT
>CM040977.1:4034462-4046815 GCA_022985145.1 Pangasius djambal | reverse complement strand
AATTTTATGACTATAATGGCCATGGACAGACAGACGAACAGGCCTGGCACTGGCTTATTAAACTGATGTTATGTAATGCTTTATATAATACCACTGCCAAACTGAGATTCCAGCGTGTTCCTGGAGAAGACACGCTCTCCTTCCACCTAGCACACATTTCCAAAGCTTACATTAGAAATGAGAAAAAGAAAACGGCAAACAAAATGTTCCCTGAGAAGAACTTTTCAGCTAACTCATAGGTGAGAAGCGCGGCCTGCATGCGAGATAGGCAGCGCAGGCACCGAGGCGAGCAGTTCTCCTTGTGCCTCGCAGAAACCTGGCGCAGATTCATTGAGGGAAAGTTCAAATGAGGACAGCCATTCGGAGTGCAGGATCCCTAGCGTGCAGGAACTACACTTTATTAGTGTGCCAACCCAGTGCTGTTTCTGTGCGAGTGTGTGTGCACGCATGCGCACTGTTTACCAAGAGAATGTGACACTGCGTCACTGTTAGTCTGAGGGTAGTAATTTAAGGCAAGAGCAATTTTTCACAGGTGCACTTGATTTCCAAAACAGGCAATATTTGTCTGACATGAGTTTGTACCCTCTAGTATAATATCATAACTGACAGTGATGATACCCTGCTATTTATACTTGTAATTCAGGTTGAATGCCAAATGGCATGCCTAACAGAAACGATTAATGTAGCTGTGATGTACTTTTTTTTTTTTTGGGTACGCCTCTACCGCTGTCGTCACTAAAAGGGGCTTTCTGCTGCAAAACAAACAGACTCCAATTGGCTCATCAGCTGGCGTTCCTCAAATAGTACTTTCCCAGCTTGTAAATCGTCCCTTGCCTGACGCTGCAGGACGTTTTGATCTCTCCATGACAAACTCAACTCAGCCCACATGCTTAACGCAGTCACTCTGAGATTGATGAGTCTGGCCTGGGAAAAGCCTTTGATGATGGCGATGGTTACGGAGCGTCATCAACACCAAACGAGATGCAGTTGTATTCAAATTGAAAACTGCGCCATCCTGTACAGGGTCCAAGAGTCATACGCCATTACTAAAGCGAACTTTCACTCAGCTGGTACATCGAGTTGATATTATTTCGAATGGAGATGGGTTATTTTAGAGGGTGTTTGAGATGTTCTATCCACAGAGCAATTGCTCCAAATAATAAAAAAAAAACACCATATATGTCATTCACACAGCCACTAATTGCTGTCATCTCTTAATGAGTACCACCTGATATCTGTTACTACACTCTTTTTTTTGTTGCTTTTTTTGCATTATCATCACTACATTTTCACTCAATAAAAATACACTGTTTAACTTGAATTATTGGAGAATGATGGAATCTTGTTTGAGAAATTATTTATAACTAATAAAATGGACTCAGGGGTTATACCACACCATTTGGATCTCAGTAACTAAATCTACTCAGTAGTGTGTGTGTGTGTGTGTGTCTGTGTGTGTGTGTGTGTGGTATGTGCTGCGGTACAAGCCCAGCCCGTAACCATCATGTACTGGGGCAGCTTTCGCAAGGTTGGGATTTAATTGGATATTAGCATCCTGCCGTGTCTGTATTAATCAAATCAATGCCGTCCATTAATTTTGTAGAAGAACATACAATTAAGTGGTGATTACTGCTCTCACAGGGATATGCCCTTTCATCTGACTGAGGAACATTGAAATTTGGCCTGGTTCCAGTGCAAACTGTTCCCTTCCCTCCTGCCTAGCTGCTTCCTCAGCACTGTTTCCTCACACCGGGGCGGCTCTCGTCTGGAGAGCAGAACCTGTTCTGGCTCATGAAGCCCACAGTGCCACGCAATGCACAGAATGCATACGGAACCATGTGCGTCAGAGCTAACTGCACAGCTCACAGCTGCAGTATTCGAAGAACTATTTATACAGACTGATACATTACAGCTATTTATAGACGTCGATGCCATGCATCAAAGCCTATAAAGATGGAATACAGCAACGTATAAAATCTGAGTTCACGGATTCGTTTGGCTATAAAAAAATGAATAGTGTGTCATAGACTTTTCCAAACAACACCACATTAAGCTGGCTTTCCACTGTACGATTTTAACATGGTTTTACGAAGGATTAGTTGCTGAGATCTGTGATCTTACAACACATAACGCGGTGCTGATTTAGTGCCACTGCGACGCCATTGATGACATTTGGTTGGTCCATTTTCTGCATGAGCCTGAATCGTACCAATTGATGTCAACAAAATATACTAATTTTCTTCTTATCGCAGATCGATAAGAGGACGTTCATCATGTAATCTGACATGGAGAGCGTTATTGCACAGTCTGTTATAAAATCCAAGCTTTTATTATCCAAGATTGTATTGGGATCATCTCATGCCGTGTGACAAGTAATAGTCCTGAAAGACTCCTGTAATTGCATAGTCTAAAACCCAAGGCAAGTTTGTATCGACAAAAAGCATATGGGTCATTGAGCACCTTGGTGCTGCACGCATTAATGCACATTTTAGTGGTTTCTCAGCTCTAATTCACTGACGTTGACTCAGGGTCTGTTAATCAGCTGATTAGCTGGATCGGGTGCGCTAGAGCACGAAAAACAATGAAATATTCTATGACGGAAGGAGCATGCTAATAGAGTCAAAGGCAGCGGTCCATTCTGAAGTGACATAACTGTGCTCTAGTTATGTAACGACTTTTTACATCAATGTCATTTTTTTGGAAGGAGAAGCCGTTGCTCTGAAATCGAATGGACTAAACAGCAAAAGCGTCCCCACGCTCTGACCAGTTTTACTTTTGCAGTTACGGTTCACTAAGTCTGATTTTGAGAGTAGAGTAATTTACAAACCTAAGCAAATATAAACATCCAATCAATGAGCTGTTATCTAACGTAACTAAGGCGCTTACTTTCTGCAACACTCAGGATTGACAAATGATATATAATATTTTTATTTATTAGATATTTATTAGCTAGCCCTCGAGGCAAGCTCTGGAAGCTCTAGTGTTACGCCCAGCCGCATGTTTTGGTTGCCTGGAAACCTTACTGATTAGGCTCTTAAGGTGGTAGCTAACACAATATAATAATGTATAGTGAGCTAGGTAGCTAGTTCTGTCCTCTCATCACAAGTAAAAGTATTATCAGTGTCCGGCTAGTGTTTTTATTTTTTCTTGATAGGTTTAACCACAAAGTGACCGCGTGTTGTGCTAGCAGGAGATTTATATGAAGACTGCAATTTATTTGCTTTACACAAGAAGCACATTAAACATACACACCATATGCTTGTTGAATCTACTTGTCTGACAGGCAACTATGAATAAAAAACAAATTGCCCAGACATGAAATCTGCTTGTCTCGGGTGTATGGGCAACTGATGCGTCCACCCTTGGTGTTAGTTTTGGCTCCGTTATTCCTTTTCAGTAAGATTTTAATGGTTTTTGATGCAAAATTTACCTCCATTTACAAATAAACTTGCCAGATGCTGCAGCAAATATGTGAAGCCTGGGAGCAAAGGGCCTATCAGTTTGTCCTTTTAATAATGATCATTTAAAAGGGCTCTTTGAAGCAATTGTTTTTCAGCACTTCAGTTTGGAATAGCCTTACAAATATCTGCCTAGAGCATTCAAACTCCCCTGCGTACACTTCACCAGAGAGCACCAGATATCAGATATTACTTGTAACAAGGTGGGGTTTAAAAAAACAAGTTCATGAACAGGATATTTTGATACAGTTAGATATACTCTTTCATACAAGTATTTCTCCAACAGCTGAAATGGATTTGTTTCAGTACTAGATAATATATTTTTTGGAGCGCAGGCACCACCTGAGAAGAAATTGCATTTGAATAAGTGATTAAATAAAACAATACTTGGACGTGGACGTGGATTTTCTAAACCTCAGAGGTTACAGTTCTGTGCTATTTATCATAAGGTTGTGAGGTTAAATCCCAGGACTGTAAGACAGCCACTGCTGGACCCCTAATCAAGACCCTTAACCTTTAACTGCATAGCTCTGACCTTAAATTGTATTCCCCTTCACTTTAGATAAAATCAGTTCCAAAATGAATACATGTAAATTTATACACTGCTGGAGCTGCAGTAGGCTAAAACTTTTACAAACTTGTGTTGAAATTTATGAGACATTTCAATGACTCGAGTCATCTGAGTCTGTTCAGTTAAACGATTCTTCCAGATTCGTTCAATGATTCATTACATGGTTTGCCCAAATCTGTAGTCTGATCATGCAGCTGTGTAAGCCAAAAAAAAAAAATCACACTATACACAGAAGACTGTCGCATACACTGAAACACTGAAAATATCCAGGACTCAGTGAAGTCACTGACTTAACTGATTCACTGAATAAGAGAGGAGCGAATCCTACTGAAAGATTCACTGAGTCAAACGGCTGAACAACAGCTGAACGAATCTTGGTCTGAAATCTGAAAGGATTCGCTGACTCAAGGGGCGTGAATCAGGTTCAGCATACACGCAATTGCAAATATTATTTAAGCAATTAACAAATATTTATAAGATGCCAACAGATAAGGACGTAAAGTAAACCTAACTAAAATCTATGTCTGATAAAAATTAAGCCTGTCAGCAGCAACTGAACAAAATGAATAAAAAGGTTCATGGCATTGGCCAACATCGAAATTCTTTCATATTCATGTGACTCGTTCAGTGAGATAGAATTGTTCGCAAATGAGACATATCTAACAGGAATTGATTTATGAAGTGCTATAATTGCTGTAGCTATGGCATCTGAAAGGCTGTTTATATAAATACAAGGCTGTAGCTGTTAGAGGGTTGAGTAGTTTTAAACCTGTTGCTTTGTTATTGGGATGCATCGATACAATTTTTTTTTTTCAGACAGAGAACGAGTAAATGTTATTTGGTCCTTGTCAATACTGATACCAATGTTTCTACCAAAATGACTAACGTACTTAGTATTAATCAATCAGAGATGTCATGGAACATGCTATTTAGCTCTATTAAACTAGTTTGCAGTCTGCTTTGCTTTGATTAATCGTAAAATACAGCCAGATCAACGTCATTTTGTGTCGTCCGTTCATAAGCGTGACAACGGACACTAGGCTTAGGTCACTATGAGTATGAGTAAATAAGCACTGCATCAGACCTACACTTCAAATATCACACTGGTGCATCAGTTGGAACTGTCTCTTTAAGTAGTTAACAGGGTTCATGATGTTTCATGTCCGGTATTAGCTGACTTCCTCTTCAAAGGTGTCATCAAAATGAACTGTAGGTTACACTTAACATCCTGAATGCCCAATAAAACCGAACAATGAAAACTGGCCAAAGCAGACAGGAAGGAGATTTCAAATGGGAAGAAAGACTACATGCATAAGGTAATGTTACATATTAAAGCAGAAATATAGTTGTTTTGGTTGCTGTTGTTAAATGGTGCAGAGTAATCTTATTATCAGGATCTGACTAAGAACAGCGGAGGGAAAGGAGACTTGATCACAATAAAGTACATATTTTCACCCTATAGCAGAACATGGAGCAGGATATAATAAGGCCTAATAATCAGACTTGTTATATGCAAAGTAGATGTGTAGGGTTGATTAGGAAAAGAATTCAAAGCTTTTATTATTATTATATATGTTAATAATTTTTTTTTTTTTTTTCAGGAAAGCTTTCACACTGAGTCATCTACACTCCTCTGAAGAGCACTTTTAATTAAAAGCATTCTCTTGTTAACCTGATGATGGAAAATAAGACCAAAGCATATTATTTGTAATTAGTAACAAGTAATTGAACACTGTTGCTCTTGAAAGTGTCATACTCACTACATGATCAAAAGCGTGTAGAAAAGGTCTTTTCACCTGATCTCTTGACAATATCACTGCCAAGACTAAAATGTGGTTGGGCATCTTTATAGGAAGTCACGTACAATAAATATCTGCAATATCAGACATGCTGTAGCTTGTACTCCATTGCCAGTTTAATGATGTAAATCCGCCCCACACACACAAATACAAGTCTCTCTACTTGCAAATCATAAAAAAAAATGTCTAGTTATAAGGTGCAGTAACTTATGCTTGTTTGAAGAAGAAAAAACCTCAGTTGGAATCAACTTGTGGGACAATAAATAAACGATTAAATGCATGACTACTCTCCTCCCGCACTCCGTTATCTCTCTCCATCTCTCTGTACCTCACTCTGCCTAACTCTCTCTCTCTCTCTCTGTCCCTGCCTAACCCTGTTTTTTTCCCCCTGAGCTATTACATAACTTGTGACTGATTCCGTAATGGCCAGTGTGTACATGTGGATATCAGAGATCTGTATAAGCAACAAAAGGCTTCTGTGAAACATCAAATGGCTGCTGAGTAGGGGATGTGGGAGGAGATGAGGGAAGAAAGGGGTCAAATCAGGAGAGATCTGCTGAACTAGTGTCGGTTTTTTATTTTTAATTTTGGAGGGGAAAAGTGCTAAAGGGTGTTGTAAGTGAGAGGCAACCATTCAGACAAGCGACAGAAACAAAGCGAACGCTAACAGGAGGATGCAGCGCTAACCAGAATTTATTCAGAGTTCAGAGTATTAAGGCGTGGTTTTAGAGGCAGACATAGTTTAACATTTTACTTCCCACAGAGTTTTATGAGGCATAATTCCAAGACCACAAAACATTTCAGTAGTATTAATGTATATTCCATGCAGCAACATAATATTCAACGACAATTTCAGTACTGATTTAATTTTACCCAACTGCGCTGCTGAATTCTCAATTCTCATTGGTCAGAAGTTCTGGGAACGCAACTCATAGGTTTATATTAACGTGCTCGATGTAACACGTTATCGTTTCTATAGTAACATGTAATCCACGTGGACCTGTATGGTGGGCACGCCACATAAATGGATTAAAAACGTGTAATTGATATGGTTAAGTTGGCATTTATGGAATGAGTCTCCAGTGCTCAGTACATTGCAACAATCAGAGGTAAAGCAGTAACTTTGCAGGGATGTTCTTTAAGTACACGCCATTACTTATGGTATAAACGTTTGCATATTTACAGTACCATTTTGCTCAAGAGATAGTTCTTTACACAATTAAGAACTCTTGGCTTCCTAAAGGAGGGGTTCTACTTGGAACCCTGTCTGATAGGGAAACCATTTGTTGTAACAGAACCTCCTGGAGAACTTTCATTGCAGGAAAAAAAAAAGACTGTAGCAGCCTACTACAGCCTTGACCACAGGTAAAATATAGCATGGCCCTGCAACCTGTTGGTTAAATTTAATGACCATATTTGGCAGATGCCTTTTTTTTATTCCTTCTATTAAATCAAATGCATCAAAATGCTGCACACTTTTAGAGAAAAGGTTAAATTGCGACCACGGACTTATGTCTTCTGTTCCCAGATAGAACCTTATAATACTAAAGCTATGAAATCTGGAAACTTTAAGGGTTGTCCTTCTGGTGAAACCCTCAAAGATCTTATGCAGAACCCTACGACAGTGCGCTTCCCTTGCAAAAATGCTTCCAAGTAAAACTCCCTGAGAAACTATGATTCCATGCAGAACCTTAGAACTGAGTGTAGAAAAGATTCCAAGTAAAAGCTCTGCGAAGCTTTTAAGCATTCAAAACCCACACCCTTGAGGAAGTCTTTCTACTAAGGATGAGGACATGCCCTTGGCAACAAATTCATTCAATGTCCAAAAGCATTGCCTGGCACTTTCCACACCTTACACAACCAGGACCCTGTTGCCCAGCTGACTCTCACACTCCCAATGTCTTACCCTCTGTATCTCGCCTTAGGCTTTTGACCTTCATCTACACTGACTCTTCATCCATATACTTCCATTCAAATTAACATGAAACAGCCCCTGATAGGAATGTTTCTACATCATGGTCAGATATGCAGCAGAAGCTGATTCTAAATTAAGGAAGTTGATTACATTATGAAGGACTTGAATGGTGTGGGAATGGAGATAACTGGAGCTACTAGCTGAAGCTACAGTAGCAAATACATAGACTATGATTAATATACAGTGTAATTAATTACACTATATGGTCAAAAGTATGTGGATGTCTGACCTTCATACCTTCATATGTGGCTTTTCCCCAAACTGTTGCCACAAGGTTGGAGGCACACAATTGTCTAGAATGTTTTTCTAAGCTGTATCATTTAGATTTCCCATCGCTAGAACTAAAGGGCCCAAATCAGTTTCATCATGACAGTGCCACTGTGCACAAAGCGAGCTCCAAAAAAGACATGGTTTGCCAAGGTTGATCTGGAGGAACTCGAGTGGCCCGAGCCCTGAACCAGGCCTTCTCACTTAACATCAGTGCCTGACCTTACTAATGCTGTCGTGGCTAATGAGCACAAATCAACACAGCCATCTTTCAAAATCTTATGAAGAGTGGAGGCTATTGTAACAGAAAGTGGGGGATCAAATCCATGTTAATGCCTATGGTTTTGGAATGGGCACATATAAGGATGATGGTCAGGTATCCACATATCTCTGGCCATACAGTGCACATTGATGAGCAAGGGTGTTAAAATACATATTAATCATTCACAAAATATTTTACCTTGTGGTATTGCAAAGCTGTTTAAATGTTGGCCATTTCTTGAACCAAAACATGCCCTCAGGAAATCAATGGAAGGTCATTTTTGTGCCATCTCTAACTCTAAAAGCACCTTGAGGATTGCAAAAATAACTACCCTAACACCATTTTGAACAACTCTTAATATAGGTCAGATGTTTTGAGGTTTAACATTGAAGTATTCCTTTAAACCTCATGAATTTCTGAATCAATGCCACAGCCTCCCCTCCCCAGCACTAGTCCAACCCTCAGTCCTATTCCAACAATTTGCATGGTTAAAGTAGTTACACATGGCTAGGCTTTATCAGCTGTAGTCTTTTGGCAGGGCTGTAGTGTTGTTTGAAGGCCCTTCACGTCCCTAATGCAGCCATTTGTGATTTGGATATATGATCTGGGATCAGCTACACAGACCTCTGTTTTGCTCTTGGTCGAGCATAGAGGAGCTGCACAAAACTAACACTAAATTGGCTTCAGAGCAGAATAGGAGAAAATAGCAATATCTATCAAGATTCAGACCACAACCACAGTGTTTATTTCTGGTTTTACCTCTGGCATCCATTTTCTACTGTTACATTTTGCTCACATTGTGGTGGTTATTGACTTAAACTCTGTAAGGTCATGCAACCATCGAATTCATTATATTCTACACTCTGGGGCTAATTATTCTCTTTGTTAGTGCTTTGAGTGTAAGTCAATGGATTTTGTTTTATCACACATCAGCAATATTTCTTCCCCTCAGAGTTGGTTCAGACTTAGCAAGACCAGGACCGTTTAGGAAAAAGGGGAAACCAAGGTCATTGCAAAGACCGAATTTGAATGGGTTCACATCATTTACATGACTCCTTTATTCTAATTTCATTTGGATGCAAAAACTTTTGGTAGGTAAAACCATCTAAGTAGCATTGGGACAGCTATGTCATTCATGTTCAGGAAGCACTTTATCCTGCTCAGGGTCACAGCTGATCCCGGGAACATGGAGTGTGAGACAGGAATACACCCTGGATGGGACACCAGTTCATCACAGGGCCTCATGCATACACACATTAAGAACGTCATTCACAACTAGAGGTAATGTATAGTTGCCAATCCACCTATTATCATGGTTTTGGGAGGAAATTGGAGATCATGGAAATCATGAACACAAGCTCAGATCAAACTGCTGACCTTAGAGCTGTGAGGCCTGGCACAGCTATGTAAATGCAATACTTCACCAAAGTAGCCATCCAAAGGCTTAGTTTCACTTAATTTATACAAATATGACACAATGCTGCTTTGGCGCTTTACATTTGAAAAGTACAAATAAGAGCTCCACCCCAGCAACAAGGAAAGTTTTTTTTTTGTTTTTTTCTGAGAGTGTACTCAAACTAACATTTTGTTTTATGACCCAGTGACTTCTCAGTGACTTTTATAGCCAGCTGAACTTTAGAAGTACTTTCATGCTACTGTTTGTTTTTAGACAGCTTTGATTGACTCGCATTAGTGCCATTTTAAACAAATGCCCTGATAACTGTTTTTGAAGCATTGGAGCTAGCAGGCTAGTTTAAATTCAGTGGACCTTTTGCCACAATAGCATTTAAGAAGAACACATTCCACAAGTTACTAAACCCATCACATGTTCAGTCTTAGTCCTTGGTTAGCCTTGCAGGCATAAAAGCTGAATGTTCAGGTTTGTTTTTGTGCCATAGCAGCAATTTGCTGCTTTTTAAATTGATTTTATGGCTAATATTGGCATGTAGCTGACACCTTGACTATCCAAAGTTGACAAAGTATCACTATGTATAATCAGTACACAATCTTCCATTGTACAAAATATATGTTTCATGATTAAATTTTTTTTTACACATTAAACTTCCTGGTTTCCAAAATGCTGTTTGACTAGCAGCTGATAGTGGTGCCAGTAGGATTTAGTAGGATATTTACCTAAAAAACAAACTGATGCAGCGGCACTTTGGTTCTTTAGTCTGTTCAGCTCTCTCACCTCCTCATTTATACACTCTGCTCAAACAGATCAGCTTAAAAAGCTTTGACGTTCATGTTAATGCCATTGTGCTTGTCATCTCATAGATCTCTAACTAGCCAAGCCGAGACTCTACCATAATTAATTGAATTGTATTGCTGCATTGCATTCTGGGACTGAGTACAGTGTTGCACCAACATCTCCACTATTTCTATGTTGGATTTCACATTAATATGATGTTACTGATAACTGGTTCGAGAGAAAAGAAGCACTTGCTTCTTTATTTTTTTTAAAACATGACTGTTTTAAATCTCTTATGCTTGAGATTGTTGAGATTCTTGAGATTATTAAATGCCATTGTAACTGCACTAGCAATAACAATGTCCCTCTGTGTCATTAGTGCATCACACACCCACTAACTTCTCACATGAAGAATGAAAATATAGAACTAACCAACAGATTAGCACTAAAATCTCTAAACATGTCACAAATATTTCAAAACTAACATGTTTCAGGGTGGTGTTTTGCTTCAAGTACAGGACTACTCTCCAAACTCTACCCAGATTGCCAGGAATTAGACACCAGTGCTGTTAATAAATAAGTTTATCGCATTGCCTAGGATTTCCTGTTATTTGCAAGGTGGTAAAAATTATGCAACCAGGTATCTTCTGCCCATATGTTTATGACTCTAATAATCAGCAGATATTGTATCAGGTCAGCTTAATGCATAAAACAGTGCAGCCAGTGCAGCCTAAGTCTCACACTGACACGCAGTACCTTATCTTTGGATTCAGTGTAAATAAAGCCTGGAGGCCCAAATGCAAGCTTCTTTGCAGCTGCGCTATTTTGTTTTATTTTCCTGGATTCTCGTCCAACGTTTCATAACCACTGACCTCTGAAGTTGGATTAACAGCTGTGCCAATGTAAGAGGTGTGTAGCTTTAAGCTTCTACTGAAGTTTGTTGACGCACACATTTAACTTGCTCCCTCCCCTCTATTGTTTGTTTTTATTAGGTCACTCCACCCTGACTGTTTATGCCATTGTCCCTGTATAGCATAAAAACCCATGCAAGCCAATGTTAATTATTTACAGTGTAGATATATAATAGCAGAACCCCATAAACCCCTAAAGGAAGTCATTTCCATGTCACAGCGTTTCTGGGAAAAAATCCTGATAACAGCACACTGAATACATTTTGGTGCACAAATAGAAAACAGATAAGAACCAAACTTTGCCTCCTCATTTATATTTACAACCAATGAGTATATAGATGACATCATATTATAGTGTTTAACAACAAGTCAGTGAATCAAACTGCCTTGTGCTTATCAATAATGTAATCTTAAAAACAAATTAATGCCTCATACTTAGGTGTTATACTGAGCTGAATGAGAAATCTGATCCCAGCTCAAATCTACTGTAACACTAACATTCTTCTAACTCATTTTCACATGAAGTTTGTTGAAACTCATTTTTCAGGTTTTCTTCTGTTGCTCTTTCACAACATAAATGGGAGACATACTTTTTATTTCCAGTGAAATCACTCTAAAAATGTGAAGTTATTTCAACAGACCATTCATTCAGTTAAAACCTATTTTAATTATAATTCCAAAACCATTTCATTACTGTAATGTCACAATTAATCAGGCATACCAGTTTAGAATAGTTTGCGCTTCATAACATTAATCTTCAGGAAATATTTAAACCAGTAATAACGGTGTCAGAAAATTACCTTATCAACGATTTTGCAATCAGTAAAGTTACCTTAAAAACTTAACTGAAATTTCAAATAGCTTGTTTGCCAGCAAGAAGTTATTAAAAAAAAAAAAAAAAAACAGCCACACACTGTCT
>CM040977.1:4031899-4034362 GCA_022985145.1 Pangasius djambal | reverse complement strand
CATGCCGCGAAAACGACATTGTTCCTTGCGCTCCGATCTGGTAATGAAATGAATGTCCACCTGAATTAACACCGACAATAGCTGACGTGGGCACGTTATTATTCTCTTGGTAATAGCTGCCATCATTGGTCTCCTGTTTAATCCCCTTGGGCATGTCATTGTTTGGAAACACACCAAACTCATAGTTGCCATTAAGAGAAGAAATGGGAGGTCCCAGGATCCCGGAGAGATTGTATTCATCAATATTATCCCTCAAGGACAAGTACGTAGTCTCTGTAGCTGGGAAGAGTCCCATGGGCTGCTGCGGTTCCCCATAGTGTGCATTTGTGCAAGTTGCTTCCCTGTTGGGCTCAGTCTTAATATGAGTTGGAAATGGCGAAGGTGGCACATTGCCACTGCTGTTACCCAGACACATACTCCTGTATTCACCGTCAGGCTCATTTTTGATGTATTTGACCATTCCCATGGAGTCCAGGCCAACATTAAATATTTCCCCATCCAAGCTCTCCACTTTGGGGAACTTGAAGCCTTTAAACTCATGCTCTTGGCCATCAGGGCTGTGGATGTCATTCTGAACCAAGCCGAGACTGCTGGGAGGGCTTGACACAGAAAAGGTCCTGGAAGGGTTCCTGGGACTGGACATCGCCATGGAACCAACTGTGGGTGGACTAGACCCAGAAGGCCTCAAGTTGCCACCACTTCCTGTGGGACTGGACACAGATGACCTCATGTTGTTGCTGCAGGACGGCGGTGTCCTCACACTTCCCATGCTCTGGGGGCTTGAGATGGGTGACTTCATCACATTAAAGGGGCTTGCTAGTGGTGGAGTACCCATAGTGCTGGACTCTGCTGGGCTGCAGGTGCTTGAGTTGACACGGTGAGTCTGTACCAGGCCTGAACCAACTGGACCCAGACTGGCTGGACTGCCTAGAGAAGGATGGCTAGTGCCAAAGTAGGTGGGACTGGTGGTGGAAGTCACAATGTTGTTTCCACTTGGGCTGGAAATGCTGCTGGAGTCTTGAGCAGGGCTGGACAGAACCGTGGCCAAGGTGGAAGATGTTGGCGCAGTGCCTACCCCACACTCGCCAAGACTACCATTCGGTAACTGGGACATGGTTGGGAATGATGTTGGAGGAGCTTTCATGTTGGGGCTCCTAGTAGTCCCTGACTGATTGTCCTCGATCCCTCTGCCACACAGAGGGTACAGTTTTCCAGGGCTGCCCTGGCATCTGGCAGGTGGTCCCTGCTGGCTAAAGGCAAATTCAGCCTCCCTGGCAGCATTCATATACAAGCCCATAGATTCAGCAACAGTTTTGGAGAGCTCTTTAGAGTCTTCCGGTTTGCGGCTGTGGATGGAGTTGTTATATGCAGGGAAGCTGAGCTGCTGGTCATGGGGCATTGGCATCTCAGCCTTCTTTCCTCCGCTTTCCTTGCACTTTGGAGGTGGGACACTGGATGCATTACTCGCATTTACAATGTCCATCAGGACATCACTGTTCATCAGAGCTCCCTCCTCTGTCATGCAGCACTGCTCCATAGATCCTGGCATCTGAGCCCATCGGTTTTCTCTGTCTGTACCTTCGTAAATACTTTGGTATCTTTTGGACTCCATGCCTGGATCATTTGATAAACCTGGTGGGTTTTAGAAAGGTGAAGAAAAAGTTATCACTTTTGGTGGAAGTGACATCCTTTTTATAATCAGTAATATTATACTGTAACGTTTGTAAGTTCATCGCAAATAAAATGCACTTACTTTAATATGGAGCACATGCAAAAAAAAAAAAAGAAAAAAATCATATTTGGTGAAAAGTAGCTGAGATTGTAGTCTGTCACACAGTGTAATCTTGTACTTGACACATTTTTGCTTGTTTAACATTTTTTTATATATTATAAATAATAAAATACAGTTTTAGGCCTAGTAAAATCTCCTTTGAAAGAAACATAAGTTTTCAAATGGTTATTGCAGCAGCTGAGTGGGTTTTTTTTTAAGGCATACAGGCTTGTGCGTATTTCATTATCTGGTGTGAAATACAGTTTGACCAAAGCTATACACAGGTCTGTAATAATCTATTGCATGAATTATTTCTGAACTATAATCAGATCCTGAGCATAAATATCAGGGCATAAATATAATGGACTGAAAAGCTGGCTCAGTGACATATTGGATTGTACATACTTCATGCCCTGAATGCATGGTATGTTGACAGACATGACACAGATCATGCATAGGAACACATTACAAATTACAAAACAAATTGTTTTAAATCGGGCTGTCATCGCACCTGTGGTGTGTCACAAAACTTGGCAACAAATGACTGAAGAGAGTCACTCAGTTAATCAGATCAGTACAGTTTGTCGCAAAGGTGCTCCAAGCAATAATACCGCATGATGTCATATTGAAAACGGAAAGTACTGTGCATCTCTTTATGGAAAATAATATGCACCTTTGAGCATTCTAGAGCA
>CM040977.1:3964399-4026899 GCA_022985145.1 Pangasius djambal | reverse complement strand
GAAAAGTGAGTGTTATGTATTTTTTATGAGGTTATGAGGTTGTATGAGCTTGGAGGATGACTGTATCTTTAAATTCAGGCCTTGAGTCAGAAGTCTCTAGGCTGAGCAGTTTTTTCGCTGTTTTCCTGAGCCCTGCCGGTCGGGTCATAGCTGCAGGGGTTAACACACCAACACATAGTTTTCCCACCCAGAAACCTGCTCCGCTCACAGCTGCTCACTGACAGAACACTGCAATCAGAAAACTCACTAATGTAACTGTGTGTGTTTGTATGTGTGTGTTTGTGTGTGTGAGAGAGAGAAAGTGAGAGAGAGAAAGTGTGTGAGAGAGAGAGAGAGAGAGAGAGAGAGAGAGAGAGAGGTGTGTATGGGGTGGAGGGGGGAGGTAAGTCTATATTGTTGGGTTGTATCTGAAATACTGGATAGGTTTTAGTTAGTTTTTAGTTGTCACTTTATTTTCTAGTTGAACTACAGCACTGGATTTGGGACTTGTGGGATTTCACCACCAGGGGGTGTTATAGTTCACTTCTGATTGTGGAGAAATTAGGAAACTACTTCAGAAGACCTTAATTCAGGGATATTCTACTAAAATTTGTAAAAGTCAACGTACAAGGTCCAGATAAGCGACTAACATGACTACCGAAAGGTGACAACAGTTACCTTTTAATGCTTAACCATTAGTGATTTGTTTATGGCTACACTCTGGTTTTGTTTTGTAGTGTCGATCATCATGTTACCACTTTTGAGTAGAAGAGATTTTGAATTTGACGCAGGGGGAATAAACACATACTTCTCTCTCCAATCATCTTTAAACATTCTGTTTTCATAGGCTACATTCTTTTATTTATTAATTTTTAAAAAAATATATATTTTCCTTACCCTGTTTGGTCACTTGCCAATTCTCACCCACCATTTCCCCTATCATATTACCACAGCTTTTCAAATTTCTGCTTTTCAAATCGCTAAAACACTGGGAAGAGCTATCTGCCCTCTTCCACATACATGTGCTCTCAGATGCCCATGATTGGTTAGTGTTGCTGTGATTGACAGGGGAAAGAGAGGAACGGTATCCCTCCCATCCAGACAGCACGGCTAGAGGTTTCAGAGGATGACTGCGGCAGCATCGAGTTTTGAACCCAGATGATAAGGCGAGCGCTTTTCTGTTGCGCCACTCGGGAGAGTCAGTATTAATTTAAACACGTCACGCCGTCAGTTTGCTAATCAGGAAAGAGAATTTTAAAAGATCTGTGAAAATTGTCCCTTTCTGACCTAAAGTCTTTAGCCCTGTACAGTGTCTCTGGTCCGATGAGCTGCTTTCAACTAAATAATTGACATAAATACATGGGATTGGATAAACAACAGCAGATGATCTTCTCAAGAAGCCAGGATAATTCATGTTACGAAAATTAGGGTCACTGTATCATTGCAGCTTCATATGTTTATCGGCGCTTCTCCATTATTTTCGCTTTTCAAATGGAAAAGGTCTACACCCAAACTGCAGTCTGCCAGTCAATGACCCCGTGCCCTAATGATTTAATTACAGTTCATGATACATCCATGTTGTCAGAAAACAAATCGTTCAACATTTGGGTGTGGTGATGTAGAAATTATGTCAGTCACACCTTTTGCAATCATTCATTCACAATGCTACAGATAAAATTCTCGGAATATAATTCATTTGGTCCGAGATAAGGCAAAAATGCTCCTTGTTGTGCTCTTATAGGAAAATAATCACTGATGCAGTAGCGTGATGTAGCCTGACAGCCTGAAGTTGCTTATTTTCCCTAACTGTTTCATTCCTGTTATAGCACAACAGTTTGCTAATTTGTTAAAGAATGCCACACTGTACTTTTTTACCCATCTATAGTTACAATTAATTTATAGTTTCCCAAAAAATTTGCATGGGAGCATGTTTTTTTTTTTGTTTTGTTTTGTTTTTTAACTCTCTTGAGGCTGATAGTGGGTGGTCAGATATGAAATTCAATGAACAAACAAATTATCGTTAACATGAGAGCTTGTATGGCACTGACATGGAACTCCACTGACACTGGAGACTCCTTCCGTGAATGTTCAATAAACATCACCTCACGGAAAACTTCACCATATCAACCGTTATTTTTTAAATCCGTTTTTCCATTAAAGTCTCTGTGAATGAGTTCTTACTATAGAAATGATAACATATTAGAACGAGAGTATTAGTATAAACCTGTGATTAGATTTATAGACAGAACTAATTTCTGACCTGCTGTTATAGAAAATTACACCTTCTGACTAATCTGACTGTAACTCTCCCAGTTGTGACCTGCAGTGACAAATAATATAATGTAAAATACTTGGTTAATGACACTGAAATCCCGTTTCCTCTGTAGCAGCGATGAATATTCCTCCCTCACAGATCCAGCGTAAGAAATTCTCTCGGTTTCTAATGAGAAGGGGGACTGATGATGTTTAGGTGCCGGGGAAGATCAGTTTAGTCATTTCTGAGAGCAGACGTTTTCAAGTAGGTGGTTATTAAAAGTGGATCAACTTGTGTTTGAGCTCTACTATTCCATGGAAATGACTAATTCATTTCATTCTTGGGAAACATACTTAGGGCAAAGTTTTATTACATTTACAAGAAGAAAAAAATTACTTGGTTTATCTAAAAAAAAAATCTAATTAAGTTGATCACAGTCAAGGCTTGACACTTAGATTCTTGAGGGAAACTTTAGTTGTGTAGTTACAAGAACACAAAGAAATGCGCAAAAATACAAAATATAAGATTAACAAAAAACAAGCAAATGCAATTATTTTAAATAAACGTAATAATGTTTTAAATATTTAATATTTCATCAAATCAAGATGTGCTACGCTGGGTAGACACTTACCCCAAAAACACTGAGTGCTGTATTATAAACAAAAAGTACTTTAACAAAGTATTGCAACCAGGTTAATGCAATTTTTGTCTATTTGTTTTTCACTTGAATATTGTTGGCTGCTATATCACATTAAAGGAGGAGTGACTTTCATATCCACTTTATACAAAATGTACAAATTCCCAAGCACCTGGAAAAAAACAAAACAAAATTCGAGTTAAGTTTATGACAAACAAGACTAAAGAAATTGTAGTTCTTTAGTAGCAAGAACACAAAATTATATATTAACAAAAACAAGCAAATGAATGAATGAATGAATAACTAAATATAATCACGAGGCAGAAGCAGATGCAAATGCGGGTAAAACAGCAGCTTTATTACAGACACTGGTAAACAATTTCAAAATGTGAAGCAAAAGAGTAGTTAGGAAACAGTCAGAGGTCGTGTGATGAGCAAACAACGTAAAACTAAGCAAGACTAAGGCAAAAACGTGAGACAAGACAAGATCGGGAACCAGGTAGACAATACACGATGAAAAGGTTTGGTAACGACTGGTGAGGAACACAGAGCGTATACTTCACAACATGAGTGTGGTTTAGAAGTCCTCCTATACTGTGAGCTGTGATTGAGAACAGGTGTGTGTGATCAGTAAGATGGCGAACTCGAACGTGACAGACTCTTTTGGTGCTGGGTGTTGTGGTATGAGGTGACCATGTTTGTAGGCCACGTTGTACTCTGGGTAGTGTAGTTGGATGCCGTTTCTCAGCAAGGTTGTGAGGGGTGAGGCCAGTATTCTGAATCCTCTGATGAATCTCCTGTAGAAATTAGTGAACCCCAGAAAACACTGCAGTTCTTTGATCGTCTGTGGTGTAGGCCAGTTCACGATAGCCGAGACCTTATCTCGGGCCATGAGCACGCCTCTGGTAAAAATGATGTAGCCAAGAAATGCCACAAGGTTGGTTGGTGAGTAGTCTGGCCAATCCCTGTCTTGAATGGCGTTTGTTTTCTTGTATGGGGAGTAGATTAGGATGTCGTCGATGTAAGTGTTGATGAACCTCCCCAGCATGTCATGTAGCACATCAGTTATCAGGCATTGGAATACTGCAGGCACTGAAGATGGCCCATACGGAAGTACACATACGAAGTGACCAGAGGTAGTGCTAAAGGCCGTCTTCCATTTGTCGCCTTCTCGGATCCGTACCAGGTTGTATAATCTCCAGAAATGTGAAAGAAGACAAGATCAGGAACCAGGTAGACAATACACGATGAAAAGGCCTGGCAACGACTGGTGTGAAACACAGAGAATATACTTTGCGACGTGAGTGTGGTTTAGAAGTCCTCCTATACTGTGAGCTGTGATTGAGAACAGGTGTGCGTGATCAGTAAGATGGCGAACTTGAACGTGACAGTCTCTGGTGGTGCTGGGTCCTGTAGTCCAAGGCGGCCACGTTTGTAGATTAGCTGCACTCTGGGTAGCGTAGTTGGATGCTGTTTCTGGTGTTGGCATAAGAAAATAAATAAATAAATAATTAAATAAATAAGGTACAAATTACTAAGCATTTGACAAATGAAACAATCACAGCCACAAATGAGTAGTATCTCTGTCGTATAAGTACACTGGATGATCTAATTATTCGGACCAGTCCCTATGCTGTAGGTGAAGACAGTTGCCCTGCAGCAATGCTCCACTGCCCCTGAGGCATTTGCAGAAATGTCAAATCCCATCCTGTGTCTACGGTTGGTTTGGCGTGCTTGGGATGTGACTGAAGAAATCGAGAAATTGAGCCTCGCTGAGCGAAACCTCAAAGCCTCCCACTCACTTATCTTACAAAACGGGAAGCTGTAAAGTATATCTGTCATACATTATGTTGATTCATTTTACCAGGAATCAAGGGTTTATGTGCACGTCTTAATTTTTGTTTTTGTTTTTCCTGCTTCATCACAGCTGCTAAACCTCATGAGGTGTTTGGTAATGAGCTGACGGGTTGAGTTTCAGCAACAGAAAAACATGCTAGG
The DNA here is from genome assembly GCA_022985145.1 of Pangasius djambal. NCBI lineage: Eukaryota > Metazoa > Chordata > Actinopteri > Siluriformes > Pangasiidae > Pangasius > Pangasius djambal. Next base: position 4,022,031 of record CM040977.1, on the reverse strand, counting down.
ACGTTGAGTACAGTCATCTATACATGCTTTTAGCACAATTATTCCTCCAGCCCTCAACTTTTCATCCTGTTCACTGATATCTGACCTCCACTTTATCAAAACATGAATGGCAAGCTTGAGCAATGACGGGAAACCTCATATGTGCCTCCTGTTGTCTTCCTGGTTTTCTACAGTTCATGCTTCCTGTTTCCTGTTAATTAATCAGTTATTGAATTTATACCACAGCATGCTCGAATTCTCAAATCTGATTAGTCCGAAGGTGTCGATTCATTTTCAGCAGCTCTGGCAGAAGTTCGGGCTGTAATTCAAATTGCTATAATACTATAATAAGTTATAGTTTCTATAGTAACAACGTACACAATGACTTGTATGGCCGATGCTCCATATAATTTGCAACGTGCTGTTATGTAACAAAGATATAATTGTAAAAATGTATAATTGTTGATATGCTCAAATTAATAAGCATATCAACATTAATATAAATTTTCTGTGAGGAGATGTTTATTTAATTTAACATTTATGGAAGGAGTCTTCAGAGTCTTATAGGAAAGTAATCATCATACTATCATACCACCCCGTCACTGAAAAATTTCCTATAACGTCACATCCCACAAGTGTCTTATTCCTTACTTATTGATGTTATTCGATGACTACTGTGAAATTAATCAAAAATATATTTTAGTTAGTAGTTCATTATCAGATCTGTTGCTATGCAACAGGAAAGGGAGCACCATCGGACCAATCCTGACCAGATATTATCCGGGTGGTGGACCATTCTCACACTGTACACGCACAAGTGTCTTGTTGGTCACCTTGTAAATACTGCTACAACTACTACTACTACTAATAATAATAATATGCAATATAAAATCCAGTAAAAAAAAAAAAAAAGGCAAATCAGAACACTAAAACCACTAAATAAAAACATAATATAACTGAAAATGTATTCAGTAAATAATTCTAGCCAGAATAATAAAATAAATAAATAATGAACATTAAATAGTAATAACGAATTAGGGGGAGCGAATTGTAGCTCATAAAAAACAAACGTTTAAATTAAATATTTAATATGTTTTAAAATGTTAAACAAACAAACTAATGAATATATGAATTCATGTGACTCACATATTTTCCTGCATATATCCACATATTTGTACACACTGTACAGAGCTTTACATTTAAAAAAATGTTCCTAAAATGTCAAATAATAAAATAAATTAGAGAAAAGCGTAAGTAAAAATATGTATAGCAAATAATAATAAAAAAAAATAATAAATTTAAAAAAATAATAATAATAATAATAATAATAAAGGTTTGCTATAGCTGCTATCATGTAAGATATAACAGGAACTAGCATGTTTCACATAACTTGTTAAACATAACTATAAATGGATTAAAAAAATCTAATATGTTCTTCAGTTATTAGAGAAAAATGGTAATCGATGGCAAATTGCTGTGATATGAATAAAACACTTCGGGATGCGCTGTCATCACACCACGTCAGTGTTGATTAATTTCCTATAACAGCATGGCCCCAGGTGTTTTATTCCTTTCTTAATTCATATACAGTAAGTTTTCACTCTTTTTTTTTTATTAGCATGTCTAAAAGGATTACCTCTGATGACCTTTAGCATCAGTATCTGACTCCAGCTCTGAATTTGGATGATGTCCATCACCTCGCGTTATGGTCACGGCTTTCTTGTCTGAGGCTCGAGTGTTAGGTCTTCATAAACAGCTCTAAGCTAGAACACAGTTTTGCATGACTAACTAGAGAACTCCAGGTACACCAGAACAGGCAGATTGAATAATGTGTTTATCTTATTATGCCTGTGATACATATTCAGTAGGAACACCAAATATGAGACGCGGCCCTGACTCCGGATCGGTGCATTATCGTTCTTGTCTTCATCATGGAATAATGTGATGTTTACTGAAATTGTGTCAAGTAGATTACAGATTAATATGCAACGTGTTTCCTCACATACATTCTGTTCCAGATGCCAGGCAAGCACATTACAGCCGGATAACAGCAGCACTCGAGCGCTGCAATGGCCCAAAATACTCCCAACTAACCAACACACAGATGTGACGATGCACCCCATATGTTAGCAGAGGACAGAGGCGGCAAATAATGCGGGTTTTTTAAAAAAAAATATAGACTTGTTTCATATTTCATAGACAGGCTTATGGTTTTATTTGCGCTACTATTGTTTTTTCCACATCCTATCGGAGCATCTGAGGACACGGATACAGGACGTGATAACGACTGCGATACATCCACATGCAAATAAACGCACTTGTGTTAATTCCGCCTCTTAGTGCACTTAATCATTCCTCATAGTCAGACCCAAGCCAATATCCACCTACGCATAACAAAGGGCTTATACCTGGCAACCACACACACAAACACTCTAGTCTGGTGTTGGTGTTGCGGGTGAAGCGGGTCAGTTAGACATTGATGTAGCGCTCAGATAGCCAAGAGGCAGAGAGTGTTAGATCAGATTCTTTCTCTTTCTACCTATCTCCTTCTCTCTTTCTCAACTTGAATCTTTTCCTCTGTGTTTCCTGCTCTGATGCTCCCTCTCTTTTCTCTCTTCTAATGTTCCTTCACGTCTACATGATACAGACTTGTAGTCTATTCTTACTGACTCCTCCTGTGCAGCTTCAATGCGTCTATGTTCGTTATTGTTTACCTCTGTAGCTGCCTTGAGTCAACCATTAACTCCCTTTTAATTTGTAATTAGTTAGTTATGAGTGTTGCCACCTCACAGCTCTAAAGTCCCTGGTTCAATCCTGAACTCAGGTTGCTGTCTGTTCTCCCCATCTCCGCCTGGGTTTCCTCACACCTCCCAAGAACTTGCCAGTAGGTGGACTGGCTAAGATAAGTTGCCCCTAGTATGTGTTTGTGGTGCCCACAGCGTCCCATCCTGCCCATTCCTGCCTTGCACCAAGTGTTCCCCGGATAGGCTCCAGATCCACGGTGACCCTGATCAGGATAAACTGCTTACTGAATATGAATGAATGAATCAGCTCGAGCGCCAGTCTTTTGGCCCTTCCATTCGGCCCGCTGTTCTTTCCATTCATTTATTATTTTGCGTATCTATTTGCCGAACAGATTTCTGAGTTCTAACCCCAATCCTTGTCGCAACTGAACCACTCACCACTGAACCTCAACAGAACAACTGTACAGAGAGGCAAAAAGCTCCAGGTTTCTTGGTGTGCACATCACAGAGGACCTCTCCAGGACTCTCAACACCACCTGCCTAGCAAAGAAAGCCAAGCAGCTAACCTCTCTCCTCCCATTCTCACCATACTCTACAGAGGGACAATAGAGAGTGTCCTGACCTGCTGTCCCACCGTGCGCTACAGGAAGTGAACAGTCACATACTGCAAGACCATACAGCACATTGTGAGGACAGCTGAGAAGATCATCGGGGGGGATCTCTACTCACCATCAACCGTTCCTTCAACAAGTACTGTATTCGCCAATCAGCTTCCTTTACCAGCCTCTCTTTTATTTTCTTTGTGATCTTAATATGGCAAAAAAAAAAAATTTCTTCATCGGAAAACTTCAAGTTACAGCTTTGCTGTTACAAGGCACTGACCCTGGAGACTCCTTCCAAAAACTGCTACATAAACATCTGCTTACAGAAAAGAGTTCTTTGTTAAATACCAACCCATTTTAAATCCATTTATTATTAGCCGTAGATTATGTGTAGCACCTGTCATACAAGTTCCTTGGAAATACTGGTTACTAGCAATTCTGACCAATCAGAATCGAGAATGAAACTGTGGTATAAAGAAGAATAATCACTGGACAGTATGTTGCAAAATTTGTCCAGTTTAGGGGAAAAACTGGCAATAAAGTTGACTCTTATAATCTGAGCCAAACGAGCTGATTCTCTGTAAATGATTCCTGCCACTAATTTCATTAAAGGTGATTACAATAAATAAATAGTTTGTCATTTGCAAAACGGGCTGGTTGTATCAAACATGGAGGAAGACAGTATCAAATCCCTCACTCCTGAGTTCCATTGTGCTGTGTGCATCCTCATTCTTGTCAAGATGTGTCAGTTATCACAACGAGTGAATCTGACATCTACCTAAACCAGTCTGACGGCTCTCAGTCATCTAACCAGAACTAAAAAGTGGATAGACTGAGACTTCCTTCCTGGCAACAGTGTATTATAGCCACACAGCACGCACACATGGCCACAATAGCTCTGAGTCAACATGGCTAAAACGGGAGTTTCTAAGAAGGCTGTTTTGGCAAAACAAGTCACAAAAGCGTGTTACTGACACCGCTGAGCAATTCCCACGAAATTGTAGCTCCTTGATATTTTACAGGTCATTTGTCTTTAATGCTATCAAGTTTCTTTTTTATATTAGTAATCATCAGATTAAATGGCTGGGAATCAGAGCAGGTGCACAGAAGACATAAGAAGTCAGGCACAAACCAAATGTCACGTTAGAGATACTTATTTCGAGAAAAGTTTCAAATCGATCTGTAATAAGGCTGTATCAGTGGACGAGCAGGTCTTTGTCTTTTATTTCCTCCTTTCTTCACATCACATTCACCAATGTGCATACTCCCATCATCTGACTATAAACCATACACTCAGGTAATAATACTGGCACAAACCTTGGTGACAGTAGGTGTGGAGTTGATCGGGTTCACATACAGTAGCTACTGTTTAAAAAAGGAGGTCAGATCAGGACACTGACCTCATGTGACTTCTTGGAATATTAACAAAATAAACTGTGTAAAACCTTCCTGAATATATACACTCATTCCATATCACCTCTTTTACAAATCTCGTGCTTGTATCTGACATTGTATACATTGTAAAGTCTTATATTCTAAATCGAACCGCCTTTTCATTACCTGATAGTATGGTCTTGTCAGTGAAATGATCAGTCTATTGCAACTTTTCAGCTTTTAATATTAATATTCCTGTATAGATGATAAGTGGCTTTGCACCAGTAAAGCCATTGTTTGGAGAGACAGAGAGAGAGAGAGAAAGAGAGAGAGAGAGAGAGTGCTACTGCTTGGATCTGAAGCCTTGGCACTGCGCTCAAGTTTCACTCAAGTTCAACTTTGACCAAGTTTACGGTAACCTTTTCAAAAAGCAACCAATAAGATAAGGCCTCATGCTGTTTGTGAGTGTAGCAAGGACGCACCTCTCTAGTTACAATGAAGGAGCAGCTGTTATTTGCGTATTTCCAGACCTTTTTCTTATAACCTTAAAGACATGATTTTAAGGGGGAAAAGGACATCTAACTTGTATTTGTTCAATCTAATTTAGCCCTGGAATCAGTCGATCAGGCTCTGTAGCTCTTGATCTTGAACTCGCCATTAGTTTGTCAAGACAAAAGAGGTTCATACAGTGATATTCTTGTCCTTCGTGTTTTCTACATTCTTCTCTACCCAAAGGCAGAAGCTTTTTTTTGTTTGTTTGGGATTTAGATACCTGCTGGATTTAGAAACATGCAGAATGGGCTATGTCTGTGAATGATCAATGTTTTCACATTTAGCTGCATACAGTATCTGTAGTATGTGTAGCACTGCTTCAACCTTGCAGTAGTCTAGTCTAGACTAGTCTGGGCACCTGGTATTTCATTCCCAGTTAACCAGCTTGTTTTGTGGGGTTGGGATGAAACTGGAGAACCCGGAGATGTAGTAATGCCTGCCACAGCTAATAACAAATATTCATGTTTATGTGAGTTCCCTCCAGTTCTCAGATTTCTCTGGTTTCTTCCCACCTCTGGGAACATACTAGTACATGGAATGAGTACATTAAATTGCCACTAGGTGTGAATGTGAATGTGGGTGTACATGGTGTCCTGTGTTGGACTGGCGACCCACTCTGGGGGTATCCCCACATCACAGCCAGTGTTCCCAGGATAGACTCCAGATTCAACACAACCCTGATCAGGACAAAGTGCTTTCTGAACAAGAATGAATCCGAAAGCTGATGCTAATTAGGTTAGCTACTTATACAAGAGCAGTAAAAATATAAATTGCATCTGATACAATTTCATTTATGTCCCAATAAGGAAGCACGTTTTATTCAGAACTCTCCGACCTGGAATATTCATATGTGGTCAGCACTGTTTGCTCTCTAAGTGCACATCTCTTTCCTTTTTAATTTCGCGTGCAATCTTGTGTTATCCTGTAGATATGCATAATCCTCTGCCACATTATGAATCATTTTTATATATTGCATTTCCAAAGTGGACAGCCTGTAGCTCCATTTCATTATGCAACCCTGCATGATACAATGATAATAAAGTTGACTTTAACAGTGCCAATAGCTCTGGTTTTCCAAACACACCTCACGGTTAATGTACATACGAACCATTTTACAGTCCTGCTCATAGCCTCGGTTGTTGCGATACCATAAACCAGCCTGCCAGCTTTATCAATTCCTGTTTGAGGCTTTAGGACGTCTTATTTGAATTACAAAAGACGGGCTGCCAAATATCGAGATGACACTTGTGTTGATGAATCACTTCGCGGGACACATTCTCCAAAGTGTCACATGCAATTAGCAGCCAGGGGTTGCATAACATGCCATTCTGTGTGTTAGAGTGGGAGGCAGCTCACTCCTCAGTGCCCTATTCAGCCCATACTGCCTTTCTAAATGAAATAAAAGTTCTTTCATGGCTAGGTAACACTGTTGTAGCTGTTTAGAACTAATTTCAGTAGTCACCTGTTGTGTGAGTCTGCATGGTCTTATTGAGTAGAGAGCAACTCAGGACAGACTATATTTTATGCCACGAAATGAGATACTTCAATTACATGGTCTTTTTATGAGAACTGTAAAGAGTGTGATATAATTACAGGGATTATACAGGGATTCAATTTTACATGCTTGGTCACTATGAATGTGGTAGCGCGGTAGTTAAGGTGTAGGCTCTGTGCTAGAAAGCAGATCCTTCCTTAACCATTGGCTTGGATTGAATTTTGCCTCAGTCATTCAGTTCAATTCAGTCCAGCTAATCCTTTAAAACATGAGCATGGTTTCTTTACAGTAAAGCGCATTGAATTAACAAAAGCATTATTTTATTGATTTGACAACAAAAGCATAATAAAACATCCTACATCTCACACACACGATCTATTACGATTTCACGACCTCGATCTTTTGTCTTGTAGCTTCATTAAGTTGAACGCACAATTATTACTCATTGCTTTTTAGCTTGAAGGCAAGCGCTTGTGTTTCAAAGTGGTGGTCTGGATGCTATTGAAAAAGCCCATCTCAGACATTTTTTGACTCAAGAAAAATCTGGCAACCTCTCAGACATAAACTACACTCAGGTTATTTAAATCATCTGAATGGCGAGCCCAGAAATTTGACTTAAGCATATGTTTAATCACACTCTGAATACACATAACTTTCCCCTTGTAAATATTGACACAACTTTTGGACTTACAGTAAGCCTCAGACTCTGAATGTGGCCCACTGTCAATAAGCAGCTTTACAGAAATCCTGATCCTAGATTTGCCCTAATGAGCAAGCCAGAGGTGACCGTGGTGAGGAAAAACTCCCTGAGATGTCCTGAGGAAGAAATCTTGAGAGGAACTGGACACTAAAGGGAAGCCTTCCTCTTCTGGGTGACACCAGATGTGGAATTATAAATCGTTACAGTATAAAAGTGTAGAAGAGTAAAAACCAGCATCACTAAGTGCATTGAAAGGATGTTCAGTATGGGCAGATTGTGAATAAGAGTCCAGGGATGAGTCTTTATAATCACAGCAGCAGTTCTTAGGTACAAATCTACGGTATCAAAGTGAGATTAATAAAAAAAAAAACAATAATAACTGCGCACGTGTGATTAACAAAACAACCCCGTGCACATCTCTAGTTGAGGACAATTATGAACTGGAGTGATGTAGCTGAGGTTGAGGAACTGTCACAGGCAGAATTCACACACTATGCTGACGGTGCTGACATTTCTACCGCTGAGTGATTTTTTCCGGTGTTTTTCAGTGTTTCTGGAGCAATAATAATTTCATTAAAAAAAGAACGGAATAAAAAAAAAACTTCCAGTTTATGCCACTTCCACTTCATGGTTTAATCTGAATACAGATACAGTTACGGATCTTTGGAGCACTAAACAGATACAGACACAGACAGTCATATTGACTTACACCCTTAACAGACAGGCAGGACTCTTTGAGTTTCCCCTAACAGATATAGTAATTATTATTATTAATAATAATAATAATGATAATAATGATAATAATAAGTATTACTGCATCTCTATCCGTATCTGTGAATATTACTGTATGTAGCATATCTGTTGAATTTGGTATGATCCGTATTCATTTCTGTAAAGAGGTTTTCTATATTTGATTGAATTTTCTACATTCTGTAAGGAAATGCAGCTCTGGTTCTGGTGTGTTTTGTTTCTGTTGGCAAATTCACTGCTCTTTAGGTTAAGTTGTTCTGCTATTTCTCATTTTATAAATACTGTTTATATACTTAAATACAAACTACTGCCAAAACAGCATGACAGAAACCACATGAAACAAATACTTTCAGTGTACAATTAAACTGCCAAACAATTAAAATGAAAGCACACCTGCAGCATGTAACAAAAACATTATTAACCTATTTGCACTGCGCAAAGTCTTTCCCACTCATATAATTCAGATCTGATTATCACTGTTATGCAAGCACCATGCTATGCAAAGCAGCGTGTTACTCAGTGTGAAAGCTGCGTTTCCTTCAGTCGGTGTTCGTGTGTGTGTCCTCCGTTTGGTGAAGCAGCCGTGTTGGCTGCAGGCCTGCTGTGTGGAGCTCAAAGAGAAGTGCTGCTAAATCGTAGGCCTCGCTGTAACACAGAGCCAACTATCCCCTGCTTAGCCAAGGTTTAAAATTATCAGGCAGTTCTATACAACACATCACAATTCCAGCGGAGATGGCAATTTGAAATCTTTCTCAACAATTGCCAACTTGACACTGAAATTCTGAGAACACAATAGAAGCATGATTGATTGACAGGGGAATTTGTCCTTGTAAGATATGGTATGAAACATATTGGCAATCTTTTTGCTGTTTATCAGAAATGGGTATGAGCTTTTCTTTCTAAAATAAAACTAAAAGTGTTTCGTAAGCCTGTTGCAAGAGTATCAGTGTCAGGTGTCATCTAGACTGTGAGTTAAGCATACTGTGCACTACATGATATTAGCCTTGATCTCCTGGTTGCCAACTAAACTGGGGATCAAAGTCTACTCCCCCAGCTCAGCAACTACTCACTGCACTCTCCTGCAGCGACTGCCAGTGTAATGTGACTGGTTCAGCAACAAGATTTCCTCACTCTGCAAGCAATCACTGTGACTCATATTTTCAAGCATGTTTGATTTCCTCAGGCATGAATCGCCTAGTGTGAACCACTCTGCAACTAGTTGCAGGTACAGCAATGAGAAATGGCTAACAAGATTCTGAGAGGAAATCTAATTTATCTGCTCTCTTGCACAGCAGATCTCTGAATCCAGTTTATCATCCATCTATTTGTGAGGGAGATCAAGGGCAGAATAGAAACACTGTAATAATGCCTCTATAAGAAATTATTTGGCATGTAATACCTAAATGCTTGTTAGAAACAGCAAGAATAAGAGCAAACATGACATAATTGCTGCTGGCAAACAGCATTAAAAATAGCCTTGTTCTTTTTCACTATACCTCCAGTTCTCTTTGCAGAACAGGCAATCTTTGCTGCCTACATCTTCTGAAAACAATCCTTACTTGAATTGTTTTCTATTTCTTTTCCTCGTTTCTTTATAAAATAGTGACACAGTTACATGATAGACGGCTCTTACGTTTATTTTCATAGTTTGAGGATAACCCTAGGTGCACTTCAGCAGGGATCACTCCATGTGAAAGACTGTGTAGTGTGTAAGTCTTGTGAGTGAGTCGTCTAGTGTGCACAGCCCCACAACACCAAACAACCAATCGCACGCGATTAAAGTATAGTGTGAAAGGGTCAGCAATTTTGAGATTTTGAAAGTCGTGTAGTGTGCACTCGGCTTTAGCATTTATATCTTCATGCAGTGGAGATACTAACTATAATTGCCTATCGAGTCAATATCAAGACTGAATACCATCAAATCCTTTTCGAGGTCAAGCCTTTACTTCAAGTAGTTGGCTTCGTTTCTGTATTCTGTATTCTGTATTCTTTTCCTTCCTATCTTTTCTAAAAGGAATTGCTTCTTGTCAAACTTTACATGTACACGTGAAAAGACAACACAAACATTATTTTTACAAACTTGGTCAGACCAAATCCCAAGAAAGAAACAATTCCAAGTAGAAATGCCCATAAACCCAATACAAGTTCAAGTCAATACAGAAACTGTCTGAAGTCAGGACTCGAGTCCTACAGCCGTACTATGCAGTGTCATATATCTTAGAAGGCAATGCCTGAAGGAAGTTGTTTGAGACAGGCTTCAAAAGCAGCACGTTCACCTTCACCACGTTGCCAAAATACTGAAATCTGCTCACAGGTGCTACCCTCAACAATTTGTTAGGGAAGATTGAATAAAGTGCTGTTAAAAAGCACTGTGGTTGAAAACTTAAAGTTACATCATTAGCTCTGACTTTTAGAAAGCACTGATTGGAGACTGACTGGAAAAATGAGTTATAAGTATTGTCTGTCTGTGTGTGGGGATGATCAATAAGCCCACCAGCCAAACGCTGTCTTGGGTATTGCTTGAAACGATGCACTGCTGACTGAACCAGTCCCAGACCGCTGGTACTGTTATATTACTGGTGCATAGTATAACAGTGAGAACTTTTTGTGAGACAAAGCGTCAACATATGTTCAGTCAGGGATCACTGCAACTGCCTAAAACTCCACGACTAGCGTTAGGGTTCATATGTACACAATGAAAAAATATCAAAATTATACCAGTTCTATCGGAATATAATTGATATTCTCTAATAACATGTTTGCCCACCCTTCGCCTGTATAACTTCCTCAAATCTCTTTCCAATCTTCTGAACAGCTTTTGGATTCTCTCAATTGTAAAATTCAGATATTCTTAGTGATATACATAAGTTGTATTTCTTCCAAGTGTCATCCTAATGCAGAACCTGCTCATTTTTATATTTAAATGCCTTTGAATTCCTTTTCATTTTGTGCATAAATTGTAAAATTCAGGAGTATCTTTCTTTTGTCCACCTAGAAACTATAGGGGATGCAAACTTTTGCACTCAACTGCATAATTCCATTGGTGTAACAGCTGTCTCAACCAAATTCAACCCTGTACATGATAATTTAACACTGTATTTGAACTCTGTTGTAGGTGATGATCTGTCAGTCAACTTAATTTCATTAATATTGAGCAACAAAAAAATCAATCATCTCCAAGAATGTAAATACCAACTTTTCTTTCTTTGAAAAAAAAACTTTTCAAACTTCACCTCTAAATATTCAAATTAACCTTCGGCACTACAGTCGCCTCTCCAAACACAGGCCAAGCCCGAAGCCGATGCTCAGCAACAGAGTTCAGTTAATTGCGGAGCGAGAGAGCTGTTAATATTTCACTTCTCACTGTTGCGAGTGTGTGTGTGTGTGTGAACAGCCTGAAGCGCGAGACAACACCTTCTGTTCAATACGAGGTCTTCAGCTAGCAGCTCCACGCTAACTCACCAACACGGCCCCCACAGGGCAGCCTCCACTGACTGCAGAGCACAGACAGAGGAGAAAGTGGCAAATCCAACTTTTACAGAGAGAACTTTTTGTGTGCTTTGCCTTTTGTTTCTTTAATTTGGTTTCTTGATGCATCAAAGTCTTTGCAGTATTGCCTTTGATTGACCCAAATGATTATTGTATTAGAGCCAATTAGGGACAGCTGTGTATTCTGTATGAATATCAAAGCTGATAGACCTGAGTTTGGTCCAATTAGTAAACTCCATTTTCCTCTTGTTACATAAGAACTAATTTTGAGTTTTCTTGCTGTTATTTATTTTTTTTTAAATGTATTTTGCAGTTTATGTTGAAATTATTGTTTCTGTCCAGAATAAGTCTTTCTTGGTGCTCGCAGAAAAAAAATTACCAACCCCTTGGGGTAGCTGGGAACTTTTTGGATGAGTAAATGGCAAGAATGCTGAGAATCCCTCTAAGATATATGCTCTTAGTATACCTGCCCTGTCCACTAGGCCCTATAGGCAATTTAAAGTCAAGAAACACACCTGCCGGAGTCCTCAATGCTAAAACTATTTTTCTTTTCTGGTGAAGAAGTCCCCCATAACCAAATAAGGTTGGGAATTCCCTAGCTTGCCTTTCATAATCATCTATTCAATAAACTAGAGAAATGTGAGCTTTACTAAACCTCTGTCATGGTCAACCTCTGGACCAGACTAAGCTATCACGGCCAAAGCCTTGAACAACCAAGGAATGGGTGGCAGCCACCCTGGATTCACTCCTCGAAGGAAAACCCAAACACTGTAAGCTGGACTGATGTAGCGATTCAAACGTCAAAATCTTAAAAACTGATTTACTAGTGCCCTTATACTCCTCCATCCAGACCCATCAATACCTTTCATGGTTGAAGTGAACACCTTTGAAATGGCATAGGGGCCATCCTGTCTTAATGCCATGGCAACCCTTTCAAGCTACACCCTTGTCCCTTCTTGTCACAGATGCTCAGCCAGGGAATTATGATGCGGGATCTGTTGGCCATCAAGGCCACTATAGATTAGTTGAGGCACCAGCTAGGGGAAGCTGAATATCCAATTTCTGATCCTTACAGACCACAGAAATTGTTGATCTGCAGAGACCAATCCCTGGCCAAGCTCCCGCTTCTTCATGAGGTTCTCATTTGCACTCTGTACTGCCCAAGATCAGCCTTATCTGCACTCATCTTCGGTAGCCTCTTTATCCTGATCATATCCTGATGATAGGATCACTGTTCACAAAGCAGGAATATACAATGGATAGGATGCCAGTCCACTGCACAGCAACATGCACACACATTTACACCTAGAGCAGGTGGGAGGATACCAGAGAACCTGGAAAAAGCCCGTGTGAATATTGGGAGGACATACATAACTCCACGCAGACACTAGCAACTAGAGCTCAGGATCAAACCAGGGACCATGGATCTGTGAGGCTGCAACACTACCCTGGCATTGTAGTACCTATTTATACTCTCCTAGTCTCAGTAAGTTGTGCAATGTCTCTGTTGAAACTTTGGATTGGATGTAGATTTTGTGAGTGTGATTTTAGGAGTGCATACAAACCAGCTTCAGAATTGGCAATTGGAACAAATTCACTCAAATTGACCACAATGTTTGCAGTCTTTCAAAAAAAAATAAAACAGTCATTGGAAATGAAACACTGAATCACAGCTGGATGTTGGTGAGAAAGGCAGTGGTGGTTTGTGGGCCGGTGGGTGATAAGCAGCATCTCCAGCAGACAGGATGTCCAATGTCTGTGAGTGATGCCCTTCATCAGGGGACATTAAGGGGATATTGACATTTAGGCTCAACCTAAGCACATTTAAGTACAATTTATCTGACTGCTGAAGGGGCAGGTGGCTTTGTGTCCACTTTTTTGTCACTATCATGATTCTGTCCTTGGCATTCACCTAGCTCATCATTACTGATGCATGATGAACCATCAAACTACAGAAGTGTATGGGCTTGTAGACATTTCAGAATTGAGAACTGAATAAACAGCACTAGGCATCAACCACCTTCAGTGCCTTTATATAGTAAAGCAATGGTACCAAAATAGCATACCTAATTAGAAACATAAGTTGTTGTAATACAGCAGGAATAATTGTGGCTTATTCCTGCCATATTGTGGCCTATATAAAAGCTACTCATAAAATCCCTTATGCAGTATCCTTGTGCTGAAACTCAGTACATCATGTTCTTGGTTAAATTGCTCTAAAATAAGTCACCAAGCCTTTTCACGATTACAGCTTTGACATGGCAGGCACTTTATGTGATCCAAGCCTGCCTTAGGTAATGTGATTGACGTTAAATTGGAAAAATTACAATAGTAATCTTATTGCAGTTTTCACTCTGTCTAATCACACTTTCTAAGCTAAATTGTGATGTAGACATTTTAACCGTCTTACAATTACAGTAGAAAAAGTACTTTATCTGCGTTCGTCTCATTATGTTATAAATGCCCAATGCTTAATGACAATCCTTTACCCCCCTTTCTTTATCTAAAGCCTTTTTTGTTTAAATTAATGCCTGAATTCTAAGAGATGTGTGTTATTGTCTCAAAACCCTTTTCATCAGTGAACAGCACCATTTAAACTCCGAAGCGCCTGCATCAAAAATTAACCCCCCACTGGCACAACCTCCCTTAATTGGAACCCCTTATTAGCTTTAATTCCCTTTCAAATGAACATGCAACCTGACTGAGATGGAGGCGATTAGCGCACGCTGGTCTCCTTCATGGGGGCTGCGGGGAGGATGTGCCGCTCGAGCCCACGCACTCATTCTCGCCCAGCGGTGCAGACTGTTTGTGCCGTCTCCTAGTCCCGCGTGGCGGAGAGACAGGCACGCTCCTGGCGCTGCGCCACAGCCTCTTGTTATCTGTTTAAACAATTTAGGCATCTATTTCAGGCACGAGGAACCGCCGTCCACCCTCTTATTCTCTCAGCATGCGGCCTTGGGCGATGCCATGGCAACAGTCCACTTCGATCCCAATAACATGGTGGGGTGAAGTGGTGAGGTAAAGGCCACTGTCAGTGCAAACGCAAGTCCATTATATGGTACTAGGGTTTAATTAATAGTGCTAATTTAAGTAAGCAAGAAATTAAGTACCTAATGCAAGATCTACATATCTGTTTGTAAACAATATAATATATACAATATAAAATATACACTCACCATCCACTTTAATAGGAACACCGGTACACCTGCTCATTTATGCAGTTATCCAGTCAGGCAATCATGTGGCTGCAGCACAATGCATAAAATCATGCAGATACACATCAAGAGCTTCAGTTAATGTTCACATCAAACATCAGAATGGGGAAAAAATGTGATCTCTGTGGCTTTAGCTGTGGCATGGTTGGCTGGACAGTAGACAGTGAGTGTATGTGACAGCCTGGGAAAACCATTCAAATGGTAAAATTTTGTCATTTATATATATAGTTAAAAAATGAAAGGCTTTCCTATACTTGTAGTATTTTAATATCCGGAGAAAATTCCATGTAAAGATTCAATTCTGAGTCCACTGAAATACAGTGTAATAAATAAATTATAAAAATATTAAATATGACCATGAACCATGAAAGCTATATTTATTTTTCCATTTATTTCAAAGCATTTATTAAACTGCCTTCTTATCTACAGAATATGTAGATCGTCTTATTTAATGGTCTCAGTTAGAACCAGCATCTTATTTCTTTTAACGTTTCTCTTAGTAAATATGGAGCAAAATAAGCAGTTCTTCTTCTTCTTCTTCTTCTTCTTCTTCTTCTTCTTCTTCCAACAACTCAGCATAGTTTATGCTGTTGGCAATCTTCTTCCTGTAGATGTGTCATGAAATTGTATGCACCAGCACTGAAGGACAGTACTGGAGTACTGGAGTACTGGATCAATGTGAAACCGAGGACAGTGTGCAGGCTTGTAAGCTCGCGATGGTGGTTTCATCTTTGCACACCCCTCTCCAACATCAAGTATGCTGAGACATTTACTCCATGGTTACAATCTGAACTAGGCTAATTACATCATGCAAATGAGTCTATTGTATTTTTGTATGGTAGGGACTATACAACTGTAAATGAATTAGGGATAAAATGTGATTTTTTTTTATTATTATTAATTTTCAGCTCCTCAATCAAGATAAGTTCTGGCGAGAAACCTAATTATGTTCTGGTGAGATCAGGCATAAATTAAGTATTGCTATGTATGGAATAAGTGGTCGATTTGAGATCCAGCCAGAGGTTTAACTTCTTTGACCTGCATTTTGTTAATCAGCCTGTACCCAGTGGAAGCCAAGTTCATTAATGGACTGAGGCTGGGTTTCACAGTAGGGTTAATCACAGTATAATGGAAGTGCATTGGGCTGAATTCAGGTTGGGCTTTTTGAATGATCCATTGTGATATCAGTGATCAATTTGACATTTGAGGACTTTTTTCTCCCCCCCATTAACTGCTTTTGGGTTGAAATTGTGTGCCAACACAATGGTCGCCTTTTCCACTGAATAGTATTACAGCTAAAGCCCTCGGCTTGATTTGTCCAATGAATTACAACTACAGAATGAAAGGGTTTTGTTGGCATGAATGATTATGAAGTATTACTTCCCGAAAGTAATCGCATCTCTTTACATGCATGACTCGCAAATTAAAATTCAGCTCTTACAGCAAGAGTGATGCGGTGAGTATATTACACACGGACTTCGAAAGCAATTGCTATAGGTTTGAGCGGCATTCGAGTTAATAAGACTGAATACAGTGTAAAACACAAAATTGAGAGAGATTTGCATTGAGATTCAAGAGGAATCTGAGGAATTTGAGGAAAGGAATGGTCTGGGCTAATAAAACATTGCATATTTACATTTCCTTGCTCACCTCTCTAGATTATTTTCAGTATAATTTTTTTTAACTTGTTTCCTGTGATGATCAGTTCTGGTATTATTTAGACCACAGTTTCAATAAGCTCAATAATACATCTAATTTGCTTAAAGAAATGTTGGAATAATGCAGGATACGACAGATCTGGGCAGTGTTTAAAGTGTCTAATCTCTAAAGTATTCACCCCCCTTTATAGTGTTACAACTTGGAATTGAGAATGACTTAATTGGGATTTAGACCATTTGGTTTACATAATGCATCTAATATTTGAACATACAGAATGTTTTATTCTGACACAAAACCTAATTAAACAAAAAAGCAGACATTTTTTCATTGCATAAGTATTTACCCCTGGGTCAAAACCATGTTTTATTGCATTTACAACTGCGAGTCTTTGGGGATATGTCTATCTGCTTTGCACATCTAGATCCTAATAATTATTCCCCTTCTTGGCAAAATTGTCCAAACTCTGTCAGATTGGATGGAGACCATTGGTGCAAGTCTTGCCACAGATTCTCAATTCAGGTTCTTGGTTTTGAGCCACTCTAGTGTAGTTTTAGAAGTATTCTTAGGGTTGTTATCCTGTTTAAAGGAGTATCTCTACCTCAAATTTAAAAAAAAAAAAAAAAGTATCTCAGAAACATGATGCTACCACCACCATACTTTATACCAAGGCTAACAAGTTCAGTTTTTTCTCAGAGCCTCCACATGGGATTTCATATGGCTTTCTTCCATTCCATAAATCCCAGCTTTGTGGAGGCTTTGGTTGTCCTGTGAACAGCTTCTCCCATCTGAGCTGTGGATCTCTCCAGCGCCTTCAGAGTTAGCCTTGCCTTCTCAGTTGCTGCTCTGACTAATCCCCTCTTTAGTTGATTACTGATTTTGTTGGCTGGCCTCTTCTTGTTCTGGAGTTGCAGTTGTGCCATATACTTACCATTTTGTAAATAAAAAATGGATTTAATATTATTCTGTGGTAGTGTTTGGGATATACGTTTGGGATATATTTTTATAACCAAACCCTGATTGTTACTTTCTGATAAATTTGGCCTGGACTTGTTTTTTATAGCTCTTTGGTCTTCATAATGCCATCTGTTCAATCAAACTCCAGGTTCTTCCAGGAACAACTGTATTTATATTGAGATCATGTGACACGTTAATTGCACACAGGTTGACACCATTCAACTAATTATGTCACTTTGTGATGGCAGCTGCTAACACCAGAACTAATTTCAGGGTTTCACAGCAATGGCACGCTGAATGCTTATGCAATCCCTTTAAATTTTTTATTTGTGAATAATATTGCAAGCTATATTGATTTTTTTTTTCTCCCACTTCAATATTATGGGTTATTTAGTATAGATTGATGATATATATTCATTTCCAGGTTGTAAACACTCTAAAATATGGAAAAGTTCAGGAGGGTGAATACTTATACAAAGCACTGTAGTTGTAGGCCACAATGTAAAAGATATGCAAAATTGGTATTTTATTAAATGCTTTAAGAAACAAATGAAATGCAAAGCAGCCCACATGATGGCCACAGCTCTCAGCTCAGCTTAGAAAAAGAAAACAAACACATGCAAAATAGGTTCAAAATCACACTCCCAATCATGACTGCATGTTTCCTTTGGATCCTTTGGCTGCACACGCACACACACACACACACACACACACACTCTTCCTTAGTCTTTTGTGATGGTAACCTAACCTTGATCCTCAATACGCCCGCTACTGTACTTTTCATCCAATTCCATTATAACAATCTGGTGAAAGAAGCTGCTCAGAGAGGTAGGTGGGCGGAGGTTATAGGGAAACTCTACCGGGGGTTCATGGCCCTGCAGTGGTTCTCACCTGACAGACATGTGAGGATTAGGAGGATCCCAGAAGAGGGATTAGTGACCTAGATGTTGCTGTTGTTGAAAGTCACCTAGACATCTGCCTGTCACATGACCAAGAGAAGCTGCTCTTACACTTAGTGGCTCTACAGGTGCGATTAAAGGTCATCCAGTAGCAAATGGAATATGACTGTACGGTCCTGTTTCCAAAGGTACACTATTTGTAGGTTTGGATATTTATGAAAATAGCTGATATTTGCAAAAATAAAGAAAAACTCCACCCTGAATGACTTGCATATTGATATTTATATTGAATTATTGTTGAATTAATTAATGTGATCTTCAATGAAATCAAAAAATTATTTTGTAATTCAGTTTTGCGTTTTTTTTTTTTAAGTTTAAGCTTCTTTCATCTACATAATGGTCTATTTTTACTGTCTAATGTTTTCCTACTTTACCTACAATGCCGTTTGACTACCTGCTTATATTATATTATATTATATTATATTATATTATATTATATTATATTATATTATATTATATTATAGTGATGCTGTGGGATTTAACACTTGCCTCATCTCCACCTAAAGTGAGTGATGCAGCGGCGCTTTATTCCTTTAGTATGTCCAGCTCTCTCACCTCCTCATCTGTATACTCTGCTCAAACAGATCAACTTCCAAAGCTTCAACTTTTATGCTAATCCCGCCATCAACACTATCACCCTCATCACGTCATAGATCGCTAACTAGCTGAGCCGAGTCTCTGCCGTGACTCGGCACAACTGCGTCGTATAAGTGCATTGTATTCAGGAACTTTGAATCCAAAGTTTGTACCAAAATCTCTACTACTTCTGCATTGGATTTCTCATTAATACGCAACTGAACAATGCTGGAAAATAATGAGTGGGAAAAGAAGCTCTTTTGTTTTTAGGAGCTAACAGCGAAACCTGACAGTTATCAATTACGATTGAGATTGTTGACTTTTTTCTCCGATTAAATGCCACTGTAACTGCGCTAGCAATAACAATGTCGCCTTGTGACGTCAGAGCAGTAGATAACCACTGACTTCTCATGGGAATAACAAAAACTACAGCACTAACCAACAAATTAGCACCAGAATCGCTAAACACCTCACAAATATTTCAATATAAACATATTTGTTCACGGTGAAGTTTTCCGTTAAATGCGTAGTTGAAACTTTATCCAATTAATGTATGGGAAAAAATAGAAACCAGTCTATGGTCTGAAGAGCTGCCTTCACTTCAGCTAAGTACATAAATGCATGAGATTGTATAAACCATAACAATGTATCCACAACAGAAGCTACAATGGTTCCTGTTTCGAAAACTAGAGTCACTTGCATATATTAATCGGCTGTGCTACAGTTAAGTGCTACACTGTGCTACAGTACGCAGTTAAGTTCGTAGAAATACTTAGCTGGGTTAACATTTGAAACACATTCGACCAGTTGATGAACCCTGATCTATTCTCAGAATAGATTTAGGTTGCCAAAACTTTGACACATACTAATACCATCTGTTCAGAAGCTAAAGTGTGTATTAAGGTGGAGCAGGGAAGGCCTGGGAATCCATGACCTTGGCAGTAGAGACCAAAGAGGATGGCCATAAAAAGGTTACTCGCGTTTACTCTGACCTTCAGCAGCCTTCCTGATGGTGAATACTACAGTGTTTCCTGCCAACGCAGTGCGTGGAAACACAGGGCAGGAACAGCGGTGGCTCAAGGTCGGGAAAGGAAAACATGACTGGAGCACATAGTGGTTTTCAATGTGTCCCAAAGTTCCAGAAGTTTTTGTAGCTGCTTGATAGCAGTCATGTGAGGGTCAGAGCATGCAGGAGGTGATATCAATGATAGTTCTCAAGTGTATTTAATTTTAATTTGTATCTGGTTGAAAATTAAATGTGGTAGGCTAACAGTCCTGTAATATGCTAAAGCCGGTTTTATGCTGTACAATTTTTAACCCGTTTTTGTTCTTGCAAAGAAAAATTGCACATCATAAATGAATTCATCAGCAATCTTATCACACATATGTGACGACCTAACTGGCGGCTGATTTAGTGTCATTGCGGCCAAAGACAGCCAATGACAAAGTTCTGGCAGTGTGAGACTTTTTTTTTTTTTATTGTTCTACAGCACTCATCTAAAACGGCATAGGATGACACAAAACACGCAGGACAGCTACAAATATGCTAGCGTCAATGGCAAAATGTAAACAAAACACGCTAATGGACAGAACTAATATCCTTATTACCTCAAGCTCACTTCGTTAGAGGGTCTCCATCATATAAGCTGACATGGAGAACATGTTCTCACTCAGTCCATTAAAGAGTTCGGCCAAGAGATTATTGGGATCATCTCGTACAGTATCACAAGTGTGACAAGTAATAATCTTAAAAGCTTACTGAAATCGCAGTACGATACATGCTTAGCTTAGCTAGTTATTAATGATCTGGGAACAACTTTTTTCTTATGTGCCTTTTAAAGTATATATTTTGAAATTCAAATCAAAATTCAAATTTGTCACGTGCATAACCTTACACAGTACGACTTGCAGTGAAATGCTTTATACAACTGTTCCGACATAAAAATATACATAAAAATATATGAAGGAATTAAAAAAATGTGTATAAGAATATATAGAATATAAAAGATTATAAAAGAATATGTATGATCATACTGTAAATATTGTAAATACTGTAAACCTGTTGTAAACATGCAATATAGTGCAATATAGTATGTATAGTGTTGGATGGCAGAAGCAGTCTTGACTACAGTTATAAAGTGCAGATATGTGCAATTTTGTGCAATAATGTGCCGTTTGTGCGATATAATGTGCAGTAATTTGCAACGTGCAATAAATGGTCACTGTACAATAAGATGTGCAACATTAGGTGAGGCAGTTTTAATGTATTCTGAATAAGTTACTTTATATTTCGTAATGTCATACTTCAGTGTGGTAATCGAAACTGTAAGTAAACACAAAGTATGTAAGTAAACCTTTAACATTCTGAGATAAAAAAAAAAAAATTACTTAAGCTAATAGATCTGCTATCAGATACCATAGAACTAGCATGAGAAGAGGCAGTAAATCAATTATACAAATTACACCAATTGCTCTTAAGTGTTGACTAAACAATGGGTCAAAGATCTAAAACCATCTGGAAAGAGAGCAGGAGGACAGAGTTGGCATGGAGTCAAACATTCTAAACACAGAGCTGAGCAGGTGAGAGTTAAAGGACTCCACCGTGGAACACATTAAGCGATTCTGGGGCTAATTTGTTTGTTAGTGCTGTATTTTCATTACGATGGTGTTTTAACAGTAAAGTTTCACTGTTAGCACCTAAAAGCAGAAACGCAACAGCTTATTTTCACACTCACTTTTTTCCAGTGACGTTATTTGTAACATTAATGAGAAATCCGATGTCGAAGTAGTGTACATATTGGTGCATAAGCTGGACTCAAAGTTTCAGAAGTTTCCAGTGCGGCTATATGAGTTATGGCAGAGAATTGGCACGGCTAGTTAGCGATCTACGACACGACAAGAGAAATGGCATTGACTGCGGTATTAGTATGATAGGTGAAACTTTGAATGTTACTGTATTTGAGCAGCGTACAGATGAGGAGGTGATAGGTCTAAAGGACTAAAGTGCCGCTGCATTACTTTCAATAGATAGAGATGAAGCAATGGCTAATTCCAATGCCACTATTAGCAGGCAGTCAAATGGCATTGTGGATAATGTAGGAAACTGTTAACCAAAGTGAAAAAACAACATGTTGATACAAGACTCTTGAACAAAAAAAAAGTCAACAAGTCAGAATTTCATTACAGAATAAATCTTAGACATCATGGAGGATAGCATATTAATCAAAGATTAATGTGTGAGTATTTTAAAGTGGATTTTCCTTTACATTTCTTGCTAAAGTGCCTAAAAATGATTTTAAACTCATAACTTTGTGAACCTTTTACCACTCAACTACAACTGTAAGATTATACGAACTGTCTGGGAAATAATATATTATTAAATATATATCGCATATGGGGAGCTGTACTGTAATGGCTTGGGACTGCGATTGCTGTGGTGGCTTTGGGGCTGCAGTTGCCACGAGCAGCTTCACACTCAGGACTCCATCAGTGGACAGTGGATAGATTTTAACCAACCGGACTTCTTGCAGAAACTGTGATGAATTTACTGGTTGCACATTTGCACTATTTGTCCTTATAGTACACAATAATAGAAGGGATTTATTTATAATCGCACTATCTGTTGCACCCAGATGAGGATGGGTTCCCTTTTGAGCCTGGTTCCTCTCAAGGTTTCTTCCTCATACTGTCTCAGGGAGTTTTTCCTCACCACCGTCGCCACTGGCTTCCTCATTAGGGATAAATTCACATATTTACAATATAATTTTTGTGAATCCATTTATTTCTGTAAAGCTGCATGGTGACAGTGTCCATTGTTGGAAGCGCTATACAAATAAAATTGAATTGAATTGAATTTAAATTATTATCAAATCTTTACACACTAACACAACTGACTAAATATGCTTCCAAATCTCAGACTGTAGTCCAGATTCTCCCAGGCCAAAGCCCTGAAGATGGATTCAGTCTGGCCGTGATGTACGATCAGCCATCAGATGCCCAGGCGTGTTGAAGTCACTGCCACAATATACAACCACCATCATAAATCTGCCACCTGCTCCAGACCACTGAGTCTTCGCGTGTTTATCCACAGTGTCAGTGTTAGCACTCACGTTCCACCTACCCATGACCCACCATCTATGTTTTATGAGTTTGGCATGTAGGCTGAAATTAATTCTCACATAGGGCTATGAGGCATGTCCCTAGCCTGCACATGTTTATCATTATCTGCATTGCTATTTTTGCATGCCACAAGTTCTTAGAAATGTACAGTAGGTTGGATGTTGCTTGGCTATATGTGTTGAGGAATGCCATGACATTTCAGAGTGACATGAAGTTCACGAGATCCTGAATTGTTTGTCACTGATTACATTTTTAATGATCTTCTAATAATGCTGAACTTAGGATCTTACATTTTCTCCTCAGCCTCTTGGTTGGTGTATATAATGTGCATATTTTATAGCTTCTGGAGGGCTTTTGGAGGAAAATTGAAGGCCTGCAGTGCAGTCATGAACCCAGTGACCAGGGAATTGCCTGCAGCTGCGCCATCATTCAAGATTCCCTCATACTGCCACTGTTTGGCTCTGAAAAGTTCTTTTATTTTCTATTAAATATGTCTGTGCATGAACCTGCTGCCAGGCATATGTTATAATGTGGCAAGTTACAGAGCACTTTTTTCTGTCATGAACACACAGCTGTAAATGTGTTGCTGTGTTGTAGGGAGGTGTTCCTTCTCCTATGCATCCCATAGGAGCTTTTAATTAATGATCTTAACACTTCTTTTTAGAGCATTTTACAAACCAATCCTATTTTTTTACTTTTAAGTAAAAGAAACACTATTTTACCACAGCGCTGTTGAATTCTCAATTCTGATTGGTCAGAAGGTGTTAATCTTCTATAACAGCAGCCCCGACAGGGGTTGATGTTAATGTGCTTGATCTAATACATTGTCAATACTATAGTCACAAAGTTCTCTGGGTTCTGTATGGTGGACGCTCCACACAATGAAATTTTAAAAAACGTGTAACTGTTGATATGAATGAAGAGTGGCGTGACGTCCAGGGCGGAGCACGATCGCGGAGGGACAGCCACCACAAAGCCGGCGGAGGAGAGCGAAGTTCAAGACAGAGCCGGGGGTGGAGGGGGTGGGCGACTGTCGTCCACAAGGCCAGAGGGGGAGTGACGTCTTCAGCGGAACAGGGAGGCAGAGCGACGTTTGAAGTGGTGACGTCAGAGGCACAGCAGGGAGATAGAGTGACACCCATGGTGAGGCTGTGATCTGTAGTGGTGTCTTCTGTGGGGCAGGGAGTGTGGGAGATGGGTCCAGCCAGACCAGGAAACTATATATATATATATATATATATATATATATATATATATATATATATATAGAGGTGTTAATCACGAGACACAGTTGAGGGTGCTTGAGACGTGTGACATGCTGGGGCTGATGGGTAGTGTAGTTCAGTGTACCTTTGGCACTATCAGGAAACACATCACCCTGTCATTGATTACTTTTCTATAACAGCACACCCTCAAGTGTTTTATTTCTTATGTATGAAGTTCCAGAGTACACATAACCAGAGAATAGCCTGTAGAATTGCATGTGTGTTTGTGTGTGTGTGTGTGTAAAGACTCTTTTAACAAATGATTGTTATCATTTAACAATCTTTTCTGATCCCACCTTGATCAAGTCTGAAGAAATTCCCTGATTATCTGGAGCAGGAGTTTTAGTTTAGACATCTGCCTTCAGATTTCATATGCATGAGATGTGGTAGAAAAACTTTTTCACTGCTAAACCCGAACCCACGCCAGCATTTAACAAGAGTGTGAGTCTGGATGAGAAATGGCAGTGTGAGAGTTTCAACTAAATGTGTGACATTTCTGACAGGTGTCCAGCAGAATCATCTCAGACACTGAGACAGAAACAGGAAGGAGGAAGAGGGGTGTGGAAAGAGAGTTTGCTTTGATTTTCCCCCTAGGCTGTGCTAGTTACTGACTTTAACACTACATGCCACTAGCAGAGAGAGGGAGAGAACGAAGAGTAGTATATCTACGAGGGGAAAGTGAGTGAGGAATGGATAAGATAAAGTTTCCATTCAAATATTTGGGAAATTTGAAGTGAGTTTCTAGAAACTTGGCAACAAAAGAAACACATTTCTGTATTTTTCGATCAGCTACTGTGATACTGTTTGTGATGGCTTGGGAAAGCCTGTTGGATATTGCTGTAGCTAAATTCTGTCAAACAGCCAAAAAGAAAAAATTCTGATTTCATTTTGACACCTCAACTTTAAGAAACTTTATTTTTTCACCAAACTAACATGGATTTGTTTTTTATTTACTTTCCAGTTTCGCCTAGGCTTTCTTCCAGCAAAGATCTTGTATTGTATTGTGGCGGTAAAAACTGTCAGTCCATTGAAAGATGCCCAAAACCTTGCTAGCTAAGGATCTGGATATTTTTAAAAATGTAATTTTTACACCTAGATTTTCAAAAATTCCTGTCTGTCCATATAAAAAAACAAAAACGATTTGAAAACACTCACATGAGCAGTCAACCCAGTAGGTGGCGATTGTATGTCATAAATTGTTATGTCAAACATCTCAAGGACAACTTTAAGAGCTGCGTACTGAGCAGTAGAGAAGTCAAAAAGTAAAATAAAAAAACACTAACATGGGAGAAAAAACGAAAATAAAAAAGATACAATACAAAGATTCACATGTGTTACACTTGAATACAAAGTGTTCACTTGGCTCTTATCAAAAATCTTGTAACACCAGAGCGGTGGATTTAGGAGCAGTACAGTGCATATCATATTTTGAGTGTGTGCCCCCACATGAAGGTTAATGAAACAACACGAATTCAAATTTCAAACACGTTATCAAATAAGAAATTACAGACCACAAAGTAACCATCTGGATGGCAGCCAAAATACACAGAGTCCTAACACATTCATAACACTCGCAGCAACACAATGAGCATGCGCAGGTTCACGCTCTGATCTCAGTGGGGTTTTTTTTCTTTAAAAATGCATTTTTCCCAACCACGTGAAAAACTGTGAAACTGGAATATTAAAATATCTTTGCCTTTGAGGGCATTTTCAAAAAGTTTTATGTTCAGTGACCAAAAATGCCACGCTCATCTGGACAAAACAGGCCAAAAACTACTGTTTTCAAAAAATAGGTTAGAAATACAGGATAGAAAGTAGGCTAAACAAAAAATTTCATATTCTATTTTGGTAAAATATATGTATATTTTCTTAAAATAGCCATGTCAGAGTATATTATCTTTGTTTTTGGTCATTATTTATGGCTGTTTTCCAGAATTCGCCTGCAGACGCTACACATATATACTGTACTTAAGAGAAACAAAAGACTGACATTAAAAAAGAGCCAGCCAAACATATATACATCATATATATGTGATGGAAAGACTGGAACACACACTTAATAGATCATAATTAACTTCATAATTCTTTTCCATCATTATTTATCCCATATTCTCTTTATCACATCTTAAGCTGTTCTGTCAAAACCAAGTCACAACAAATTTGCTTATACAAAAATTGGAAAATGATAAGGCAGGAGCATAGAAACCACTATATAGAGGCACCGAAGAGGCAAAGAGAGAAAAAGAGAGATAGCTCTATAATCAGCCCCTGAGGCCTCCCCTCCATCAGCCACGACCCAGACGACAGATGCCAGCTTGGCTGCCATTGGCCTCATCACTCTGCTCTCCTGCCATCACCCCATCACGCCAGTGGGAGCCTTGTAAACATGATTCACCCTGCAGCTGACAGATCCTACTCTCCACAACCCAATTAAACAATTAGGACAGTTCTGACAGCATCAGCCAGAGCATGCACACACACACACAGTCACACACACACACACACACACACACACACACAACCCCAGTCTGAATGATACTGAGATAAATTCTGTCCACTCACCTGAGGAGGATAGAGGAAGAAGCAGACACAAATGTATGGATCATCCTTTCCATTTAAGAGAAAGAGTAAAACTATATATGATCATATTATTTGGAGTAATACATAATACAATATATCTCATTGTTTAGACATTTCCAATCATTGTGGTTATCGTCAATCAATAATGACAATGACAAATTCCCTTTCTTGGGTCGTTTTGGCTTTGGATTCACGTCATGCGCTTCTGTTTACATTTCTATCTGCCATAGTTTTGTTTCTCCACCCTGTCCAGTCATTGGTCTGTTACCCTACACTGTTCGCCTGTTCTGTGTTTAGTCCTTAATTAGTTTGTCTGTACTGTATATACCTTGCTGTTTCTTTGTTTCTTTTCAAAGTCTTTATTGTGTTGTTAAGCCCAAGCTTTGCTCTGAGTTTTGCATGTCATTGTTCTTTCTAGTTTTGTCCATTACCTATTCTTCATGTCCTCGGTGCCAGGCTAGCTCAGTTGGTAGAGCATGCAACTCTTGATCTCAGGATTGTAGGTTTGAGCCTCATGCTGGGTGCCAGCTCTAGCCACTGGTGCTAAGCCCAGCCACCCAAGCCTGGATAAATGGGGAGGGTTGTGTCAGGAAGGGCATCTGGCCTAAAACCTGTGTTAAATCAATACATGGAAGGTGATCTGCTGTGGTGACCCATAAACTGTCTTATGATTATGCATTATCCTAGTTTGTTACTGTCTGCCAGTGTTTCGATCCCTGCTATGGACTTTGACAAAGTCAATACCCTTGGTTTCAAATCACAATCAATTAATTGAATTCAGTTTTATTTGCATAGCATGTTTAACAATGGACATTGTCACAAAGAAGCTTTACAGAAATCAGGATATAAAATTTTGGATTTAAGTTTGTCCCTAATTAGCAACCCAGAGGTGACGGTAGCAAGGAGAAACTCCCTAAGGTGAGAAGAGGAAGAAAGCCTGAGAGGAACCAGACTTGGAAGGGAACCCATCCTCATCAGGGTGATATCTGATAGTGTATAAGTATAAATCATTCCACTTCTATAACTGTATACTATAAGGTCAAGCAGTGTTGTGTTTGTGTTAAAGGAACTTGAGTATGAGCATCATTAGAGTTTTAACTGTTCAATGTTGGAGACTTGAGTGTAAACTGTTCTTAGCAATTGCTGAAAGAACATCCACAGCTATCTTATGGGTGTGCGCGGTACCATCCACAGAAAACCCATGCTGATCTTCTGTATAGGCTATCCATGCGGGGCCATCTTCAGCAGCAGTGAGTGATTAATGATAAATTAATCATTTTTTCACTTATCGTAGCCCATTTTCTCCCAGATTGCCAATTTCCACCCAATAACTAGCACTCCGAGCTTCTTCCGAGACCCCTGAAGCCACTACATTTTTTCAGACTACTGCTCATGCTGCATCACAGGGCAATGTAACACGGTCAGAGGAAAGCGCTAGAGGAAAGCGCTAGAGGAAAGCGCTGTGGCATCTTCGGGACTTGAGCCCATGATCTCCTGACAGGAAGCTACTCAGGAACCCAAAAGGCAAGCTTAACTATGCAAACAAGCAAAGCATAAAACTGAGAATCAGGTAGAGATCCACAATGAAGAATAGCACACTATTAACCACAAACAACGACTCAATATCTTGTGTGAGCTCGAAGGACTTCACAAGTCCATGGTGTGTGAGTGGTTTATATGCGAATCCACCACCCCACCTCTTCAGAGTACCACTGAGACTTTGTTAGTGTTATTACACGTTTCAAAAAGTAATCCTAAAAAAGGAAGGATACAAACTAATATAAATGTGAAAATCAGCACATATGAATCCTTGATTATTATTCAGTGGATTATCTGAATATAAGGTGAAGTCAGTGGTCTGTAGCCAAGCAACACTGAATAGTGGAGAGTGGAAGGTGGATTGGTCAAGGGTGTGACATATAATCCTTTTCCACAACAAGCGTTGGTGCTGGTTTTAAAGCAGTTTCCTTCACATGGCAGAAAAGAGCCATCGATAACCAAATAAAAATGGATCAGTTCCATCACCAGTTTGTTGCTGCTATGTGGAATTTAGGTCATGGGGGTGTCTATAACTGCATGAAAGATTACACCAAAAGATTTGGTTCTTGGCTAGCGAAGTCAGATCCTTCACCAAAATGTGAATGGATCTTGCCATTATAATTCAAGGAATTTGAGAAATTTACTTGTCCTCCTCTTTAATGAGACATAATCAGCTTGGAAGGAGTGGCCGCAGTGGTGCACAGGGCATCGTTGCCACCTCACACATCCAAGTTCAAGTTTCGTATGTTCTCCCTGTGTTCATATGGATTTCCTTTGGGTTCTCCACTATCCTCCTACCTCCCAACAACATGCCATAAGGTATGAATGTGTCTGGTGCACGGCTATTTACTGGCGTCCCATTCAGGGCATGTTCCTGCCTCGCACCCAGTGTTTCTGAGATAGGCTCTGGATCCACCTCAACCCTGACCAGGGAAAATAAAACTATATTGCAACCAATAATCTATGGATTGAGGGTTTGGGGAGGAAATAATATTTTAGTGGCAATTACAAAATATCAGTGGGCACTACATTGCTAAGCCTAATGCTAAATAACATCCCAGTGCGGATACTGATGCCAGTTCCTAATCTGGAAGTGTTTAATACTTAATACTCCATAAGATTTGGTTCTCAGTCAGCAAAATGTGCCTCGTCTGGCCTTTATAAATCAAGCAGTTTGAGAATTTTACTAGACTACCATTTACATACGACAATCAGCTTGAAATTTACTGTTAAAAAAGAAAAAATGAATGGATTGAGGCTTTGAGCAGGCAATTTAGTGGCAATTTTACTGTCAATGACAACACACTTAATGGTAGGTACATTACTGATGCTAACTAAACTTCATTTGAGTGGCTAAAAGGAATAAAACATCTGCCATTATTGTCTATGATAATGTCTCTGTGCTTTGTGGAGACCCTGAAGGATAGTGAAATATGTTCTTAAAGCCAGAAGTAAGCGACTTGTAAAATCCTGTACAATTATTATTATTTTTTATGTTTTGCTTCAGGAGACTCCCACATTCAATTCAACTGTATTTATATTTTGTAGATAGACAGTCTCAGTAGTCAGATTTACAGAAATTTAGGTCTAGATTCAGACACATCTAATCGATTTTGCTCTCAGTCTGGGCTTTAAAAAGGTTAGCTGGCAGCGTGGTGGTGGAAAAGTCAGTTAGAACCGCAGCTTAGAATTGCTGTTAACACCAGCAAGACTTCAGGAAGACAGCACAAACAAAAACAGAGGTGCAAGCACATAAATGAGACCCAGCTGAAACAAACTACAGACAAATGAGAGCAATAATTACAGGGAGTCATGGCAGAGCCAGAGCAGGGGGGGGGAACCAAAACAAGAGCAAACAGGAACTTTCCACGACAGAATGCTGGAAGGTGCCAGACGGCTGGACCCACTTTTCTAAAGATCCCAGTGGAGAGGCAGGGAGAATATGAGAGTCATGCTGAAACACATCACTGAGAAGTGTAGTGAAGAGATATAGTCTAGGAGGCTGGGATTTCACTTTGTATCACAAACCTCAAATGTTATATACCATTGGACTTTCTTTACATTTAGCCTCTCTTTTTTTTTTCTCTCTTGAAGTTAATGAGACAAAAAAAAAACCTTGTTAGGCTACCACAAAGTACAATATCCTCCATCCTGAAAACATTGTCATGTCGAAATACTTAACTTGACAGCTTTACCTTTGACTGTTACGAAGCTCTGTCACTGGTGTCTCCTTCCAACAATGTTAAATGAACATCTCCTTATAGAAAACTTCACCATATCAACAATTACACACGTTTTTATGTGGAGCATCTGCCATGCAGGTTTCTGTGAATTAGGTGTTACTATAGAAACAATAATATATTAGAACATGAGTTTAAAATGGGTGAAGGAAACAGGAAAATGTGAATTTTTTGGGGTGGCATAAGGCACCAGAGTTGGGAAACGCTCTTATAAGGTTCAAAAAGATGGAAATTAAGAACACCAGCTCGGTATAGGACAGGCCGAAAGGAGGCAGCTGAGAGAATTTTACTAGAGGAGCGATGGGTTTTAATCATGATAAAATTCAGCGTGAACTGTTGCTCACTTATAAAGTCCATCAAAATGGTTTATGAGAACAGCTGGGCCGCAGTGGATGACATTTTGCACAACTGTGGTGTACTCGTGCACACAAGACCCGGAGAAAGCTGAACAGACTTCTATATTTACCTATAATACCTATACCTATATATACCCCTGATTTATTAAAATAAATGCCAATCAGCCTTAATTAGAGGACACATTCACGGTGCAGCTAATTTACATTTAGTGATGCCTACAAAGCTCACAGAGAGAAAAAAAAAGACAAAATGACGACTAAACAGTAAAGTGCAGTGTTCTAAGCAGGGTGTACACTCAGCCATTTAACTTATCAAGCTAACTTATCCCTGCTACATGCTGTTCATGCTTTTTTGGAATAAAAACTCTTTTTATCTTTGTTTTTTTTGTATCAAATCACGTTTCCCATATATGGCCCATTTAGTGAGGATTCAATTTATGAATGTGTGAGTGATGTCACAGGGTTCATGAGGTGTCTTATTCTTAGACTTTTGAAGAAATACAGCCCGAAATACTCCATGTGCTGCAACTAATAAATCACATGCCTCACCTTTAAAATAGGACTTGCCGGTTTGTCATGCACAGCCTGAAAAAAGGACAAATGTGAAAATTGCTGTTATGTAATGTCTGTGTAAAGTATTTGTACACACAAACGCTCCTTCATATCATTCCGCCATTGTTCATGTTTTCTTCATTTTTGTCTGAGGCTCTATGGCTGTGTTGTGTATTACTCCAAACCACATCTCACACACACACACACACACACACACACACACACACACACACACACACACACACACTGTGGGCAACACGAACTGGATTGGACCAGAATAAAAGGAAATGAGCAACAGATGGATGGCAAAGAAGCCACACAAGAGAAATGAGCGAGGATGAAACTGACACAGATTTTCATTTGCATGCCATTAATTAATATCTTCATCATGAGTCAATCTTAACCTTCCCAAATTAATTGAAAAAAAAAAAGTTTTGTAGACACTATCTTCATCAGATGGTGCTTCTTTGTGTTCGCTCTGATCTTTCTCGTCTCTGCGCATTTTAACCTTGATAGAGCCACACTGCCACCTCTGGAAAGGTTGGAAGTCACATGAGGAGGTGGAGGAGAAGGAGGAGGAGGAGGAGGAGGAGGTGGTATCCTGGCAACCGCAGTGACCATCGTCTGGACCACGTGACGCAGAGAGCATAGTCACCAAACACCTCCATCATAATGTCAGCCCCAAATCTGCTCATGAAGGTGCGTTATTGGTCAAAAGTTCTTAAACACATGGAGTTCCTTATGTTTTATTAAATCATTAATGCTTTTTAAATAAAAGGGGGTATAATGGCAGTTAAATAGGGCATCATATTAAAATAAGTGTTTTACAAAAGACAGAAATCTTTATATTTAGGCATTTAATATTTATTAAACTTGCAAAATCCCAATGGACCTTTAAACGATGGTTAATTAAAGGCCGTTGAGACTCTCCTGAGACTCTGATTAAATTTTAAGACAAATATACAGTATCATCATCCTACGACTGTGTATTTTCATTGATGAAGTTCTAGGCCTTGTTTAATAAGTTGAAGATTTAAGCCATTGTTTCCAATAGAGTAAAAATTCACAAATGTTTCTCAGATCGCGTATACATTTTAGAGCATTTAAAAGCAGCCATGTTTGTTTTTCGCCTGGCAGTGAGGTCTTTGAAAAGATCTCTTTGTAAAGTTATGTATTTCTGTATATTTTGTTGGTTAAAGTCAAGAAAATTACATTAAAATTACTAGAATTTTTTTGCAAATGCTCAAATACAACACTTTACAATACTGTTCAACAACGCAGAGGTAACTATGCACTGACAGAGCAGGAAATAATTAATACAATATTAACACCTAATATTACCTACTAATGAATACTGGGTAATTATTCAGTAAGTAATAATTAACTACTAGTTAACTGATCATTAATAATGAAATATCACATGCTTCGTTTAACAATACTGTTCCAGATTCCAGATTATCATTAACTCAAGGACACGCATCGTCTAACATGTACAAATTACTTATTTTGTAATATTTGGAAAAAGATATCTCAAGGATTGTGGAAA
This sequence comes from Pangasius djambal, assembly GCA_022985145.1. Taxonomy (NCBI): domain Eukaryota; kingdom Metazoa; phylum Chordata; class Actinopteri; order Siluriformes; family Pangasiidae; genus Pangasius; species Pangasius djambal. Next base: position 3,988,786 of record CM040977.1, on the reverse strand, counting down.
TAAGGCATGTATACAGTGTGATGTATTTATTTCTGCTATCTCTTTGTGATTGTGATTGGTGATTATTCAGAAGGAACACTGACACATTTTCATCCAGGTTCCCTGGTTTCGTCCAACCTCTAAAGCATGTCAGTAGGTGGAATGCTTACGCTAGGTGTGAATGAGTGTGTGAATCTGTGTATGAATGGTGCCCTGTGAGAGACTGGCATCCCATCCTGGGTATATTCCCGTCTCACATCCAGCATTCCCGGGATTCCTGGATCCACCGCGACCCTGACCTGAAGATGAATGATTTGGAAAACGTCCATTGGCAGGTATTGAAAATGAAGTACAGTGTAAGACTCCATATTAGGATTTGGCATCAAAAATCCCTTTAAACTGTATAATATACTATAAAACATGTTCTCTGTAAAGCTGTTAGTGAGAGTTCTGACCTGTTTCATGATTTTAACCAGGAAATGAAAAGTGGTGTATGAGTTTCAGGTAGTAAACACTTTCAAGTACAACAGTCCCATCTGTTGACCAGCCTCAAAATTGACTATGGCTATGTGAAAAAGTTTGCATCGCCTGTGATTTCATACCACAATTTTACAATTTATCTACAAACATTAGATCTCTAAACATTTTGGACCGTGTGATTATAGCGGTCTTTTAAAATGATTACTTGTCACACAATAGGAGATGATTCCAAAAAAATCTTGGCTGAATTCTATAACAGACTGTAAAATAACATGCTCTCCATGTCAGATTATATGATGAAGATCCGCTAATGATAGACCTGTGATTAAAGAAAATTACTACGTTCTGCTTACATCATCAATTAGCATGATCTGGGCTTCAAAGTGAGCTTGGAATAATAAGGACATTTTCTGTGTTCATTAGCATGTTTCATTCATGTTTTGCCATTGACACTACCGTAATTGCAGCTCTACCATGAGTTTCATGTCACCTTATGCTGTTCTCCTATTGGTGACTTTTAGATAAGTGTCAAAGAACCGCTCATACTCTGAGATTTTACTCAAAAACCTCTCACACTGACAGAACTTTGGTGGGTGTCTTTGGTTGCACAAGCGCTAAATCGGCCACATTATGAGTTCTAAGATTTTTTGTACAAAATTGTACAGTGTAAATAATGTACAGTTGTGGATCGTGAAAAAGGATTTCTAAGGGGTTCTTTGGATGGTTAATGGTTCTAGCTTTCTAAACCAGTTCCACTGTAAACATTTTTGGAAAGCTTTGTTGAAAAGTTCTCCATTTTTTTTTTTTTACATTAGGGAACATCTGTGTACCTTTGCTGTAAATGTATTGGTGGTTAAAATAAATTTTTAATAAATCTTCATTTTTCATCGCAGAAGGGTATGCAAACTTTTGCACTCATCTCCAGAGTGGATACGCAGTTTAAAATGTTTAATGTTAGTTTAATACACAATATATTTTCACTTCTTAAGCAGAGAACATCTCATCTGTATCTCACATAACCTACTTAATGAAACATATCACATGGAAATGAGACACGCCAACTTACCGACTTCTTGTCACAGATGACACATGGTCTGTGAAGTTGTAGAAAAAATGTTAAAGCAGCGATGCAATGCACTGACCAGACAATGCCACCACGCAGCAGGCACTTGATATGCGCCGTGAAACTAGCTGTCAATGAACTTGAGTCATACTGCAGCAATGCAAAGATGACAACGGCATGTATGACGCATCTGTGGCTCTGCACTCTCAACCAGTGTACTGTACATTGTTATACAGCAAAGAAGCAAATACAGTTTTCACTATTAGAGGTAAAGACGCTGAACAGATCCTTATGTAGATCCAGTTTGTAAGCTCCTTTGTCTAGCTCCTATAAACAACAGTCATTGCTTTGAAGCCCCAATTGTTCAATAAGTAAAAAATATAACACACATGGGGGTGTGCTGATATAGGAAAATAATCAGTGATGGGTTAGTGTGATGCCGCCCGACTTGAAACAAAGTTAATTATTTTCCAAAAACAGCACATCCTGAGTTTTATTCCTCTTATATCACAGCAATTTGATCATGATTACATTTTTTTTATTCATTAAAGTTCTCCATATGCTTTTGTTCTGGCTTTGGCCCAGTCTCCGTCCCTGTCACATCATTGGTTTGTTACCTAAAGGTGTGCACCTGTTCTGTGTTCAGCCCTCAATTAGTTTGTCCATTTATACAATGTTGTTTCTGTGTTTCATTATGAAGTCTTGTCGATTGTATCATACAATTATGAGTTTTAGATTCTGTTCTGTGTTAGTCCAGTTTTCCAACTCACATCTTATTTCTTTTTTTGTTGCTGTCGTTGCTTACATGTATATTGATCCCCGCTATGGACAATTCTTGGATTTACCCAAATAAAGTGAGTATATGCACTTGCATCCTACCTCATTCACCAGCATGTTACAGTCACATCATACTTTTTTATCCATTTATAGTTACATTTCATGTTGTGGAGCACCCACAGAATAGGTTATTTCCTGTTATCACTTATGTTATAGCACCTAGTCTTTCCATCACCAGGTTCTCTTTTTGTCTCTCTCCTGAAGTAAGAAATGTAGCTTGTCAAGTTACATAGAAACCACATAGTGCAAAACCCTCCATCTTTAATACTTGACCATGTCTGAAAACCTAAAGTTAAAGCTTTATCTCTGACTGTTGAAGCACTGAGACTGAAGACTCCTTCCAAAAATGCTAAATAAACATCTCCTTAAAGCATATTTCAATAATTACACACATTTTCACATGTGTTTATGGAGCCTCTGCCATACAAGTCTTTGTGTAGTTTGTTACTATAGAAATTAAAACGAGTGTATTAATATAAACCTGTGATTTGCACCTGGAACCACTTTTACAGCTGCTATTTTCTGACCAATCGTAATCAGGCCTTCAAGAACGCTATGATATAACTTAAATTAAACCTGTGGGCTCCTCTCACCCCACTAGCAATAGCGCTGAGTGGATGGCGTGAAATCAGCCCTGCAATAACGGCCCCTTGAGATCGATACAAACGCGTTCTCCTTGATAAAGTGTGTGTTTGCTTCATAGCCCCTGCAGACGCACTCTTATTTCTCCAGGGAAGAACGGTGAAGGAGAGCCAGCTGGCGAGATGGCTGGCACGCTAAACTGCTGTCTGATGTGTCACCTTGGATTGCTTTTGGTTGTTGATGTAAGGGGGCACGACTCTGTAATGAACGCCTTAGAAGGCTCATGACACTTTAAATAGGCAGATATTTATTGGCATGGATGTCCAGGCTGCTATTAATCCAAAACCTTTATTTGTAATAATAAAATAAAATAACCTCTGCCATTCAGCTGATGTATCCTTAGAGACAGCCAAGGCCACGCCAGGCAAATACATCATCATTTCTCTATGAAGGTGTGTGTATGTTTTTTCTAATAAAGACCTATTAATGCCAATTAAATGTACTGGTATAACCTCTTTATCCCAAGCAGTGTTGCCACTATTTCTTTTTCCGGGGAAAGTAGCCAATGCATGCTCAAAAAATCACTAGACATCACCAAAGGTGTCATAGACTATTTTCCGTAGTCATTGAATTGTCACGATCGTTTGCATCTCAGAACAGGTTATATGAATAAAGGAGATTGTCTGAGGACACCACAACCTATTATATGCTGGTCATTGGGAACAATCGTGATCAGTGCCTGGTCAATGGGAACAATGTTAATCAGTGATTGGTCATTGGGAACAGTTGTGTTCAGTGACTGGTCTTTGGGAACAACAGTGATTGGTGATTGGTCACTGGGAACAATGATGATCAATGATTGGTGGTTGGGAACAATGGTGATAAGTGATTGTTCATTGGGAATAATGGTGATCATCGATAAGTGGTTGGGAGCAATGATGATTGGTCAGTGGGACCAGTGGTGATCAGTGATTGGCCATTGAGAACAATTGTGATCAGTGACTGGTCACTGGGAACAACAGTGACTGGAGATTGGTCAGTGGGAGCAATGATGATAAGTGATTGGTCATTAGGAACAATTGTGATCGGTAATTGGTCATTGGGAACAATGTTGACCAGTGATTTGTCATTGGGAACAGTGGTGATCAGTGATTGAGTGTTGGGGAAAAGGGTGATCAGTGATAGGGTTTTGGGGAAAATGGTGATCAGTGATTGGGTTTTGGGGAAAATGGTGATCAGTGATTGGGTTTTGGGGAAAATGGTGATCAGTGATAGGTCATTTGGAACATCAGCTCACTTAGTTGAGATTCAGCCAGGTGTTACACACTGGTGGTGAATCAAGCAACCTGTTCTCTCAACTGGTATAATGAGCAGCTGTGATGTGAGCTGGAGAGCCTAATCGAGTGCAGGATAGTCACTAATGTCTGCTTGAAAGATTTCAAGAAAAGATTTCCAGATTTGTCGCTAGGATCTTTTTTTCACTAACGAGGTCTAAAAAGTCTCCACAAGTTGGTAATTAAACTGTCTCAACCTCTTATACTTCCTCACTCTCACATCTACATCCCTTTCAAATTAGTTTCACTGTAGTTACTGAATAAAACTTGAATTATATGCTTTAATATAAATAATAATAAGTTGAAACTTAAAGGGATAACGAAATTTCTCAGTATCTGTGTTCGTTCATTCCATGTAGCAAAGGCTAGAAATACACAAGACCATGTCTATTAAACTCTCGAAACCAAAGGTTGAAAAGCTTTCCCAACTTCGCCATTATTTTAGGAAAGGCTGTAATTATCCCAGTACTCTGGAAATGAAATTATTTCCTCCATTATAGCTACTCCTCCTTTTTTGTTGTAGCATGTAATTACACAACACGCAATACCCAATGAGTTTATTATAGTTATGTGAGCATTAAAAGTACACTTTGAGCCATTTAGAGTTTAAGGAAACTTTCTTGATGTGTTGATGTATATGAGTCAGAAAGTAGCTTTTTATAACTTTGGGATTACATCCAGGCATTTGTGCACATTGTGGGTATTTGCGGACATACAGTGTGGAATTGTGGTTATTTGTGTACGTACAATAGCGAATGGAGCACAGGGTAAAGAACTACGATAAAAAACTACAATCATCTGGACAAAAAGACAGAGGAAAAAAAGACAGTCTGTGGTTGTCACTAGTAGCCTGTTATGTACAGCCAGAAAATTCACAATTGTATTTATTAACCCTTTAAGCATTCAGAACTCATCAATGAGTCCAGAATCACATTCCTAACTATTGTGCTTACTGTACATACAATAGACACTGGCTATTGTTCATAAGACAAAAAAAAAAGCACAGCTAAATGTGTTGTTGTACATAGTTGTTACTATAGAAACAATAACACATTAAAGCGATTGCATTAATATAAACCTGTGATTTCTCCTGTATATGATGAACTTGAAGGAAACAAGCTACGAACATCTGGGCTTTATTTATAAATTTATATGGATTTGGAAATTATACCATGTAGAGCACTGAGACTGTTTTTCTGGCTCTTTTAGTACTTTAGTCTGAGTGCTTTAGTCTGTCTAAATATTTTTAGATTTCCCTGATGAGAATAAGTGACCGTTCAGAGTGCTGCCTGCTTTGCCAAGAGCTCTCTGATCGTTTCTGGGTCACTTTGCTCCAGGTCACTGCAATGACTCATTGGCTGTGAGATATATACAAAACCTCTCAACAATGAATTTGCTTCTATTTGATCACATACACGTAATCCCTTAATTGTTCCGTTATTCATTTTAAAGTGTATTATTCAGAAATCATTATGAATAGTTCACTAATTCCAGTAAATTAAATGTGGAATCATTCCAGAGTGAGGATTGTCCTTGGTTATTAATGAGTTAATTCAGGTTAGCTGATAAAAGATTTCCATTTAGATTTATTCATTTAGCAAACGCTTCAATTCATTCATTCAACATGGTTTTGGGAGCTGGGAAGAAACCGGAGAACCCAGAAGAAACCCACATGAACACTGGGAGAACATGTGGAGCTCCATAAAGACAGTAACCAGAGCTCAGGATTGAACCAGGGACCCTGGAGCTGTGAGGCGGCCAACGCCAACCACCATGGCGCCATCTTTTATTTTAAATTGATTTAACCACAAGCGTTGGTGGAGGTTCTAGTCTTCAGGAACATAGAAAAAGAGCTCACATCCAGACACTGAAACACACACTTAAGCATTCTTTGGTTGTTTGAAACCATACAATAGAGTGTTTCCATGTCATTGTTTGAAGCAGAACCTTTTTAGGGACACTTATTTATCCAATGAATTCCTAAGGAACTTGAAAAACCAATTTTTTCTTGCAGTGTCCAACAATGTGCTGAGGTGTTTCTCAGAACAGCTCAAACTTCATGCACATCTACAGAGTGGATGAAGAGGGGAAGTTCCACCATTGCAGGAACCCAAAGTGAGAAAAGTCTCAGATTGCTGAGTTAGTACCACTCAGTGATGGTATCACCTGGCACCATCCACTCGTATCTCAGATAAGTCTGTTTCTCCTGTAATGCTTAGGAGCAGAATGTGGCTAAGGAGAGATGCAACTATGTCTAGCTTCTATTTCGTCAACTTCAGAATTATTGGCACCCTTCATAAGAACGAGCCAATATGAATACACAAAATCAAAAACACGCAAGGAGTGAACTTCTGAGGTTTGAGGTAACACTGTAGAGCATTTATTTATTTATTTATTTATTTATTTATTTATTTATTACTTGTTTGTTTGTTTGTTTGTTTTTGCAGCAAGAGTGCCTTTTTCAAAATTATCGCCACCCCCATAATTAATATCTCCCGGACAGAATAACAGCACTGAGTCTCTTACTGCACTGAGTCTCTTACCGCACGGTTGAAGACACTTGTAGATGATTTTTTTTTTGTTATCCTCCTTCATGCACAAGATTTCAAGCTCCTTTATATTCATTGTGGACATCCTTTTCAATTCAGACACAGGCTCAACTACAAATACACCATTGTAAACCACTAATTTGTTGCCATGCAAACAATTGTGTTGCTTTGGGTGCATGCTTGAGGTGCGTTGTAACATTCTGGTAGAGCAAAACAGGGTTTGTGCTGAAATATCCCGGCTTTTCGCAGAATTCATGATTCCATTAATCTTCAGATGAGACCCTGGACCAAACCACCGACACCAAGGGTGGAAACATGCCATCTTGAATGACCTTGTGTAGTGTCAAAAATGGCCCAGTGACACCAATAAGTAGATTATAATCATACAGTATATTGAACAATAGTTGATTGGTTGATTAGGGATAGCCTGTGATAATATCAGGGTATTATATGATAGTGCTGTCTAAAATGGAACGAATTATCAGAGAGAGAGAGAGAGAGAGAGAGAGAGAGAGAGAGAGAGGTATCCAGCTAACTTCACAAACCTGTGGGGAAGCCAGTAGGGGGCATTACAGAGCACAACTATTATTATTATTATTATTATTATTATTGCTGTTGTTGTTGTTATTATTATTATACAGCAGTTCTGGCAGAGTTGTATTAATGTACATGTTTACATATTAACTATTGACACAGGGACTCGTGTGCTGGATGCTCCGCATTAAGGCTGGGAAGGAGTCTCCAGTGTAAGCACTTAAGTCGGAGGTAAAGCTGTAAGATTTTGACAAGCTGTACTTTTTTTTGTCTTATTAACTTCAACGGAGAGAAAAAAAGAGAGGCTGGTGAGGGAATAACTGTTTCCAGCTGCTATAAGGTAAGCGGTAAATGTACACTGTATTATTATTTAATACATTTAAAAAATGTAATGGTTAGCAAGTTGCTGTGGTATAAGAGGAATAAGACGATTTTGATGCTATATACGAAAATAATCTTCAGGGTGGCAACAGTAACTCTGTCACGCTGTAACTCTTATTTTGCCTTAATAACATGATTCATTCCGAACTTATTTATTTTCACAACTTTGTTAGTCTGTAAAATTCCATATTTTGTAGTTGGATTGAATTTCAAGGAACATAACAGAGGTACAAGATTTATTTTGAAGACCATCACTCTCTCTCTCTCTGAGGGTAAATTTACACTTTTTGGTTTTAGTAAATTAGATTCAGAGAATAATAGACCAGTATATTTGAAGAAAATATTATACTTAAGCCCTCAGCCAGGTATAGACATATCTCTGTCCTCAGACCGAATCCTGGACATGCATTCTCGATGAGGAGTTCAGTGTTGTGCTCACTAGATGGCAGACTTGGATCAGTTTGATCACTATAGTATGCCGTCTAAAAAAACATTTCCTTAATTAAAATGTGCTAAAATATATTGATTAAGCAAGCAGTTGCAATTTTGATCATGCTTTAAATAAAATTGTATTATATTATGATTTTTTGTATAAATATATTACTGTAAAACATGCTTTTATTTAAAATTTAGTTTAGTTGAGGACACACACACATATGTATGTGTGTATATGTATATATAAATATATATATATATATATATATATATATATATATATATATATATATATATATATATATATATATATATATATATAAAGTGTGTTTTTTTAAAGGGTTGAAAGGGTTGAAAGATTTTTCTCTCAGGGTTGAAGTTATATTTTTAGTATTGAATGGCCCAAGTGTAAAGAAACTACAAAAATGTCTGAGTATGCCGTAGCTTTCTTATCCAACTGTTTTTAGTAGATTTCTAATATACTGAAAGTGCATTAGTAGAGCAATTATAATACTTATATAATATATATTTTAATTTAACTCATGGTTAAGTACACTAAATACACAATTTAATTACACAAGGCTAGTATTATTTAATTGATGTATAGTAAGTATAAAAAATACTTATATCTTAAATCTATATGAGCACACTTTAAGTGTATGACTCATTAGTGTGGTTTTAAGTTCACTAGTCAGTCAGTTTTCGTTGTTGTTGTAGTTGTTCAGCGTTCATTGCTGACCGCTTCCTCTTCCTCTTTAACCACTACTGACCTTTCCCCTTCTTAGCCTCTCCTCTGTTCACAGATAACTCTATGCACAATGTATAAGTAAGAACTAATAGGCAATACATTTACACAGAGGTAGAAACAAAAAGAACGTTACTTAAGAGCTCATTTAGAAGCAGAAATGGAGCTGAACTGTACACGCTAAGCTTTAGCAACTCCTCAGACTTCCTGTGGACGGGAAGAAAGCTTTCTCTTGCTACAGTGTATAGAATGCTAAAGTAGGTCAGTGTGAGATTGAAGGAAATGACCAAATACCAGGACAGTCCCGTGGAGAAATATTCCATCCAACAAGAAAAATGCTGTCATTTTTTATATTAAGAGTTTGTGAAACACATATCTCCGAAACACGCATTATGTCATGAAGTAAGAACAGAGCTGACGCATGCCACCCTGTCTCTTTTGGTGAGTGTTAGCCTTACTGTACACGTTTCTGGCCACAAGCTTCAGAAAATTAATGACTGCAATCTCATTTTCCAGTCACATTTCTGTGGGTGCATGGATAGACAGACAGGCAGGCAGCTGGAGAGGTGGATGGATGGAGAGTCAAATGCACAGATAGATAGATAGATAGATAGATAGATAGATAGATAGATAGATAGATAGATAGATAGATGGGGGGGACAGACTGGCTGGCTGACTGACCAACAGACAGACAGACATACAGACAGATAGATAGATAGATAGATAGATAGATAGATAGATAGATAGATAGATAGATAGATGGGGGGGGACAGACTGGCTGGCTGACTGACCAACAGACAGACAGACATACAGACAGATAGATAGATAGATAGATAGATAGATAGATAGATAGATAGATAGATAGATAGATAGATAGATAAGCCCCCAACTCAACATCCCTTATACATCAACCTTTTCCCCAGTAATCTGGGATTGCATAAACCACACTCTGGGATTGCATAGTGGAACGTGATTGGTTCTTACATGTTATGATGCAATAACACTCAAATGTCACTTGTTCAAAGCTAACTGCTAATTCACAGCTCCTCAGCAGGACCACAACAGTTTTTGTGTGTTTTTGTAATAGTAAAAAAATCAGACTGTAACATAATAATAATAATAATAATAATAATAATAATAATAATAGTAATGTTTGGTGTGTTTTTAATAGTAAAATAATCACAGCCTATTTGTATTAAGATCGTGAGGTATCTATGCTACAGAATGTGAATTTCATCCGCTTTCTAGCAGAATAGCATTAGAGATTGTTCAAATGTAAGCGCCAGCCTTGGGAGACTCTTTCAGCACTGATTTACGTCTCTTCGTCCTTCTCCCTTTTCAGAGGGTGGGATTGCACTCTGGGCTGGATTACTGAACGTTTGTGATTGCGTACTGGATTTCCTCTTTGCTGGGACACTTCCTTCCCTTCAGCTCTATCCCAGCTGTATGCATTTTGATACGTAAAAGAGCCTCCATATTGCCAGTGTGTAACATCACCGCTCACACTGATACTATTTTCCATCAATATAAATAACTAAAATACATGTACCAGAGGACGTGTAATATCATCAGAGATAAGTGGATTAGCAAGAACAAGATCATAGAAGGTTTTTATAACAAATTTCCCTTTTTTCCATTGTAGAGCTCTGACTGTTTAAAACAATAGACAATCTACTACTATTATACAAGCAGAAATTTTTGATTAGCCATAACAATAGGCTGTTAGCAGGAGCAGCTAGTATAAATGAGTTAACAGGCCTAAAAAAAACATCTGTCGAAACAGCACCAACAGTTAGTAATAAAGAAATACACAGAATATTATGAAGATGCTAGAAGTGAGGCTGGGGCTGATTTCTTTCTAGCCCAGACTGTAGATTCATGACAGTCATGTCAGGTGATTACACAGAACGAGTACGCCTCCTAGATATGATCTCCATCTGGGCGTAAACACGTCATCGGCAGTGACTGAGAAGAGTAAAGAGCTTTATTGTCATTCTAGCTAAATACATGTATCCGATAGAGCAAAATAGTTCTCCAAGGCCATGGTGCAGTATATTATAGGAAAGTGACAAAAGTATGGTTTAAGATATTCAGCGGAGTGCAAATTAGAAAAGTTACAGTGCAAGTGGAGAGAAAATAGGTAGAGCAAGCACAGATTCTCCAATTAAAATACAAATTACACAAAAGGAGAGATGACAGAAATGTACGTTTTGAGGGTTTTTTTTGGTTTTAAACTTCTCTTTTTAGCATGTGTGGTATTCAGAGGAAACACGACATGAACCCAGTAGATTATTACAGCTTTGAAACAATAAAATAATAATAATAATAATAATAATAATAATAATAATAGTAATAATGCCTTTAGGCACGTGTGTATGTGTGTATGTGTGTGTAATAATAATTTGCTCCACATCATTCTTATTACACATTATACTGCTGTAGTGATTGTAGTGATATAATGCATTGCTCATCCGTAATAATGCTGCAATCCATTTCAGTTCTATGTCGACTTTGCCGAGTTCCAATCTAACCACGTTCGAGTGCTTGAAAAAACACGGATGCCCGGAGTAAGATCGTATTTGTATGGCTAGTCTCTGAATTTGATAAAGAAGTACAGAAGATGTATATGAATTATTATTATTATTATTATTATTAGAGGCAATGACAAACGACATATAAGACAGGTCTTGTTCATCTTTGCTCATAAAAATGATCTGTTACAATGGTCTAATCATGTTAGTAAAATTGGGCTGATATTACGGAATTACGTTACAGATCTAAACTTACAATGCTGTTAAAAAAAACTTTTCACAATACAACAGGTAAAATGAAGTTTTATCAAGTAGAGTATGATGCAAAGGGAAATGTGTTGGCTGTGCGCCGCCATATTGTTGTGACATCATGTGTGTCAGAGAAGTCGGGCAAGGTGGACTGGGAATTCTGAGCTGAATGAACATTCCTTTGCACTTTTCCATGTGAGAGGTTGGGGGTTTCAGAGTTCCGAGTACAATGGATTGCAGCACAATTTCACTCTTGAGCAAATGATAGATTTTAGATATCAGCATCCTGTTTAATATGACGACCAGCCATCGCTGGCTGGTGGACAAAGTCACACTAAGAAACCAGGAATGTGGGTAGCTACACAATGGCCCTGCTTCATTATTGTATTCACCGTGCCTTTGTCCGCTTCCTGTCACGCCTCGGAAGTGAATATCACCCACATTACTTTACATAACTGTCCTCTTGCAGTGGAGTGAGCGGCATGCTTAACACTGACATCCAGAACAATGTGGCTGAAATAGAAGTGCATGGAAATGAGGACCGGAAGTCAGCAAAGGAAGTGTTTAAAACATGACTGAAACACCTCTTCAGGGTGGTGGGTGTGGAGGTGGAGGGTGTACCCTTCGGCATGCTTCTCTGAGTGCTGAATCACTGAATCAAAACTCTTGCAAGTCTGTTGATTCAAAAGAACCGATTCTTAAATTTGACTCGTCACGACTCATTGCTTCTCTGACCAATCGTGGGAGGCCAGACTCAGAGAGGGCGGGTTTAGTGTACAGTATTGTGTTTCGTGTTGGGTACGTCTTGTGTGTGCGTGGGCGCGCGCGCTCGCGTGTGTGTGCGTGTTTGTGTGTGCGTGTGTGTGTGTGAGCGGGATGAGGTTGGAATAACGGAGCAGCTGCTTGGAGTTTTGATGTGGAGGTTTTTCATTCCTGATCACCAGCTTCACGACTGGATGGATGCTTTTCAGTGGGATTCCTATTTTCCAGACATATTAAACAGGTTTTGTGAACTGTTTGGGAATTTTGGGAATTTGGTGCCAATCCTAGGAGTTGATTTTGGATTCTTTTAAACGGATTTTTTTTGTTATTGGATTTTCTTTTTTTTATAATAACTTGTATTAGGAGCATTTTGGTGGTCGGATGAACTTGTAGCCAAGTTCATAGTAGGGAATTTTTGAAACTCATTCTTTCTGAATTGATGAGTTTTATGAGGCGGTTCGGCGACGCGAAACCGGGCCGCTTCATCCAGCCGAGACGCACCGGCGCCGCGTAGAGCCACACGTTCACACGTCCACAACCCTGCATCATGTCTTTAAGCAGAAGCATCGAGTGGGAGCACTTTGAGGAGAGGGAGAAGGCACCACGTTCGGGTCGCGGAAGCGCAGCCAGCTCTCGCGGCGCGTGCCGGGGAAACGGGAACGGCTACGGCTCGGTGGCGAGTCCCGCGCACAGCGCGCACTGCAGCTTCTACCGGGCGCGCACCCTGCGCTCCCTCGCTGCCGAGAAGAAGGCGCGGAAAGTGCGCTTCTACCGCAACGGAGACCGCCACTTCGAGGGCTTGGCGTACGCCGTGTCCGGTGACCGCTTCCGCTCGCTGGACGCGCTGCTCGTGGAGCTCACGCGCTCTCTGTCGGACGGCGCGAGCTTACCGCAGGGAGTGCGCTGCATTTATACTATAGACGGTGCGAGGAGGATCACCAGTCTGGATGAGCTTGTAGAGGGTGAGTGTGTGTGTGTGTGTGTGTGTGTGTGTGTGTGTTTGCATCCACACCAGTTCAAATAAATGCACAATAATGAGACATTAATGGAATGATTTGGCAAGAAAAGTGAACGCACACAGTTTTACCCCTTACTGAAAAAGTATCTGAGTGCTGAAGACATCATCACTTCTGTAGTTCTGCACTAGCACTCTGAGCTTAGAGTTGCATCCTCTCCTGTACAAGCAATGGCAGTCTGTCACCCAGGAACATTACCTCAAATGCTTCAGTGCAAAACTAAAGAAGCAACACTTTCCATGAGTATTCATAAATCATTATAAAGAGCTTATGTGCTTCTGGCAAGCTGGTAATGATTCATTGTAAGCGTTTTATAAACTTAAATAATGTGTTATGAATAATTCCTTGATAACATATAATCATGTTTTAATGCAAGTGTCACTATTCATTATAATGCCATATGGTGTACTGCACAGCACAGACGGAAAAACCATAAACAGTACATTTTCCAAAAAAAAAACAAAAAACGTTTCATTACTCTCAGCCAAAATGTTTCAGTGGCATCCCTAATAAATATACTTAGCTGACGCTGACTATATGGTTCACATTAATTCACAGAAAGTAATCGTGCTGTGCCAATGCGTCTTTGAGTCTAGACGGCAGAACCAAAGCCGAAAGATGGGGGGAAAGTGGGCGGTGCTTCTGCGGGGTCAGTTAATGGCAGGGAGTTCAAAGTAGTTATGTAATTTTTAATCATTCCAAGTTTATATGTAAGTTTCTTCATGTGATGCACTTTTTAATCAGAAAAAAAATTTAGACTGTTTTGTTGGTTTATTTTTGAATGCTAACTCAAAATGCGGAGTTCTTATGCAAGATGCATAAAGTTTGCTAGCAGTGGTGGCTCGTCTGCAGGGGCAGGTGGAGTAGAGCAGAACCATATATACCAGATGTTTAACAAATCTTAACAAAGTCCTCTTTAACAGCTCCATACATTTTAAATTCTGCTGAAATACCTTAGAGTTATTATTGCACCTAGTGGTCAAAAATGGGAACTGCAACAAGTGCTAAATAGAGGCCCACTGGGGCGGGAATCACGCTGCCCCATGTATGCTCCAGGAGGAGCAGTGGAGATGACAGTTAATGACAGGATGCCAGGGTCACGTTTATAATCAGATTAAATCGAATAAGTTTCTATAAACAAAAGCAAAGATATATTTGCAAAGATTGGAGGAGGGAAAGGGAGATTATGGAGTGGATGATGTGCTGCATCAGAAATGCACCACAGTGAGCTTGTTTCCTACTCTGAAGCTGTGAAGAAATGTTTCCCTTTTCCAATGCCAGATGGGCTAGTGACAGTGATGGAATATGAAATGTAGCATATTAGCATATGTAGCATTTCAGACCTTCAGGTCCTGTGAGATTAAGTCAAGTGTGATAGCCTCTCAACGTCATTTCGTTTGTGGCCAAGTTGTTATTAATGTCGTCCTCGTTCCGCCAAAATCTATGGTCACTAGCTGATGCTGGTTGGTAGGTCTGGAAATACAAAAAATAAAAATAAAATCAGTAAAAAAATACTTGTAAGTGCATCAACGATCAACTGGCAAAGATTGCTTATGATAGCTATTAAAAAAAAGACCTGCAGTGTCTTGCCTTAGGACCACGTTTGTATTTTAAATGAGTTTTAAAAACTATGTTCACTTTTTCCCCAGGTGAATGTGACATTAAAGGTCCAACAGGAAAATTTACCGATAAAAGTAATGGCACCTTATTTAACTGGCATATACAATCATACAATACAATAAACAGCTATAAATCAAGGGAATAAATAAGGAGAGGGGTGGAACGGAGAGTATTTTTAAGAATCTATTTAACACAAACATACAGAGAGAATATTCCCCAGTTGAGCTAAAAAATATATTAAAGTTTACTTGTTGATTTTGTAGATGACACAGCAGGCAGAAAGCCTCTAAAATGACACTAGAACGCAGAGCCCTTGACTCATATTGACTCTATTAACATGCAGCTGAGTCAATAGAATTGATTCGTGTTCAGGGAGCAGCTGTAAGTGCTGGTGAGTTTTTAACACACACTCTGTTATAGTAGAACGTTTCAGAACCATGATTTCCAAATCCATACGGCATGCCGAGATCAATTTCCGCCTCCGGGGGTTAGTTCCATAAAGTGATTCCATGAGTGCTGTGATGTTAGTGCTCGCAAGTCCATGTGTTAGAAAGTGGGGCAAATTTGTGTAAATGCGATGTGAGTCATGCAGAAGGGATGAGATTACTCCCAAGCTAAAACCGCAGACCCAGAGTATTGCATCTGAAAAGTGTGTGTGTGTGTGTGTGTGTGTTTGTGTTTGTGTGTGGGCATCCTGGCTTCAGCTTTTATTCAGTTTGTCAGCATGAAGCTTCTGTCACAATCATGTATTTATCTAAAAGACACGTGACGATCAAGGCTGAGTTTCCCAAAAGCATGAACTGGGAGAGAGAGAGTGTTCAATGTGATGCTCGCTCTACCGTTTAACGATGATCTTTGTGCTGTGATGCTTTTGGGGAAACGCAGCCCTGATCTCTGCAATCCTCTTTAATCGTCATTCCCAAAGTAATGCACTAAAAACGAACCCTTTTGGGACACAGACTTTCTGGATATTTTGATTCTAATGATAAATTATAAATGAGAAGTTATTTGGTGCATTTCTCCCCAAGCTTTCATCATATTGCATAATAGTATAGGTAAGAGACAGGTATCTAAATAATAAAAATATAAATATAAAAAATAAATAAAAAAATAAAATAAAATAAAATAAATATGGTTGATTATCAATCATTTTGACTCGTCTTAATAGATTTTTCAACCACTGCTTATCATCCCAGTCCATTTTATATAAAAATATATTATAGTGACAGTATGAGATTTTAAATTATACCACTATCAGAATTCTACATTCTGATTGGTCAGAAAGTGTTGAGTAATTTTCTCTAACAGCAGCTGTGACAGTAGTTCCTGCTACATGGCAAACCACAGGTTTATATCAATGCACTTGTTCTGATACATTTTCATTTATCATACAGTAACATCTCATTCATAGGGACTTTGCAGACATTAACATAATTTTAACATAAGCTTAAAATTAATTAAAATGAATACTTAATTATTGTTAAGCAGCAAAGGAAAAGAAGTTGCTCTGGTGAAGGTTTCTGTAAAGAAACGTTTATGTAGCCTTTATGAAAGAAGGCTTCAGTCAGTGTCAGTGCTTGGTGGTGAAGCTGTTCCTGTACGTTTTTTCCTCTGAAGAGTATGAGTTTGCAATTTTGTGGTTTCTCAGCAGCATTTTTTTCATCTTAATAACTTCAAGACAGGGAGGAAAAAAAAGAGATGCTGGAACGAACGACAGAGTAATTGTTTATAGCTGCTGTAATGTAAGCAGTAACAGGAAGTAAGTAGTCTTATGGATGTCCCACAGTGTAAATACGAACGGATAAAAACTATGATGTTATTCTTAAGTTAATAAAAAGTTGTAATAAGAGGAATAAAACACTTCAGGATGTGCTGTTATAGGAAAGTAATCAACTTCAGGGTGGTAACAGTAACTCCTATGCTTTATTCCTTACTTAATTGTTACAGTATACTGTAAATAGCTTGAAGTTACATACTTAAATGATCCAAACCTGGTGTTCATCTAATGTTTCCAAAATAGATTATTTTATAATATTTCAATTCTATCGCAACATCACTTATTTACCAAAGACTTTAGTCCATGTAAAAGCACAGACAGCAGCTGATTGTCCACAGAGCCCGTACATCATGACGACGGACAGAGTCCCAGCTGATGTTGTTTAAAGACGAGTAAATGTGAAGTCTCAGCTGGACACCAGAAGAACACTAGTTCAGTGAAACAGGGCGCAGGGTCACTAATCGCTGTGGGAATTTCACACCTGGGTCCCGTGTCAAGGCCGCCTTTGTGTCCCACAATCCCCGGCGTGACCGTAACCACTTCCTGCCCCTTCCTTATGTGTTAAACTGCTCATTTGTGTCACTCTTCTCATCAGTAATCGTGACCCCATCTGGAGCAGAGCGGCTAAATTAGCCTGTTGTTAATTCGTCAGCTTAATAAACCCTGGTGTCTTGGGAGGCTGGTCTCTTGTTATGTGCAAATGGAATTGGGACTTTTTTTATTATCAGTTGACATGTGAAGCCTTTAAAGAATATTTATAGTTTAATGGTTGAACCTGTGAAGATGCAGGACAATGAAGAATATACTGTATTATGTTAACATGGAGATTTGTAAAATGATTTTAAAAAAAAAAGCCAATTTGTTGAAATTCGGATGGACTCAGAAGTGTGTTTATGTCATACTTATTTCAGTTTTTAAATCTTGCATAATAATAAGGTCTGTCTTTCCACATTTTGTGTCACATTTTTGGACCTTATTTTCCAAACTCTGAGCTACACTCTTAAAATAGCTGGGTTAAAAATAACCCAATCTGGGTCGATTTGGAAAACCAGTGGTGAGACCAAATTGGGCTAACTCAGCTTAGGTTGTTTTAACCTGGGACATTGGGTTAGGATTTTGAATTTAAAACCCAATTTGTAAGTAAAAAATGACCACCTTGCTGAGCCATAGAACCCAAGATGATATGAGTACAACGCACCAGTCATATGAAAAGCTATTTTCATATCAGCACAAAAGAAGCTTCAGATAGTGCTTTTTCTCTGCAAAACACAGCCGTCCTCAACACAACATGATTACTCAAAATCATATCCTGTATATTCTGAAATAATTAGTAATGAATATCAAATTTAGGATTAGAATTAACTTAACTCCAGTGCTATCTGATAATCCAAGCTAATGGTACAGTTACAGCTTATTTTATAATATAATAGTTATGTAGTAGTGAAACATTTGGTAACTTAATGTTAACTTTAAATATAATTATGCAAGAGCTTAATTTATCTGTGATATTTTCTTCCAAAACAGTAGTAATTTGACTTATTTATTACAAGCCATATTTTCAGCTCAAATAACCTTAGCTAGTGTGCTTGTTGTCAGCATGCTAACGTTTGGCTATCAAGCCAAATTACATGTAAAAATGATTGCCTAAATAATGTCTACAAAAATATAATTTCAAATGGGTCAAATAAAATTAATAAAATTAAAAAATAAATTAAATGTTAAATTTACAAAAACTTAAACTTAAGTTAAGTCAAGTCTTTATGTGTATTTTTGGATTTAACTTTGTTAATAAAAGCTGCACTTGGGTTCTTCACTATGCTCGCCTCTGTGGACAGAACCGCTACTATGAACCCAGCAGCTTCTCGCCTCCTCTGCCTTTGTCAAGGTGACAGGGCCATAGAGGATTATATTGAGGACTTTTGTGGTTTGTGTCATTCAGTGGATTTTAATGACGTGGCCCTCAAAGACATTTTCCGTTTTGGCCTCACAAAGGAAATCTCTTTGTTAATGCCACGTCACACGCCTCACTGGACTCTGGCTAAATATATTGACTTTGCACTCTGGTTGAGTGGTTCCTCGTTCACTGTGGGTATTGCGGATGAGGAACCCGGCTATCTTCCGGTCCCCACCACACTGGAGCATTGTCATGTCCCGAACGTCATGTCAGGAGTTGCTCACGTCATGCCTGCCAAGCCAGGGCCTGCTCACGTCATGCCTGCCAAGCCAGGGCCAGCTCACGTCATGCCTGCCAAGCCAGGGCCAGCTCACATCATGCCTGCCAAGCCAGGGCCAGCTCACGTCATGCCTGCCAAGCCAGGGCCAGCTCACGTCATGCCTGCCAAGCCAGGGCCTGCTCATGTCATGCCTGCCACTCTAGAGCCTCTTCACAAAATAGCTGCCAACCCAAGGACTGTTTACAAAATGGCCGCCACACCTGAGCCTCACCACGCCACGGCCATCATGTCAGAACCTCGTCATGTCACGACTGCTACTCCTGAGTCTCGACCCATCATGTCTGCCATGTCAGAGCTTACAGTCAAGATGGCCACCTTGCCAGAGCCCCATCATGCCATGGATGCCATGCAAGTTTCCCCTAAGAATTTTTTTGGCGGGGCTATAGTACCCAAGCTTCTGCGGATGTGGAGCTTGGGCCAGGACTGATGAGACTGATTGCCAATGTGATGGATCTACCTCTGATGTCAGTGCGAGCAGAGGCCTCTCCTGTCCACGAGTCTGCCCCAGAGGTGGCGGCATCCGCTGCAGAACCTCCAGAGGTGGCGGCGTCCATTTCTGAACTCACTGCCTGCCCTGTCACGGCCAAGGACTCCCGCCTGATATGCCTTGGTGGGCACCTGCTTTGTTAGCTCAACATTGGTGGACATATGCTCTGCAGTGGTGGTCATCTGCTCCGCCATGGGGATCTTTGCTCTCCTCGGCTCTGCTGTGGTGGTCGTCTGCTCCACCGTGGGGATCTTCGGACCCATCTGCTCAGCTGTGGTGGTCGTCTGCTCCGCCGTGGGGATCTTCGGACCCATCTGCTCAGCTGTGGTGGTCGTCTGCTCCGCCGTGGGCATCTTCGGACCCATCTGCTCAGCTGTGGTGGTCGTCTGCTCCGCCGTGGGGATCTTCGGACCCATCTGCTCAGCTGTGGTGGTCGTCTGCTCCGCCGTGGGGATCTTCGGACCCATCTGCTCAGCTGTGGTGGTCGTCTGCTCCGCCGTGGGGATCTTCTGACCCATCTGCTCTGCTGTGGTGGTCTTCAGCTCTGCCTGCTCCGCCCTGGTGCCCTTCAGCTCTGCCCCCTTGCCCTTGGCTTCCTGCTCTGCCTGCTCCGCCATGGCTCCATGCTCCTCTGGATCTGACCTGGTGGTCCCCTGGGCCTCCACTGTTCCACAGTCTGCCACTACTCCACGGCCCTGGTCCTCCACTGTTCCAAAGTCTGCCACTGCGTCATGACCCATGGTCTTGCCCATTGTCCCACGGTGCATGTCATTTTTCCAGACCATGTTCCCCTTCACGGGCCTGGCCCTCCATCCCTCCCCCTGTTCCACCTCCGCTCCACCCCCCTCCTGGACTCATGTCTATTCCTGTTGAGGAGCATCTGGAAGCTGCTCCTTAGGGGGGGGCTATGTTACGATACCCAGCTGGAGTGCCCATGAACTCCACTAGAGAGCACTCCACCCTGAACTCTTGCTGTTGTTTCTGGACTCCATTTCCCATGTGTTCCTTGCCCCACATGTGATCTTGTCATGTGTTACCCTTGTCTTTGTGTCATGTTCTGATTGGTTTCCTGGTTTCATGTGTCTTGTTCTGATTGGTTGGTTAAGTCACGTGTCCTTGGTTGTTTGGTATATGTAGCCCTTGTCTCTTGTCGTGTATTGATGTTGTAACCTGCAGTCTGTTTGTGTCAAGTTAAGTCTCCGTGGACTCATGTTACAAGTATCTACCTTAGACAACTGATTTGTTTAAAAGTGTGTCCATACCTTGGGGACTATGTATGCCCGAACCACGTCTGTTGTGCCTTCGTCCACTTCTCGGTTGGTCCGTAACGCTTCCAGTCTTTTTGAATTTGTTAATAAGCTTGGCAACAGTGTCATGTGTGATGTACTTGCCATATTTCCTGTTAAAGCAACCTTGCGAGAGCTTCCCGATCCAGCCATGAGAATGATTTCAATACGTTCTTCTTTTGTCAAAGGCATTCTTAAAGCCTATCTGGGAAAAAAAAAATTATATATATCAAACAAAGTATGAAAACCCCAAAAAGGCATTTAATTCTGAGTTATTTGTTTGTTTGGTGAGGCTATGGATGGAATCTGTCTGAACGATTTTTGCATAAAGCTGCAATCAAGCATTCCTAATATCCACACCATACAGCCTAAGCACCATCCAGCCTGATAAGTTCCACACTCTTGTGTGACGAAACGACGTGTGTGATTTTCATTGTCCTCTTTTCCATCTACTTAGCACAGCTCCTGATATCATTTATATTTTTAAACTTCTCTCATTTCCTCTGTTGGCCTCCATAAACCCAATCCAGCCACCACCTCATTCAGTTGCTGAAACTCGTCCAAACTGCTGCTGCAGGCTCAGCAGTTTCACTGCCTCCAGTCTTGATAATCTTGATAGGTTTCAAGGGCATTGCAGAAGAAGGAAGTAAAAGAGGTCTATGGCCCTGATACTGTTCTTTTGCTTGGAGCTTCTGTATTAGTGACTTACCTTCTGCTGCTGTCTGGTCCCACATGGACACTGTAAAAAATGTGCACTTCCCAAAAATTCACTTTATGCCCAAGACTCACCCTTTCTTCAGTCGAAATCTCCGAAGAGCCGAAGATTTGTAACTAAGAGATACTGCTGTAATCATAAAGATAGTCCTGTACTTGTCCAAGCTCTTATTTTAAGAGGAATATAATAATTATTTTAATAAGGAAACTGTCCGCAATGGTGCGTATGTGCTACCAAATGCAGAGTAAAGGATCTACTGGATCATGTAAACTACATTGTGGACTATCAGGATTGTCCTGATTATTTTATAGTATGCTTTCTGATTTGATTATAAAAGGGCAAAAATACACTAACTAGTACACTAAATACGAAGGATGTGGTTTTGGATATGCAGCATGATAACAGGACCTATTGGGAGCATGGCCAATATACATAGACGGATGAGACAATGGACCCTATTTCACATTTCTGTTGTTTACGAAATTGTCTCGTTTTCAAAACTTCCAACGAGATGGTGAACAATGGCAGCAAATATGTTCCACAAAGACTGCTCACGAACAAATTAAATGTACTATAAATTGACTAATTTCTTTGTAGCTAGTACATGTTGTGATTGTTGCTAGCTAGCTATTTAGTTTATTGGGCTTCAGTAAACAAACTAGTTGGCTAGGCAAGTGTAAAAAAAAAAAAAAAAAATGTAGCTAGCTATTTACTGCTTACCATCATCCAGAACACACAATTAATAGTCTCACTGATACATTTCAGTCCTACACAGTGTTCAAAGTGGCAACTGAAACACTACTATTCATTACCGGATATCATGACACAGCCGTTGTGAGAAAGGTCTATTTGGATGCAGGTGAAACTGAGAATTGGGGGGTGGGGTCAGGGTGGAACAGGAAGTTAACATGATGGTCATGTGATAAGATTGCTGAGCCAGTTTTATCAAGACTTAAGTGGGTTTATGGAGGCGCGATATGTGGAATTGCAAGTATGTGTTCAGTATTTAGAAGAAGATTTAATATAAACAGACATCTGTTTTGATGGTTAAAAGATGGTTTTAACTTTCATCAGGTTCAATTTCACAAGTTGTGTGGAAGAATCTATAAAAATGCAATGCTAAGTTGTTATATCTTCACATAGACTGGATAGAGAACTTGATCTTGTACAAATTAGTACAAGTTTGACTCAGAGAGAGTTATGTGGTTGGATTTCGTAGGATTTCATCGAATAAAGATGAGAGAGAGAGAGAGGGAGTATGAATGCTAATCTATACATCCCTTGCCCTAACATCAACCTTTATAACTTTTATGGTAATGTCAATGCAAGCAAGAGATCATACTGGAACAAAATACTTAATGACTACGTGACCGCTAGCTTATTATTAACTAGCTCTACGTTGATATTTCCCAGTTACCTAGCAACAGTGTTCACACGGCATTATCACTTGTACAGCAAGTGTTTTGTATTTTCACTTTTCGAAAGCACCCGAAAGTCCATCATGCATCGTGAGGAGAGTATGGTATTGATAAATGCACTGATTTAATGATATTTAAAATGTGCTTCTAATTGTCTTTGGTGGTTGTCGTTCCTCATATGATGCTCCACTGTTTTGTGGGTCCCTGTGTGACAAAGGTCCATTTTTAGAGCAGCTGCATGTGCCGTAGTGCCAAGCTGTGCCTACCCATACACACACACTCAGACACACACATACACAGAGTATGATCAGTTTCTTCAGTTTTGTGGATTAAGACTGTAGCTTTTTAGCCCTTTTTTACAGCATGCAGCAGTTTAAACATTAAACGCATGAGTTATGCAGGACAGATTGTTTTTCGAGGGGAAAATTGCTTATTCATTCAATCATTGACTTAGTCATCCCCTTTTGTGGTTTCCATTTACCATCAGAGTGTGGATTTGAGTAGACCTTTGGGAAAGGGAGGGCTCGATTTAGCACTGTTACCCTGGAATGTTGGTGAAAATACTCGGGACGTCGGCCAACACCGCAAGAGTAAGCGACGAGAAGAGAGAAGAGAGAAGTGGCCTCGGCGTGCTCTGCATTCCAGCCGGACTTGTGAACTGTTTGAGAGACTCGCTTTACGAGAGTCTCCCCAAGTAAAGCATGAAGAAATTCATTTTTCTGGCAGCACTTCCGATAAGCAGGAAGTGTGTGTTTGTGAGATAAAAGAGCTGTTAAAATGTCGATTGCAGCCTTGTAGCTGTTTAGTGCATTCCCGAGATTGTGGCAGGCTATAAAAGGCTCTTTCATCCGCAGTGCAATCTTCCTGGAGATACTTGATTAGTGGAAAAGAGCTTGTGTGTAGGAAGCATGAGGACTGATCTGGGATCAGTTGCTGGCTTTTAATGTCTTTAATTGTGCCACATAACGCGTTCACCATCATGTTTTAATGCATACAACTGTAATATACAGCAATAAAAAAACACTATATGAACAATGTATATTACAGCAATATAATAGCCATATAGTGTTTTTGTTCATATCATGACACCCTACTCTTCAGTGTGATTATATAGCCATTATGGAGCAGCTTCAATGTTATCAACTTAACACTGAGAATCCTGAGTAAATAGTGAAAGAATATACACTGCCCTCCAAAAGTTTGGAAACGCCTGAACAAAATAGGGTTTTTGGGCAATATCAGCATAAATCCTCTTTAGTTAGTGACCATTTTGCATTGATAATAAGGGACAACACTAGGCATCCGAGCAGTCAGTTTATTCAAACATTGACTTGATATATTACTCCAAGCCTCCTGGAGGATTGCCCAAAGAT
>CM040977.1:3911601-3956588 GCA_022985145.1 Pangasius djambal | reverse complement strand
CCTCTGTCTCTATCAGTCCCAATGAAGGATATGTGGCCTCTGTCTTTCACTCCCAAAGAAGGAGATGTGGCCTCTGTCTCTGTCAGTCCCAGTGAAGGAGGTGTGGCCTCTGTCTCTGTCACTCCCAAAGAAGGAGATGTGGCCTCTGTCTCTATCACTCCCAAAGAAGAAGGTGTGGCCTCTGTCTCTATCACTCCCAAAGAAGGAGGTGTGGCCTCTGTCTCTATCACTCCCAGTGAAGAAGGTGTGGCCTCTGTCTCTATCACTCCCAGTGAAGAAGGTGTGGCCTTTGTCTCTATCAGTCCCAATAAAGGAGGTGTGTCCTCTGTCTATATCAGTCCCAGTGAAGGAGGTGTGTCCCTTGTGTTCTTCAGACTGTTCTGGTTGTTCATCGTGCTAGGCTCTGACTGGATCGCAAGCTAAATCAGATCACCTGTTCTCATTCATAAAGCATGTATTTTTAGCCTTGCATATCCACTACATGCAATTCCAGTCATTTGCTTGAAGTTCAGCGGTGATTAAATTTCCTAAATCTGTCTCTCCACCTGCTACTCCACAGCTAAAAGTTAACTATGTGACCCTCTGCTTAATCAGGGTGGATTTGATGCTGCTATGTGCCATTTTTTTTACTGACAAAGAGGATATGTTTTAGTATAATTTTATATTACAGTGCTGTTGAGTTCTCAATTCTGATTGGTGTATGTGGTGTATGTGTATATAGCACACATGTGTATGTGTGTGTGTGTGTGTGTAGATGATAGGATGGGTCATGGGTATTTGGGTGACTTGGGAATGTCAGACATTCCTGCAGTTGGATCAGCATGGAGTTAGAGGCATTTCTGCTTGTCACACACAATTACAGCAGACGCTTCCTGATGGGCGGGTGTGTGCTCTGAGGCAGTATCTCCTAAAAGTAGGCCACCAAAACGCCCGCAGTGCAAAGGGATGTCTGCTGTTTGTATTCGTCTAGCTAAAGGCACTGTTCCTCTTTTGCAGACCAGGCAGGAAAATACAGGAAATGTGCATAAATTATAAATAGATATATATTATGCATAGATATCACTGATGTGCTTCTTCCATCTGAGCCTCACACATTAGCCTGTTTGTCCCAAACAGTTTAATGCAAGCTATATGAAACAACCTACCCACTGGCAGTTACTGTATTTAGCATGCTAGGATGCTAAGACAAAAGCTAGTAAACTGCCATCTGCTTTTGTACATTCTGAGGCCAGGTTTTAGCAGGAGGAGGGGGAAGAGACCTCAGCTGGACTCCCTGCCGAGACTCCGTCCAGCTCTGTGGTAATTAGATCTAAAGTGTGCGAGGGCGGATTTCAACTGCAGCTGGCAGGTGGAAGGCGGCGAGGCTAACACAGCTCTGTTAATACAACACATTCTCAGTCCAACAACAATCTAATTGATTAGCGCCATAGCCAAACACTAATACAGCTAAAGGTTTGTTTTTTTTTTTTTAAATGGCTGTGTTTTGCATCTCAACACTGTTGGCTAGGGAAAGGTGCTACAGGGTTAGGATTAGAATTAGGATTTCACTGGGATTTTCATGATTCCAGGCGCGGTCAAGTGTTTAAAGGGTTCTTGTGCTGACCTGAAAAGTCTAAAGGTACTCATTTCTAGCCCTTTAAAAACGTATTGATATCGATATTCAAATTACTTTTTCAAATTAAGTCCCAAAGCACAAAGGTTCCAGCACTATCACAGCCTCGAGACACGCTTGGAAAAAGGGTTCTTCAATGTACGGGTGGATGATATGACATCAAAAACATCATATCACGATTCTCGGAAGATATTTCTACGGTACATGATACGTATCATGACTACAGATTTGCTAATAATTTCCCAGTATCACTATAATAAAGTATCAGACCCTGTTTGATACTGTATTTCAATACTTCTTTTCGATTTAAAAAATAGCATTTTCACTTTCCGGTTTTAGATTGAGATTGAGTACAATGTTTTACATCAAATCGGCTTCCACTCCGTTTGTAATTATTTGAAAAAACATTTAAAAAATTAATAATAGATATCACAATATCTATGTCTCAGCAATGTGTATTGTGACATAATTTCAGAATAATTTTCCCTATAACCACACACTCCCAAAGTGTTTTATTCCATACATACTGTATAGGGGAAGTGGTAGCTCAGTGGTTAAGATGTTGGACTCCTGCTCAGAGGGTTGAGAGTTCAAATCCCAGCATCACCAAGCTGCCACTTCTGGGCCCTTGATCAAGGCCCTTAACCTTCAACTCCTCAGTTGTGTAAATGAGATAATTGTAAGTCACTCTGGATAAGGGTGTCTGCCAAATGCCGTAAATGTCTGCCAAATGTCATAAATGTGTATATTAACAAGAAGCTTGACCAAAATTCAATCTGAAAAAATGAATCTGGAGGGGTTTTTTTTCCCCCAGGAACAAGCAAGATCCATGATGACGTTCCTGTGACAGCTTTAGGCTTCATTCATGAAATATTTTCAACACCAGATTCATTGTGGAACGTTAAATGATGTGCTGTATTATCCCTCTGCATTACCCCTGCTCTCAGCTGGGCTTCTTGTGATTATCTGCTAATGGCTGCTGTTGACATGCTAATAGAGTCTGTAATGATTTTAGAGGAGCGGATGAGGACGGTCGGTTTGTCTCTAGGGGAGTAGCAGCGGGACACATGGGACGGAAGCTCGTAAACATTTTATAGCGGCAGGAAGACTGGAAGAGGGTTTGGGTGGGGTGGGGAGGGGAGTTAAACCTGTGAGACATTGTTCATGAGTCACACACGGAAGTCTCTGACTGTGTTTAATTCACGTAATCAGACCACAGAATCATTACCCAAATTATTCTTACGCAAACAAAAAACTTTTTGAGAGATTATACGACAATTTTATTATTAAACAATTTCAAAAAAACTACGCCAAATCTGCCGTTTTCACTTAGTCTTTATGAAGGGATATTTGAAACGAAATTTAGCATGAATTCCGAACGCCTCACTATGTAACAGCATTGTGGAAACTAAACAGCCATCAGAATGCCGAGAAGTGCTTAATAGAAATTGTTTACTTAAATGAGTAACGTTCATCATAGTCATAGATTACTATTACTATAATATTACTATATTAGAATATTAATATTTTTATATATATTATATATAAGAATAAAGTCACAGTATTTAGCGAATTTAAGTGGTAAAATTTGCAAGAATAACCTCGAATTTTTTGAGAAATTAAGTGGTAATATTTTTTTTTAAAAATAATATTTTGAGAATAAAGCTTTATTATACAAGATTATATGATACAAGAAAAAAGTGATGTTTTGCGAATAAACTCTAGGATGTCGAGAAAAAAAAAGTCAGTTAGCTGCGAGTTAAGAGTCGTATGGTTCGAAACGTGGTCTATTTTAAAGCATGAATCATCGAGATTTTGAGGAAGTCGCCTTTTTTGTTGAAAAGAGAACTCGCAGGAAGTGGTGCTCTACACCGCTACCGATTTATACTGTGCGCTAGTGAAAGAGGACACGCGGTTTCACAGGAGACACTGAGAACAGTCACGAAAATTGTTCATCCTGAAGGAGTGGAATTGGTAGTTATATTTTATTGTAACGTTGATACTTTATTCTGGAAACATTACCTCTTTCACTTGTTCGAAATATTGCAACTTGTATCAAAATCAATGATTTTACAGTCACTTGAAATGTTCTTAATTTACTTCTGAAGCATTTCGATTCACCATTTTTAAAAAATTTAATTAGAAGACGTGAGAAAATACAGTGTGCCACGAATAATTTGCATTTATTTAAACCCCCCCTTCATTAAGAAACCCTAGAGAAAAGCTCACTGAATTGACGTAATTCAAATGCGTACGTCGGTTCCACATGATTGAACTGAGTTACATGAGCACAATTTGTTTTCGTACATCCGGCATGATTTGATTGTGTTTTTTCAAAACCCTGAATAAAACTGAACTCTGCACTCTCACCTGAGCTCAGGATCGAACCCAGGTTGCTGGCTTAATTTTAAATGCTGGTTTAATTGGATTAGTTTAATACTATAGTCATTTATTCCGGTCAGTGCCTTTTTATATATAATTATGACATCACCAGAGGAAATGCTTACTGTTTTTCATGAAATAGAAAATAATGAACTTTTGTTTTAAAATCAGAAATTGGTCATACAGGACAAAAAAAAAGTCATAATGTAGAAATAAAAAAAATGAAAATGACTTCAGACTTCAGGAAACAACATAGTGCTGGGCTGCTGATTTTACCGCCCTGATATGAAAGCCTGTTTCTCTGACAAGACTGAAGCAAATGCACAGTACAGAAATGCAGAGATGAAAAGCGAGTGCGACGTGTGTGTGTGTCCTGACTGACAGCGAGCCCCCGCAGCAGATTAGCATCATAAAAACCATGGAGCTCTTATACATTTGGGTGCTACTACACAAACAAAAGCTGTGTTGACCTGATGTCACGATGCTAATCCCACACACACATCTCCACCACACACAACATTTCACTTTCATCAGCTTAGTATTCAAATATGCCTTGATCTGACAGATAAGATATGTGTATGTGTGTGTGTGTGTGTGTGTATGGGGGGTTGGGGCTAAAATAAATGCTCAGTCCTTGTTGATGGCCATGGTTCCTCTTTGAAGTCTGTTTTTTTTTTTTTTTGGAGAGCTGCGTGATGTACTGTACTGCCTTTGACTTTGATTTAAACACTGCGACTCTTAGCAAGTGAAGATACCTTCAGTAAAGGGAGCAGAAGAGTTAGTGACATCATCAGCGGGCATGGCAAACTATATTTTTCAGGAATATAACTTTTGACTTAAAATATGAAAGCTCGTCAGATGAAGACGAAAAGGAAGAAGGGAAGCCACTTTCACCAGAAGCACCTTTAACAGGAATGTACAAATCAGAGCGAGCTAGCCAGCTAGCCGACGTGCTATAAACTGAGAGTGGCTTCTTCGGATCTATTTCCACCAGCGGAGCAAAAATAAACAGAACATTTGGCCATATTGTGTCCGAAATGTCACTTACTCACTTAATATTAATTTCATGTTTATAGAGCTGTTGTATAAAAGCAATATCACACTCACAATTTTGCGGTTTTACTGAATATCCTGTGTAACCGCACACCTGTTCATATTATTATTGATATTGCTTAAAAGTCAAGATTTTGAACATTATGTGTTCATATCACAAACATGGAAAGTTTGTGAAAACGACAAATAGGCAAGATCATAATTTAATCTTAAACTTTAATGTTGTCACTGATATTTAGTTTTAAAAAATCTCAGGTGACTTGGGTACCGCACAAAAGTCCTTAATCCTCAAATAGGTTTTCATACAATATGTATTGAAGTATAAAGTAAGTGTATACTGTAATTACAAGGGTAAAGTAAATGTTAGAGTTATTAGGCTGGTAGGCAGAAAAGGTAATTCACTGAAGGGGAAAGGACGCAGGACGTGAATTTGAGTCTGGTAACGGTTATCAGCTTTGTACCGACTTTTTATCTAGGTGAACTTTGACCTGTGAATTCCCAAGCCTTGGTCTGGTGAGCCAGTAGATACCAAGTGGGTGGGACTGCTATTTATTTGGTAGAAAAAACAAGAGCTACTGATTATTTTTTTTAAAAATTGTAGCTGTCTCATCCACTGATATGCGCTATGGTTTTTATGGCAAAATTCTTCTGTTTTTTTTTCTCCTCTGTCTGTTAAACACAGACAAAAAAAGGTGCAGGACCTTGGATTAATGTTCAATTCACCACACCATTGCTTTTATTCTGTGCTTCCTTGTGCTTTGTGAACTGCTCACTGACATCTAAAAGAAGAGAGAGGAAAAAAAGGAAAAAAAAATCCACACATCTCCCCTCCGTCTTTGGCTTGTCTGAGTGTCTGGTTTCCACAGTGGGCATCGCTGCCAGGCACAGAGCTGGCACACGTCCAGAAACGTGCGAGTGGTGTTGCTGTGGCTATTGTGTGGCTTTCGTACATACCGACTGGAATAGATTTTTTTTTAAATCAAAACATGATCTCTTGTAATTATTAACATTCTGTCAGCATTCAATGTGTTGTCACAAATCGTTTTTTGTGAAAAACTTGCATTCACACAATTTCACAATTGCTTACTCTAATTGTAGTCACTGAGCCACGATGTTTGGTGTCCAGTGTTTGGTTCATTTTGAAAATGTAACTTAATAAGAAATGGATTATTTTGGAGAAAACGTTGACTCACTTAGCGATAAAGATGTCACTAAGAGAACTGTGGATGATGTGGATGATGTAGCAGATCCCATGGTGACGTAGCCAGGAGATTATGTGGCCATTATGCTAAAAGATGTCATACAGCATGTCTTAGACTGATCTTCTAAGTTTAAAGTAAGACTTTGGTTAAACTGTAAAATACCCGTGCTTCTAAATAATAAAAATCAATATTTATTAAAAGTCCTGTCCGAATTTATTAATTTGGTACCAATCTGGCACCTAGCTAAAAGCTTGAAATTGTACCAGAAAGCTGAATGGTTTTCATTTCCACTTTGAAAGTAAATTTGTAAATGTGGACTCTGTGTTGTTCTACCAAAAGTGTGATTACGTCCTATCCGGGGTGTATTCCCAGCTCACGACCAGTGTTCCCGGGTGTCATGGTAGGGTGCAGAACTACACTACCCATCAGCCCCAGCATGTCACATGCCTCACTAATCACTCCCGCCTGTGTCTAGTTATGTTAGCACCACTATTTAAGTTTTTTCAGCATCTTTTGTTGCAGTTGTTGTTTTTTGTGTGTGTGCGCCACATTATTACTTATACTCTGTATGTTTCTTGCTTCATTTCCATAGCTCATGTTAATGGTTCTTGTTTTCACTGTTTTGTTTTTTTGGCTTCATTTTCTCCAATATATTACCTGCACTTGCATCTGCCTCCTCTACCAGTCCCTGACATCGGGATAGACTCTGGATCCACCATGACCCTGGATAAAGGATAAAGCACTTACTAGAGATGAATAAATGAATGATTGTATGAGCTAATAATAATATATATTTATGGAAAAACCTCACTTGGTAGCTCCAGTGCAAAACTAAAGAAATATACAATCAGCAAATGTAATTCTTTTTTTTTTAAATATTCTTTTAAAAGTCTGGAGACCATTACTAAAAACAAATTAGAATGACATGTAATAAATATATCAGTGCCAGATAATTTTGTATTCCTGTATGCAAAAAAACTCTTGCAGTGTATTAATAATCATCATCACAATTAAGTCTGTCACTTAAGCGCCACTGGAAGGTGCCATTATTTTTGGACAGGCTGATGATGTTAGTGCGGTCTGACAGCACGACTCAGCACTCTGTGAAATCAGAGCTGATGCTGCTCTCAGCCCGTGTCCTCTGCTTCCACTTCTGTTCCTATCGGCTTTTCCACGACCTCAGAGAGTTCACTAAAGCACGCAGATGAAAATTAGTGATCATTTCCCTCTATAAAACTCTTGCTTCGTTTGATCTTGCGCACTCGATCCGCTATTAGAAAGCCGTGTGTTGCAGTGGCTCTTTTTGTGCTCTAGCTTTTGTCCAGGAAAGTGATAAAAAAAAAAAAGAATAGAGGTGTGAAGTTAAATCTCTCCCAGGCTGCAGAATCACGCTAGCAAACGATGAGTCACAGGCAAACACTAGCTGCAAAATGAAACGACAGCAAACCTCAACAGCCTCCAGAAAGAGACTCATCTTTTTTTTTTTTTAAACCTTTTACATATTATAACAAATGATCATTTCTTTTTTCCACGGCTTTCTCCTCCAGCAGACTTAAATGAATCTGATAATTAGTGAGTTTGTGAGTATTCTTGGGTATTTAACCTGCGTGTTCTGTTCTCTGCTTCGCAACTTTGTTCAATTTTTCACACGTTGAAATTGATCTTATTCTGTCTAATGAACACTATGAAAATGAATGATGGAAATGGTGTCCTTAAACGCTCTTCCATGCTTCAGGATCCTCCAGAAGACCACCTAGATGGAAGTCTAAATACCTTGGCTCAAACATCATTAGGGTGGTGTTGGATCTGAAACCTATCCCAAGAACACTGGGAATGAGGCAGGAATACAACCAGGACACCATGTACACACACACTGACATCACAGGGCAATTTATCTTGGTGAATCCACCTACTGGAATGGTTTTGGGGAGGTGAGAGGAAACCAGAGAACCAGGAAGAAACCCACGAAGGCAGTAAACCAATTTCAGGAATGAATCAGAGACCCTGGAGCTGTGAGGAGGCAATACCTGCTATTCCATCATGCCACATGACTTTATTAACATATTGTACAGCGAAATGAGGTCGTCAGCCCTTCAATGTTACATTGCACTTTAAATTGAAATGACATGGAGATAAATGAAGACGAGAGTAACCCAAAGCAGGAAAAAGGAACATATATATATATATATATATATATATATATATGTCAAGTATTGATTGAACTGGTATTGGTGCAATAGTGCAAATCTAGTTCAAGTAACTGAATAGCACAAACACAAAAACATTAAAACCGCCATAATACAATAGTGGAGAAAGTGAGTGGGTGGTGCAACTGTACAAACACTGAAGATGGCATGGAATGATCCTGTAACATTTGCCAGGTGGCAGAAGGACAAAGACACGTGGCTGGGGTGAGCATTGTCGGCTCGAACCCAGGGCCATCCATCTAGTTCTATGGCGCTGTCTAGGATGTCATGGTGAAGCCAGGAATCTGTGAAAACCAGACAACAGCAGTTCATCATCTCACAGTGGAGGGAAAGCCAAAGTCAAATCGCCTCCATCTTGTTTTGAAGAGACTGAACATTAGCAAGGTGTAGGCTTTGGTTCAAGCTGAGTTAGCTTTGCTTTAATACTGACTTGCTTGCCTTTCTTTATTGAACACACCCACCATTTCTGGGGTTGCGTGGTCTGGCAGGATTTGTGGGCAGAGTGTGAGGATGGTAGGTCTGTCCGGAGAATGTTCTGTGCCTTCTAATTAATTTGGCTTAATGCAATTCTTTGGCAGTTTCAACCAATGTACAAAACACAACAAAAAGATTAAAAGCTTAGCACAGTTGGATGGACCAACTGGTCACTGCGTATATCCATAGCACCAATCTTTTTAATGCTACTACTGATACTGTAAATCATGACATATGCATTTCCAGCTTATTTATACAATTTGCTTTGGCCTAACTTGCCAAAAACTCCTATCCAACTAACAAATATAATTGTGTTGCCTTTGGCAAAAAAAAAAAAGTTCAAGGAGAACCTCAGGGGTATGAAAGCCAATTTCATTAAAGCAACAGTCCAGACCAAAAGTCCTAAGTTTTCAGTATTTCTTATCAGGAACCTAACAAGAATCAAACTAGAACTTTGGCCTTCCCTTACTTTTGAGCCTCAATATATCTTGTTAAGCTTGACACTGTTCATTGCTTCTACCATTTGGTGGACACAAAAGATACCAAAACTTTGGTCCATCACTCATTTTGGTTACCTTCTCATTGGTCCTCTGGCTAAAACCTTTTAGCAGCTGCAATATATATAAATCCCAGCTTCCAGACTTCGTACCCATAAGACATGATCTACTCATCACGCCAATATTTTAGTAGCTACGTTGAATGCTAGTTTATGACAGTCGCCATGTGCTTATGTTTTGTTTTGTTTTGGTCTTGGCTTGAAATTTTAACAGTGCCACCTGCAGTATTGGAGCACTCGTACCTGTTGGCTAATATGACACTGCAAGCTTGTAAACTTGTGAAGGTGGTTTGGTCTTTGTGTAACCCTTGCAGAGGTTGTCTCCTCATTAAATATGCTGAGTCCTTAAGTCTGAACCATGTTTCCCTAACGCTGTTTTTCCATAGTAATGTGTTTCCTGGTTTCAATTCTCACCTATTCCTTTGATTATGATCATGGATTGTTCTACAGGGTGTCCCAAAAGTCTCCATACATTGTCCCCTATGTATGCAATCACCATGTCGGTTATGCCTTCGTCAGTTGATGTTCGTGGGCATCCATTTCTCGGTTGGTCCGCAATACTTCCAGTCTTTGAATTTGTTCATAATTTTTGCAACAGTGTCGTGTGTGATGTGCTTGCCATGTTTCCTGTTAAAGTCCATCGTAACCTTGCGACAGCGTCCCGATCCAGCCATGAGAATGATTTCAATACGTTCTTCTATTGTCAACGGCATTCTTAAAGGCTAGCCGAAAAATATTGGAAGATATTTTGCTAAAAAGTGTTAATTTTCCCAGAGACCTTTGGGACACGCTGTAGTTTGTTACTGTCTACCTGTGTTGTGGCCCCCACCATGGATTTTGGCAGTGCTTCTTCATTGTGTCCTGCCTCATTCACTCACACATTATAATCTCAGCCCACATTCATGGCAAACAAATCCTTATGTACTTTCTCTAAGCCAAATGTTTGATCATTCCACACCAAATAAAGTAGGTCTGAAAGTTCTTATAGACCGCATTGTCATGGTCCTTCAGGACTTGTGTTAGTTTGCTACTTAATGGACCTCCTTGCATTATTCCCTTAAGAAGATTCAGCTCTGTAAACTTTCTCTCCCTATCCCGAGGGCTTTCAGCCGAGTCCTCTCAATGGCATGCTTATTTGTCCTCGCTATGTCTACACCTTCCATTATTAATATCTTTTGAAGCAGTGACGTGAATGAGCTGCTATTGCTTCTGTGCTTGTATAAGAGCGCCTTAATCCCTGATTTGTTAGCTTCAGTTTGATAAATGTGAGCCTATTAGGTTGAACAAAGCAGAGGCGCTGGCTAATGGCGCATTATCGCTAATCGCACATGCTTGCACTAGCAAACGATGGGCTCCGTTCGATCTCAGCGCTGTTTTTCTTCAAGTGTCAGGATATCCGTTGAGTCAGTAACTCTGAGAAGTAATTTACTATCCACAAGAGTGCAGTCTGGAGAAGAATAAGCATACGGACCATTTCATCGTTGTTCAAACCAGTGCATTTTGGAAATTAAGCGTTATCCTCATGGTTATTCAACCCACACAGGAATTCTGCAAAACCTTAATTGACTTTTAAGCCATGAGAGAAAGCAGCCAGTGTGCATCACAAAGCTCAGCTCATGCCTCCTTCAGTGAAATTCGGATACAGATCTGTTTTGTCCTTGTTAAAGGCAAGAGTCCCAGCATGACCTCATCCTTTTCTTCCTTCTGTAGCACGGTGGGAGTGTGACAGCCCTCTTACCCCTCATTATCGTCAGAAGGATGAGACGGAGCTGTCGCAGCCTCTTATTAGAGCCGTCGCACTGTCAGCTCGCTGAGACTCCAGCCCTGCACTTTATCCAGTTTAGAGGACAGAGGCGCATGAGATAAACCCTAATTAGAGCCTTACGAACTCCTAAATTAAAACACAATCATTAAGAGACGTAATATGCCATGGGATGCTGTGGAATAACACCACGATGTCTTACTATTTTAACTCCGATATCCTCAAATCTTATTGGTCAGACTGTGTTGACTAATCGCCTGTAACACCGTAGCCTCAGGTTCCTGTTCTTGGCTGACAGGACTGGAACCCGATGTGATCTTCTGCCGTCGTAGCCCATCCGCCTTGAGGTTCAACATGTAGTGCGTTTTGAGATGCATTTCTGCTCACCACGGTTGTTAAGAGTGATTATTCGATTAACTGTAGCCTTCCTGTCAGCTCAAAGCAGTCTGGCCATTCTCCTCAGACATCAAGCCATTTTCTTCCATAGAACTTCCGCTCACTGGATGTTTTTTTTCCCCGCACCATTCTGTGTAAACTGTGAGATTGCTGTGTGAAAACTCGGTCAGTCTGGCTCCAACAACCATACCATGGTCCAAGGCACTGAGATCCTGTTTATTTCCCCATTCTGACGTTTAATGTGAACAATAACTGGAGCTCTCTACGGTCATCTGCGTGATTTTAAGCATTGCACTGCCGCCACATGATTGGCTGTTCGGATAACTGCATGAATGATTTTGATTCAGATTTGTTTTGCTCTTCTAGAATTTTGATATACTCTTGTAATGTTATAAAAAAAAAAATTCACAGAATAAATGCATCATGCAATTCTCTCAGAACAGCAGAGGACAAAAGAGAGACTGGACAGTGTTGATTGATAACACATTGCTGCAGAGGTTCAGAGGTGAACCCAAAGTGTGTGTGTGTGTGTGTGTGTGAATATGCTGACAGGGTTAGTCAGCCATTTAGGCAGAATGGATCGACTCTGTCGGTATTTGTACAGCCCACACACACAGTGTGCTCGTAACGATGCCGCCGTGCATGCGGATGTGCCGGGATTTTATCCTGAGGCACAGTGGACATCGTTTTCCGCTCGGGGATTTACAGATGGAACGAGCTGCTGAGTCAGTGTAAAAAGGTTCGACAGGGACACGGTTAAATCATGCATGAATCATTCATGCATTCACCACACAAATAAGCAAATGACAGGAACACAACAACACAAACTGTCACAGCAATATAAAAAGTGCATGTAGACCGGTTGGATTATTTAGGGAATTTGTTTTTGACATAACATTATGTGATTTAAAGAAAACCTCCACCCTGAAACCCATGAAATGTGTTTATATTGATATATTTGTGATGTGTTTAGTGAGATCTGGTGCTAATTTGGTGGTTGGTGCTGTATTTTCGTTATTCCTGCGAGAAGTTAGCGGTTATGTGTTGCTCTGGTGCCACAGGGTGACGTTGCCATTGCTAGCACAGTTACAATGGTGGTTAATAAGAGAAAAAAAAACTTCAACATCTCAAACATAAGGTATAACGATCTGGTTTTTCTGTTATCTCCTAAAAAAAAAAAAAGAGCAAAAGCTCTTTTTTCATGCAACAATTTCCAGCAATGTTCAACGTAATAGGAAATCCAGCGAAGAATTAGTGGAGACAGTGGCGCAGATGCTGGACTCAAAGTCCCAGAATGCTCGAGGTTAGTGATCTAAGAGATAAGCATGAAAACTGAAGCTTTGGAAGCTGATCTGTTTGAGCAGGGCGTAAAGACGAGGAGGTGAGAGAGCTGGACAGACTAAAAGATTAAAGTGCCTCTGCATCACTCTCTTTAGGTAGAAATGAAGCAAGGGCTAAATCCCACTGCATCACGATCAGCAGGCAGAACAGCATTGTGGGTAATGTAGGAAACTTTCAACAAAGTGAAAACAGAACAACATGCCATCAAAGAAGTTTAAACCAAAAGATTTTTTTTACTCAGAAATTCATTACAAAAGAAATCAGACATGATTGAAACTTATGTGTTAATTATAAAGATTAATATGTGAGTGGATTAAATTCTATAGTGTTAATGATCCACAGTCCCAAAGCATGTAAATAGATCAGACAGTGTCTGTGTTAATAAATTAACATTGTTCAAGTTGATCCTGCTGGGTAAAATTAAATTCTTTCAGCAGGTAGTATGCGATTTCACGTGTGCTAGTGTTAACATTCATATTTTTATGTTTATAATAATTTATAGTACTGCAGTTCATTTCAGAACCCCCCGCCCCTCCCCATACCACGAGCTGTTTCATTTGATTTAAGTAAAAATGAAATGATTATTTTTTGGATAGTCTGGTGGTCTACAGATGGAAAACGCTTCGTAGCAACACCCCTGCTAGACGTCCAGTACCTCTAGAGTAAGCTTTGGCGTGAAAGCTCTGTGATGACAGCTTAAAGCTCTCAGCAGTGCTTTCTAGCCTCTCAGTGTGCTTTCAGTCTGTCACTCCCATATGCTGTCCTGATCACACACTGCCAATTTCTACTTCTTTAAACAACAAAGTCTCAGTTTAGCATCTTAAAACACCAACAACAATGAAAGGCAATGTGTCTAGTTAGAAAAGTGAGGAAACAACATCCAAAAAACAAGTTAGTTCCTGTTACAGTATATATTACATTAGAGCAGGTATACACAGTCATTCCCTCACCAGCCTTTCTTTTTTCTAAAAAAAAAATTAGAGCTTATCCTGTTAGCAAGAAATCTGAAAGTCCTGAAGACTCTCCTATGGTGGAAAATTTACAACACGCTCACACTGGAGACTCCTTCCAAAAATAAATGTTAAATAAATGTTAAATAAATATCTTCTTAGCGAAAGGTAACGGATCTATGTCAGAGCAAAAATTCGCTCAGAGTTCACTGTTTGTTTTACTCGTGTTCACGCTATTCACACTCCACATTTTCATACCAGTGTTAGTGTATAGCTGAGAAAAAAAAAAGAGTATTTAGCTCTCATCTCCATCTGTCTTTGATCGTGTGTGTGTGTGTGTGTGTGTATGTGTGTGTGTGTGTGTGTGTGTGTGTGTGAGGGAGGGAGGGAGGGATTCAAAGAGAGAAAGATCTTTTTTCTGTATTTTCACTAATCCTCCTCCAAAGTGAGACTGAAAGAGAGCAGGATAATATGAAAGGCTACATGTCAATGGAGTGCAGGGGTTTTGAAATACTGAAGCACACTAAGCTACACACACACACACACACACACACACACACACACACACACAAACAACGTATTAAAGCCACAGCTTCCTGTGTTTCAGCTCCAACATCTGAGAGCTTTTAAGAGTTTTGGCTACGCATCTTTCCCAGAATTATGTGACTTTACCTCAGCAGTTTTTGTCTTAATGCTGTTTAGTTTAGGTTAGCATGAACACCTAACAATAACCTGCTAGCTAACTAGCTAACACATCATGCTACCTAGGTAGTTAGCTGCAATCTCAAATCTGTGATATTGAAACTTACTTATAACCTAACTACCTTTGTTGGTTTGTTGGTTGTTTGTTTTTAAATTACAGACTGAATTTTTGACTCGACTCAGTGTTTGGACACAATTACCTTAGAAAACTACATTCACCAAGAATGTGATTGAGATGTTATAAAAATTACTACTAGATTATTGTAGCTAAGTCATATAATTCAGTGAGTATGTCTGGCTAGTAACAATTGTAACAGCAAGCAGCGATTAAGGGGGCCAAGCACTTTCTAGCCCCACCCCTTAGAAGCAGAGAAAGATCAAAAGCCGTTAAGAGCATCAGCACTTGTCCTCGAGGAGATATACTAAATTTGAAGACAAAATTTCTCGCCATTGCTGAGATGTTACCTCACTTCCTGTTTTCAGCAGCCCTCCCAAGTTGCAAATGAACTCAAATCTTGTTTGTTAGCTTTAGGTCATGCTGCTATGTATATGTGACAAGTTTGGTATCGTTACATAAAAGCATTCACTTCTTGTTTGGTGAATTTTACATCAGATTTGTTCTCAAAGTTTTGTTCGGGTTGGTCCCAAACAAATATTTATGTGGAATTTGCATTACTTTTCTCAAAACGTACTCAAATAAAAAAAAGTACTGGTATGTTTCTGGGTCAGAAAAATATAAACACAAGTCTGAAACAGCAATGCAGCAATGCTTTCTGCAAAATTGCACATTAAAGATTTGTTAAGAATTTTTTAAATGATCTGATTTTAATACATTTAGAATTTTTTTTTAAAAAATGTACAGATTACACATTTGAACCAATTAATTAATACTTTCTTTCTTTTTCTTTCTTTCTTTTATCTAATCTTTTTTAATTCTCTCTTTCTGTCTGTTCATTCTGTCTGATCTTTCTTTCCTTTGTCTGATCTTTTGTTAATTCTTTCTTTTTCTTTTCTCTGATCTTTCTTTCTTTCTTTGTTTCATCTGATTTTTGTTAATTCTTTCATTTTCTTTTCTCTGATCTTTCTTTCTTTTTTCTTTCTTTGTTTCATCTGATCTTTTGTTAATTCTTTCTTTTATCTGATCTTTTTTAATTCTT
Organism: Pangasius djambal; assembly: GCA_022985145.1. NCBI lineage: Eukaryota > Metazoa > Chordata > Actinopteri > Siluriformes > Pangasiidae > Pangasius > Pangasius djambal. The sequence continues at coordinate 3,940,794 of CM040977.1, read as the reverse complement.
TCTTTCTGTCTGTTCATTCTGTCTGATCTTTCTTTGTTTTGTCTGACCTTTTGTTAATTCTTTCTTTTTCTTTTCTCTGATCTTTCTGTCTGATCTTTCTTTCTTTTTCCTTTCTTTGTTTCATCTGATCTTTTGTTAATTCTTTCGTTTTCTTTTCTCTGATCTTTCTGTCTGATCTTTCTTTCTTTTTCCTTTCTTTGTTTCATCTGATCTTTTGTTAATTCTTTCGTTTTCTTTTCTCTGATCTTTCTGTCTGATCTTTCTTTCTTTTTCCTTTCTTTGTTTCATCTGATCTTTTGTTAATTCTTTCTTTCTGCCTGTCTGTCTGTCTGTCCTTCTGTCTCTCTCTCTCTCAAGGTCACGTGTCTGCAGGACTTTTTTGGCGATCACGACGTGTTTATTGCGTGTGGTCCGGAGAAGTACCGCTATGCTCAGGATGATTTTGTGTTGGATCACAGTGGTAAGGCTTGTGCAGCCTTTCTGAATGGTAGGCTTGGCTAAACACTAACCTCCTCTCACTTCCTGTTGTGTTTGTCACGTCCTTCCTCACGTCTTTCCTTCACACTCACCCACATCCACATCACAGGAGACACGTCACTGTGGCCATGCACATGTCACCATCACCTGGGACAACATGCGCTCTGGGTCAGTGAGAGAAAGTAATGGCATCCACATGTTACTGGCAGGAAGGGAGAATTCCTCCAATAAGAGTGTCATTGTTGGCTTAAACAGTCCAGATGTTAGTCATCAATGAGCTGTGGACTGAGCAGCGACTGAAGTGTTCTGCATGGGAAGTGCCCTCATTCCACTCCAGTAGCAGTGTTATACAAGCAACTGTTTTCATTCATCATTTACAAACAAAATAATCCAGTATTGTCAAATTATATTCCTCAAACATTCCATAATTTCTCAGTAATATAAGTGATGGAAAGCTGGAAGGACCATAAAGCATAATGTACAGAGTCAATTTCAAGTGTTATTCATTAAAAACAACAAAAATCTTACGGTATCAAATACTTTGTAAGGAATAAAACCAGACAGGATGTGCTGTTATAGGAAAATAATCTACCAGGTGACACTTCTCCAATCTTCAGCTTCAATCATCTGCTGTTGTAGCCCATCTACCACAAGGTTTGATGTGTTATGTGATGCTTTTCTGCTCACCACGGTTGTAAAGAGTGGTTATTTGAGTTACCATAGCTTTCCTGTCAGCTCAAACCATTCTCCTCTGACCCTCTCTCATCAAGAAGGTGTTTCCCTTCTGAATGTTTTTTTTTGTTTGTTTTTCACACCATTCTGTATAAACTCTAGAAACTGTTATACCTGCAAATCCCAGGAGATCAGCAGTTTCTGAAATACTCAATCTGGCACCAATGACCATGCCATGGTCACAGTCACTGCGATCACATTTTCCCCTTCACTCTGATGTTTGGTGTGAACGTTGCACTGCTTCTACCTGATTGGCTAATTGGATAAGTGCAGGAATTCACAGGGGTACAAGTGTTCCTGTTAATTTTCTTGTAAAAACAAGTTGTTTTTTTTTTAACCTTATATGGTATTTATCAATATGCATGATTTTCTGTCAAATGAAGGGCCTTTGGGTACAAGAAGGAACATGAGCACATAAATTACAAATCAAGCTTTAGGTGTGAAAAATCTGTTTATGGTTGGAGGAAATACATTACTTTTATAAAATCCTATATATCCTGGATTAATACATATCACCTTTTGGACCCTCTTGCATACATTGCACTGGCATCCTGCTACAGGAAATGACCTCAGTGGTGAAAGTGAATTTGACCTTGACACACATGCATGTGGGATTGTTTCCCTCTGTGTCCCAAACCTCAGTATCTAGTCATCAGAATGCTCTTGTACCACTCTTGTGCTACTCTTGTGCTACTCTTGTGCTACATCCTGTTTGGATAAGACACTTTTAGACTGTGAAGCACTAAACATATGTTAAACACACACACACACACCCACCCAGTAGAGTATGTAGTTCAGCCGTTCGATGTCTTTGCCCTACTTATCCTTGCTGCTCCACTTAGATAAAGTAGGACTTTTCCAAAAATAAAAGAAAAAAAAGAAACGGTGTGTTTTCTTCAGACAGTAGCTGGTGTCACTGAAACTACATCATTAGGACCCAGTTTAGATCCAGTCTCTTATGTTCTCTACTAAAGATTTGGCAGTTTAGTTCTGTAAGTTCTACACAATCAAAGAATTAAAGATTGTGACAAGTATCACATAGTGTCAGTTCTCTGTGTAGGCTTGCAAAAAACATAAAATTTTTAACAATGTTATTTTTGGTTGAAAGTTATACAGTTACATAAATTACTTCAATTATAAATAAATTACATTAAGTACATAAATTACTTCAGGGCTTGACTTTACACCACTTTGCCTACAAAATATTTATGTATTTTGAGTAATTATGTTCATATTAAGCATTAAAAATGATTTATGTTACTATCGAGCAATCTTATTTTATTAAACTATCCAATCAGCCAATCTCCTGGGATTTTCACACACAGCTGACTCTAGAGTTTAAACAGAATTGTGTAAGAAACATCCAGTTCTGAGGCTTGTTGAAGAGAGAGGGTCAGCGGAGAACAGTCAGACTTGTTTGAGCTGACAGGAAGGCTGCAGTAATTCAAATAACCCTTCTTTACAACCGTGGTGAGCAGAAAAGCATCACACAACACATCGAACCATGAGGTGGATGGGCTACAACAGCAGAAGAGCACATCAGGTTCCACTCGTGTCAGCCAGGAACCGGACTCTGAGGCTACAGTGGGCACCGAATCACCCAAACTGAGAGCACTGACCTACTTAGAATCAGGCTGTGTTTCCGCTGTTAATGCAGCAGACTACAACGCTCACTCGATTGAGAGCAGAAAGTCCTGAACACTGGAAATGCTCGGTGAAGAGTTCAGAAGATCTAACAGACGTTATATATGGAAGGGTTTCATACAGAGTGAGATTAGCAAGGCTCGATTAACTTCTGCAGGGATGAAGTGACTCAGATTAGTCTCACTTTAAGAGGTTTCGTTGGCTCTGGAGTGGCAGGTTAAAGAAGTACAGGATCGACAAGAATTCTTTATTACACACACACACACACACACAGAAACACACACACACACACATTACTGTCCCATGCTCTGTTTTCAGCCATGTTGCTTCCTGTCATTACGATATCCATTTATGTTCATGGAATCCACAGCTTGTGTGTATCTGTTTGTGTGTGTGTGTGTGTGTGTGTGTGTGTGTGTGTGCATGTTCATGCCTGATCTTGCATGCAACTGTGAAAATGAATTTAATAATGCTGTTTAATGAACGTTTATGGACAGTTTCACAACTAATAGGGCAAAATAAAAATGATTTTTAAGTCCGAGACTTTTTTTGGTTAAAGCAGCGGTCAGTAAAATACCTCAGGCTCTGTTAGTGACAGAAAAAAAAAAAGTGGACCGTCACTATCCAAAATATCAGAACAAGGAAGCGTCAATGAGCACCTGTCAATCACGTCAGCCGTCAGTTCAGAAAGCGTCAGACGATCTAGCATATGCAGCATAAGTGAGTGTGTTTTGGGGGTGTGGCTTTTGTGGAAAGACCGAATTTTGACTTCTGAAACAGCTAGCTTCTGCTAACATCCAGAAACATCACTGACTGCACCTTTAACCAGACGAAATAAACCAGTTCCTTGAAATCAGTTAATAAGGCTGTCATTGAACTCGCTCTTCATGTCTCACACTTATTTTATTAAACATCTTCCCAATAGAGGCACAGGGTTTATTTATATAACACTTAATTCTAACATTTGAGTTCTGATTCACTCAGATTCACTAAATTCACTAGAAATTCAATAGATTTGAAATAATAATAATGAATACTAGTTAAATCTGAAATAGTAATAATACAGTGTGAGTGACTGTAATAAGTAAGGAATAAAACATTTGAGGGAGTGCTGTTCTAGGAAAATAATGAACGACAGAATGGTGCAATGTGCTTGTCACAAGGTGGAGTTATGGTTATCAGCCTAAGGATGATTATTTTCCAATAACAGCATACCCTGAACTGTATTATTCCTTTTATACCACAGTGATTTGCTAACAGTTACAAAAATTTATTCACCAATTAATGATACTCCATATTTTTTATCCATTTATAGTTACATGTAATGTTTCGGAACATCACTTACGTTATAGCAGCTATAAACAAGTCATCACCAGCCCCTTTTTTTCCCCCTCTCTCTTGAAGTTAATAAGACAAAAAAAACACAACTTGTCACATTACTGAGAAACTAGAAAGTGCAAAGTCCTGAAGACTTTCCGACCGTTACAAAGCGCTGACACTGGAGACTCCTTCTATAAATGTTAAATAAACCTCCCGTTATCGAAAACCGCACCATAGCAATCACATTTTTCTCCGTTGAATAACAACACATATTCAATCAGTTTGTTTTTAGGCTAATGTGGGGCTTCCTTCATACCAGTCCCATAGAAAGAACAATTTGGCTTGAAATGAAATGTTCCTTACTTTCTCCAAATGTTATGCATCAGCCAAGACATGCCTGGTGTCTAAAGTTTGCTTCTTTACTTTTACACTGGAGTTTAATGGCCAATGTCGCTTACAGGTATTGAAAATGTTATAGGTGCATTCAGAGACAAGCATGTCTAGCATGTCAACTCTATGTAGTGTAAGAGTTATAATCAACTCTATTTAGCATGAGTAATTATTTATTTCTTTAAAATCTTTCATTTCTTGATATTATCTGTTCACTAACTGCAGTTTTTTTTACACCACAATACTGCTTCTCTTATCTCCAGCTGATAAATGCCATCACATTAGCTAAAGCTCAGGCGTGAAATGGCCCTTGATTCTTAACACTAACTTTTATCCTGAAGTATCTCAAATGATCTTACAAATTAATTGTGTGTGTGTGTGTGTGTGTGTATGTGTGACAGAGTGCCGTGTGCTGAAATCTTCCAGTACTTCTCGCTCCACTACTCCCGTGAGGTCCAGTGGCAGTAAGAGTCCAGCACGGCGTAGCAAATCTCCCGGATCAGGTCAGCAGTATCACTCAGACACACACACACACACACACACACACACACACACACACACACACACACACAGCAAGGTGAATCTGACACTGGATGTTATGTAAGCAGCACAGATGCACAGATGTGACGTGAGGAGATTACAAAAGGAGATGGTAGTTTTTTCGGTCACCTAACTTAATATTTCATCTTTCTGAAATCCTAATTTATTAATATATCAGTTCGTATATCATTCCTGATATATGTTTTATTCCTCTTATACAACAGCCATATCATTTTGAATGACACATATTGTACTTTTATCCATTTAGAGTTACAATTGATGTTGTGGAACGTCTATGAAGCAAGCTACTGTATAAACACTTTCTCTCATTGGTCTCTCTCTTAATAAGAAGTAAAAATAATAATAATAAGACATATAAAAATTCATCTAGAAAGTGCAAAGTCCAGGAAAACCTACTGACTGTTACAAAGCTGACACTTCAGCTGACTCCTTTCATAAATGTTAAATAAACTCCTCCTTACATAAACCTGCTCTACTAAATAACATCATGGGTTTTTTTTTTATCCATTTATGTGAACCATCCTCCATACAGGTCCCTGTAAATGAGCTGGTACTGTCAAAATGTTGAGGTACCTGAAAACCTTCGGACCAATCAGATTTGAGAATTCAGCATTGCTGTGGTGTAATGATGTTTAACACATATATGAAATGAGTTTTAAAGGTGCGCTACATTAATATTCCCAGTTATCAAAAAATAAAACAGACACAGCCTTGAGAATGGAATGTCAGTATATGAAGACTATTATCAAGCATTTCAAGCAATGATCTACGCAACCTGTCTACTTTTGATGTGAATTCTACAATGTTAACATCTTTCCCTGTGCTCATTAATCAAGCTTCAAGCATGACGTTGTGGTAATGTGTACGCTGATATGCAGTACAGTGTTTGCATGAAATATGACCCAACCTAATGTGGAGCAAACGAGGCCCTTATTAAAGTATTCATGTGGACAAGGCTTTGAGATTTCGCACACCTTTTTTTTTTTTTAAGAATATTTTTTTTCTGCCGCTCTGTTGTTTTCTCTCTATCTATCTGTCTCTCGCAATCTGCAGTGAGGAAGACGTCTCCGTACTTGTCCGCCAGCGGTCAGTCTCCAGTCAAATCCCCAGGTAGGTGTTGCATGTTGTGGCATGTCCTTGAGCAGAACCTCTATTCAGCTGCTCAATTCCAGTATATGACAATTAGAGTAAATTTATTCATTTTATTTGGCAAGTTAGAAAGATAGCTAGCAACTACTCCATTTTTATGTTATAGGTCATGTTGCTTAATAATTTATACTCAGCTATTTAGAAAGATAGCTAGCAACTTCCCATCTGTATATGGCAGATGATGTAACTTCATTTAGTTGGCTAGACAGGAAGCTATGTAACCACTCCTTTTATCAAGTTAGTTAAAAAGCCAGCTAGCAAGTACTTAATCAGGGGAGTTGTAGCTTTTAGTTTTGCATCCTAGTTAGAGATCCAGCTTGCAATTCCACATCTGTATATGGCAGATGTTGTAACATCATGAAACTTAATTGGCTAGATCGGAAGCTAGCTAGTGATGTACCATCATTGGTTTTATTCGGGTAGTTAGAAAGCTAGTTAGCAACCACTCCATTTATATTTGACTAGTGACATAGCTTCGTTAGTTTTATTTGGCTAGTTTGAAAGCTAGCTAGCAGCCACTTCAACCGTATATCATGAGTGATGTAACATTTTTAGTTTTATAGGCTAGTTAGGATGCTAGCTGGCAACTCCCCATCTGTATACGGCAGTTGATGTAACTTAGTTTTACTGTTACTTGTTTTACTAAATTAGCTTTACTTTGCTAGATAGGAAGCTAGCCAGCGATGTAACTTAATTAATTAGTTATTTAGCTAGTTAGAAAGTTAGCTAGCAACTACTTCATCGTATGTTACAGTGATTAATTTTGTACCTATTAGTTTTGTAGGTTTGTTAGAATGTCAGCTAGCAACTTCATTTTATCCAAATATTATGGGAAGTAATAAAACCCATACTGGAGCAAAAAGGGTCTAAGAAACATCCACGATAACCATCCTGGCATTTAAAGCAAGCAAGCAATTTGACCATGACGTGACCTTGATGTCACCTCTAAAGAGAACTGCACATAAACTCTGGCCTCTGAGTGTAGCATTTAATCAGGCTAAGAGCATTCCAGCGTGGTTCTTTCCTCCTTCCCAAGCTGAGCTATTTTAAAACCGGCTCTCTGCCCACACTCTGCCACACTTTTTCTAATATAAGGCTGTCTAATGCAGTATTAACGAACTTAACGAACCCTCTGCAGCACCCAGTCAGCCTGAATGACTGCTAGTGCATGCCCACAGAGGAAATGCACTTTAACCACCAACCTTTAAAAAAAAAAAACAAAAAAAAAAAAATGCCAGCCTGGAATAAATGTCTCTTTTCTTAGAATCAGATGCCAGCTGAGACAAAGTCAAACTGTCACAACTGACCAATAAACCAGTGTGTAGTAAATGCTGAGAGATTATTTTATGCTATTGGTGCAGGTATGTCTGGCTGAATCATCTGTGAACACTTCTTGCTGTTGAATTTGCCTGTGAAAAATGTCCTGATCCTCCTGATGTTGTAAAGGTGAAACTTGCATAACTGAGTCAGGTTAGCAATATGAGGAAAGAAGTATAGTTGATTGCCCAGAATTATCCCAAGGTTGGAAACGTCCTATGGCGGGATCCTCGATTCTCCAAAGTAATCACGTTACGTTGAATTGGGCATGCATCTCCAGGGATATACAGCCACTTAGTATCGCTGGGATTTAGTTTCAGGATGAGTTGATGAGTTGATTGTCATCAGCAGCCATGAAAAGCCATATGATCTCACTGAGAGAGCGAGTATAGAGGAAGAATAGAAGAGAGCCGTGGATTGATCTTTGTGTCATACCAAGTGGAGAGTCCAGTGGAGCATGGGGTGTGGATCCCCTCCATGTCACCTGATAAGAACATCCTTCCAGGTAGAAGAAAACTACCATCATGCTGGGCCACTAATTCCAAGGCTCCAGAGGATGGACAAGACAGACTTGTGACTGAATGGACTGAAGGCTGCTGAGGTAAAGAAGGATCAGGACCGATGGTAGTTTGGCTGATGTAGTGGTGTGAAGCCTCACGGAAACAGCCACAAGAGCCACTTCTGTGGAATGAAATAGGACTGCTTAGGACCCTGGAGGCCACTGATTGCATATAGCACTTTTAAAAGTTTAGGAAAATGGATAGAAGTGGTACCAGTTGGTAATTGCTGATGTCCAAGGTATCTATTTTCAGTTTTGCTGTCTTGAGGGCAGTGGGTACTTGAACACATGTTATGGACTCATTATGATGGAAGTGATGAAGGGAAGGTCTTGCGAGATGATCTTGAGCAGTGTGGAAGGGATGGGATCCAGCGGACAGGTGGTACCATTGCTGGAGGAGGATGCTGCAAGATCTCTTCTGTATAAAGAGGAGCAAACGTTAAGGAGATTGGAGGGGAAGAAGGATAAAGTATATGTATAGGGGTAGGAAGGAAAGATTGGCAGATTTTATTAATCTGTGGTATATGAACCATATTTGGTCCTAGTTAGCCGCGAAAGTGTTTTCATCTTTAACTAGAGGTTGATATATAGATGTGCAAATGCTTTTTTATGGTATGTCATAAAAATGATTCGTTTTTCTGCCATCTCTTTCATTTATTGTACTTCTTGTTCTGAGCTGAGATTAAAAAGCCTTAAAAATTGACCATACTTACCAGTATTAAGGCTGCATACAGGAATGTAATTTAACAGAATAGGGATAATGTAGTGTTACTAGAAGGTTTAGAAGGCGTTCTTTCACCATTTAGTCATCACTTTGTCGTTTTTGAGCTGTGAGCTGCAAAGTTGTACAATAGGATTTACACACAACTTCACTAAAAGATTGGCCCATTTTGAATAGAAATGAATGGAAACAGTGTTGGCAGTATTTACAGTATTGGGATTTGCAAAGACATCTGTGTGCTTGCAAGGCTAACAATGAATGGAAACTAATAGCCACCAATTAGCTTAATGGAATCTGTATTGTGGTCACTATTTGTACCTATTCATTATTAGCAATTCTTACAATTACAGTTTTCACTGGAAGATTATAATACAAATTTAACTTTGTCTCTCCAGCTGTAATGCAGTTTTCTCTCTCTCTCTCTCTTTCTCTTTCTCTCTCTTTTTAGTTAATGGAGTGGTTCCCAGCCTGAGTCAGATTTCCACCCCCAAATCCACCAAGTCCTCCAGCTCGTCCCCCACGAGTCCCCGCAGCATGCGCAACTTCAAGGTGAGAGCCCGTTGCCATGGCAACGTCCCGGCGAGCAGTTTTGGCACAGGGTTTTGGGATTCTTGCTGCAGAATTAGAGATGTTTATTCAGTAGTTCAGGATGAGACCCACATATGGCCAAAATGTTTTTTTAACTTTATGTTCTTGGGTCAATTTCTCTAAATGAGGAACATAATGAAAAAAATGATACAATGATAGATTTATATTACAGGGTTCGATGTTCACAACATAAGTGTTAGTGATGACTAGTCTTGAAACCAAAGAAGAAAGTGATATTAGTCACTGTCCCATTTTCTCTAAATCTTATTTACACTCCCACGTCACTGCCTCTTCACTCCACAAGCGTAGGACAGCTCCATTTGTATAAATGTTGTTTATACAGCCTATTAAAGCTAATAAATCACAAGCTATGTTATGTACTTTAAAATGGATTTTTCAGCTGCAATGCTATTAAATGTAAAACGAGACACCACTGGGTAAGTAGAGAACAGAAAAGAAGGGCTTGAATCTTACAATTATGTATAATTAAGAGCTGTTAAGCACTGAGTGGAGCAACAGAAAAGAGCTATCATTGGGAGATTGTGAGTTTGAATCCTGATAAGACATCCATAGCCAGGAGCCAAGTGAGCAAAACTGACCATGCTGTCTGGGTGGGAGGGATGACATACTCTCCCTCGCTTGTCAGTCACAGACACACTAGCCAATCGTAGACATCTGTGAGCTTATGTATGCGTAAGAGGGTAGATAGCTCTTTCCACCTGATGCAGTGTGAGCAGCAGTTAGAAAAGATGTGGATGGCTAACTTCACATGTTGCGGAGGAAGCATGTATTAGCCTTCACTCTCTCCAGATGGTGGCTGATGGGTAGGAATTGGCCAAGATCAAATTAGGGAGAAAATGGGGGACAAAACGCATTTTGTAATATTACGCATTTTGTAATATTTGAGTAACCTCAAACCTTAAACTCCTCTGTCGTGAAGACTTTCTCATGGTGGAAAACCTATGGACCATTAAATGTTAAATAAACATCTCCTTACAGAAAATTTGATCAAATCAACAATTACACAAGTTTAAATCAGTTTTTGGAGCTATACAAGTCCCAGCGATTGCCTTGTTACTATAGAAACGATAAAGTATTGGAATGAGTGTGTTAATATAAACCTGTGATTAACAGCCTGAAATACTGTTAGTGCTGCTGCTATAGAAAATTAATCGACATCTTCTGACCAATCAGAATAGAGAATTCAACAGCGCTGTGTTATTTAATATAATTTAAATAACTGAGAGCAAAAAATGATCATGATCAATCATTAATTAATGCACGTATATATATATCAAGTCTATTATCTACAATTGTCATTACATTGTTGTCGTTGCGAGGTGTTGTTTTTGAGATCCTGTTGTGGAAAAGAAACTGTTTAGGCGTCATGGGGTGATCGATCAGCACCATCTTTGCTCTAAATGGGTAAAAAAAATGTCCAGATTCAGAACCTAAGTGAGATTGTATAACCGTAAAAAACACTAAGAATGCTACATCTCGTCTATGAAAGGCGTTATATGAAAGATCTCTCACTTTTCCAGAAGCCTGTGGACTTTGGTATTATTAAAAGGCTTTTAATAAATGATTCATTTTATTCTGCCATTAGCTCTTATATAACAGGGAAGAATGATAGCATGAGTGGACGTCTAAGCAGGCGTCTATCTATCCAAGTAGTTCTTTACACCTTGTTTTTGAGCTGTCAGCGTTATTGGCCACTGATGTGCTTCTATAAATATCTTCCCACTTACTTTTAGTTTAGTTGCAACAAGCGGATGGGGGCCGCCTTCCATCTTTCTGTGAAGGTACCATGAAGTTTGGAGTGTTTTTTTTTTTTTTTTATATATGTATGTGCACCTGCTAACCAGCCATTAGCGCTTACATCCACTGAGCTCTGAACGAAAATAACATTTACGCAACTTTCCCTTCAAATGTAGTGGATCAACAAAAGCATGACTGATGTCTTCATTTTACTTATTAGGTTTGGATTGGAGCTATGCTGCTAATGTAGCTATCGTGTAAGCGTCCTGTACTTGTTAGTGACATTAGCCTTGAAGCTCCTGTATCTTAACTGATCTATTACGTTTGAGCTGAGGAGAAAGTTGTGTAAATGTTATTTCTGGATGAACTATTGCTTCAATTAGGAACCTTAATCCGAGTCCTTGAATGTTTTCTTTTTTTTTTTTTTAGGGTGAACTGGGAAAAGTCGTGAATAATTCATGTGCATGTCGGGCTTCAAACAATCATAATGTACACATAAACGTATCAGTGCATTACTAATGAGACTTGAAACACATTTCATGCTTTTAATCTTAATAGGCTACACATTTTTATCTTGCCATAAATGTAGGGAGCTATGGGTCGTATTCAGAGTTGAGTTAAGCGCACATAATGGAGGACTCAAAACTTGTGCAAAGTGGCATTCAGACCTCAGACCTAACTCCAGAATTAAGCACTATTCAGAAATTGTGTAAGCGTTACACACATAGGGGCGGAGTTTGCCTAAAACAGAGGCTTGTCTCAGTTATGTGTAATTAAACTAAAGCCCATTCTTTTTGCAGTAGGTGCTATACTGACTGTGAATACACTAAAAAAATCTATGGAATACCATTTGAGGCCAATATTGAATACATAAAAATATGACACTGTTAAGTGTAGTGCTTGGTTAGCTTATCCTTCAAACCCTGGGCATGCTTTCTTTACAAGAGAGAACATCAAACTAGCAAGAACATTAGAATTATTTTATTAATTCTCAAAAGCATGATCAAATATCCCATATCTCGTACTCACATTACAATTTCATTGCCTCCATTAAGCATCTCGTGGATTCAGTAATAAAATGCAAAATAATAGTAATGTGCTGGATCAAGTGCTATTTTATAAGCTGCTGAATAACAAGGGTGGAAGCCATTTTGTTAAACATGCCGGTGATTTGAATAATCTGGACGGATTATTCGTCCGGAGAGAATCGACTTAAGCAGCTTCCTAACCTGATTCTGAATACGTGTAACTTTCCCCACACAACTTTTGGACTGAATGTGTGTAACTCTCACCATGTAAATATCGACGTAACCTTTGGACTTCAACTCTGAATACGTTTTTTGACCTTAACATGGCTAAATCCAAGAATGACTACCTATCATAACCAAACTACGATAGTCATTCTTCTCTGAAGTCGCATGCTCTTAGAGCTCTGGGTTTGGAAAAAACAACCGAAATAATGTCTTCAAGATTTTTTCCAGTTTATCCTAGTTAAAATATATCTCTCCCTGAATGGACATTTCTTCCTGGTTTCAGCACTGCTGCAGTTTGCTCCCACTGGCTTACGTAGTTTTAGGCTTTGCAGCTACCCTCATTCTCATTTAAATCCAGATAAGGTAGCGACACGGTAAAATCACACTGTCACTGCCATTTGCTTAAAAAATGCAACAGAACGCATATTTTCATAAAAATATAGAAATGATTAGTGCATGCTTAATGAAAGCATGTTTACATTAAGGGAAGATAACATTCACGATGTATTTGTAGTAGATTATATAGCTTAGGTTTTTGAAATTCGCTTTTACAGTAGGGATTTACGTACAGTCACGGTGGCTGGTGTAAGCGGTATAAAAGGGCTAGCACACACATCAGATTGGTTGCTGTCAGAAAATGGTGGAACGTATTGGATTTTTGTGTCATTAAGCTCAACAGCACCAATAACGATCGTAAGACAAACACAGAATGGTGTGAAGAAGTGAGAAACGGGGCTGGGGCTGATTTCTTTCTAGCCCAAGCTGTAGGTTCAAGCAGCCTATCAGTGACACTGATAGAGTGAAACGCCCCCTAGATTTTTGACTCTATTTACTCTATTTTTTTTTTTTTTAAAAAGCATCTAAAATTGGATAAATTAGGCACACATTATCGAAGTACAATCGACGTACAAATTACATAAAAGGACAGACGGCGGACCTGTAAGTTTAGCCTTTTCTGGTTTGAGCGAAAGAGTTACAGCTTTTTTTGTTTAGCATGAACTCAGAAGCATTATGAACTTTAAACCTTTAAAAAAAAAAAAGCTGCCTGTTTGTCTTTAAGCATGGTTAATAGTGTGTACCACATCACTGTTATTATGCCATTGCTCAACTCTAATAGTCTTATCCTCAAGCTACTGATTGACATTAGTTTTTAGCCTCCCATCTAATATCACCACCAGCCGTCCCTGCATACAATTATAACAAATAATCTGAATAATCGTCACAGCTCATCGTCTAGCCCTGATAGCACTACTCGCTGATGAAACGATCATTACGGAACTATGGGTTTGTAATGTCATTTCTCTTACAGATTCCGACTCATCACTCGTCTGCGTCTAATGTGAGCATCTCCTCCGAGCAGCATCAGCCTCAACACACTGACAACACCAGCCCCGAGGGTGAGCCTCCGCCCAACTCTTCTTCTCTCAGTCAATTTCTCTCCCGTCTATTCATGTCTTCCGTTCTGTATTTTTTTTCTCTCGCCCTCCTACCAGTGTTACTATAGTGTCGATTTTTTTAAGTCTCCTCCACTGAGTTAAGTTTTCGGGCTGTCTGTCCATCTGAGATTCTTGCTAGCATGATATTATCATGAACTGATTACATTTTTTATCCAACCAGCGTCAAAGTCACCGCAAGGTCAAATGGCTGAAATTGGTTTGCTTCAGTAGCTTCCAGTATACAATTTAGTAACACGAAGGGTTAAATAACCTTTTTAACCTTTTAACCTTTAAAACGTGCATCTGTTCTCTGAGAAGTTTTAGGAAGAAACTAGATGATATGTTGTTCTAGGCATCTTCTGCACACTCGAACCAGACACAAGACAGCCTCTATTACATTTTTATCTTAAAAAGTGGTCCGTTAGTTTGTTACTTTCATGTAGATAAATTGCTTTTTCATTAAGAACCTAATGAATGCTTTTGGGTGGATTAAATAAAGTTTAGAATATGTATTTCCTAAGAACTTCTGTGTATGAATTTCTATAGCTCTGAAAAATAATAATAAAACATACAGCATGCATTTTGTCATCACCAGCGATAACTCCCTAAGATTTAATCCTATTTGTAGATTATAATGGAGTGAAATGTAATCTAAAAGCTCCGTTCTGCTCGTCGTTCTTTTCTCCTGCAGTTAATGGAAACAGAAATCCTACAGCCTCTGCCATCGTGGAGAAGTACAAAGTGGGAAAAGTTATCGGCGATGGGAATTTTGCGGTGGTGAAGGAATGTGTTGAACGGTAGGTGATGAAGAACTTAAAAATATTTACTTCCTGTTTCACTCATGACTGGATTATTGATGAAATTTTTGAAGTACTTTTGCCGTATGTACAGTGATTGCCTCTAAATCCTGATTAGCAGTAAATATGATCGATTTTTTATATTTATTAATATTTATGAGTGATGTTTAATTCGGTTTGTCCTCAGGACGACTGGAAAGGAGTTCGCCTTAAAGATCATTGATAAGAACAAATGTCGTGGCAAAGTGAGTTGAAAGCTTCCTGCATCCTTCTTTTGTATTGGTAGTGAAATAGCTCTTCACCAGAATGCATTTTAAACATGTTTTAAAAAAATTAAAAAATGAAATAAAATGACTGAGGAGAAAAAGTATTTAAAAAAGAGTTCAAATGTACCTCAGAGGTTTCCTATGTCTCTTTATGTATATTACATAACTTATTAAATGTCCAATTACCATTTGAGTCTCACCTTCAGCCGTAATACATTTTAATCCTTTTAATCTGATAGTTAAACTCTGTTAGTCTAGCTGTTTTCTGAATGACCAGAGGTTCATGTCATGTTAAACCTGATCACAGTGTAGTCACAGAGCTGAAAATAGGCATAGCTGAAAAACTTTGACTTGTTTTGAAGAAGGAAATTGTGCAGGATTTTCGGCTGAACTGTATCGTTAAGCATTCGATGTGCACTCAGGAGCACCTGATTGAGAGCGAGGTGGCCGTACTAAGGCGGGTCAAACACCCCAACATCATAATGCTGATGGAGGAAGTGGACACGCCCTCTGAGCTCTACCTCGTCATGGAGCTAGTCAAGGTACAGACCGTGCGGTATATTTATCTTTCTACTGATGACACCGCAAACTGCCGATAGCCTAGACCACCTTGTGATTGATTCTCTCTCTCTCTCTCTCTCTCTCTCTATATATATATATATATATATATACAGAGAGAGAGAGAGAGAGACTACTTCTAGCTTTATATATATATATATATATATATATATATATATATATATGTGTGTGTGTGTGTGTGTGTGTGTGTGTCAGTTTGCTTTTATTTTCTGCATTCACACTAAGAAAGAACATAAACTTTTATGAAATTGCTGGCTTTTTGACTGATTACATCAATAGGAATATGTAAGGACACTCAGGGACATGGTGTTGTAGGAAAATTATCAATGACAGGGTGGTGTGATGCAGCCTGACGTGCTGTTACCATGCCAACAGCATGTCCAGAAGTGTTTTATTCCTCTTATGCCACAGCAATTTGCCAATGATTTTATTTTTTTCTTTATTAGAAAACAGCACACTATATATATATATATATATATATATATATATATATATATATATATATATATATATATGTTTTGTTTTTTTTTGCTATTTATAGTTACATTTAATGTTGAGGAACATCTGCAAAAGAAAAAAAAAAGTTCCTGTTCTCACTTACATTATAGCAGCTGTAAACAGTCTTTCCCTCACCAGCCTGTCTTTCATTCTTTTTCGTACAGCTAGTACAGCTTGTTACATAACTGACACTGACACATTGCTAAATAACACCACTTTTTGTTTCTAAACGTGTTTATTATTAGGTTTAATATTCGTTTTTGTGCTTACGCATCCTTGAGAACGAGCTGTTACCATAGAAACGATGACGTACTATAATGAGTGTATTAATATACACTGTGCTTTGCTAATCACACTTGAGAATTCAGCATCACTGTGGTTTACAGAGTTGTTATTAGCATGTTCGTAGCGTAATCCCACTGTGAAGTGTGTAAGGAATAGGAGATGAGATGATCCTCTCTCTGCAGGGTGGAGATCTGTTTGACGCCATCACGTCCTCTACGAAGTACACAGAGAAAGACGCCAGTGCCATGGTGTACAACCTGGCTGCTGCTCTCCAGTACCTGCACAGGATGAACATCGTCCACCGAGACATCAAACCCGAAAATCTGCTGGTACCTCAAACACACACACACACACACACACACTCTGGGTGTAATGTAATGCCACTCGCTGTGTCTGGATCTGTTTAGTGCTCCGAATATCTGTATTCGGCTTTACACCTGAAGTGAACAAATGAATCGTTATCTAGTATTTCTTATTATAAGATTAATATAAACTACAAATATCTGATTATTAAACCTAGAAAAAAAAATTTAACAAAAAGCCTGAAATAGTCTCTTTCTATAGACAGACATATTTTTACGCATTTATTTCTAAAAAGATTAAGCAAATTTATTTTTGCTGTATATACAGTAGTGTATAGATGTTTATAATGCCAAGAGGCGTTTATGTAAAGCTTTGAAACCCCAGTTATGATTTCATGAACACTTTAAACCATCAGCCTGTGTTTAATTCTTTGGCTTGTGTGTGTGTGTGTGTGTGTGTGTGTGTGTGTATATGTGTTGTGCAGGTGTGTGAATATCTGGACGGCACCAAATCTCTGAAGCTGGGGGACTTCGGTTTGGCGACGGTGGTGGAAGGCCCGCTGTACACCGTGTGTGGGACTCCAACTTACGTCGCGCCAGAGATTATAGCGGAGTCGGGGTACGTCACGCTTTAAGACTCCTGCTCTTTTAGTAGAAATGAAAATCGAGAGCCATCTGTCCAGCTGTTAAGATTATACACTTCTACACGATTCGTAGAAACTCTGGCTTCTAGATGTGTTTATTCCGAGTTCATTGTTAATAAATAATAAAGGACAGTCTTGTACAAACTTACGGATGACAAAATAGTTTAGTATCGGTTAAAAATCTACTGAGAAGTGATTGTTTTCACACTGACACTGACCCGGACGTGGTTTTTGGTCTGGCTCTCGTAGTTACGGTATAAAGGTGGACATCTGGGCAGCAGGTGTGATTACCTATATCCTGCTGTGTGGCTTCCCACCTTTCCGGAGGTACAGTACACACACACACACACACACACACACACACACTTCAAAGAGTCACACTGGAGTGTGATGATATAGCGATATGAAGATATACAGTACAATCCACATCATTTTTTTTCCATCATATAGAGATTTTTCGCAAGCAGTATATCTCTGGACAAAAGGTGTTTATAATAAAGCGTACATTCATATCGTAACTTGTACATAATTTCATTTCAAGCACGTCTCCATGTGAATTTTCACAGAGCACTGAACAGATATGCCCACATGCAGGGTCATCTAAAGGTCAAACGCCTTTTTTTTGTTTTTTTTCGTGCCATGCTTTGCAAGCAAATCTCTGCTCAGCCAATAAGGAAGAAGTAGGTGTGACTTTTCAGTTTTCATAGTTTCACCTGGGTCTTTTTTTGTGTCTTTAGCAAACTAAAATCTTTAACATGCTCCCGAAAAAAAAAAAACACAAAAAATGAAGAGCTCTGACGTCCAGAAACACTGTCTTTTCACAGATGAGGCAAAATGACAGCACGTTGTGTTGCGTAAGCTAAATAAAAGTTGTTGTCATTTCATATAATATTATTGGAGTAAGATTAAAATTGATCGGCTTATTCAATTGTTCAAATGGTATTTGTGTTATAACCTTGAAAAAGTCATTCATTAGCACATCTGGACTTCTGTCGTATTACAAGGACACATCAGTAATTACAGTGGGTGTTATGTAATGTCCTGTTCATATTATTGTACTCTGTGTGTGTGTGTGTGTGTGTGTGTGTGTGTGTGTGTGTGTGTGTGTGTGTGTGCGTGCGTGTGTGTGTGTTGTACAGTGAGAATAATGTGCAGGAGGAGCTGTTTGATCAGATCCTGCAGGGCCATGTGGACTTTCCCTCTCCGTACTGGGACAGCATCACCGACTCGGCTAAGGTGGGTGAGACAGAAACAGGGTTTACTCTTCGTTGGTCTAAATCATTTTTATTTAGACAATTTATACATTTATCGTGTGCATTTGTATGCATTTCCTAAAGCTCCACAAGCTCGTCATCTCTGTGGTTCACTCCTCACATGGAGCATGTATACTTAACACTACTGTGTACTACTGTACTGTATAGTACAGATATACAGATGTGCTGTATAGTACAGATGGACAGATGTACTGTATACTACAGATGTACAGATGTGCTGTATAGTACAGATGTACAGTATACTATAGATGTGCTGTATACCACAGATGTACAGATGAACTGTATAGTACAGATGCACAGATGTACTGTATACTACAGATGTTCTGTATACTACAGATGTGCTGTATACTACAGATGTACAGATGTTCTGTATACTACAGATGTTCTGTATACTACAGATGTACAGATGTTCTGTATACTACAGATGTACAGATGAACTGTATAGTACAGATGAACTGTATAGTACAGATGTGCTGTATACTGCAGATGAACTGTATAGTACAGATGCACAGATGTTCTGTATACTACAGATGTACAGATGAACTGTATAGTACAGATGTACTGTATAGTTCAGATGCGCTGTATACTACAGATGTACTGTATACTACAGATGTACAGATGTTTTGTATACTACAGATGTATAGATGAACTGTATAGTACAGATGTGCTGTATACTGCAGATGCGCTGTATACTACAGATGTACAGATGAACTGTATAGTACAGATGTTTTGTATACTACAGATGTACAGATGAACTGTATAGTACAGATGTGCTGTATACTACAGATGTACAGATGTACTGTATAGTACAGATGTGCTGTATAATGCAGATGCGCTGTATACTGCAGATGTGCTGTATACTACAGATGTACAGATGAGCTGTATAGTACAGATGTGCTGTATACTACAGATGTACAGATGAACTGTATAGTACAGATGTGCTGTATACTACAGATGTACAGATGTACTGTATAGTACAGATGTGCTGTATAATGCAGATGTGCTGTATACTACAGATGTACAGATGAACTGTATAGTACAGATGTGCTGTATACTGCAGATGTACAGATGTACTGTATAGTACAGATGTGCTTTATAATGCAGATGTACAGATGTACTGTATAGTACAGATGTGCTGTATACTGCAGATGTGCTGTATACTACAGATGTACAGATGTACTGTATAGTACAGATGTGCTGTATACTGCAGATGTACAGATGTACTGTATAGTACAGATGTGCTGTATAATGCAGATGTACAGATGTACTGTATAGTACAGATGTGCTGTATAATGCAGATGTACAGATGTATACTAAGACTTTTTGGCATTTTCTTAATGTTGCCCTTTAGTATTTTTCCTCTTATGCCTGTCTCCTGTATTCATTGTCACTGAGAATGTTTGGGAAGATTCAAGATTCCTGATCGTTCTGGAGTGAAACTGAGATGTTTAAAATTGACTTGCTGAATATCTCACGCCACCAGATCGTCCGTGTGCACAAGCAGCTCTGGGTATCGCGTATCCCATTTAGGAATTTTTTAGGAAAATTTGTTGGAAATTCCGATTAAAAATTCTGTAGTACACCCGGCTTAGGACAGACAACACCCACCCTTCCTTAAACCTCTCTCTGTCTCTCACACACACACACACACACACACACTCCCTTCTGTCTTCCTATCTTACTTTATGTCTATCATCTTTCTCTCTCATATTTAGATCAGCACCCACACACGCGCACACACACACACACAATCCACTGCTTCCTGCTCTCTTTTCCCACACGCACACTCCTCCGCTTCCTCTCATTCCTCATTCACAATATTCTCTCTCCTCTCCATCCTCTCGAAAGCTAATGCTAATATTCCACCCACAGACTTCGCTTCTTTTCTTTGGGCCCCTGATGGAACGTTGAAACAGCGAATCGCTGTGAAACAACGGCTGAAACAAAACCCGCCTTTCCTTGCAAAAGGGGCAGGAGTCTGAGGCGTTTCTGATTCAGTAAACTGAAGAAATGGTGTCGGAGTAGGCTCATGTTACTGGTGGTGTTTTAAAGGCTATAATAAAAGAGAAACTTTAAAAAAATGGAATAGAAGGGAGAATGAAAAAGTACACCAGATGAAATGAAGGATGATGTGGAAAAAAAGAAAAAATTGGATAAGGAGAAAAAGGCAAAGATGGATGAAAGAAAAGGGGTTAATGTGGTGAAAAAAAAGAGAATGAGGGTAAGAGGAAATGCCGTTATAGGAAAATAATCAGCGTCAGAAGTTAATTATTTTCCTATCACATCACAGCCCAAAGTGTTTTATTCCTCTTTTACCACAGCATTTTCCCAATTACATATTTTATCTTTATTAAAATATGACACATCATACTTTTTATCCATTTATAGTTACATTTAATGTTGTGGATCCTCAAAATAGTTAGTTCCTGTTATTACCTACACTATAGCAGCTATAAACAGCTGGAGAAAAAGATGATATAAGAAAAAAAAATAATAAACTGCTTTAGAGACACCACACATGAATTTGTTAGAGATAGTGCTGAACATTTTGTGTGTTTGTCACATGACCCATTTGGCAGGAGCTGATTGGCCAGATGCTTCAGGTGAACTCTGAGATGAGATACACAGCAGAAGATATTTTGTGTCACCCCTGGGTCATGGTGAGTGTGTGTGTGTGTGTGTGTGTGTGTGTGTGTGTGTATGTATATCTATCATTAGTTTAGTTATTTCACTGTTTCACAAAAAACAGCAATACAGATGAGATTATATTCTATATTGCTAGATTTTCAGAATTGGGTGTATTTGTGATGTTAAATATGAGGTTGTGTGTTTGGGTTTATGCAAATGTGTATCAGGATGACGCTGCTGTGGACAACAACATGAAGATGGAGGTGACGGGGAAGCTCAAGAAGCACTTTACCTCCGCACAGAAAGAGGGCAACACCACCGCCGGAGTGTCTGTTATTATGGTAAGAACGAAAACACACACATACAGAGCGTATATGTGTATTATGATCTGTGTAACATCATTTTTTAACAATAATCAGCACCGGAATTTGAAATCAGATGTAGAATCAAATGTTAAAGCAATAGTTCAGCCAAAAATGGAACACACACAACACAAATCTTCCATCATCACAATCGATTAGCTAAGACATGTTATGGGTCTAAAGTTTATTTCTTTAGATTTGCACTTAATATAAGAGGCTAATCAAGTAAACAAAGATGATGGCCTCCATGTCATTGTCACACATTCACGTGAAAAGAGATTGTTCGACTCAGTAATGCGTTTGTCAGAGGTGCCAATATTTACGGTATAGCCATAGCATTTATGATTTCTGACTTCTTGCCACGGCGATACGCGAGACACCTGAAAACTGCGCTTTACTGTTATTCAGCTGAAACAACTTTTACGACAAAGACAAGTACAATTCCTAAAAGTAAATTCACTGAAGGGGAAAGGACACGAGAAGTGAAAGACGCAATTGTTTGAACTAGCAGTTACTTTCACTTTATCGAGGTGAACTTTGACCTGTTGGCTTGCAGGACGAGCCTCAGTCTTGTGAGCTAAAAGAAACCAAGTGGGCAGGACTGTTGATGCTCCTGGGGAATGTTAGCGCGTAAGAGTTCGGAGGTTGTGATTACGAAGTGTTGTGTGTTGTCACATTCACACTGACGTTTCGTCATAGACACGCCCCTAACTCGCAATTTCAGGGTTTTAATGCTGCAGAGAGTTTAATCAACACCTTCCGACATCCCAGTCGGAAAGATCCGTTTAAACGGCTCTCCAACTCATAATTCCTACCCAGAAAGTCGGAGTTTTTTTCGAGAGCTCCGAGTTGCGATTTGTGATGTCATTTCAACATGGCGGCGCTCACAGTGGAGAAATAAGAACAAGAAATAACAGCATGATGTAAGGTTTTTTACGCACTCTTCTGAGTTCCTCTTTATATTTGAAATCACTAAATACTGGGTGATACCTTGATCATTAAAATGTTAATTTGCTTTCTAAATAAATGAAGCACTAAGCAAGCAACTCTTTAGTTTAGGTTTTTGTAGACAGCTTACAGTGAGGATGCGTTTTATTTCCGACTAGGAGGTTCCCGAGTTGGAAATTTTCCGAATTCCCAGTTGTCGTGAACACAGCAGTAGAAAAATACGAGTTCCTAAGTTGTAATTATGACGTTGTGGTGGCGTCCATGTGTGTTATCCTCGTAATTACGATATTTCCGAGGAGATATCGAATGATTAAGTGGCGGTTTCTCTGGATTTTGCCTCTCTCTATTCTTACGGCAGTTCTTGTGGCTTACATCTAAGAAATAATGAATGAATGAATGAATTAAGTAAGTAAGTAATTAAGTAATAACCATCACGTCCACTGACATACAGTAGGAGTTTGTTGTGGTAATATTCTGTCCCTCTTCCTGCTAGAATTTAGCAATGTTAGCACTCCTGATTTGGACGTAAGCAACAGGATAAGTCTGTATTATTAGTAAGTAAATGTACTAATCAAATTAGAGAAAATGGCTGATCGATTATATTAAAAGAAAATGGGGGAAATTTTATAAATGGCATTTTTGGCTGAACTATTCGTTTAAATATTCTAAAATCCAAGCACCCTTAAAATATGTTATATAAAGAAAATGTACAATCAATCAAGCTTTAATCCGACTGCCCAGATTTCGAGCTTTCCAGAGCTTGACAGATTACTGTGTTATAAATCAGATTGTTTTTCTAAATCTGTTATAAGTATATGTTCCTTCTGATTGATAGATAATCCTCTGTGTGTGAGTTTGTCCTCCCCCTGTCCTCTGTCTCTCAGGGGGGATTATGGGTGAAACATGTCAATCATTTCCTCTCATGTACATCGTACATCATGTCCAGACTTCCTGTCCCTGTATGACTAAACAGGATCTTATACTATAGTCTCTTCTTGTAGTCCTCTCATCCTTACTGCACTCATGCACTCATCGCACTCACACATCACCCGCTGTCCTGGCAGCCCGATTCTCGCCGCCATCGCCACTGATCTGCCGTAGCGACCTGCTCGCATCGCTGTGCTTTAGATTAATATCCACTTCAGAACTTCCTTCCTGTCCTTGTACTGATCACAAAGAGGTGAATATAATGATAGAAAAGAAACGTTTGTGGAAAATAGGCATGTGCTGATCATTGGTTCTACCGTATACCATAATGAACCACAGCGCCGTTAAATTCTCGATTCTGATTGGTCAGATTATACAGCTGCAAATCACAGGTTTATGTTCGTGCGCTCCTTCTAATCTGTCATCGTTTCTATGATAACATCATACACAGTGTATGACAGACACTCCACATAAACTGATTTGAAAGTGTATAATCATTGATATGGTGAAGGAGATGTTTATCTAACGTTTATGGAAGGAGTCTCCAGTGTCAGAGGTGAAGCTGTAAGTTTAGGTTCTGTGAAGAGAGGCTGGTGAGGGAATGAACTTGTTTCTCGGACATTTCGTAGCATTAAATGTAACTATAAATGGATAAACATTATGATATGCTTCTTTATTTTTAAAAAAAAAGGTCTAGATTTGGAAATTGCTGTGGTATAAGCGGAATGAAACACTTCAGGACGTGCTGTTAAATAATAAAAATAATAATAAAATAATAGTAAAATAATAACTATTATTATTATTATTATTATTATTATTATTAACCATAAATAACATGATCAGTCATTATTATTAATATTTATTTTTATTTTTATTTTTTAATATTTATTTTGTTATTACTAGTAACTGTGTAATAATAAAAAAAAGTATAATTATTATTAATAATGATTATTTGTGTTATATATTTTATATAATATATAAAAAGTATTACTTATAAATTATCTTTTATATAGTATTATATATATTATTATCTAATATTTTATTTTTTATATAATACTAGATTATTATTATTATTATTATTATTATAGATTAAAATGTCTGCAAAGTGCTTCACAGTCACATTATCAAAGCCCATTAAAATGTTAAATATTTATTCATTTTGGAGAATGCCTATTTGAGATGAAGTGGTTTTTGTGATAGTGCGTGTGTGCACCTGCAGCTGCTTCGTCCTGCAGCGGAGACGTTTAGAGACAGCAGTGAGTGTGAGTCTTGTGAGAGAATTCAGATTGTGTTAAGAGTCACAGGCAGCTCTGGGGTCAGTGCTCTATTCTTACCGATGTGAATCTCATCCAACAGTTTGAGCTATAAATCCAGAGCTGTATCTGTGCACGGCCCTCATCTCTCCCAGGACCAGGAGATGCCCGCTGCTGGATTCTGGGTATTTGACTCCAAGTCTACCTCTCCGTCTGACAAATCTAAACTCTTTACTAAACCTTCGTCTGTCCTGACTCTTCTAGATCTGCTGCTCTTTGCGCTGATGCAGTGCCTCCTTCTGGTCTCATGGTTTGCTCTAGCTCTTACAAGCTTAGCACAGATTTCCCGCAGGGCAGAGCTGACCAAAAGCCTTTTCTCTGCCGTAACACACACTCTTAATGCTCAGGCAATGTAGTTAAAGGAATACTCCAATGTTCTACAACCTAACGTCCATCCACTGCATCAGTAGTGAACATGTGATTACCACGGATAAGAAATGTTTCTGATCACATTACAGCTGATTCGTTAAATTAAAAATCTCCGAAGTACAGATGTAACTTCTGAGATTTGTACGCAGCCTCTAGTTTGAGCACTGCAGGTCTAAGGGCATTTGTTGGAAAGTCAGTAAACATTTATTGGAAACGTGGATTTCGGTCCAACAGTTTAATGAATTCTCTTAAAGCTATTTTTTAATAAACGCTTTACCTTTGATTGTATTGTTGCGTCGTTTAAAAGGATAAAACCGCGTAGGAAATGCTTTGGAAAGCTTTCTCATGTGTCTCATCATAACATTTTTATTATTCGAGTTTAATATTTTATTAATAATAGTTGAATATTGTACATATGTACAGTACTGTGCAAAAGTCTTAGGCACCCTATTTATTTATTTTTAGTACAAACTTTATCGATTTTTATTTTCTGACTTCTACATTATTGATTCAGTACAAAAATTTTTTAGATTCCAAACATTAGTTTTCCAGCACAAAATTAAATGCTACAGAAAAATGTTTGTATGTCAGTAAAGAAAGCAGCAGATGACATGAGACACTTTTTCAGACAAAAAAAAAACAGAATGAAGGCTGCTGCTTTTTTTTTAAAAAGCGAAGGATCATCACACCAAATATTGACTTTGTTTCATTTATTACTGTTTACTGCTCTTTATAGTATTTTTTTTATTTTTTGCAGAAACATTTAATTTCAATATTTTTGAAGGCATCTTTGCTCTACAGCATTTCTTTGCATGCGCCTAAGACTTTTGCACAGTACTGTATATCCTTTAAAAAAAAATAAAAAATTCAACAACTGCCATTAGACTTCAGTTATAACTAGGTCTTGAGTGGATTATTTTTTTCACAGTACACGGAAGCGCAGTTTCTGTTTGTGGTAGTGAAGCATGCGTTACCGTTACGATGAGTAAAGATTCGGTTGAAAACGCTGGAGTACTCCTTTACTCAGGTGCTCTTTTATGCACTTAAACCTGCAGTGCGCTGACCCTCAAGGACTGGCGCTAGATCTATTTTAACTCCTCTCAGTCTCAGCCCTCCATGAATCAGTGTCTTTTCACATCATTCACAGCTGCCGAAGTCTTTGTCCTGTTGTCTTCGTCCTGTTGTCTGTGCCGCAGTGTGTCGAGTCGAGTTGCATGTTGTTCCTTTCGGCATCATGCAAAGCTAATAACTGCTTAAAGTATTAACCCTGTCGGAGGAAGACATGTCAGTCTTTCTCTGTCACACAGTCAGAGTATTTCACAGTAATGGTGCATTCAGAGAACTAAGGATCGATGCCGGATCCACCGTTGTTAATTCACCGTGAATAGGAAATGTGCTGCCTCCGTGTGGTCAGAGAGGAATTCCTGCCTCTGACCGCTGTGTGTGAGAGAGACATGCTGATTAAAGTGAAAAATAAGAGCTAATTTGTATTCGGGATTTTTTCCTATTTGTCTCTACTAAGGGAAAATGAATTGTTAGCCAATTTTGGCAATTATCCATACCTTTGTCTTCTGAAAAATCCTGTAATTTTGCTCCGACCTGCTTCTTTTCCATGAATGTTTTGCAAATTAAAACCTTAAAATCCACAGATGGGTACGCACGTGCCATTTGTTTGCTATCACTTTCGCTGAAGGACTCCCAATTCACATCCTGTAGTATTAAAACACCCAGCGCTGTGCTGTCCCAAGAAAATAATCAACGATAACACGGTATAGTGCTCTGTGATTTTCCTTTAACAGTGCAACCCAAATTGTTTTATTCCTCTTATACAACAGGAATTTGCAGACGATTATAATTTGTCTGTAAATTAAAGAATGTCACGTAACACTTTTTATCCATTTGTAGTTACATATAATGTTGTAGAACATTAAACACACAAAACGAGGTATTTCAGGTTATCACTTACATTACAGCAGCTGTAAACACGTTCCCTCACTTTTACTTGAAGCGCAGCCTGTTACAGAGAAACTGTAAAGCAGAACGTCTTCCATCCAGAAGACTTTGCTCTGTTACAAAGCACTGGCACTGGAGACTCCTTACATAAAAGTTAAATGTTAAATGTCTCCTTACAGAAAACTTCAGCAACACTTATCTGTATACATGTATAATTAACAATTATACATTTTTCTTTAAAACACTGCCCTTTTTTAAAAACCAGGTTATTAGATTATGTTTAAATACTGTCAGAGCTGCTGTTATAGAAAATCAACCCGACGCCTTCTGACCAATTCAATTAAATCAGGAGTGGATGAATGAATTCATTAGCTAGCCTTACAGGAGTGTGAATACTGGATAAACAGAGAATCTGGTACAGAAGCCGCGAAGGGCCATGTTTAAAAAAACTCCGAATTATGGCCAATATTTTGTTCATGCGTTGATCTGAAATACTTTCATACCGCGATCCAGACCTGCTGTAGAGGATAAACTGCAGTCAGAGTCTAGTTCCTCTTGCCAGAGTGAGCAAAAACAGTCAAAAATATGTTTAAAAATGTCAGAAATCATTTTTTTGATTTGTTTTCTGGGTTAAAACACCAGTAACCAGACTTCCATGTCATATTTCCCTGGTAATTATTAATAATTTCCCAGCCAGTGATCTGCCCGCCCCTGGACATGAAGATTAGATATCGGTTAGATAGATGTGTGTTAGGGGTCCTTCAGATCAAGTGTTATGGAGTTGTAGAGGTGTGTTTGTGCTCTGTATGTTGTTGCTATGTATGCGTTCTGTGAGTAAGCCTAGTCTCTGTACCTCTGCTTCTGCACCCCTCCATCGGCACCCCTATCCTCTGAGTAGCTCCAGGCCAATGGTATGTACTAACACTAACAGCTCTGCTCCTTACACCTGGCTTCTGTCCTCTCCATCCATGTCACACACTTCCACTGACACTGAGGGAGAGTGAGCAAAACAACAGTGAATATTTAGGATAGTCACGCTCATTTAGAACCGGGCAATGAGATGAGATGATACAGTGAACTTTTTCGACATTTTGTACTGGCACAATGAGGAACGGAACTGAATTTAACGGGGATTATGTCATGAATCTACACAAAACAGTTCATAATATTAAAGTGGGGGGGAAATTGATATAGTTTGCAAAATTATTTACAACAAAAAAAAACATCTAGGGGTAATCTAAGACAACACGGTGCTCCCACCACCACGCTTCACTGCTGTAACAGCTTTCTTCATATTGTAACACTACAAAATGTGGAAAAGTTCAAGGGGGTGAATATGCAAGGTACTGTTTATGATCTGTTCTTCTCCTACACTGATGAATGTCACTGTTACCCTCAATAACAAGTAGCTGCTTGGACTTGTTTTTAATTATTGTATTTAATTATTGTATTTAAGTTAGTTATAATTAATTATAGAATTTGAACAGCAGGCTATGCTCGCTTGGTTACTTTTCACA
Source organism: Pangasius djambal (assembly GCA_022985145.1). NCBI lineage: Eukaryota > Metazoa > Chordata > Actinopteri > Siluriformes > Pangasiidae > Pangasius > Pangasius djambal. The sequence goes on along the minus strand of CM040977.1, from coordinate 3,912,227 downwards.
AGTTTTTCCCTAGATTAGTTGTTCACAAGGTTATTTTTTCATAGATTAGCTCTTCCCTAGGTTACTTTTTTGCTAGGTTAGTTCTTTTCCAAGTTACGTTTCTCTACGTGAGGTTTTTTTGCTAGCTTCGTTTTTCCCTAAGTTACTTTTCCCCCAGGTTAGTTTTTCACTGAGTTAGCTTTTTTCCCTAGCTTAGTTTTTCGCTACGATATTTTTTTTCGCTAGTTTAGTTTTTCGCTACATTAATTTCTTGCTAGATTCATTTTTCGCTAGGTTAGATTCTTGCTAGATTCATTTTTCGCTAGGTTAGTTTTTCATTGGCTAGTTTTCATTAGATTAGTTTCTCACTAGGTTAGTTTTTCACTAGGTTAGTTTCTCACCAGGTTAGTTTTTCGGCAAGCTGTTTTCCAGTTTAAGCTAGGTATTTTATACACTGCCCTCCAAAAGTTTGGAAATGCCTGAACAAAATAGGGTTTTTGGGCAATATCAGCATAAATCCTCTTTAGTTAGTGACCATTTTGCATTGATAATAAGGGACAACACTAGGCATCCGAGCAGTCAGTTTATTCAAACATTGACTTGATATATTACTCCAAGCCTCCTGGAGGATTGCCCAAAGATGATTC
>CM040977.1:3893053-3911501 GCA_022985145.1 Pangasius djambal | reverse complement strand
CATGTTTATGTTCATAAACTTTTTATTTAATAAAATATGTTTTCATAGTTTGTGTTGTCCCTTATTATCAATGCAAAATGGTCACTAACTAAAGAGGATTTATGCTGATATTGCCCAAAAACCCTATTTTGTTCAGGCGTTTCCAAACTTTTGGAGGGCAGTGTATAACTGGCCACAAACATACGATTTTCTAATTCTAGAGTATTTCACCAAAAGTATTCCAAAGCTTCTGACTAACAGTGAAAGTAGAATATTACAACATATTACATATTTTCTTACAACATAAGCATCACAATATTTCAGCCAAAATATATTTAATATATTTATCGGAAACCTGTTAAATATTATATATTGTGATAATGTCTGCACGCATAGTTTTTGTCGAAGCACACGGTGAATTCCTCACATCGAAACAAGCTGATCAGCCAGTCTGAGGAAAGAATGTGTCAGGAATTTCACTTATGTTTTCTCACTCTCCCTCACATCACAATTAATCTGTTTTTCCTTCTGATCTTCTATGAAGTATTAAGGTACTGCATATTTTTTTTTCTACTGTTCTTTTTCTTCCTAAATACAGTCTAAGAATTAAACAAATTCAAACCCAGGATAAGAATATTAAGACTAAGAGAAGGGCTAAATGTGAGACATCAAATGTATCAGTGCTACTGAATTCTTAGAAAAGTTTCGCACTGTCTTTCTTTCCATGTCCATTTCACATCATAACCATCATCTCTCTGTGTCCGTTTTCCACCTTCCATGAATACATGACCTCTGCGCTCTTTATCTCTTTCTGCAGAACACAGCTCTAGATAAGGAAAAGCTGCAGCTGTGCCGTCGCAGTCAGGGGAACAGCGCCGCCCTGCCTGAAGGGGAAGGAGGATTGGGACACAGCCGCTCCGAGAAGAAATGCCCCTCTGGCTCATCAGAGGACACCAAAAGCCCTGGAGCCGTCCCTCTTCAGGCTTTACCCTCCCCCTTGCCCTCCTCTGATGCCCCTCCCCTGTCGTCTTCCCCGTCCTCTCCTCGGTGTAGCGAAGAACCCGGCGAAGAGCGAGCCTTCGAGAGGGAGGAATAGATCCGCTTAGAACAAGAACAACGACCGGGACCAGGAAGGAAGACTGACAAAAATATATACAATACATGTTCTGTTGATTCCATTCCAGCTTTTGGCTTTTTCTGGAGCTGTTGCGTCCTCAAATATTTTTTTTTTCGGAAACAAAAAAAGAAATATGGATATGATATGAATTTTAAAAGCCATTGAATTTGTAATATTGAAATTTAAACATTGAATTCATGGTTACTTCAAAAACCATATATTTGTATCTGTTTTTGTTTTTTTTTCCTTCCAGTGTTCAACTCAGTAACCAATAATATAGTTCAATGCTATGAATTCAGTGGTGTTTACATTTCTTTATTAAGAATTCAATGCAACTTTCAAATCTGTTTCCATACACTCTCAGTCCTGGAGCTGCTCTATTATTCCTGATTTATTAAGAGCTTTCCTTTAACAAAAAATGTTATTCCAGTCACTATTCCATTCCCTCCAGCCAGAGACGGATTAATAAATCCTGAGCCTCTGGGCAGGAAGCTAAGCAGTGACTCCATATACCTAACCTGCCTTGTGTCATCAGTTCAGCCTGGTGGGGGTGGTGTAATGCTGTGGGGAATGCACACCTCTTAATGTAGGAAGCCCTCACCCTCCTACCCCACAATCCAATGCATGCAAAATAAACGCGTACATTACTACATTACATGTCTGTTACGAGAATTTGAGTAGCCTCTACAATGCACAGAAGGCAGTCTAACCTTATGTAACAGGTTTTCTTTCTTGTTTTTTTCCTCCCAAACTCCTCCAGTAAATTGTCTAGCTTTTTAATAAGCTCTGACTCAACAGCCAGCAGTGACAGCATGCTGAGTCTGCTTTGGTCCATTTTAGTTCATTTTTATTCCGATCCATTTGGGGAAAATATATATTCTTTGTATTATCTAGCTTGAAGTGCACTGAACTTATTGCCACGTTTATGGCCAGTTTGAGACGACTCGTGCTGTGTGACACGGTGCATTATCACGCTGGAATGGTAGCCATTATACAATGAGTAAATCATGACCATAAAGGGATGCACATGGACAGAGATGATGCTCAAATAAGCTGGAGCATTTCAAAGATTCGTATGAAGGGGCCCAGTTTGTGCCGAGAAAACATTCCCCACACCAATACACAACCCCCACCAGGCTGAACTATTCACACAAGGCAGGTTCTTTTCAAGGATTCATGCTGCTGAGGACAAATTCTGACTCCACCGTCTTCATACTGAGCACTATAGCACTCCACTACTGACACTGACAGACCTTACTGTAAAAATGGTAATGCTTCACGTTGAGGCTCACTTACCGAATATTATTTATTACGCTAATAAACATCAACAAACCATAAACTTAAAAACGATTTGCGAGGTTAAGCTAATGTTAAGAATGTAAGTGAAAGAGCAAATTGCAGCAGTAATTATTGGCACCCACCGTTTCACTTCACTGACTAATTTTGTCAATTAACCACCAGTAAACATTAAGATATCTGTTTTTGATTATTTTCATCATTATTTGGATTTCTTTTTTTTTAAATCAGTTTATACAAATATTAGTGACTTCTAATTCATTCTGTTGTCTTAAAGCTGAAGTTGGCTTCTTCGTGTTAACTAACGCAATAAATAATGTTACTTACGGGAACCTTAATATAAAGCGTTACTATTCTAACACTACATTCTCTGTTTCAGTAAAAAAAAAAAAAAAAAAAAAAAAAATAGTGCTTCATTATGGGATTTGTATCTGTGGCCTCCAGCTGTGCTGTCAGCGCTGCACATCTGTCTGTGGCTTGTCTCCATTCCCCGGGGGAGTGTGAGAAGATTTTGTAGTATGAGTGTATATACGCTGTGTTTGAGTGTTGAAAGACGAGCGTCTGCCTTTAGCAGGTGTTTGAGTGTTTTTATTTATTTATTGTGAATCGATGAGCATGAGCGACTGTGTTAAGCGTGATTATGATTAGTGTGTGTGTGAGTGAGTGAGTGAGTGAGTGTGTGTGTGTGTGTGTGTGTGTGTGTGTGTGTGTGTGTGTGTGCGTGTGTGTGTGTGTGTGTTTGACCTGGACTACTAGCAGACTTGAACATGGGTTTCATTTTTCTTGACTGTAGGAGAAGAAATGAGACATTTGCCTTTGAATAACTGATTGTGGGTTAATTAGAAAGTTAATTAGGAGGTTAATTAGGAGGTTAATTAGGAGGTTAGTGCCTCTCTGCTGTAATATGCTGTAATTCCGCATTAGTTCTGCTCTAATACCTTTATGTTGGAAGCATGGTTGTGTTTTTATCAACTTTTTGATTTTTTTTTTTTTGTTTTTTTGCTAATGTATTTAGAAACATAAAGACGCCTCTTAAGCTTCTCTTCTTTTCACTTGAGCCTCTTTGCTTCTCTAGATAAACAAGGAAACACTGACGCATGATATATTCCTGTATCTGAATATAAACTCTCTCTCTCTCTGACGCACATATACACACACACACACGTTCAACAATAATCCTTATTCCATCCAGCATTATATTCAGTGTATTAGTTCTGCTGTTGTTATAAACCTCACACGCTGCAGCTATGAAACGATCTGTTCCTCAAAACAGTTTAATCTCCTGCAAATGTTTGAGCTGGTTTATTTTCGTTTCCGTTTCAGGCTTATTGTGTCGTGTTTTAGTTTAAAGTGGCTTTGCATTAAGGAGTCGAGGTGAAATAAAGGCGAATAAAGTTCTTACTGCAGTTGTCTATCCTGTTTTTTTGGGGTAATATTTGCATCTTCATCATCTCTTCACTTTATAAATAAACGAATTAATCATCTAAAGTCAACTGATTTAATGTGTCTAGAGTTAAACTGCAAATTTTTACTTAATTTCATACGTCCATATTCATCTTCTTTAAATTTAAAGAATTAATACAATTCAAAAATCGCACTGTTTAGAGTTACAAAAAAAATGTTTTTCTCAACAAAACGTATCCAAGTTTTAAACATTTTCAACCTAATTCATGTTTTCATGTACTTATTTAAAAAAAAGCGGAATTTTATGGAGTAGTGGTTAAATTCTGTCAATAAAAATGTTATTATGTGACTATTTAACTCAAATACTTTGCTTTCACATGGCATTCTTACATATTTGTTGTCTTTTAATTTATGGAGTTAATATAATTCAAAGGTCCACAATTTTTTACTAAAAAAATCAATATTTTTCCTCAAAATAATAATAATAATAATAATAATAATAATAATAATAATAATTATATATATATATATATATATATATATATATATATATATATAAATTTAAATATAAACTTAATTGACATGTTTTCTTGGACTCTTTTGTGGAATTTGAAGGGCAGTTGTTAATATTTTTTTTTCTTTAAAGGACGTTCTGTCAATAAAAATGCAAATAATGTAACTGTATAACTGAAATTCATAACTACATCCCCTACACTGTAATGATTTACTACACTGTAACTTCTGAGACAGACCTGAGGGAAAATATTACCAAAACTGCTTTTTTTCCCACTCACTCTTCTTTAATTATGTCAAATCGAGTCGAAATTCATCAGATTTGTGACTCGTGTCCAAGTCAAGTCCAAGTCATGTGCTTCAATTCAATTCAATTCAGTTCAATTTTATTTGTATAGCTCTTTTAACATTCGACATTATCACAAAGCAGCTTTACAGAAATAAATACATTCAAATTAAATTAAATCAAAATAAATTGTAAATGTGTGAATTTATCCCTAATGAGCGAGCCAGAGGCGATGGTGGCGAGGAAAAACTCCCTGAGATGATGTGAGGAAGAAACCTTGAGAGGAACCGGACTCAGAGGGGAACCCATCCTCATCTGGGTGCTGTGCTTCCACTCCACAACACTGCTGTACAGGATACTGACTATACATGTGGGAAAATCAATTTTTGTAGTCATTTGCTAAAAAACTACATTCCCCATAAAAGCACACAGGAACACTTCCGCCTTTGCGTAAGGGCGTAAACCCAATTGGCCGAGTCCTGCCTAGTTGGCCATATTGGAACTTGAAGTCTTGCTAGCAACTCTGGGTAGATCGGGTTAGGCTTTTCATATTTTCTTCTAGAAAAAAAATATAAATATATATCTAAATATATATTGTATCACAGGATTAAAAGCCTGACGTCCCAGCTAAGACTCAGCCTGTTGTGGACGGAAAAAACTGTCTCTGTGTTTTATTGTGAGGCTGAAAAAAAATTATGAGTCCTACCGACGCGAAGCGAGGAGCGAAGCGCAGGAAGAACAAGCGGGGCGGCGGGAGCAGCGCGGCAGGAAAGTCCGAGGCTTCAGCCGCGGCCCGGGCTGCTCAGTCCGCCGCAACAGCCGCCTCCGCCAGGAGCTTTCTAACCACGGGGAGCGCTGGAAATGGAGACTCGGGCCTCAATGGAGAGGTAAACGACACGAATTTACAGGTTGTGCTAACATGTTAGACTTGCAGCCGGCTTCTCTGAGATACGCGGCCTGGCTAATAAGCTAACTAGCTAGTCAGCAACTAGCTAGCTAAGAATACTTCTTTAGAGTTCCTATTCAGTGACATCCTTTCAGTCCTGTTGGAAACTCCTTCACTTGATGGATAGACAGATGTGCAAGCAAATATCTGCTTTTAAACAAGAGGAGCTGGTGCAGCATGTTTGCAAACCTAGATAAGGATGGAGAGCTAGCTAGCTAGCAAGAACGGCTAGGATTAGCTGTTGACATTCCTGCTTTATTTCAGCTGATTGAACAACATAGATGATCAGCCAGCTCCAAGCACTCAGGACATACATACACACACACACACACACTACCTGGATCTGCTCAATGCTAAAAATAATAATAATAACCAAATAAAGTAATCCATTTTTGTTTCACACACAGATTGTTTACAAGGTGTGTGTCTGCAGAGTTCACTGCAGAGCTCAGAAAACAGCCTCTTCCTCCTCCTCTTCCTCCTCCTCCTCCTCTTCCTCCTTGTCTTGGCTCAGCACACACCTTTGTCAATAATGTGACATGACATAACACAACACAACACGACACAATTTGTCTTCAGTAATTAAAGGCCAGTTGTGGGCGATGGCTGCATGACTGCCCTGTGTGTGTGTGTGTGTGTGTGTGTGTGTCATTGTTATGGTATAGAGACAGGAAGTTTTTACAGGAATTGTCATCACATTCACCGGCTTTTAGAGCTCTGTGTATGCGTGCAGCCGATTAAATAGTCTCAGTAAAGGATGAATCGATACGATACGGGAATCAGGTATCGGTTTGACGGCATGCTCGTTTAAAAATGCTCCGATACCAACATCTGATACTGTGTGACACAGTCCTGTGAACAGATGACACGAAATGGTGTGTTCCTCGATTAACCGAATCAATCCAAGCAGAAGACTGCAACCTGTTCTCTCCAGGTGGAGCTACAGCGTCTTCCTGCAACACACGCAACCTGTTACAGCAGCATCTCTGCTGAGATTAAGTGTATCTTTAACACAGAGCGTGACCTGATCGGTGTCATCGAGCATCGTCGTTTAAAAAAAAAACAAAAATGTTCCCGGTGCTGTGAATAACGCACACACGGATGTGTTGTTTATTAATTTAGCTGTTGATTGTGAGAGCAGTTCAGTTCTGCGAGCACTGAGCACTGAGATACAGAGACCTCTTCTCACCAGGGTGTACACTTTGCTCGGGAATCAAGTTGCGCTCGTTTTTTAACACCGACGCTCGCTGAAGTCGGTTGCCATTACACCCTCTGTGACAGATGCTGTTCACGCTTTATACCAAAAGTGTACGGAATGCTAAAGGATGTCCAGGAGCCGCACTGAACGAGCAGATTTAACGGCCAGGCGATCAGTTTTGAACCCTACTCCTTTATTAAATTTCTCTAAAACAAGCTTTTTCCTTTGGTTTGTATGTTGAAATGTGATGTGCTTCACAGCGACGCGACGCACCCTGATGCTGTAACTATTCTCGTTCCGAATCCCACCGCCCGCTGCGCTACACGCATCGGTCCGAGGTGTGACCCGGTTGACGGTAGAGCGGTTTTTACTAGTCGGATTAACTAGCGTGAACGGATGACTGTTGATCTTTTCATAATCGGGAACATCCAGGCTTCCAGCGCAATAAGCTGTCGTATAACTCGTTAATGAATGTCGCTAGGGCTAGAGTTAGCCTTGACCGATGATGCGAGGACAGAGCTCCACGGCTCATAGCCGGAACGTTCGCCAACGACCTGCTGACCTTTTGTTGAGGCCACAAACACGATGCTGTGTTAGAAACTTTGTTCGAAGAGGATAATCTTCAGACGTGCCTGCTCAGGACGTCTGTTAGTGATTCTGATCCGTTCACACAGCACACGTCATCTCTGTAGACGTAAGCATCCTGTGCGCACTACACACCTCATTAATACCAACCGATCGTTTTGGGCGTTATTGTAAGCGTTTGTCGTAGGGGGTGTGGTTGTGTATCAGCAGGTCATATGACCGTACCGTCATGTATGTTGGTTTTACCCGTGCTAGAACTCGATAACCTGCGTAAAACATCCAGAGGCATGATCTTTTAAACGTCATAGCCTATATTTTATTATTTTGCCTTTTCAATTTTTTTTTATTTTTTTATTTATTGTGAGATTAAAAAGAGCGAGCGCTTCCTGGAGTGTCTTTATAGTGAAGATGGGATGTATTATAATGTGTAATATAAAAAAAAAAAAAAAGAGTTATTTATACTGGTCATTTTATAAATGAAAACGCTCGTCTAGCTAACTAGCTAGTCATACTTTATTATCTTACGCTAACCATGACTTTTTAGCCTAGTCAGTTTCCGGGCAATCAAAACACGACGCCGAAATCCCAGCGTTTCACGCAGACACCATCAGCATGAAACAAGCAACAGTACGGCAACGTCGGTGAGATGTTCGGAGCGGATTTGGATTTCAGCGTCACGTGATCTCTCATGCTCACCCGAGTTTCCATCACGTTTTAACTCCATGCTTATAAAATGTTATTAGGACCCAAGATTCATTAAACACTCAAGTTTAAAAAAAACACCTCGTCAAGTCTACGCTACAAAAAAAAAAAAAAATCATACAAGTGTATGTCATGGCACGCCACGCCTCTGCTGTCCAGCGGCTTTCTGTGTCCATCTCGCACGTTCTTCTGTTGCCACGGAAACAGCATCTGTAGCACAGAGCGATTATGTTGACTTAAGAAAAGGAGGAGCTGGGTTTAACCTTGGCTCTGGTGTTTTAAATAGTGAACCGTGGTGCAATTTCAGCAATAAATCACGGATGGGATTGTGCTTAAAAAGCACAGGCGCTGAATTCACATCCACTTCCACACAGCGCTACACAAAGCTCGTGTGTGTGTGTGCCAGTTAGTGGTATTGTTTATGTGAGATCATCTCAAATCCCTCTAGAACGACGCCCTGATTGAGTTAACTCAGGACGAGCGACGTCAGGGCCGCTGTAGAGCTGGGTTCCTGCGCAGATATGACTCATTATCATAGCGTGGTTTCCTACTATAGAGCGAAGCGCCAAAACTTTATTTCTGCAGCACACGCGGGTGGCCAAATCATAAATTTCCGAGCAAGCCAAGCGAAAGCTCCAGGGTGCTGCCCTGTCCCGTGTTTTCGTCGCCCTGAGACTAGTGGCAGCTAACGGAATAAGTGCATGAATACAGACTGAAATAAACGAGTGTATGATTTGTTATTCTCTTGTAACAGAGCTTTTGGTGTTGACTGTCAGCAGAGGGTCAGGAAGTTGGCGTGGTGCTCTGTCCTCGCACGTACGTCGTGAGCGTCTTTATTTTTCGACGCCGCTGTGTTTACCCGACACCCGAACCTGCTCGTCGGTGCTCAGAAACCAGGACTTTATCAGAGTCTCTTTACTAGCGATGCCTTATCTTCGCTCAGTTTAAAAGCCACTGTATTCGTTTAAAAGGTTATCGCGGGTGTCCTTCGTCTTTCACTCCGAACACGTCCCGTACCGACTGAACTTCCAGATCCTCCTGTTCCTCTTCTCTGATTAATTTGGATCAGGGAGCGTGAACCGATGGACTGCAGTCTAGATACGGACCTACAGTGCTTTATGCTGTATGGAGGGGGGAAAAAAACTGGCCGTAGTGCAGCGACTTGAGTTTTTAAACCATGAACCGTCGCTGCTTGTGTAGCAGATCCTCCCTCCGTCACGGCAATCACGTGCTTTTATTTCAGTTGTTCGGCTGAAGGCAGCTCACTGAGAAAGGGAAAGAGAGGAAGGAAAGAAATTAATTTACCGTCTCTGGTCTGATTAACGCACAGCACGCATTATTTTCACATAACAGCACAGTCTGGAGCGTGTTGTTCCGCTCATACCGCAGCGAACCGCTGCGTTTACGTCGTTCAATTTATTAATGGATGACACGTCGGACATTGTAATGGTTTATAGCTACGATGAAATGTTGTGGGACATCAGAGAGACAGGTTAGTTCCGGTTATCAGTTACGTTACAGCTGCGATAAACAGTCAATCCCTCACCAGCCTCTTTCTCTCTCTCTCAGAAAAAAACGCAGCTTGTCGTTTTATCGAGATTCCTGAGCTGCGAATCTTTGACTGTTAACAGCGCTTGCAACCGAGACTCCTCCCATAAACGTCAAAGAAACGTCTCCTAACAAAAACGCCACCACGTCAACAATGTGCGGTTTTCTTTCTTAAACAACGTTTTTGTTGTTGTTGTTGTTTGTTTGTTTATTTATTTATTTATTTATTTTTTACACTTATACACACCGTACAAGTCCCTGTGTACGAGTTGTTACTATAGAAACAGTAACATATTAAAACGAGCGCATTAATATTAACCGATCTTTCCTGTTACGGACAGAACTACTGTCCGAGCCGCGCACACCTTCCGACCAATCAGATTCAAGAATTCAGCCGCACCGTGGTGGATATACATTTTGTTTATACGTCAGATTGTCTTATTTATAGTCATAGTCTATTAATGGTTAAACATTACAGGTAACTTTAGTCGCATTTTCAGCTTACCTCAGAACTACGTCATTTTCCACCTCCAAGCATTCGAGCCGCAAACACGTACGCCTTCATGTTAGCGTTTGCTTAGCAGCAACATAATTAGCTGGATTTCAGTAGCCAGAAGCTTTATGTATGTGATCCGTGACAGAATTTTGTCATCTGTTTATAGTGCTAGTGTTTTTCCCAGAAAAAAAGTTTTGACTTCTGTTCACACATCTGTTGCAAGTGAATGGACTTTTGTTAATTCTCTGCGTGAAAATGATGTGTGAGAGCGACTATAACCTTCTCCAAGCTTTCGTCTCAGTTCTAGCGTCTGAAAGGGGAGGGGCACAGCACACTCTCCCTCCTCAGTGATTGGCCAGTAGAGACATGTGTATGAGTGTGTTTTGTCTTGTAGCTTCCTATCTGTGTTACACAAAGGCATGCTGGGAAATACACAATACCAGGTGTAGTAGTGTGTACATTTAAATAAAACGAGCTGATTATCTCATTTCCTTAAATTGAATTCCCTGCGCACGCACGCACGCATGTTCTGTGTTATTTTGTTTGTTGATATAGCAACGATAATGGATTCCACACTGCTGTTGGATTTCTGCAGGTACTTCCTGTGTGTGTGTGTGTGTGTGTGTGTGTGTGTGTGAGAGAGAGAGAGAGAGAAACGCGGTTTCTGACATCCATCGTCTCTTCCAGGTCACGGGGAACGGTACGCCCCAGTTTTCCGAAGGCCCTGTGAACTCCGACTTTTCCGGAGTCCTTCAGGTAAAAAGCAAATCTCCGTGTTTGCATGAGGTTTCCCCGGGATCACGGACGTTTACTTTCTGCACAGCGTCGGTGCTCAGAGCGCCGTTATTTTCCCCGTCCACTCAGTTTTGCGTCTTTGACCTCTGATGCCGCCGCAGTTCTCTCGCTATGGGTGAAACGTCTGTTCTTTTTTTTTTTTTTTTGCTTTGCATTTTCGCTTAGATGAATCTGAAGCCGGGATTCAGAAGTGTCAGTATCTCTGCGATAAACACAGCTGTAGGATAGTTTTTTTTTCCTCCTCCCGCTCTATAAGATTATCTAAGGTTTGTAGTGTGTAAATAAATATTACTCATCTTAAAGGTGCAACAGTCAACATTTGACGTTTCTTACTATTAGAAATAATGTGGAAGATTATGTAGAAATGATTAAAAAGTCATAGCTTAAGGAATTGTCTCAGAACAAGTGTATTACGTAGCTGGGGGAAAAAAAAGCGGTTTGGAAACCTGCCTTCCGGTCCGGAACGTGTGTTTGTATTTGGATTGGCCTCTTGTCTGTCATTTTATAGACACGCCCCTTCACATTCTCGGGAAACACTGCATGTTTATGGAGCTGTAATTTGGCTTTCAAGCAGAATGTCCTGATGATTGAACTCTAGTCGAACCATCCTAAGTTCTGAGGGCGGAGCTTTATGTACATGGGTGGAAATGTGGGCGGGTTCAATGAGTTAAAAAAAAAAATCATTCAGATCTTATTCATTGAACTGGTAGAGACCTTAAAGGTGCATTAGGCAAGATTAGTTCTCTAACGGTTAGGTAGGGTTCCATATTTGAATGATTACCACCCACATTCCTGAAGCTCCGCCCCCTGTATCTCAGGTGGCCCATATAATGTTTATAAAAATGACTGACTAGTATTCCAGACCGGAAGTCGGTTTTCCAAACGTGTTTTCCCAGCGACTCAATGAACTTTTGCTAAGGCAACAGCTTAACCCTTTTTTTTTTTTTTTTTTTTTTTTTTTTTTTTTTTTTCTTTTTTCATGTTCTACGTAACTTTCAGATTATTTGTACAAGTAAGTAATACAAACTTGACTCTTGCACCTTTTTAAAATGGCTCTGAGTTGACAGATTTTGTAGTCTCGCTCTGAGACGTTTATTGTTGTAACAGTGTTAAAAACCTCCTCCTGATGAATTTACATGGATAGCAGCTAAGAATACCATGCTCTTCGGTACCTGTTGATACTGTTACTGGTAATAAAATGTGTAACCCGCATCAGGGACGTCACAGCACACCCTCCTTCGCTGTCTCTTCATGTTTCCGCAGTTTAAACGATGGCCCTGAAACGCGCCCACGTGCATGTTCACGCGCTAGGCTTTTTTTTTTTTGTGCCATGTTTAATAAGTTTAAATGAAGTGCATTAGCTCGCTACAGGAGTTAGCTGGGATCGATTGGGGTTGCCATGGAGAGGAGAAGGTTTTGTTTCTGTCTTGTTTTATTGTTTTCATTGCGTCAGAGTGCTTCATCGTCAGCGTCCAATAGTGTCTGATTGTCAAGAACAACATACTACAGAAGCGCTGTTATTTTTACTCACCTAGTGTTTGTTTTGTAGACGGTTCTTCTCCCCTAGGCAGCGTGTTCTGCTAGAGACGAACTCCTCGAGCCTTATTTTTAAGAAGTTTTATCAGGTTACTTGTATCGTAGGAAGGTGCTGTAGTTCCTCCCCCGAGCACAGTTTGCAGAAATCCGTCCAGATCGCTGTTATTTCGTGTCGTCGGTTCGTTAGTCACATAGATACATCAGAACCCATGCATCGCTAATAGCAACAGATATACAGTGAATTTACAACGTACAGTAATTACCTGAGTCACGCTTGATAAACTGAGTGGATTAATGTTATATCTTTCCTTTTTTTTTTTTCTCTCCGTCTGTCTCTCAGACCCCGTTCACGTTCGGCCTGAACCAGAGGGCGCCCTACACCACGGGGGATCGCTGCTTGCTCTGCCGCGGCGAACGCAAAGACACTGTTTCACAGGACTCGGGTCAGAACGGCACGGGCCAGTCGCCCAAATCCTCCAGCGCCCTCCAGCTGCCCCTCTACGTCTGCCCCGACTGCAAACGCACTGTAGAGAAGGACGAGCGGCAGCCCCCCCCCGACCAGACCTCGATGGTACGTCCCAGTCACATCCCGATCCGTTTAGCTCAAGAAGCATGCGACAGTTTAAATAAGAAATAAGAGATGACCTGACTAACTGTATCAGTCTCGCGATGTACCACGATACTCTACATGGACAGTACACACCCTAACATAAATGTGCTCTAGCTTCGGCTGTGTATGAAGCTCAGCATTCAAATCTGTTTGTACTGGGTGGGTTCACATTTACAGTAAATGATTTGTTTGGGAATGTGTGTGGGTGTAAATGATTTATTTATTTATTTATTTTTTGGCTCTTTCTTCCTCACATTACGAGTCAAATGATTGTTTTTCTCTCTCTCCTACGTACGTTAACGTGTTTTGCTCCGTGACCGTTTCCGTTTTCCAGAATGAACGTGTGATGTATAATATCGTCGTTACCGGGAGCCCTGCTTTTCCACACCCTTTTGGAAATAACACGCCGCGGATCGTGCTATTATATCATGCATTACAGTACTTAATAGTTTGTCATGTTATGTAACCCACATAATAGCCGTCCCCCCCCCCCCCCTTATTATTTACCCCAAATATACTTCACTTTCACAAGGTGTACCAGCTGCTGTGCGAGCAGCCTTGTTCACACACACACACACGCTTGCGTATCTTCTGTACATCTGAGGATTAAAAGCGGCGTCCGCTAGATGTCATGTCGGAGCCTAAAAAAAATCCCCGTCCGTCAGGTTTCGAAGTCAGACCGTAATGTTTAGCGATTTCGTGCTCAGAAACGTTGTACAGACTGACCAGCCGCGCTTCTCTTTCAAATGTTCTGCCGTCGTCGTGACCGTTGTCATGATCGGCGTCTCAACTCCAAAACCCTCACCTCACATTCAAAAGTATTTGCTAATGTATAAAATTCCAGAAGATTGGTGCACCGAACAGACCTTTCGGTAGGTTGAAAGAGGGGCTGTTAGTACTCCGTGATCTAGAATAGTAGATAAATATGCGATTTGAGACACAGCGTTAGTCAACGCACATTTTCCTGAAATTTAACCATGTCTGTCTCTCTCTCTCTCTCTCTCTCTCTTTCTTTTCGCAGAGTCAGGACTTTTTGTTACGCATGCCTGTGGGTAATGGTGGATTAAGCCAGGACGCAGCGGGCCCCAATGCTAGGCTAATCGTCGGCGCTCCCACTCTACCAACACCGGACCTCAGCACGCCGCTCTCCACAGACACCGTGTGCGGCTGTGAGGCGTGCAGCGAGAGGAGGTACCGGAGCTTAACAAACACAGCCCCTACCACTTATATACACACACACACACACACACACACACGTCAAACCAAAAGTCAACACCGTGGGGTTACATTCATACCTGTTGTTCCTTTGGCTGTCGTTTATACGATACGCTGTAATATTCAGCATGCAGGATATTATTAGGAGTATAAATCCTACTTCTCAGGAAAAAAACGAATCCTAAACAATCTGAGTAGTTATTATGAATGGGTATTAATGTGTACGTATGCTTTATGTAGCCAGGAAAACACTCGAGGGCGTGCTGTTTAATAGGAAAATAATCCATAACCTTTCTTATTTTTTCATATAACAGCATTTAGCCAGTGATTGTAGTTTAGATTTTATAAATGAAAGCCACATTGCATGTCTTTTTGATCATTTAATCAGTTAATATTGCGGCGCGTCCAGAGAAGTCGTCAATGCATAAATTACAATCACTGGCTAAATGCTGTGATATCAAAAATAAGACGCGTTATGGATTATTTTGCTATAAAACAGCACGCGCCTAAGTGTTTTACTGGCTACGTAAAGCATACGTGCACTGACAAATTATTAATCACTTTTAAATCGACTCTACAATGTAAAGATCAGTGGATAAAGAAACAAAGACTCAATAGACACTGATGTACAGTTAACGATGGCGATTTCTGAAATGTCGATGGTTCCACTCGTCAGGGAGATCACGGCGGAGTCAGAGCGAGAGTCCCAGCAGCTGCAGAATCACTGGTCCGAGGTGCGCTACCTGGTGCGCTGCATCTACCGCCAGACCGGCACGCCGCTGGCCGACGACCAGGACCAGCCTCTGAACCGGGACAAGGAGAGCATGAAGGAGCTGGTGGACAGGTGCTGTCTCTGTCTCAGACGCTTCACTGATGAGGGCTTCACATGTTAGAGGTCATATTAGAGAGCAGAGTGAGATCCCGCGTGGAAATGACCACAACGGAGATAGAAGTCTTGAGTCTACTACAAAGCGCAGGCGTCAGTTTTCCAAATAAATAAATACAATTTTGACCAGATATTTTCTGCACAAAATATCTCTGCGAAGTCGAGTCACTGTTACTTACCCTGAAGTTTTTTTTTTAAATTTTTTTATTTTTTCCCTGTTATAACAGCGTGTTCCAAAGTGTGTTATTCCTTTAATATTACAGCAATTCTCCAACAGTTTCCACATTTTCCCACCACATTTTCTTTTTTTTTCTTTTTTTTATTTCTTTCCATACAAAATAGCCACAGGATCACATGATTGACCGCTCTCTCATTTATTTCTGTGAGAAAGCAGGATTTGGGGATCAGGCGTGTCCCGGCATGGACCTCTTCACGTGGAGGATCACGTCTGCGTTTATTTCTTGTGTGCTGTAAAAGACTACAGGGTTAAACAAGCAAAAAAAAAAAAAGTCATAAAAATTATTTGTAAAAAATATAAAATGAATAGAAATAATTCAGTTATAATAATAATAATAAATAAAATAATGCTTAGAGCCTGCTCATACATGTACAAACATTTAAAAAAAAACCTGACAGCGTTATTAAAACAATGATAAATGCGTAATTTAAAATGGTTAAAAAAAAATGTACTGAGTAGTATTCACTCCTTGTTTGCCCACGTCTACCAAACAGCCGATCGCAAATGATTACAGTCGTGTAGGGTCAGGGTCAGTGATTATTTTTTTCTGAAAGTCGTGCAGTGCGTACTCGACATACGAGATAACAGCAGCGAGCACTGCATGTCATAATGCTTTTTATATTTAACTTCTACAGTAATGACCTTTTGGTAGCCCATACTGTCTCCTTCACCCTGTTCTGTCTCTGCCTCGTCACACTACGGTGTAGTCCTTTAGAAGCAGAGGTTCCGTGCGACTCTTAACACACAGCACAGGTAAATTGAATAGTTTTGGCTTGTTGTTCCCCCCCCCCCCCCCCCCCCTCACCAGGCTGTGTGAGAAGGACCCGTACCAGCTGTACCAGCGGCTGGAGCAGCAGGCCAGGGAATACGTGCTGGAGATGAAGGTTCGGCTCCTGAAGCACCTGTCAGCGGGACCCGAGGGCCCAGGGGCCACTCACGGCCCCCCACAGGCGCACCAGTTCATCTCGCTGCTCCTGGAGGAGTACAGCGCCCTCTGCCAGGCAGCCAGGACCATCAGCAGCTTCCTGCTCACACTGGTCTGTCTTTCTCACACTGTTCAGAGATTAGCTCATGATCATGGCTTTTATCTCTCAAACTGTTTTTTTTATTTTATTTTATTCCCATTAGTTTGTTTAGCTTGTCTAGGCACAGCTTTCTGTACAGCTGCTTTGGGACAGTGTCTGTTGTCATTTAATTGAACGACCAGTTTTGCAGTATATTCATGTTTATTAGGAGTGCCTGTTATCAGGATGCCTGTCTTTAAGAAAGAATGCTTCTGTTTCAATGATAACAATAATTAAAGCTGTGCAGGTGGATTTAGGGAATCATATCCGTGTATGTAATGGAGTGAGGGATTACGTACAATACACACAATACACCGTTGTCTGTGGTCATGATCGTTTGGTACGGCAGCTTTGTGCGTATTGTGTCTGTTTTATAAAAATACATTTGTTATAGACCATACGTGGTGTACTGTTACAGCAGAAATATAAGCGTTTTGATGCTACATCACCATGCCGTCATATTCTTTATATATTAAATTTCTTCTCCTGTTAACTTGGTTTTCAGTCCGCATTAAAAATTGAATGTTATAATGTAATTAGTCATATATTATGAGCTATAGGGGCTATAGACTTTATTTAGACAATATGATTTGTGTTAGACGTTTTGAGTGAGGGTATTTCTTTATCACTCTGGCTGCCGTTGTGCTGCAGGAGAACGAGCACCTTAAGAAGTTCCAGGTGACGTGGGAGCTCCACAACAAGCACCTGTTCGAGAGCTTGGTGTTCTCCGAGCCCATCCTGCACAGCAGCCTGCCGGCTCTCGTCGCCCAGCTCAAGTACGCCCTGCTGACTCACGTTTGTGTTCCTGCAGTCTGCTAGCGTGCGTTCGATTTAAATGACAGTGTCATGCCTTCGTTTCTGCCATGCAGGCAGGGCACAGCGTCCCACGACTCGTACAGCGAGGACATGTACAAGGCGCTGCTGGACAGTCTACACGCCCTCGAGCAGGAGATGAAGGCCGTAGCAGTGGAGTGGATGGAGTGCAGAAAGAGGATAGATGACTACGTGGACGAGCAGGTGGAGCACTTTATCACGTCTCGTTTCTGAGAGGGTGCATAACAGTTTTATTTCTCTTAACAGTGCTGGAGGAGGTGATTTAATGCTGCCTTTGCGCTGTCTTGTAAGCGATAATTTGCAAGTCGTAGTAAGGTCATTTGCCACCTCGGCAGGAGCGAAGTAGGAAAAAAAAAAATCATGGACGTCTCCACGAAAGCATGTCTGTTTGTTTGCTTTGTCCGAGCATGTACAGCTCATTAAAAAGCCACTTTAAGCACACGTTTACAAATAACAGGCCTGAGAGGCTTCTGTTTTACTCCAGTGAACTATTAACATTCATGCAACATTTCGGGGCTGACACTGAAGTACAGCAGCAACAACAGACAATATTGAGTAGCGTTAGCAACAAGCTAGCCAGCTAACGTTTGTGATAACTATAATGTTGATGGTTAGCCTCCCAAAACAGCGATCACTATGGTCAGTGTTACAGATTTAAATAATTAGTATGTCTGTATTTTAGCTGATCCAAAGCCAATACTGTTGTAAACTCACTTCAGAATGTAGAGAAGGGGAGCTTTACCCTGTTCGCAGTGTGAGCGGCCATGTTGCGTTTGACATGGTTGAGAAGACTACCCCACGTTGACGAGTTGAGGGGGTGTTTTCAGTGGCTTTTACAGGTTGCAGGCAGGGAATCACAAGTTGCAGCTTCACCTTAAACATAGCATCAGTCCATATTGACTGCATCATCGTTTGACCTATTTGCCTGATAAACAAATTGCAGGGGGGTCTAACCAGACTGTGTGATATCTAAAAGAGTAATTATCATGATATTTCCTTATTAAAGTATACTGTGATGAATGAACCATAGGAACCATCCGAAGCTATTTGTAGGCTTTGCAGTGGTAACAACGGTAAACGCCCAAGACTCTAAAACACCAAATCTCCGCCCTCATGTCCAAGCACACCAAAGAATCTTTGGCTCTCTAACCTAGCTTTGCAGCCGTGTTAAGGCATGGATCGAGCACTAGTCAGCCGTTA
>CM040977.1:3846975-3892953 GCA_022985145.1 Pangasius djambal | reverse complement strand
TTTTTTTTTTTTTTTTTTTTTAAAGAGTAGGACAGGCCTTCTCTGTAATGTCCTTCAGTCTCTCAGATGTCTTTGAGAATTGAGGTTGTTTTTTTTTTTGGGGACAGGGATTTTGGGAAAGAGTTTGTGCCGGGAGAGAACCACACAGTGGTCTGTTAAAACAAGGCTTGGCTGGTTAGGAAAGACTTTAAGGGGCCGTTTACACGACAACGTTTTCAGCCAAAAATGGGAAA
Source organism: Pangasius djambal (assembly GCA_022985145.1). NCBI lineage: Eukaryota > Metazoa > Chordata > Actinopteri > Siluriformes > Pangasiidae > Pangasius > Pangasius djambal. Next base: position 3,892,720 of record CM040977.1, on the reverse strand, counting down.
CTTCTTACGCGTTTTGCCTGTTCGTTTACACGACAACGGCGCTTTGGGGACTGAAAACGCGTATTTTTGAAAACGGGTTTCAAAGTGCAAGTTTTTTTGAAAACGCCGCCGTTGCCGTCTCCATGTAAACACCCAAAACGGGAATCTTTGAAAACGGTGACGTCACTCGCGTGCGTAGTACGTGTTAGATATGTAGACATGCGCAGTGCGTGTCTATTGTAAAGGCAAGCGCGAACAAACATACACAACAACGGCGGAGTACACGGTAGTGTTGTTGCCGCTCAAGAGTTTGCTAACGCTTCTTCAGCAAAGTGGTACTGTTTACTGACTGTTTAGGTACTGTTTACTAACAAGGTGACAGCGCCAACTACTGGCCTGGCATACGTAATACAGCGTTTTTGGCCATTATCGTGGATATGTGTAAACGCGAATCGTTTTGAAAACGCGCGAGAAAAACTTTTCCGTTTTTGACTACATCGATGTCGTGTAAACGTCGCTTAAGGCCAGAGCTTTTGAAAGTGTTGACAGACATCCTCTTCACAGATGTTCAGAGCTGGGTGCTGGGAAGTGTATTCATGGATGGAGCCCAGGGTCGAGCGGGCATTGTTAGAAACGCCGAGTGTGAATCTGTAACATAGCTAGGTTCTGGGGAGTGTAGCTGTTGTTGGTGGTGTAGGATGTGAATTGGTGGGGGATGAGCGCCTGGTCTTTTCAAATCTGCACTGGAAGTCGTTCTGCCCATTGCCAGGTGGAAGTTTTGAGATTGGGGGTGACGTCTTGTCGTGCTGATGCTGTGAACGTCCTTCCACTCTGCCATAAGGAGTCTGTTCACCCATTCAGAGGAGCTTCTTTTGGCGTTTCATGCCTTTCTTGTACAGAGTCCCGTCCCCGGCACTGCAGGACTGATGGACCAAGGACCAGTAAAAACAGTCCTGCAGCTTGTCTTTGCTCTCCTTGGTTGTGTGACTGAAGGGTTGGCAGATTTTTGGTTGGAATGACGTGGATCAGGGAGTGGTCAGCAAATGGTCCTGTGTATAAATCATATTCTGTATGTGTGTAGGCAGTTTTTGTTTGGCATGCGCATTGTTCAAATCCCCCAGAATAACGAGAATAGAGTGCAGATGGTGTTGCACCGCTATTGTTACCTGATCAGTCAGGTGCCACTGAGCCTCATGTAGGCAATCTTGACACTGACATTGAACAAACACTGCAACTAAAATAACTGATGCAAACTGCGACAGTGAAGTGTAGAAAGATACTGGGTACCAGCAACAAGAATGGCGCTTCCCAGATAAAAAAACCCAGCGTATGCCCCTTGTTTCACTGGATAATCTCACATTGATACCGTGGATTTGTGCCTAATGCTGCATCAATTTACTCTGGAAGTGGGAACTTGGAGCTCGTCATATTTGAGGTAAAAAAAAAATGGGGAAGATGCACAGACGCCTCCATGTTTGTCTTTTGTTAGCAACAAGCTAGCCAGATCACTGTGGGGAGTGGTGTTTTCCTTCTCAGATCAGAGAACTGTAAAGACAGCGTTTTGGATTTAATAAGAGAATATGTCGATTGATCTAAAGCGAATACTTGTATGCACAGTATAACTCATTTAAAGGTAGAATTCCTACTTTGTTTACTCCCGACGCCGTGAGCAGCCGTGTTGATCTGACGTCACTTACTGAACTTAGAGGACCTCTGAGTTTGAGGAGACCATCCCGAGTTCCTAAGTAGGAATTCCGAGTCGAAGGTGTCGTTTTCTTTATCTGGTCAGAGGTAAGGACTCGAGTTATTACGAGCAGTTGAGAACTGCTGCAGTAATCACAGAGACTCCTGTAGTCGTACTGAGCATCCTTTCTGCCACTCTGTGTCCTCATGGATAGCTCCATGTCACGAACCACTCTGGAGGTGAATTCCCGGTAAACACATGGGAATGTGCCGTGTTTTCGCGAAACGGAGAGCAGCAGAGCGGGAAAAGTGAGACCTGGACACTCGGGCAGCCATTATGCGGGATCCGTCTGGGAGGTTATCCGTTTAGTGGGACTATTTGGGAAAAGGTTACAGCTCAGTGGCAGCTTTATAAAGAAAAAGATTGCTCTTTTACTAACAAGGGGAGATTTATACAGCTAGGATCATGGACTGTCTGGCTCATTGGTAGATCATACCAGTTATTTGGAGTGCTGATGCGTGTGGTGCCAGCGTGGCACCGAATTTAAATTTCCCATGAGCGATTTTTGAAGGATTTTTTTGTTTTAACCTCCGGGCTGGGTTTAATTCCTGAATTAGCTGCTTATATCAATATTTACTTACATCTGCCAAACAAAATCCGATATGCTTTTTATCTAATATTTAATTCATTTGCTGTCTCTCTCTCTCTCTCTCTCTCTCTCTCTCTCTCTCTCTCTCTCTCTCTCTGCTTTCCAGTTGCTTTTCAAAGTGGAAGGGCAGAACCTCACAAATCAGCGCACCGAGCCACACAAGTCTCTAATCAGTAAAAATGTACGATTTTCACTGTTTATTCGGCATCGTTTCGTTCATTATTTTTCCTTTTTTTTTTTTTTTTTGTTCCTTCATGAAATTAACCACTTGTTAACTAAATTCGATATCCTCCCTCTCTCATGATAGATGTCTTTACGGACTAAGCAGCGGATGCTTAAAGAAGACGGCGAGATCTTCAAACAGAGAAGGTTCTTTGAGGAGCAGGTACCTCAGTCTCTTTTCATCTACTAAACTCACAAGCCAGAGAGACGCCTTGAGCGGAAAATGAATTATTATTTAAATGTGTTCAATTGTATTTTGGCTGTTTATTTGTAACAGTTCCTACAGAATAGTAAGAAGTCTCTAGCAGGAGACAGCACCTTCACAGACACGGTCAAGCAGATGCTGTCGTCTCGGCTCAGCATTCCAGACTGTCCCAACTGCAACTATCGGAGAAGGTGAAGTAATTAGAGGGTTCACGTGTACGACGTGTCATTAAGCTGAGAAGAACAGAGCCATGTCCGACCTAAAGTGCTCATGGCAGTCTAGGAAACTGTATGGAAGCTTCTCCTGTATTCACGTTTCTAGTTTTTAAGGACATCTTGACCAAAGTGCTGACATTTGAGTGAAATTAAAGATGGCAAAACATGTAAAGCGGTGCTCCAATTGGTAATTGTACACCAGAAAATGTACCTCGGTGGACAAGATAGGACAAAATGCAGGCAGGTCTTATTAGTACTGATAATACAGTGACAGTAAAGAAGTACGTTCTCAAGCTATACTTCATGTTATTAAGATTATTAGGGTGTGAATGTCGGTAATTAACGGAAAAACACAATTTTGACCAAGTGTCACATCAGTTCTAAATGTTTTCTTTCTTTCTTTCTGCCTTTCTTTACCAATACTCCTTGTGTTTTTTGATGTTAAATCAGTTCTTATTATAAATTTTTCATCCATGCATTTCCAAATATGCATCACTAGTATTTCAACGATTTCCCCAAATCTCCTCACACCTAAGTGTCTGTTTGTCTTTTCACCAGGTGCACGTGTGACGATTGCAGCCTCTCTCACATCCTCACGTGCGGTATCATGGACGCCCCCGTGGGGGAGGAGCTTCACCTGAAGCTGCCACTGCAGGCGGAGCCTCCTCGAGACTACCTGTCCGAGGTTCATCCTCCAAGCATGTCTTCAGGAAGCTCCGGCTCTGGCTCCGGATCCGGCTCCGCCTCCAGTTCCCCAATCACCGTCCAGCAGCACCCGCGCCTCCACCTGCCCCAAGACGGAGCACCCACGTTGTGAGTCACATTTTGAGATCGTAGGATCTCAGGAGGAGTAGTTAGCCTTAACCTGCTAGTTCACGGACAAAGTGTTTTATTCCTCTTATACCACAACCATTTACCAATGATTGCAATTTTTAATTTATTGACGAACAGCACATCATGGGTTTTAGCCGTTTGTAGGTGCATGTAAAGTTGTGGAAGGCGAGTTGAGTCGTCCTTGAGGCAAGTTCGTTCCTGTCATGACTTCCTTCGTTCTGTTTAGCGGCAGCGATGACGACGATGACGAAGTGCCTGCGCTGCCATCCATCTACCCCCTGAGCAGGTACGAGGACGCCGGAGTGGTGGCGAGCATGAACGGCCTGCACGCTCAGCTCAACGGAGGAGGAGAGAACACGGCGCTCAAACATGAGGTAGGTCTCCCGCTGAGCGATCTCATTACGGCGTGTTACGTAACAAACAGAACGCCAGCGAAAGGCCTACACTACTCCTGGCACATAATAAACGCAATACCATTTCCATTTGTTCATCAAACAAGAACAGCTGCACATGTACACTTATGAAATATTATGAACATAACCCATTGTTGGTCATTGATCATTCCTCCGGTCATGATGAGGCGAAATGAAAGCAACAGCCACTGGGTGTCCAAATAGGTTTATCACCTTATAGAGCAAAACCGATAAAAATTTCTGAAAGAACACTTGTGTTAATATTTTTACCACGAGGAAGAAAGCGTGCTTCGTTTCTATTACAAAGACTTCTCTCTGACTGGACTGTGGTTAGTGAGTCAATAGTTGCGTTTATATTTATTGATTTGTTCACGCTTGAGTGATTGACAAGCGCTACTGAAAGGAGCACTAACAAATTACGTTACTATGTATGTACTCAGTAATGTAATCTCTTGGAGTACTTCTGATCGAACTGTTGTAACAAAAAAAGTACATAAAAGAAAAAGGAACATATACCTTACTGATTAGTTTGTTTTATTTCCAGAAAGTGCTTCTTTACATGCTGTAATCAAACCCTAAGCAGTTAGAGGTTTGTTACTGCTACCTGTATATTTAGCTAACGGTCGCTTTTAGTCTCCTCACCATCTCCAGAGGTGCCACCTTCTACTGTTTAGCTGTAGCATTTCCGATTTTGGAATCCGTCCGAGATTCTCGTTAGTGTGATATCTCGAGAGTGAGTGGGTGAATGTTTGTAGGATTTGTATAGGAATTATGATCATAACCAGCAGATGAAGTGATTAGATTTTTGGAATTGGTCCAGACAAGGTCAAAGTCACAGCAAGGTCAAGTGTCAGAAATAGTTTGTCTTCACACTTGAAGCATATTTTAAGGGTATTTCTGGCATGCAAATTAGTAACAAGAAGGAGTAGACTTGGTGGTGGTGGAGGCGTCCCCACTGACGCTGCTGCCATTGAGTTCCACTCTGAGCTAAAACATCAGTCATATCACACAAGAATCATTCTCTGTAGGGGGAAGGACATGCTATGTGAAAGACATTTATTTGCTTCCAGCCCCGCTTACTTTCACTTTGTGTCACCTTAATGTAGGTGATCTGTGAATTCATGACCCCTGTCCACTGATGTGCTCTATTCAATTCAATTTTCAGTTCAGTTCTTTTTGTATAGCGCTTTTAACAGTGGACATTGTCACAAAGCAGCTTTACAGAAATAAATACATTCAGGATATAAATTGTAAATGTACGAATTTATGCCTAATGAGGAAGCCAGAGGCGACGGTGGCAAGGGAAAACTCCCTGAGACTTCATGAGGAAGAAACCTTGAGAGGAACCAGGCTCAAAAGGGAACCCATCCTCATCTGGGTGCAACGGATAGTGCGATTATAAATAAATCCCTTCTATTTTTGTGTATTATATGGACAAATAGTGCAATTGTGTAACCAGGAAATTGATTACAGTTGTCACATGAAGTCCCTAGGGTTTTTACGATAAACCTTTTTTTAGGAGTTAGCAGTTAGCTGAGGAGAATCAATCTTTTGCAAGAAAAGACTCTGTAATTATGACAAGGAAGATTCACAAAGGCCAGAGCAGTTTAAGAACACACTGAGTGGTGAAATAACTCACTGACGGCAAAATTATTATTATTGTTTTGTTGTTGTTTTTTTGCGCAGACCTGTTAAAGCCTACAGTAACACAAGACCGAGTTTCTACCAGTTTATCAAAAGGAAATGATCAGGACCTGTCCTTCCTTTTAATATCTGACTGTGAAAAGAGAGCCTGCACATTTCTAGTGTCCTAGAGTACTAGGTCATTTGATTCGTTTTCTCTTTCTCCCTCGTAGTCTCCACGAGGGAGCAGCAGCAGTTCCTCTGAGGGAGATGAGGAGGAAGTGGAGGGCGAGAGCAGCACTCAGCCTGCAGGACAGCAGGGGGAGCTCTCCTGTGGGAAGAGAGACAGTCCTCCTCCTTCCTACACACATACACAGGTAGGGCAAATAATCCGGTGCTCTCAGCAACATGCCCTTGTTATGAGAGTCCACACCGGTGTCTGATGGGCCATTTCATGTCTTAAACCTGTTCAAAGGAGTGTATTATATGTATTTTTCTTCCAAAGACATGAATATGTAGCCATTTAATGCGACTACGTATACTGTATAACCCACCTGAGGGTGTGCTGTTACAGGAAAATAACCAGTGACATGGTGGTGAGATGAAGCGAAGTCACTGTTACCACCCTAACGATGATTATTTTCCTATAACAGCATGTATACAGTGTATGAAGGGTTTTATTCCTCTCATACCACAGCAATTTGTCATCGGTTATCATTTTTTTTTATTAATTAGGGAATGACAACATGCTTTTATCCGTCAGTAGTTGTGTTTAGTGATATCTTGAGTTAGCTCCTTTTTTCTCTCTTGAAGAAAACAAAACTGCAGCTTGTCATGTTACAGAGAAACTGAAAAGCGTCACCTCCTCTGTTCTGGAGTTACAGAAAGCACCGACACTGCGGAATCTTTACTCAACACATCATCTATTCAAAAACCGGTTTATTATTAGTCTTGTGTTATGTGGAACTTCCACTATACAAGTCCCCGTGTAAGTCATTTCTATAGAAAATATAACACACCGGAATGAGCGCGTTAATATAAACCTGGGATTCGCAGCCGCACTACTGTCCGAGCTGCTGTTACAGAATCCGGTAGTGCTGTGCTATAAAACACGTACCGGATATTTGCAATATTTGGGTACAATGTCCAAATGCTTTGATAGTAGCTGTGGCATATAGTTATAAGTAGAGATCTAAATCTAGGTATGTATAAGTGCCAAGAAGGTATCGTAATGAGTGTGTGTGTGGGTTTTGTGTTTCCATATTAAGGTGGAGCAGGTGCAGCACCCGTGCGAGTGTCACGTGTGTAACCAGGGCAGCGCGGACGGCGGGACAGCAGGACTGGGCACCGCCGCTCTGCCTCCACGGCACCTGCACACGCCACCCCATCAGTTCTTTACAGACAAGAGTCCAGCTCACCCTGCGCTCCACCTCTACCCCCACATCCACGGCCACCTGCCCATGCACAACCTGCCCCATCTGCCCCGGCCGCTGCTGCCCACACTGTACTCCAGCCCTCCTCTCACACACAGCAAGGTCAGACGCTCACTTGTAACGCACACACACACACACACTCGGCAGGGGGTCAATAATTTTCTAACCGAATTATCCTCATTTTGTATATTTTATTTGCATTTTAAGTGAAAATGAGGCCAAAATAAGGCCAGTTGACAACTTGAGTGTATCCTTTAAAAGCTAAATACAAGCAGAATTAGGTTCTTAATAAATAAATAAATATGTCTTCAAATATGTATGCAACCAAATAGATAAATCGTACAAAGGGAGCTGATCGTTTAAAGCATCAGCGCCAATAGCAGCTCACTTGTATCACAGCGGATTATGTTTAATTAAGGAGGCCAAAAATTATGATAAATTATCTTGTAACACTCATTGTGTTCTGTAACCATTTATTGACTATCACCTCACACACACACACACACACACACACACACACACAGTAGAAGTGTTCTAAGTGCGTGTGTTCTGCAGCATTGTCCTCTCACTACCAGCAGGTGGTGCTGTTTATCAACGTTTCAGCTCTCTTCAGCAATAAATACTAACATTCTCAGCTGCACCGATATGGAAATTTTCAGGTGCTAAATGAACTGATTCCTTTTAAATCACATGGAAAGAAAGGTGCTGAGAGACAGATAGAGACAGTACTCCTTTGAAGAGTTAATGATTTATGGATAATGTCCTCAAAGGGTTGTAAATGAAACTTTTTTTTTTTTTCTAAAGTAACTGAGAACACTAATTTATTCTTCACATTTCCTTTTTGGGCTTTTCTTTCTTTATTTAGATTTTCTGTTTTTTTTTTTTTCCCTGCTCAAATCGTCACCTTTTATTTATTTAGTTGTTTGTTTTTGTGACTTTTATTATATTTTTGTTCTGTTGAACTTCAGATGTGAGAAATCCACATTGTAAAAATAGTATTTAATATTTTTATTGTTAATATGTTACTAGTGTGTGTGTACATGTGTGTGCTGTAGACTCTCCCGCCAGCGCCAGTATCCAATCACACAGGAGTAAAGCAGCAGCAGCAGCAGGTGTTCAGCCCGGCTCTGCCTGAACACGTGTACCAGAGCTGCTTCAGCGGTGGAGCCGGAGACTGGAGCGCTTCTCTGTCTTGTCCCTCACTCAAGTTCGAGAACCTGTGGGACACACACATGATGAAGAACTGGAACCCGAGCGTACTACTGCAGGAGCCGCTACCTGGTGACTGTCGCCTTTCCCCCCTCACTATATCTCATTTCAGTTACAGCACATAAGCACAGACATGCCTATGAAATGAAATAGCCCTATTCAGACAGCGTTAGTTTTACACAGAGATACGGTGATCCCATTCTTTACAGATGATTCATGGTTCAATAAAGTCTACCTGAGAAAATTCCTGTCCAGCCTTGATAATAGAAGTTCTGTCTAGACTTTGTTTAGCAGATGTTACTTCTAGGATTGTAAAGCATTTTTTTTTTTTCTTTCAGCCGCTGAATAATGTCTTATGTTGTTCAGGATGTGTAGCGTTAGTGTAGTTGTCCTGAAAATAGCTATTAAAATAATCGATTCCTCTCAGAAGACTAGATTAATAGATATCAAAGTGAGCTGAGCATTAGATTTTAATAGATTGTGGAGAAAAAAAGGTCATTGTCGCATTGTTTTAAAATGCCGCAGATTATAAACTGTTCCTTTATGAAATAATCACTACCCACTTACCCACTCTTAAGTATGCTGAGTTTGTGGAGTTTGTCTCTCACTGGCATACCCCTTCTTTCCCTTAGGATTAGACTCCGCCTCCCCTGTGTCTAGCTCCTCATCCCTCCCGGCTCCTGAGGGCAAGGAGAAGAAGAGCATCCCTCAGAAGAAGAAGTGTCTGTTCAATTACCAAGATGCCTTCATGGAGGCAGGTGAGGTGGTGATGGCTACATCATCGGCCATCTCCTCGGTCTCCAGCACCGCCACCACTGTCCAGTCCAGTAACAATCACATCCACGCTTCAGCTAAAAGAGCCGCTGCACTAGGTACATCATCGCTTAAGCAATCATAAGCCTCTGTTTAAGTTGTACTGTGATTTTATTCTTAGCATTTTATGGGTTTTTTTTTTGTCTCAGGTGAAGTATTCCACAGTGTAGTTAAAGAGGACCATATACAGTCCGGCCCCATCGCTCCTAGAAACAGCCCCACCGGTTTGGCATCTCTGCCCCCCTTCAGCAGTGCCACTCACCCCCTTGTCCCCAGCACACATCTCCCCAGCATGGCCACTCAGCCCTTAACAAAGACTGCAGCTCCAGCCCCAGGTTTCCTAGAAGCGCACCAGACGCTGTGTGTGCCCGGCGGGGAGCAGCTGCCCATCCCGGCTGAGGGGCCAGTCAGCGGGCCCAGCAGTGTGTGCAGGTCAGTGTGCCCACCCTGATTCATCTCACCAGTGCCTCATCTGAAATGTGTAAAAAAAAAAAAAAAAAAGTTGTATTATTTCAAAAGCACTGGCGTTATTCTGTATTGCTGTATTAGTAAACTTCAAACTGTAAAAGCTAGGAAATGCCAAAGATTTGAGTTGTAGGGTTTTTGTTACCAACACGACCTAAGAGTACTTTGAAGGGATCGCAGCACTGTTTGCAGCTAGTGAGTTACACGAACCACGTACATACTGTTGCAGTGGCGACTTTGAGCTATAAATTGGAAGGCCAATAGCCTTCGAAAGTGATCGCCACAATTATAATCGTTTTGGATAAAAGTAGCTGCCACATGATTTAAACGTAACGTAAGCAAATGCAAGTTCTTTGATAATTGAAAGACTAAATCTTAAGGTACGCCTAAAGTAAGCAGAGAATAACCAGCGGATTAAACGATGACACTGTGCTGTTTGCATGGCAGTGATCCGGACTGCGAGGGTCACCGGTGTGAGGGAGGCGGAGCCTACGAGCACCAGGCCTATGAAGAGAGTCCGGACGAAGACAGCAGCTCCGAACACAGCTCCTCCACCTCCACCTCCACCAACCAGAAGGAAGGAAAATACTGCGACTGCTGCTACTGTGAATTCTTTGGCCATGGAGGGGTGAGAGAACTAACTTACTCAACCGTAAATGATATTTCGGACGATAATCCCGTGGATTTAACTTGCTGCTTGCACAAAATAACTTATCTTTTTGATTTTATTTTTTTCTTCTTTTTTTTTTTTTAACTTAATAATTTTTTTTTTCCCCGCATGTAGCCCCCCGCAGCTCCAACTAGTAGAAACTATGCCGAGATGCGGGAGAAACTCCGGCTGCGTCTCACCAAGCGTAAAGAGGAACAGCCCAAGAAGGAAGAGCTGGAGCGAGATGGGATGGAGGACCACCGCAAAGTGGAGGATCTACTGCAGTTCATCAACAGCGGCGGCAACAAACCTGCCTCCAGCGCCAAAGCAGCCAAGCGTGCACGCCACAAACAGAAGAAGGTAAAAACAGACCGAAAAATGATGCATGAGTGTTTATCAGCACTCGGGGGCCATTTTATGAGGTCCATCTACCATATAAGGCACTGTATAGGCTGACTATAAGCCATATTTCACTATTCACAGTTTGTTAGCTGGCCTCACTGTTGTGCTGCACAATGAAATCAACACTCCGAGGCAACAGAAATCCAATGAAATGCTAAATAAGTTAAATAAATAAAGTCAATAAAGTATCTATCTATCTATCTATGTAAATCAGTGAAGCAAGACAAAGCATCAGGTTTGGACATGACGGGCCTTAATGAGACTCAAACGCTTGGTGAATAAGTATGATTTAAAAACATCTATTGTGGAGGATGTCCTTATGAAAAAAGGGTAAGCTGTTCCATTGCCTTGCAGTGCAACATGCAACTGAAAAAGCAGCAAAAGCTCACCTTTAATCCTCCAAAACTCAATTTCCATCATTTTTGGTGGAAAATTCTTTCCAGAATTCAGCCACAGCGACATCTGACTGGATTTTCCAGACTGCCGCACAAATAACAAAACAGGAAAGTCGGTCCTGTATTAGACTGGTGGCCAGTGAAGGGCGGTGAGGACAAGATGCCCACCGTCCATATCTACTCAGCAGTGGTCCCATGTTGGTCCTTTAGCAAATTGTGCATAGTGACAGATGAGACACACTCGGTAATTATACACATACAGAGTGCAGGAGGGTAGGTGGAGGCATACTCCCAGAGTGGTGAGTTATATTCCGATTGAATTATTCTGAGCGCATGCCCTCACCTAGCCTTCTGGGCATATGTTCCCACCTGTGTATTCTCCGACTGGCTGGTGATGACATCCTCAAAATGCACTGCTCAGAATAATGTTTGTCACCACTGAGATGATTTGCGTGCGTATGCTTTTCAGCTAGAGGAGAAAGCCCGTCTGGAGGCAGAGGCACGAGAGCGGGAGGTGCAGCAGCAGCAGCTTTTGGAGGCACAGCGGAGGCACCAGGAGGAGGAGGAGGAAGCGCTTAAGCAGGAGCTGCTCCGTCTGAAGGAGATGCAGCAGCTCCACACCTCCTCCATCACCACCAACACATCCACCTCCAAGAAGAAAAAGAGGGAAAGCAAGGCCAAAGAAGCGCCGACAGTAACAGTCAAGCCTGAAACGCCGTCTTCATCACCCGCTCCCACTAACAACCCCCAGCCACTACGCCAGAGTGCACAGAACGTTCTGGAAAACATGCAGAACGGCAAAACGCAGCTGCTACACGGCCTCGTCCGCCTCAAAGAGCCGGTTAAGGAGCCTGTTAAAGAGCCTGTTAAAGAGCCGGCTAAGGAGCCCGTTAAAGAGCCCCTTAAAGAGCTCATACCTCTACCCCAAGCCAAAATTGGCCCATCAAGCCCAAGACGTGGCAAAGAAAAACCTGCTGAAGTCCCGCCCTCTCTGCCTAACGGCACTCTTCCGCACTCAGAACCCACCATGGCCAGGTCCAAATCCAAACAGCAGCCCAACAGCAGCTCCAGAACCAACGGCGAGGCAGGAAAGCGGCCGCTCGACACGCCTCGAGCAACAGAACCCACCTCCAGATCGGCCCCATTGCACACAGAAAGTAAGGTCAAGGCCAGGCCGGCCGAGGCCCAGCTCACTGAAACCAAGAAGGACGAGAGGACGAACGGGAAGAAGCAGCAGAACGGAGTGAAGGAGGAGAGGAGCTCGCCTGTGATGGAGACTCCAGCCGTCGAGCAGAACGGGAAAGCTGTGTCAGCGGAGTCTCCTCAGCCCAAAAACAAGGCCAAGAAGAACAAGAAGAAGAAGGCAGACAAGATGAATAACTCCATAGGTAAGCACAGTACAGATCGCTGCATGCTTATTATCCACCCGTTTCCTGAAAGGCCTTTTCCTGAAAAGCCCTTCCTCTTGCCTTTCCTCTTCATGCGCTAGAATGATTCGACTCTCTGCAGTACTGTGGTCTCACTATCATTGTCCTTCAGTTTGAACAATTTACCCATAACTCGCACAGAGCAATGAAAGCAGTGGCATGAATTCTGTATTCTCAATATTTAGCATTATATAACCGTCTACTAATTTGATTGGTCTAGCACTGTTCCAAGAGGGTTCATATTTCCACTTCCTAGATCAAAAACCGTTACTACAGTAGAGTTAGTGACATCATCGGCGAACGTTACTTTTCAGGAATATAACTTTTGACTTAAAATATGAAAGCTCGTCAGATGAAGACGAAAAGGAAGAAGGGAAGCCACTTTCACCAGAAGCACCTTTAACAGAAATGTACAAATCAGAGCGAGCTAGCCAGCTAGCCGGCGTGCTATAAAGTGAGAGAGGCTTCTTCGGATCTATTTCCACAGCCGTGCGGATATTCAGAATAACCGCACTCTTGCTCGTACCTTTATTTCTTAATTATTAATTATTTGGACAGATAATTCCATTTGCATTCCTACCGTTTTACTCGGAAATATACATGTAATCTCCGGGTTTACATAAAATATCTTTTCTTCATTAATTTATGTATGTTTGTATTTATGTATTTTATTAATTTGTTTTTTTGTATATTTTATAAATTTACTTTTTATTATATTAATACATTTCTTTATTTTTGTGTTAAAATTTATTTTATTACATTTTAGCTTTAATTTTATTTTTTCCTTTCCTTTTTTAAAATTTTTATTTATTTATTTATTTATTTTTATTTTTACTTTTTTGAACCCACCACCGCTCCCCTTCAGGTAGGTCATCTATGACTTATTATGCACATGTGCACATCAAGAAAGAAAAAAAAAAAAAAAAAAGCTTGACATCAGAACAGGAAAGAATAAAATGAAAAGAAGCACAAACTGCAAGCAGATAAACAGGAAACAGTTCCTATATGCAGGAAAATTCTAGAGAGAGAAATAATGAAAGGTTTATATAAACAGAAGGTGTTGGTGTTGGTTTGTTCTGCGTCGTTTACACAGAAGTGCTAACCGGTGTGTTCTTTCCAGATGACGTGTTCCTGCCCAAGGACATTGACCTGGACAGCGTTGATATGGACGAGACCGAGCGCGAGGTGGAATGCTTCAAAAGGTGCGCGTTTCTGTCTCGCGTACGGAATTATTCATTTCAACCACTGATAATAGTTCACGTGGCTTTTATTTTGTTCTCTTCATCTCGGCTCAGGTTCTGCTTGGACTCTGCTAGACAGACAAGACAGAGGCTGTCCATCAACTGGTCCAACTTCAGCTTGAAAAAGGCCACTTTTGCGGCTCACTAACGAGAGAACGAGACGAGATCCTCCTTCAGAGAGTGTCAGGATTCAATCAGCGGTCCTCTCTCTCTCCCTCTCTCTCTCTCTCTCTCTCTCCTCTCCCTCTTTCTCCTCTCACCAGGCTGACTGCTGATCCCAGTGCTGCTACGCTCCAACCAACTGCTCCTCCGACCTACATTACCCACAATGCCTTGCCTTGTCCTTGTCGCTGTATGGTTCCTCAAAAGAATCCAGACACTCAGCTTTTTGCAGTACTTAGGGAGGAGGAGGGGAAAAAAAAAAAGGACAGACAGGAAAAAAAAAAAACCAACCACAAAATGCCACTCTACCGTTCTTGTTTTCTTCTGTTTCGAATATCTCCGAGGTGGCCGTCGCTCCTCCTGTCAGAATCCTTGATGTGAGTTTGGGATGGAGGCCATGTGAAACATCCGAACAAGAAAAAAAAAAAAAAAAATCAGAAGTTGTTAAGAAGTGAAAAAAGAGCCTTTTATTCCCAGTATTTGTGGATGCGAACAGTTTTTGCACTTCATTACAGTTAGCTGAGAAGGGAACGGGACTAGGGCACTTCAGCTCCCTCCCCTTGGCCACTTGGTCCGCACCAGGAAGATGGCTAATACTTGACCGATTGTTCTCGTTGGGTTATTCAGTTCCATTAAACAACTGTTCCGTAAAGTGTTAGGGTATTTTTTTTTTTTTGTTTTTTTTTTTTTTTTTTTTTTTTTTTTTTTTTTTTTTTTTTTTTTTTTTTTTTTTTTTTTTTTTTTTTTTTTGTTCATCCTGTAGCCAGCTTGTATCAGACTACTTTCAGAATCGAATTGAAAGAAAAGAACAATACTCACACTATCGATCTGTTATAGAGTGTATATTGTATTAACACTGAAGCCTGACTGGCTACTTTTTAACATATTGTTAAGTAATATTAAAAATCTTGTCTTTCTTTTTTGAAAGATGGAATACAGTGGAATGGCAGGGCTACGTGTCTGTGTGCTTATTTCCTTTTATGCCTCGTCCTCAAACAGTGATCTGCCCAAGACGAGTTTACACCAGGAGAAAGCGGGGAGCTACTCTGCTAACCAGAAGGGTGAGAGGTTAAACCCTGAAACGGCCGGAGTGCTGCTGTAGCAAGATTAAAAAGGAAAGAGACTTTTTTTTTTTTTTTTTTTTTTTTTTTTTTTTTTTTTTAATATAAAATAAATATAAAGGTTTGCACTGGAGCTCTGTAAATGCAGCCAGTAGTTCCCATTACACCACAGTGCTGTGCAATTCTCGATTCTGATTGGTCAGATAAATTTTCTATATCAGCAGCTCTGACAGTAGCGCTTACAGGGTTTATATTAATGCACTCGTTCTAATACGTTATTGTTTCTATAGTAGCATCTCGTGCGCAGGGGCTTGTATTGCGGACGCACCACATAATCCAATTCTAATAATAAATGGATTATAAAAAGTTTCCCGTGAGGGGACGTTTATTTAATTGACGGAAGGAGTCTCCAGTGTCGGTGCTTTGTAACAGTTGGAGATACAGCTCTACATTTTGAAGTGCTCCGCTACAGGAAAGTCTCCAGGACAGAAGAGCGCGTTTTGCGTTTTCTCTTTTTTTATAGCTGCTGTAACGTATGTAATAACGAAAACAAACTCGTGTGACGGATGTTTCGTAGCATATGTACAGTGTGTAGCTATAAACGGATAAAACGTACAACGTAGTGTTCTTTAAATAAAAAAAAAAGTGAACATATTGTTAAATAAGAGGGAATAAAACACTTCAGGATGTGCTGGTAAAGGAAAATAATCAACTTTGGGGTGGTAACAGTCATTCTAATCACTAATATTCAACCTGTCGTTGATTATTTTCCTAGAACAGCCCACCCCCAGGAGTTCTATTCCTTGCGTCATCGTCAAGCCTTGCCTTCAATCTTTGATAGAAGGGCTGAGGAAACTTGTTATAAACATTGCAGTTGTCCAAGATGGCCGCTTCCATACGACACAGATCACAGCTTATATGGAACCCTGAGTAAGCCTGCGTTTTAAATAAGGCGTGTAAAGAAGACGAGACGTTTCATTAATAACCACGCTACACACATTTCCGTCCTCCGTCACCGTTTCACGAGTAAGCGTTTGGCTCCCGAGGGTCAGGGTGGTACCAGGATGGAAGTGTATTACGTGAGACAACTGTCAGCCGTGTTCACTTCCCTTGTGAGAATCCAGTAGTGTGAGGGGGGAAAATGTAAAACTCACTTCCTTGCAATCACATGCATTTACAGTAGAAACAGGTTTTGGGAAATAAAAGGTGAACATTTCCTCGAACATTTCCTGAACAATGACGTCGGGGGAAAAACAGCTGAATGGATGATTCCAAAGCAGAGCGGATGGTAGAGCTACGCCGCCACGTCACCTCCAGCACCGGATCCACCCAGAAAAACATTCCACAGGGACAGATTTCCGTGAGAGAGAGATGATAATGGGTAATTTTTTTTTAATCGCCACATGACATAAAGGGAAAACTTTAAACGTTTAATCTGCATTCTGCTGTCTTTGATATTGCCAGGTTAGGCTTTCACAGAGGCATGTTTTCTTTTTGTAATTATAGCCGCATTATTACGTAAGCCTGGATTTGCTAAAATGGGCGTGTCCGGTAGTTTGTAAGAAGACAAACTGTCCGAGGCTGCTTATGTAATTGCTGAGCAGTGCTTAGGTAATGCCGATGATCTCACTACTATCTCGGTGTCGTTGAGCAACGGTGTGTTAGATCAGGAAAGCTGCCCATTCCAGGTGAAAAACTTTCCTGCTTGCTAACATTTCATGACCTGAGGAGGGTTTTTTGTGTGTGTGTGTGTGTGTGTGTCTCATCATTTTTCTCCAGTATTCATCAATTCCCACCAGTTCTGGCAAGTGAGCGATAACGTGTCCTTCCGACATTACACATGAAACCATCTGAGAAATTCTGTGCAGGTCTGAGGGGCATCATGGGTGGATTTTTGTTCGGTTCTATACAAAGAAATGTACTGAAAATAATCCCACTCTCATCTCTCAGAAGAGATGGGTTCCCTTTTGACTCGGGCCACTCTCAGGGTTTCTTCCTCATCTCATCTCAGGGAGTTTTTCTTCGCCAATAACTAGAATTAGAGTGAGTAAGCAAAAATCTTTCCCTAAATAAAATACCCGTTTATAAACATCTATCAAGTGTAAGGAGGAAGACGCGAAATCAGCGTGGTCTCACTGGTGTAATTTAGAGTGAGGGTTGAAAATGGATTTGACGTTCGTACCCTTTGGTACGAATTCAGTTTTATTTCTAAAGCGCCTTCAACAACAGACAGCGCAGCTTGACCGAAATCTGGATGGACATTTAGAGCCCTAGTGAGCTAGCAAATTCTAGCTAACTATATTACTAGGGCTACTAATAAAATAAATAATAGACTACTAATAAATAAATGGAGCCCATGTAATTGGTCCAAAGTAAAACAAGGGTAGTGGGAGGAGCTTATACATATCCCAGGATTGGATTGGACCGATGATCTGATTGTGTTTTTTTTTTTTTTTTTTTTTAATATCTTTGCTAGTTTTGTGTAGTAAAATCTTCCCGGAAGCATCTAAAAACATCTTTGACCGGAGTATTACGTAAGGATTGAAACGGTTTCAGGAAAATAATCAATGATGCAGTAATGTGACGTTTCTGGAAGTAAAGCAGAGTTACTGTTAACGCTCAGAAGTTGCTTAATTTCCAATAAAAGCACGTCTGCAAAGTTTCATTCCTCTCATACAGCATTCTGCTAACGAGCACGATCTTGTGTTTATTAAAGAATGACAAGTTGTGGCTTTTTTTTTTTTTATTATTCGTTTCTACTTTATTGCTGTGGAATGTCTGTGAAACTAGTTCGTTCCTGTTATGATTTGTGTTACAAGAAACCAGAAAGTACGCTTCAAAAACCTCAAAGAAAAGGGTGGTGGAAAAGCGCTGACACTGGAGACTCCTTCCATAAATGTGAAATAAACATCTCCTTACAGAAGACTTCAGCCTAACAGCAGTTACACATTCTACTTTCTTAAACAGCATGCCTTCTTGTTTCCGTGAATGAGCTGTTACTATAGAAACGGCTAGGTATTACAGAACGAGCGCGTTAATATAAACCTGGGATTTGCAGCTGCGCTACTCTCAGAGCTGCTGTTACAGAAAATGCATCAATACCTTCCGACCAATCGGATTCGAGAATTCAGCAGCGCTGTAGTGGAAGGAAGTTTAAGCGGTACATTTCTTTTGGACATTCATTTGATGTAAGTGGACAAGCCGTGTCCCGGATGGGTACTGAAATGTCGGCTCTCCGGGAATCGGCGTCATGAACGCCGGAATGTTGGTCATTTGGAAATCGGCTTTGCTTCACTAGGCCCTGATTAGCGCAGAAATGAATCAGGTGGGCTTTTCAGGAATGAAAAGCCTGCAGAACGCTGAGCTCTTGACTAAATGCAGGAGGCTAAGTGAAGAGAAATGAGTTTGCTTTGCCTGTTCATGACTTCATTTTAGTCATGAAGTTCCTCTTTATGATCGGAAAAGGGGACGCAAACTGAGAGGTGATGGGCATGAAGACCCATTGTGACTTTCTGAAACCAGTCTAAGTCAAACTGAAATGCGTGTACAATTTGTATATATATTTTTTTTTTTAACAATTTCAGATTTCACAAGCTGAGGCAGGGAGCTGAAACATGGGCTCACCGAGCTGCTGATTGAGCTACTTCACTTCCGCAGCGCTGCTTGCAAGGTTTTAGGCCATCTTCTTTTTTTTTTTTTTTCTTTTCCTTTTTTTCAATACTTAACCACCTCCAGAGCGCGACCTTTGAAGCTGGGCCTTTTTCCCCCCACTTCACTTCCTGCCATGAGCACTTTCACTTTGTGCTGGAGTGGCTGCCGCCTACGAGACATACAAGACAAAAAAAGACCCGAGGAACTTTTCTTGTTTCCCTGTAGGTTAATTTTTGTCTTCATCCCAACACAAGATTATCTCTTTGACCTTCTGCATAACTGATTGCGTTTTTGTTGTTCTTGATTTTTATTTATTTATTTATTTATATTTATATTTATATATATATATATATATAGTGTGTATATATATACACATATCTCACAATAAAAGTATAAATCACGATAAATATTTATAAAATAAATACATTGGTGTGTGTGTGTATATATATATATATATATATATATATATATATTACACACACACCAGTGTTTGTGTGTGTGTGTATTATTTTTGTCTTTATCTAGGCACAAGGTTATGACCTTTATGACCTGTATTTTAGTGTGTTTTTTTAAAATGTATTTATTTATTTATCCAGACACAAGCTTACTTCTTCGGTACTTTGCATATTTAAGTGTTTTTGTTTTTGTAGCTTCTTTTTTTTTTTTTTTTTTTTTTTTTTTTTTTTTTTTTTTTTTTTTTTTTTTTTTTTTTTTTTTTTTTTTTTTTTTTTTTTTTTTTTTTTTTTTTTTTTTTTTTTTTTTTTTTTTTTTTTTTTTTTTTTTTTTTTTTTTTTTTTTTTTTTTTTTTTTTTTTTTTATATCCCAAACAAGGTTATCTTCTCAGTGTCTCAGTGGTTTAGATATTTTAGTGTTTTTTGTTTGTCATTTTTAACAACTTTATCTCAACATAAGGTCACAAGGTTACCTCCTCCTCTGTGCTTTGCGTGTTTGAGTTGTTTTTGTTTGTTTGAGTTGTTTTTGTTAGTTTTTGTTTTTGTGTTCGTTTGCCTTTTTTTTTTTGTCTTAATTCCACCACAAGGTTATCACTTCAGTGCTTTGCATATTTGATTGTTTGCTTTCCCCCCCTTCTTTTTTGTAGGTTAATTTTTTTTTGTCTTTTCCCCCCAGCACGCGGTGATCTACTCACATTTTTGCATATTTCACAGGGTTTTTTTTTTTTTTTTTTTTTTTTTTAAAACCCTTGATGTGAAGCTTGCCAGTCAGTAGCCTGGTTGTCTGAGTTGCCCCGAAAAATGAGGTCATGGCAGCTTCGTTTCTTTTCTCACTCGGAAGATACCGGATCTGGCTCACTTGTTCGAATTTTGAGAGGAAGTCCACATCACAGTTAATACCAGTAACAATGATGTTGATATATTACCTACTTCCTCTCATGAGTTTTGTTTTAGAGCAGCTTCTGCTTCATAGATGACTGACCCTTTTTTTTATGACCCTAGGAAATGGCAAATTGAGCCATAACGGAAGATTTTGTTATTGTCCTGTCTTTCAGGATGTTTGTACTAGTATCAGTCAGCGTATGATGTCGGGGGTGTTGTGTTTAGGTGAAATGTTTCAGCTCAGTGGTGACGCAATGCTGACATAACTGTAGAATTATGAAATTCGGATGCCGTTGGGCAAGACAGGAACGTTCATTCAGTGCTCGACTGTGAGCTTGGAGTCTGACCTGAGATATGACCTTATGTTCTTGTGTGGACAAGCACTGTGGCTCACAACGTAGGCGTAGTTCTTCTTTCAATAAAATAGCACAAGCTGCTTTCTAAATCTCAAACATTTATTGATCAAATTAGTGGAGTAATAAGGAGGCTGGAAAATAACTGCTGACAAGCTGAAAGACCACATTCACTAACACGGGACACTCGTTCAATAATCGTCACTTACTGCTGTACCCTCTTCTAGTTTGCTGAGCAATCTGAGTGATTAATTTGCTTTTAGTTTTGGGGAAAAAGTTCCCTGGTTCAGCTCTGAACTTGGGTTACTGTCGGTGTTCTCCCAGTCTGGGTTTCCTCAGGGTTCTCCAGTTTCGTCCCGCTATCCAAAAACATGCATGCATGCATGTAGGTACATTTTTGTGTGTGTGTGTGTGTGTGTGTGTGTGATGGACTGGCATCCCTTCCAGGGTGTATTCCCATTTTACACCCAGAGTTCCCGGGATCGACTCGGGATCCACCCTGACCAGGATAACGTGAAATCCAATCAGTCTAATTTCATTAGAAAATATGAATTCACGTGTGAAATGTACACATGGGGTTTCTAAATACTTTTCGCCGTTTTTCATATACAGACTTTTCACACTAGGGTATGTGTCGTGATCATGATGATGATTTATTTTTCCCATAGAGGGCAGCTGGTTTTATTTTTCAGGTGATCCCACATTATTCGCAAGATGGTACACGCGTGCTTCCTTTCAAGACGTAACATGAAATGCGCGTTCACGCGAGCGCATATTACTCGCTCGATAATCGTGTGAAAAACAATCACGCCTGGAATGTAGGTGATTTTGCGACACATTTACTGCGTTCATCCGTTCATTCAACCTCATTAGAAACGTGCTGTATCCTGGTCGAGGTTGCTGTGCTGTAGGTGACTCATTTGTTTATGGTTTTGGAAAAAGAACTACAACTAACTACATTAGAAAATAGCACGGGCGGATACGACCAAAAATAACAGTGGGAGAGTGGGATTAAAATCCGGTCCCGTGCACAAGTCTCGTCTATAGTTTATAATCATTGGAAGGGATCTTTTCATTAAAGAAGGCGCAGGGAAAGCCCCACTGCTGCTCACACTCTCACACAATAGACGTTTGTCTGAGCTGAACGGCAGCAGCGACGTCCTGCTGCGTCCAAAACCAACACGACTAAGTAATGCTAAATCTGCCACATCCTCCAGCAGCAGTGGTTCTCAAAGAGGAGTCCAGGAAGCATGGCCTTTTTTTTTTTTTTCTTTCTTTCTTTTTCCTACTTTGTTCACATATTTATGACCTATGAAAGTTCTTATTAGTTTGGCTTAAATTGAATCCTCAGCAACTCAAAAACAAGTCAGTCTATAAGCCTAGAAAATGTCGAAACAAAACGTCAGCACGGCCCTGATGTGTTCTGTTGGTGGAAATTTCCGGAACACAATAAATTTTCGGCTCCAATAAATAGGCAAAATATCATTATTTCTAGTAATTCTTATTCTACACATTGCACACCTTCGAATCCACAAAGATCCTTGAGATCATCCTGAGTGATGGGGAGTTTGCCGTCTACGTCCCTAGTCTCTGGAACATCTTATCGACGCCTATTAGACACGCCCCCTCCATTTGGAAATTCTAATCTTGTTTTAAATCCTACCCGTACACGCTGGCGTTTGGTGGTAGTCCGAAACATTTGTTGTGCCGGAAGCTAAATTACTTGTACCCGTTTATTTGACGTATAGCAACACCTCTTTAGTCGCCTGGTCTTTTTGCGGAATCGAAAAACACCAGGTGACATTTTTCCTATTTTTAACTGCTCGATTTTGGTGCGTCTGTGTCCACTGTGGCCTCAGCTTCCTGTTCTTAGCTGACAGGAGTGTCGTCTTCTGCTGTTATCACCCGTGCGCCTCAAGGTTCGTCGTGTTGTGAGATGCTTTTCTGCTCACCGCGGTTGCAAAGAGTGATTGTTTGAATTACCGTAACCTTCCTGTTAGCTCGAACCAGTCTGACCTCTGACCCTCTCTCATCAGCAAGACATTTCTGCCCACAGAACTGGATGTGTTTTGTTTTTCGCACCACACTGTGTACAATCTCGAGACTTTTTTTTTTTCATGAATATCAAAGGAGAACAGCAAATACACAAACCAGCATGTCTGGCACCAGCAGTCACTGAGATCACTATTCACTGAAGCTTTGGTGTGAATTTATGCATCGCGTTGCTGCCACATGATTGGCTGATCGGATTATTCCATGAATGATCAAGCGTACAGGTTAATGTTATTGAGATGGTCATTTAATTAGGAGTGGAGTTTTGTCTGGAAGGGGTTCCGTGGCATTGATTTTACAGCTAAAGCCGCTGCAAAATGTTTGAGAACTTCTGATCTACAGCAACACGAATGCAGGGAGCTGTGCTCTTAAATGTGCACTATAGACAAAGCGACGCTTTGGGAATTCCCTTGTTATGGGAAATTCCCATTATTTTCAGCTACACGTCCAATTAAAGGCTGGAGCAATGTCAGCCGCTTGTTTTTCCCGCTTGGAGCGGCGCAGCAGGTAAAAGTAGAGGATTTGTGTGTTTGTGTGGACGTGTTGCCGGTAACAGCTCGTTCTTCATCAGGGAGTTTAGGAAGGGATTTTCCCTTCCAATTGTGGTCAGGATCGGTGGCGTGAAATCAGTTTCTTAGTTGTTTTAATCATACCACTTCACTTGTCTTAAAAGACAAAGAGAAAGAATGAGAGAAATATAAATTTGCATGATGGACATTTTCCCCCTTAAAGGTCTTTACAGAATCATGTGACACTTCCTGACCTAATTATTTCCACAAGAGGGAGGATTGTGGTGTGTGCGCGTGTGCGTGTGCGTGTGTGTGTGTGTGTGTGTGTGTGTGTGTGCGTGTGCGTGCGCGTTTTCTCCCCAGGTCCTACACACACTCCCACAGTAGGGGTGTGTTTTAAAAGAGGTGGAGAATCCCTTTCAGCCCACCATCCTCTTCTTTGAACAGCAGCTCATCTAGGAGAACAATCACAAAGCCCACTCACTCATCACTGAAGCTATTCTTGACTAGCTAGTCATGTGGTGAGCTTACTGTGTGTGTGTGTGTGTGTGTGTGTGTGTGTGTGCAGGTATGCAAATGACACAATTCTCTATACATACACACACATTCGACCAGTGAGAACCAGATCAGGCGAACAAGTGAGATGAGCTGACATCATTTCAAGAGAGTGACATGAGCGAAGCAGTGTGCGAAACTTCAGCTGGAGTTTTCCCTCCTCCTGGTAGCATGTCTGAGCTCGGGGTCTTTCAGGCTCCGTGACGCAGGGGAATGTGTGTGTGTGTGTGTCAGCTCTCTTTGGGGGTCTCAGATGAACTTTAAGGACGGGCTTCTTGGCTGCAAGTGACACTTTAAGTGTTTTTAATGGAAAGTAATTACAGGCCGGCGTTTGTATGTGTGGTTGTTTTTATATCTTAATGGGGACCAACTGTACCCAAAAGGACAGTGTGTGTGTGTGTGTGTGTGTGTGTATACACATGACGTATCATCTCCATCTGGGGGTCTCCGATGAACTTTAAGGACGGGTTTCCCAGCTGCAGATGACACTTGAAATGTTTTTTAATGGAAAGTCACAGTAAAAACAGGACAGAATTTGTGTGCGTGCGCGTAAATCTATGTCATACCACTAGTCCTGTGAGCTCATGAATAATTTATGACCTTCTTTTTATAACTTTCTCGACACATGATGCACGTCATGATATGACTGTAGCTTCTTTTTTTTTGTCTCAATAGATCAGCAAACGTACCGTAAACAAATCTCCGAACTTTTTCCCCCATCTCGGATGTTCTGACCATGATTCTGATGAATCGCAGATGAGAGGTTTGAGAAGTACACAGTCACTCTGCTCAAAACGATGCCAGGCTTCACAAAGAAATAAAAATACACCCCAAAGTAAGTAAGTAACCATGGAGCTATTCAGTATTTCACATCATTTACCATGATGCTGATAAGGCATTGTCTTTTTACCAGCCCTAACCTCTGTGTAAATTTACTTTTACACACACACACACACGTCTGCTTATATACACACTTCTAAATCCACAGTCGTCTGGTCAACTTTAAATAGATGCCACTTTTTTACACTGTTGATTGGAGCAGCTGGGAATCCACTGCAGCTATAGTCAGGAAGGGGCTTTCCAATACACACACACACACAATTTGTCTTATTATCCTTGTAAGGACCTTCCAGGGACATAATTATAAATGCTACTTAATATTCTGCTACACCTAAATCTAACCCTAATTTTACCCTCAGTAACTAAAAGGAAAGATTTTATTTATTTATTTATTTTTAATAAATAAATAAATATACTGCAGCTTTAGTTGTCGTCACAGGGACCAGCCGAATGTCCCCACAAGCCTGGAACTGTCTGATATTCCCGTCCTTGCGGGGATGTCACCAAGCTATTAAAACATGCTCAGAGAAACAGTCATACACTCTTAAACCCCAAAGAAACGAAAGTCCAAATGCTCTCTCTATGACTCTGCCTGCTGTCACATGACCTTACCATCATCATCATCATCATCATCATAACAACACTATTTCTGGGACTCGTCCCCCCCCTTCGCTGGAATTGCTTATTTGACACAAAACACAGTGTATACACTACAGGTAAAATAATCTCGACTCAAGTTCTGAAAATACAAACCTTTTATTACAAAAATAAACCTTTAGACACCGTCACATTCTCTTCCTTATTCTTCCGTTAGCCGCCACCCCCCCCCACCCCCACCAATCCCCCCAATCCCCCCGCCCCCGCAAAGAAAAAGATGATATTTGAAGTCTGTTCTGTTGATATTTTAGCTTCAAACGTGTTGAAATTGTAGGCCGTCTTGTTACACAGACTGAGACTCGACGCTTTCATGTCTCATCTTACCAGGATGTAGGGAACTTCCTTTCTTACTTAGAACTAGAAATGTTTTTTCGACTGTAGAGGCGATCAAATGGCAAGTACCTAACAGTCAAAACGACGCCTCTGGGTCTGACAGTGATCAACGCCTCATGGCAACACTACCACTTACTTCATCTAAGACACATTTTTCGAAGACCTGCGTGTCAGATTACATAAGCGATTAATAACACTGTAAGCCATTCCTGTGCTCTCTACGTCCTTACTTTACATAATAAATCACAATTCAACTTTAAGCCTTAGTCAATTATATATATATATATATATATATGTCCTTACATAATATATACAACACAAACAAAATGATATCAGTTCAGGATATTAAAAAATAGCACCATGACAGTGTAATATATGGATGTTTTATACTTTTATGAAAAGCTTATGTATAATATTTTTAAAAAGTATTGAATGCCATTATTTTACATTAGTTACATTTTTCAAAAAAAAAAAAAAAAATCAGATGAAAGTGCTCTAAGTTCACAAGTCCACAAAAAGACACTCACTGAGGTATATCAAGCAACCGAGTGTGGATTGTAGAAATCTGACTGCTAATTATTATTAATAATAATAATAATAATAATAATAATAAAATTATAATTATAAAAAGCTCAAATAAAATGAGCTTTTTGCACTTGGTACAGAAATCAGTTCAAAACTTGTTTGTTGATTCAACAAGCCAGAAGAAATTTAATTATAAAAAACAAAAAAAAAAACCATATAAATATTAATTATATAATTAAACATCTCATATAAAAAAGAAAAAAAGGAACATATAATCAGTTATAGGGATAGGTCAATACATTTGCAGTACGATGACAGTACGTGTGTAAGAAATAAATCACTAGGGAGTGTGCTGTTGTAGGAAAAGTATCAATAACAGGGTGGTGTGCTGAAGTGCACTTACTGATACCACCGTGAAGCTGAGTACTTTCCAGTTACAGCATGAAGGGCTCTATTCCTCCCCCTCAGCAATTTTCCCAACTCGTATTTATTAATGAACTACACTTTTAATCCGTTTATAGTTACATTTAATGTCGTGGAACGTCCGTGAAACAACTTCTTGTAATCGCTTACGTTATAGCAGCTATAAACAGTCGTTCCCTCGCCAGCTCCTCTTCTTTTTTTTTTTTTTTAAACCCCCCCTCTCTCTTGCAGCTAATAAGTCAAAAGTACGCAGGCTGTCATGTTAAAGAGAAACCACAAAACCCGAGCTCCTCTGTCCATGTCGCAAAACTTACAGCTTCACCTCTGACTGTTGCAACGAGCTGACACTGGAGACTCCTTCCATAAATGTTCAGTAAACGAATCCTCATGCAGGGTTTTTTTTTTTTTTTTTGAATGACGTGACAACGTTGCTATGGTAACAGAACGTCAGAATGAGCGCATGACTAGAAACCTGTGATTTGTCCGACAGACAGCGCAGAAAATTAATCAGCACCTTTCAACCAATCAGAATCAGGAATTCACCAGTGCTGTGGGATAAATATATACGTGTCTCTGTGCTCTGCAACTCTGTGGACCCGATGACTAATGAGTCTATGAATCAGGAATGACCCATTTTAAGTCAGAGGTCATTTTCTCCGAGCATTCTTGTTTCGATTCCTGTTCAAGAGTTGTAATAAATCCCTAAAATGGCTGATAAAAAAAAAAAAAAAAGTCCAGTCTGAGTATTTACTCCCATCCAGACGTGAAGGTCGTACAACTTGGCTGTAACTTTGTTCAAGCAACAAAAAAAAAAAGTTTGTTGTCCCAGTGTTTGTTCTTACTCCATATTTGTACCTTTACACGCCTTCCACACACTTCTGTAGTGCATCTTGTCTTGTGTGAACGTGAAATGTGCAGAGTTCAGAGTCTAGCGCATTGATGGCAGTGGTTCAGGTACTCGTCCGTGCGATTTTCATCGTACATGGTGAGGCATAGCGGGCACTGGAGCTCGGACGCACCGGACGCTGCTAACGGAGCGTTCGGCCGCCTGGCGCTTGAGTCCGGGGGGCTGTTCCGCAATAGCGGCTCGACTGATTCAGTCTGCTTACGGCCTGCTTTCTTTAAGGTGGAGAGGATCCGCCGTGTTGGAGCAGCTTCTCTGGAATTCTGGGTAATAAACGTATAAAAATAATTGTAAGTGCAAATACAGGAAATACGAGTAGACATGTAGTGTAATAATACTACCTACTAAGTGTACTAATAACCTTAATAAGGATCTCCTTTGCTTTGATCACAAGACCTCTTATATTCAGACTGTAAGATTATTAGACTTGCAAAAATGCTTACATTATCTTAACGTCATGTTACAGTGTTTTCAGTGGGGAAGATGCTGACTGACTTGCCTGCCCGCGGATCTGCAGCTGCAGACGCCCCACTTCGTCCTGCAGGTCGAGGATTTTGCTCTGAGCCCGCTCCCTGTCCGCTCTCTCTGACTTAAAGTCTTCGATGTAAGCCAGGACCTGGAGAAAGACAGTGAGATGTGGAATTTCAGCTCCATAATCAAACCAAACCCATTCTAGTGGTTAGTAAATATTAGATGTAATCAAACATCCTAAAGGAACCGGATGTATGTGTATAGACTTTAAGTCATATATTCTATATTTCCAGTATATACTATATATATGCAGTTTATACTAATACAGGCCCAATGATCCTCTGAATAGGGGTGGTGATGACGAGCCCCAAGCAACAAACAAACAAACAAACAGCTGTTTATCATGTCACCCAGTCCTATGCCACTGTTAGGCAGCTGAATAAGACCTTTGACCCTCAACAGCTCAGATGATTTGGATTACATGGAACATACAGATGTTAAAACGTGCAGTGTTTAGAGAACATGTTTTCCTAATGACCTGCTGTTCCAGCATCTGTATGTGCTCCTTGTTTCTCTGCATGTGATCATCTCTCTCTCGGCTCAGCCTGTCGCACTCCAGCATCTTCTCCTCCAGCAGTCCGTTGAGGCGGTTGATCTCCTGCTGGTACAGAGTCATGGTTCCTGCCGACGCCCCGCTGCTGGACTCCTTCAGCTTCTGACACAAGCCCCTGACATACTCCTCCCTGCTCAGGTCATACTTCTGCCACTTCGAGTTCAGGTTTTCCACCTGGGGCAGGAATGGAAGCAGAGCAAAGCTTTAGAGGAATGACAGGAAAGACACTTTCCAAAGCACAGGCCTGAAATGTAAAGGTAGCGTTACGCTCTTACGTATGCCACTCTGTTTTTGAGCTGCTGGTTCTCCTCCTGTAACTTATCGATTATGCCGTTCAGTCGAGAGGTCTCGGAGGATTCGGTCACCTGACAAGAGGGGAAAAAAAGGATTTAAATGGAGCATCACAAAAGTATATTATTTGTTATATAATATAACAATTATTATAGATTATATAATATATAATATAATGCTTCATATTATTCTGTTATATTTTTAGATTATATAGAAATGCAGTTGTGAAATCTATTTTAAAACACCCAGAATATTTTAAATTCAGCTGAAACTATTATTTCCATTATAAATGATCTTAAATAAATCTTTTTTTTTTGAAAATTGTGTGCTTGAGGATGCACGTGACAGGTGTGGATGAATATACAGTAAGTAGGTAAGTAAGTCAGTCAGTCAGTAAATAAACAAATGAATAAATAAGCCAATAAATAAGCAAATATACACCGTTTATTTCTTATATTTTATGTATTACTTTTTTTTTTCCATGTCCATAAATCAATTAAGAAATGATTCTGAACCTTTTTACATTTTAATAGAATCAAAATAAAAACAAAATTCAAAGTCAGGTTAAAACGAGTCCATATGCAACACCTCCCCATTTCCCCACCCCATACACACCTCATTGACCTGGGTCTTATGCTCCGCAATGGCCGGCAGGTTCTTCTGCTTCTCCAGCCTTCCCAGTAGCTCCTCACACACTCGAACCGTGGCTCCCAGCTGCCCCCTGAGCTGCTCTGCCTCGTCAGCCAGCGAGTTGCACAGGACATCCCGGGTGGCCTGCTCCCGGTCGCGTGCTGCCAGGCTGGCTCGCAGGCGCTGGATCTCGTGCTCCTTCTCGTGCTCGGGCCACTCCAGCATCTGCTCCTTCTCCCTCAGCTTCTGCTGCAGGCTCTGGATCTCCTGTAAGAAGTAGCAGAATTAGACTACATTACCCACAATGCTTAGTGCTGGAGGTTCAGGTGGGAATCCTGATGAGATACGACACAGTTTCTATACGACACTGTACCATTAAGACGTGATGGAAGGTTGCAAGTTCAAATCCCAGCATTGCCAAGCTGCCACTTTTAGTCTTTGAGCAAGATCCTTAATCCTCAACTGTCCAGACAAATCCTTGTTTTGGATATAAATGTGCAAGTGTGCAAATGTAAACGCACTATTAGTGTATCTTTTAATTCAGAAGATGTAAAGATGTGGTGTACCTTTAGAGTAAAGTTTTTAAATGGGACATCAGTGATCCTTAAGATCCAGTTATGAACCTTAAAGTATTTTTTTCATGGTAAGGTTTCGTGGTAAAATATACACGATAACAGTATAAAACATGTACCTTTGATGATTCCACCAGAGACAAGGAACAGCAGGTAGCTACAGTGTGTAACTCTATGAGTGTGTGTGATAATGGTGTAGGGTAGCCTGGGTGTTGCTTTCATGAAGAAGAAGAAGAAGAAGAAGAAGAAGAAGAAGAAAAGTTCTAGATGTGTTCATGGATGGATTTAAGCTGCAGTAGAGTAGTAAACTGCTACAGAAAGGAGGTTACTCACTCTTTTGCTAGTTTCCAGCTTCTGGCTTGAGTCCACTTCTGCCTCTTTCAGCTTCTGCTTCAGTCTGAAGTTTTCTCTACACAAACTCTCCACTAGAGACTTGGAAGGTCCAACCAAACACGGTTCTTCTCCCTCAACCATCACACACGTCCTCTCATACTTAGCCAGCCTGGCTTTTAATTCAGCTATAATTCCGTCTCGGGATGAAATCTGTTTGCCTAAGTTAACAATCTCCTGCTGGGTTTCGTGATAAAAAGTGTTCAAAGTGGCGCAACTCCGCACTTTCGTCACGTCGTCGTCCATCTTTAAATGTCCTCCTCTTTCTTCTTTTTTCTTTCAAAATGGCCGTTTTTAGCCTGTACCTGTTCTTCACTCCATAAATGTGTACTGTTTCTCCTCAGGTCGGTGTCGACGGGCTCCTGACTTTGTAAAGAGAAGCAGAGAAGCGGCGAGGTTTTCAGGCTGGAAATGGTGCTGGCCGTGCGGGGATTTCCTGAGGGACTTCCCCCTCCGCCATCACACCACCACGGCGCTTGTACTTCACTCCCAGCCGCCAGCTTCTCTACACATGACAGCTCGGTTTTTTACGCGGCTGAATGTACAGCTCTTCCGCTAACTGTCGAGTCACAGATTTGGACTTTACTTTCTACGTTTGCAGGCACATTTCCTCTTCCCTGTTCGAGGCTTGCTCCACAGCTGCCACTTCTACACTTACTGCAGTTCAACACAAGTTCAAGTGTAAAAGAAGAGACTGGGACTGAAGGAAAGCTCTAGTTAAACCAGTCTGTAGTTTCCTCCATATTTTCACCTTTTCATTTCAGTTTAATCATTTCTAAAAATCCATTTATTATACAGTCATTTCTAATGAGGCCCTTCATTTACCTCAGAACCTGACAGCTGAATGTTTCCTTCACTCACACTGCTGAGCTCCAAAACAGCTAATTAAAGCCAAATTTATTCTGTCTCTCTGTCTCTATCTATCTATCTATCTATCTATCTATCTATCTATCTATCTGTCTGTCTGTCTGTCTGTCTGTCTGTCTCTCTATCTATCCATCTGTCTGTCTCTACCTATCCATCTGTCCATCTATCTATCTATCTATCTATCTATCTATCTATCTATCTATCTATCTGTGTCAATATATTTGTCTATCTGTCTGTCTGCCTGCCTGCCTTTCTGTCTCTATCTATCCATCTGTCTGTCTATCTATCTGTCTATCTATCTATCTATCTATCTATCTATCTATCTATCTATCTATCTGTGTGTCTGTCTCTATCTATCTGTCTGTCTGTCTGTCTGTCTGTCTGTGTCAATATATTTGTCTGTCTGTCTATCTATCTATCTATCTATCTATCTATCTGTATGTCTGTATGTCTGTCTGTCTGTGTCTGTCTATCTATCTATCTATCTATCTATCTATCTATCTATCTATCTGTCTGTCTGTCTGTCTGTCTGTCTGTGTCAATATATTTGTCTGTCTATCTATCTATCTATCTATCTATCTATCTATCTATCTATCTATCTATCTATCTATCTGTATGTCTGTCTGTCTGTGTCTATCTATCTATCTATCTATCTATCTATCTATCTATCTATCTATCTATCTATCTATCTATCTATCTATGTCTGAACTACAATTTACTAGCTAGTCCTGCCATGCAAACCTCCTTTTTAAGAAGGGTCTAGTCTAGTAGTTTAATAGGTTTTGTTCATTTCAGTTCACTCACATTAAACAGTGATGTGTGATATCTAAAAAGGCAGCTGCCCTTTATTTACCTCAAAACCTGACACTATTTTTTTCTACCCTGCAAACCAAGTCTTATCATGTGATTTCTAGACCTTTAACAAGTAAGCCATCTTCCACTTGCCTCAAAACCCAACACTAACAGCTGTGTGTTTTCTTCACAGAGATTCCTGAGGTAGAAAAACAGCTATTTAAAGCCCCAGTGTGTGACATTATATTGCTACCAGTTTTATTATAGCTGTAAAAATCCATCCATCCATACATCCATCACACATCCCATTCCAAATGTAGTCCCCCTTTTACTGTTATAATAATCTCTACTCTTCTGGGAAAGCTTTCCACTAGATTTTGGCAGTCGGCGTTCCAGTTTATCCCAAAGGTGTTCAGTAGGGTTGAGGTCAGGGCTCTACAGGCCACCTGAGTTCTTCCACATCAACCTCGGCAAACATCACCTTGTCTATTTGTCTGTCTATCTGAACTACAATTTGCTAGCTAGTTCTGTCCTTCAAACCTCTTTTTAAGACCAGTCTAGTCTAGTAGGTTAATAGATTTTTAAAAAAATTTAGTTTACTCATATCAAACAGTGATCTGTGATATCGACTTTCAACAAGTCACTTGTCTCCAACTAGGCTCAAAGATTTTCTTTAAAGAGATGAGCTACA
Organism: Pangasius djambal; assembly: GCA_022985145.1. Taxonomy (NCBI): domain Eukaryota; kingdom Metazoa; phylum Chordata; class Actinopteri; order Siluriformes; family Pangasiidae; genus Pangasius; species Pangasius djambal. Next base: position 3,860,186 of record CM040977.1, on the reverse strand, counting down.
ACAACAGTAACAACGACAAACAGGACACAGTTTCCCAGCCCTATTCCTGTCCAGTAACAGTATTTTCCCTGTTGCAACACATCTGATGAAACTCGTCAGCTAATTATCAGCCCTTTCTGAGTCGAAGTGGGTGTGTTAACGCAGGAAAAAACAAAAATGTGCAAGACGTGGGGTTCTCCAGGACCAGGGTTGGGAACATGTGTGTGACTTGTGCAGCCATCAGTTTTATTAGATCTGTAAAAAACTAATCAGAGAGAGTAATCAAGAGCCCCAAAGACTGTTTTAGTCCTTAGCATGGATGTTAAATAAATAAATAAATAAATAAATAAATAAATAAATAAGTAAATAAATAAAGGTTAAAATCCAGGTCCCTAACCTCACTCTGACCTTTGTATAAAAAAGTGTAGCTTTTTTTTTTTTTTTAACTTTTAAATTCTTCACTACATTTAAGTGAAAGTATCATTTTAGCCTGCGACTTTCACTTTTAATTGAATTTTGCTTTCGCTTGTGTACTCGTTTGGTATAAGAGAAACTATAAAGTGTTAAAAGTGTCAAAATCTTACTCAATCATAAGTAGAAGTTCTTGCTACTTTTTTCTGTGATCGTGGGATAAACTGACCCTTTCTTCTAATCTGTGATAACACTGTCAAATTATTCAGATATGAATCAGCTGATTCATTTTTGGTGACGTTATTCAAAGACACAGTCAGCGCAGGTCACAGAGAGCATGAGAAAAGAAAACTGAAAAAATGCAATGTTCTCAAACTCAGGGAAACAGGGTTGGCCTGGAAATCACAAAACTGGTTATGTGATATCAACTCAAAGTATCATATTTACACCTTTAATATTCTTCCTTATAACATCTTATTTTAGAGTTCTGTATTCAGCACTATGATTGTGTTTCTTTTTTTTTTTTTCCTATTAAAGGTAGAATCCTCTTCTACTGTCTGTTTCTCCTCTTCATCTGTCCATTTATTAGGTAAGGATTAATACCCTTGGGGGTGTGCTGTTTTAGAAAACTTATCAACACTAGGGCGGCGTGATGCGGCCCAGCATCAAGCACGGTTTCTGTTCCCACTCTGAAGTAGACTCTTTTTCAATAACGGCATGTCCAGGGGTGTTTTATTCCTCTTATACCACAGCAAATTGCCAAAGACTACATTTTTAAAAATGAATTAAATAACTTTTTTTTAAAAATCAATTTATAGTCCCATTTAATTTTGTATCACTTACATTGTAGTCATTTCCTCACCAGCTGCTCTTTGTCTCTTACTTGAAGTTAATCAGGGAAAAAAAAAAAAACCCAGCTTGTCATGTTACTTCTGTCCTGTAGACAAGTTTTCCGTCAACCGACAGGCGGAAAAGTTACAGCTTTACCTCTGACTTACACAAAGCACTGAAACAGGGGACTTCTTTCAAAAACCCTTAATAAGCTTCTTAATAAATAAACTTCATCACATCAGCAGTTACACACGTTTTTACTCTTTTCACGTGGAGCACCCACTTCACAAGTCCCTGTGTGTTAACTGCTACTATAGAAATGATGACATATTAGAAGAACGAGTGCATTAATATAAACCCTGCAGAGCTGCTGTACTAGAAAATTAATCAAGCAATCAGAATTCACCAGCACTGTGGTAGAGTGACATTTATTAAAAGCGTGATGTTTTCACCTTGTTTGTCTAGACCTGAGAGGACATGCAGTTTCTCAGGCCCCTGCACTGCAATTTAAAATTTTCCCCTTTTTAAAACACTCCGTTAATGATCAAACAAGTCGACTTTGGTGTGTTAACAGTGGGAAAAACAGCTCTGTGAGGTACGGGGAGCTCCCTGGGCTGCAGCTGAGAACCACGGCTTTACATAATAGCCCCGTAATGCCTTTCATTATCTTGAATCACACGATGTCTAGACTGTAAATGACGCTAGCGTTTACTCCACTATCTGAAGACTGTCCTATAAAACAGTCATTTAAAATCTAGCGTAATTAGCAAACTTAGAGTGGCTGCATCACAGCTTTTTATATCGACAGAGGACCTTTATGCTTTATTTGTAAAACACACAATGGTGAAATTTCAGAAAGTCCCTCTGAAGTCAGGGAAATTATGTCTGCATGAGTTCATTAGCTTTGCTACCACCTTCTGGTAGGTTCCGGAAACGTGTACCAAAAATACTAAAAATACTTAAAAAAAAAAAAAAAAAAAATCTCTCTCCTCCAAATTTGCCATGTTTGGTATTTGTTTTCTTCTTTATTTTGAAAATTACAGCTGATTTTTAATTGACTGTTATAAATATGGTGTATTATTTTTAAACTGTGAATTCTTTTTTTTTTCCCCTTCCCCCACCGGCTACACAGACTAGAGGCTCTGCTTCTGGAGACCTACTTAATTAAAGTTCACGTTTTGGCCTCTGATTTTTAGAGGATGTACTTCTACATTTAGGGTCCTGGTGAACAGCTCAGAAAATATCCTTTACACTTTTTTGCAGATTATATGAGAATTGTTTTTCATAATCCATCATATGAGACATTTGAAAATTGTAGTTGGAATATTTTTGGTGGGTATTTATGTGTTTGTCTGTGGAGTGGGGCATCTAGAGGGCATTTCATCTCATTTTCTTGAATGTAGGGGAGCCTATAGGGCACTGAATCACATATTTTCCACTGGAAGGGCACCCTGCACGGCACTTCGTCACATTTCTTGTCGTTTTCTCACACATAGCTGCACCCTAGAGGTCATTTCATCACGTTTTCTCACAAGTAGTTGCACCATAGAGCGCATTTCTTCACGTTTTCTCACACATAGCTGCACCCTACAGGGCATTTAATCATGTTTTTTCCATTTCAAACGCAGCCATTAGGGCACTTCATTCCTTTTTCACCACTGCAAGGGCACCCTTGAGGGCACCTTTGCAATGGTTTTCCAACCATGGGGGCTCCAGTGGTGGACAATCACTCCCATGCCACCTTCTGCCCCACTCCTGTCGAACCCCTGGTCCACCAGAGCTGACGTGTCCAAATTTCTGTCTATGTGGCTTGAATAATTTAAAATTGTGTTAATTTTTCCTTGTCACCATGTTGAATGATTCACCCACATTTCATTTTTAACATCCTGAAATACATTTTTCTATTTTAAAAATATTTTTGTAATTTCTTTCCTTTTTGTTTTTAATTGTTGTCTTCTAGCAGGATGAACCCACATTTCATTTTTAACATCCTGGAATGCATTTCTTTCTTTTTGTAATATATTTTCCTTAATTTAATTGTTGTTTTGTTGCAAACGTTCGTCGTGTTGAGGTTTTTTCTTAGTTGGTATAGTACGTCACTCTGGAAGTACAGAGAAGTGAAATGGTATAATTCAGATTTGAGGGATGTTGGCTGGGATCCTCTCTGCTGACCGCATGATGTCCTGCCATTTAACCTTCTCTTTTGTGGTGGTTGAGCCGATCCAGACAGTAAAATTACTAACCACTGTCTCAGTGGTGGAGAGGCAGAGCATGGCAGTGTACTAATTGAGCTAACGAAGAGCTTCATAATGAGCAGTGCAGTGTTGCAGCTCTTGAGGACGAGTTTGAGCAGCACTGATATAAACATAATGAATATTCAGCTCAGTCTAAGGAGGAACACACAGGCTAGAAACAGCTTATTTATTCCCATCATGCACTGCAGTGGCTTGTTTCGCTAATGAGATACCTGAAGCTGAGGGTTTGGCAGCAGTGGTACGTTAAACTAAAACATCAGAACAGAAAAAAATTGTGAACTGAAATAAGCTTTAAGTAAAATATATGAGCAATATTTGTATTTTCTAGTATCGTACTGCAGCTGTTCAACTTTTGTCATAAGAAAAGGCTCCAAATGTACCATGAGTACATGATCTAGACTAGCTTTGCTAATCAAAACTGTTAACAGTGATTCCCAGGATGCACTTCATAGTTTGATGACTTTGTAGCTTTAGATTCCTGTTCTTGGCTGATAGTGGAACCCGCTGTGGTCTTCTGCTCTTGCTTCAAGGTTCGATTTGTTGTGCATTCTGAGATGCTTTCCTGCTCACCATGTTTGTAAAGAGTTGTTATTCGAGTTACTGTAGCCTTCCTGTCAGCTCGAACCAGTTTGACCATCCTCCTCTGACCCTATCTCATCAAGGAGACATTTCCACATGAAGAGCTGGATTAAATTTTTTTTCTTTTGCACCATTCTGTGCAAAGTCTAGAGACTGATTTGGGTTTAAAATCCCAGGAGATCAGCAGTCTCTGAAATACTCGCACCAGCAGCAGCAACCACACCATGGTCAAAGTCACTGAGATCACATCTGGTGACCTATATACATAATATCTGTAGTAATTACTGAATGATATGCTTCAAGATGAATAATTAAATAATAATCCAGGACTTTATGGAAATAAAACTAAGCTTAAAACCCTGCCTGGTGTAAAGTGTCCCTGGGAAAATGGAGCTGGTATAACAGTAAACCAACCCTGATCAATTCAAATAAGTAATGGTTCATTTCTGGTCCATGACAGCAATGAAATCATCTGAAAAGTTTACAGCTGGGACCTAAACCTAGAATTATCTCCTATCTGGTACACAAGTATTATATTATCTTTAAAAATACAAATAAAGCTCACAATTTTCATACACATTTCATTTGCTGACTAAAAGAACACTGTGACTTTCACAGGTGAACTGAATTTAAAGAGTTAATGACTGTTTTTATTTTTTTGTTTTTTGTTTTTTTTAGGTTTAAGGCGTATTTTGAAATGGTGGAGTCTTTTAAAGGATTACGACTAAGGAACCTGTCATTTAAGGATCATAATGATGCTTACTGTTGCAGCTCTTGAGGTCTGAGCGGAGGTAAAGAGTGAAAGCACACATTTTACCACATCCTAACCCACACCAAGGTTGAATAAACACAAACACACACAGTCACAAGCACTGCTCAGAAAGATGGACATGACTGATACACACATACACACAAATGACCAAATAATATGAACGTTTTTCATTTACGCAAGAAATATAGTATTCAAGAAAATTTGGGGAAAAAACATTCGCATCTAGCGAGAACTACTGCGTTTGTGTAAATTTGCGTATAAGGAGATTCACTAATTTGAACCTCGACTGATCGGCTTCAAGTCGATGAAGTACTGTGTTTTTACATATGGATTATGCTATCGAGTCATTCAGTATTAAATCACTGAAAGCAAATTGGAATCAATAATTAACACACACACACACACACACACACACACACACATCCAGAGGCTGACATTTTGTATAAATGTTTGTAATGTTTACATTGTACTCTATAATGCCAGATTTTTTTTTCCTTGTTAAAAATAAGTAATAAATACTATTCATTTAATAATTCACACTGATAATAATGCTTATTTTATTTTATTTTATTTTATTTTATAGGGCTGAATGTGCGAAATAAAACTGAAGTACAATAAATAAATAAAAGGGCAAATAATATTTTATCTAATTTTATGTTATAGGGCTGTGTGTTTTAAAATAGAATTTAAGTATAATAAATAAATAATGATGTGTATTTTATTTTATTTTATTGGGATGTGTGTGCGAAATAAAATTCAAGTACAATAAATGTAAGGCATATTTTATTCGATTTTATTTTATTCCATAGGTTTGCATGTAAAATAAAATTCAAAGTAGAATAAATAAGTCGATTTATTACAGACGTATAAAATTAAAAGATACTTTATGCAAATAAGGAGAGTACTTGCACGGTTACATTCAAACATTTTAAAGCGGGAAAAAACAAAACAATGGAGAAGTTACAGAAGGAAAGGAACTGAGAGCTGACGATGCAGTGAGAACTTCCTTTATATTCTTTAAGTGTAGCGTATTTGAATGAGTTTATGTAATATGTAATCATCTAAAGAATGTTCAGAAGAAACTTTCTGAGACCGCATCTATAAGATTCTTTAGTGTAGGTTTAATCAGAGGCTAAATATCAGTTACAACATGCTACAGACTCTCCAGCACTGAGGTATAACATAATTAATTATATATTATGAGCCTCAATAATAACCCAGTATCCTTATTCATGATGCACACAGCAAATATCCTCTAACATACATAGCTTTTAATGCAGATTATATTTTATATAGAAACATTATTCTTTGGTTTTTCATAAATAGGTCTTTATTCCTTTATTTATCAGGTTGATATTTCTCTCCAGGGATTTCCACACTGCACATTTCAGGGCAGAGTCGCTACCACTAGCTGTAATAATAATAATAATCAGAATATCAGCATGCATTCGGTCATCTCTTAAATGCGACCTCGTGCTCGGTGCTGTCAGGCACGCGGAAGCCGTTAAACGGGTCGCTGGCTCCGTCGTCTCCGATGTTCTGGAGGATGTACTCGTCGCTGTCGCAGTCCTGGCTGTCGGCTCCAGGCTGACACTCGTTTGAGTGACTCTGTTTGCTTTCAGTGCTCTCGGTGGACTTGGTGGACTCAGTGGACTCGTGACTCTCGCTGCTGGAGCTGTTGCTGCTTTTCATGGCGCTGTTCTCATTGCTGTCGATCGTCGATTTGCTCTCGACGCTGTTGCTCTCGCTGCTCTCGCTGCTCTCGCTGCTGCTGTCAGACGCTTTCTGCTGATTTTCTTTCGACTCATTGCTCTCACTGCTGCTGCTGTTGGAGTTTTTCTCTTGGCTCTCGATAGACTCGCTGCTTTCGCTGCTCTCGCTGCTGCTGCTGCTGTTGGAGTTCTTCTCCAGGTTCTCAATGGACTCGCTGCTCTCGCTGCTCTCACTGCTTTCGCTGCTCTCGCTGCTGCTACTCGTTGAATTTTTGCCTTCACCCTCAACAGACTCATTGCTCTCACTACTGCTGCTGATGCTGTTGGATTTTTTCTCTTGGCTTTCTGCAGATTTGCTGATCTCGCCGCTAACTAATGCCAGGCTGGCTGATGTGCTGTTGTCTTCAGAACTGATCTCCTGAGGGCTGAAGACGCGAATCCAGTTCTGCAGAGAAAGAGCTTACAAGTCAGTATGAGCTTTAACTTTGAGGTGTCTATTCTAAATCACCACAAAATCTCCACAAAATCTCACAAAACCCCACTATCTGGTCAAAATCCTACTATCCAGTGTCACCTTGTCTAATCAACTACTTCCAATCAGAGTCTGTATAAATATACAAAAAATATAAATATACTGATGATGTCTGGCATATCACCAAACAGTGTATTGTGAAATAATGTATCACATTATTGATATTATGTCATTATAATGTCCAGCCATAAGTTGTACTGTCACTCACTTTTTTTTTTCTTTTTTATACACAAGTCTCACCATTGCTTCAGTGGATAATCTCACCTGGATACTGTAGATTTGTACCTAAGAACTGCTGCTGTAATCATAAAGACAGCACTGTGGGGTAGACTCACCCCAGAACTTTTATCTGTCTTATCATTCAAAAAAAAAAAGAATCTCATGGGGCCCTGAGTAAGGTCCTTAACTCTAAAACTACTATAGGCATGTTTAAAAAAAAATAATAAAATAAATAAAACACTGTACACATCACAATATGTTAAAGTAACACTCCTACCTTGCGCATGTTCTCTGTGCTTCCTTGGCTGTTATCGACAGTCATCCCAGCCTCTCCAGTGCCAAACTATACCAAAATATGATGATAATATTATAAATATGATACTAACCACCATAATACAGTCAATAAACCATAAATTCTGAAGTCCAGAGTGTTTCTAAGAGATCATTACCCGTTCTTCCAGCGAGTGGCTTTGGCTTGTTTCTGCAGTCTGCTCAAGCACAAAAATAAATAAATAATAAAATAAAAATAAAGATAGGTTCAAAAACTAAAAATGGCAAACTAGATATAATATGTCAAATATTAGATATAGACCAAACAAGAGTCTTAAACTCTTTGACGTACCTGCTCAGATGATTTTGACTCCATTGATTCAGATGTCTGTGGACAAATTTTGAAACATTTAGCTAATTATACATACACCTTAATATAATAAAGCCTAAAGTCTGTAAAAAATATCACATATCAAATATCAAACTGCACTTACAGTGTCCTCGGAAGCATTTTCCTGAGAGCTCTGAGCAGGAGAAAAAAAAACAAAAAAACGTGTTAGTTCTTGAATTTCAGAATGCATTATCCAAATTGCTATAAAAGTGAGATCTTGAACTTACATCTTGGTCTATAGCATTGGTTTCTTCAGTAGATTCAGACATCGAGGAGGTCTGTGATGAAACACCAGAGCGTGTTAACATGGGTGAAAATTAGCATAGCATAAATATGAAAGCTGATTGAGAATGCTCACAGAGTTAGAGGCAGGCTCCATCATATCCATGGCAACTTTGTGCAAAATCTGTAAGAAAAAAAACGTGGGTTAATTTTTCCTTCATGTTCCGTTCTGATCCTAATTTGTTTGTAGTAGTGTAAATATTCATCATTTTACATCCACTTACTGGATTTGCCCTGGCAGCTCCGAGCAGGCAGAGAATCACAAAAGCCAGCTTCATTCTGCAACACAGGGTAAGAATCTGAGTCAGATTAAGGCTTGTTAAAAGAAAAATATTGTTATAAGATGAAGAGGTCTGGGCGTGAGTGTCTTACCTGTTTTCTCTCTGAGTATGTGCTGTGTAAATCCCAGTAAGTGTCAGGCGCGTCTTCTGGTGCTGCTGCGATGAAAGTGTGGACTAAACACTTGTGCTGAAGTCAGGGATGCAGAGAGCTGCTATTTATCTGCCTAGCTTCACGTTAAGGTGAGCACATCACTTCCTCCTTGCCAGCTCAGCTTTACCATTTATGACTGCTGTGGGGGCATGCATGCTCTCACACACACACACACACACTCAAAAACACACATACACAAACACAGACATAGAATACTGTATGCCGTCCCTCTACTTCCGCTTCTGTCTGTCTATTTTAAGACGGTAAACTATAGGGTGTGTGGAGAGTGCACACTGAGCATGCCCGTAGTCTCATCCCACACACAGGAAGTGTATAATGAAGCCATAATAACTTCGTGTGGTAACTTTCTGCGGACAGTTTTTTTTTTCCCCTTTCATGCTCTGAATAGGAATTGTGTGTTACTGTATACTGGTGCAGTATGAAACACAGGCAGTGTGTGATTTGAACTTAATGGAGTAAGACAATTGACAGTTTGCTAGACATTCCTGTGTTCTACACATACAGCAGTCCTTACATACATACATGCACAAGTAAAAAAAAAAGTCTCATACACACACACACGCACGCACAAGTTGAAATGTCTCATACACACACATGCACACACATGCAGAAGTAAAATGTCTCATATGCACACATGCACAAGTAAAAAATCTAATACACACATGCAAAAGTTAAAAAGCCTCATACACACACATGCAAAAGTTAAAAAGCCTCATACACACACATGCAAAAGTTAAAAAGCCTCATACACACACATGCACCAGTACAAAAGTCTCATACACAAACACACACAATTTAAAGAGTCATATACACATGCATGACCAAAAAGTCTCATACACACACATAGACAAGTAAAAATTCTCATAAACACATGAACAAGTAAAAAACCTCATACACACACACACATTTTATGTTCACACATAAACAGGAGACACGGCATGCACTGACACACAATCAACGGCACTCTCTTATACACGTAATACACCTTGATTTAAATTTAAATACACACATATTCAACACACACACATCTTTAGATCATATATATACCTAATGTTCTGTATGCATTATAACATTCACTGATACAGTACACAAGCAACAAACCTTACAAACACACGCACACAAGCATTAGGCCTTAAAAGTGGCCATGAAATCAACATTGGTGTGAAAATCAAAGTAGCAACATAGTGTTCATTTTACAGGTTTTTAAATCACTCATCCTGTACTCATTCAATTTTCGTCCAATAAAACGATCTTTAGAACACATTTGTCCCGCCCCCGCAAACAAACCTCGAGTATCACGGTGCAGGAGCAGCTAGTTAGCATCGAACATGGGCCATTAGTGAACTTTTGACACGCTTCCTCCCTGATTTCCTGTTTCAAAAGGAAATACGTCAGCATACGGAATCGAATCCCAGCTCTCCAGCCATTTCATGGACACTTAATTTACATTTAATTTTTAATCATTTACATTTTATGCACACATACACAAGGAACAGGAATAACATATAGCATACGCACAAGCTTTAGCTTTACACACACGTGCACAAGCGTCCACACGTGCATGTCTTATTTACATGTACACAAGCACAATGAAGAAATTATCTGTTTAATTCATAATTCTCTATGTATCTCTATATATTCTGATATACAGAATATACCTTCAATAGATAGCATATAGCTTATAGAGGCTATATGCTAAGTCAAAGTTTGTTATGTAAGTATTTAGTGAAGCATTCAAGCTAATATTTTGAAGATTTCCCCCAAATTTGTAAAATTCCTATAACCTAGAGAGCTTATAACAACAGTAAAATCATTAATATTAGTAAAAGATTAGTAAACATTCCCATAGTAGTGAAATTTTCGACTGAACCCTTTTCCTTAAACCAAACATTATATCCGGGAATTCCTTATTTGGTCTGCTGCATGGGACTAGAGGAAGTAGTAGTCTCACTGTACAAACATTCCCCATAATAACAGCACATAATCAAGTCAGGACAGCTGCCAGACAATCCCACAGACACACACACACACCCCACGTCTGTCTGTAAGGATGTCTGTCTGAAAGGAGGCCTTGGAAAGTCAGACAGAAAACTCTGGGTTGTAAATGAACCCTGTGCGCTCGCTCGTTCAGTCAGGATGGACTTCAGCTCCTGATTACTGTTTGTCTACATCATCCTTCTGAAGTGTGTGCAAATGTGTGTATTGAGAAAGCAGGGCTGTTTAGCAGGTTGTGTAAAAAAAGGGATCCATTAGCATGTGTGTGTGTGCGAGTGTGCGTATGTGTGTGGTAAATTTTTAAATAATAAAAGGGAATGACAATTTTGCACACCATTTGCAGGGAACCTGCACTCAACAGTCAAGGCTTTACTTACGACTTTTCATAGGACTAAATGATACCTGCATAAAGGCTTATTACGATAGGTATTAGCTGTCATATTTGTCATATATGTCAATTTTGATGTAAAGTTGACATAATAGCTGAATCAAGTGACTTTTTTATTTTGTCATAAGCTTTTTAAGATTTTGTCATAAGCTATTTTTTTCAGGTTGACTTATGTTAGTTAAGAAATAAAACACTTAGGGCATGAAGTTCTAGGAAACTAATCAATGATGAGGTGGCGTGACGTGACCTGATGCAAAGTGTAGTTATTACAGCGCATCCTGACGTGCTTTAATCCCCTTATACCACAGGAATTTGTTTAATAATGATAAATAATTTGTATTCATTAAAAAAAAAAAAAGAAATGCCATACTTTTTATCCATATATGGTTACATTTAATGTTGTGGAATGTCTGCAAAGCAAGCTCCTGCGATCACTTATGTTATGGCAGCTGTAAACTATTTGAACTATTTTCTCTCTCTTCAAGATAATTACACAAAAAACAAACAAACAAAAAAAAAAACATAGCTTGTTGTGTTACTGAGAAACCGGGAACCTGGAAGTCTTCTGTCCTGAAGTCTTTTCCACTTTGGAAAACTTACCGAGTGTTACAAAACACTGATCCTGGAGACTCCTTCCATAAATGTAAATAAACATAAATGCAAATAAATATCATAAACCTTATAAAAAAAACTTCAGATCAATAATTACACATTTTTCTTATTGAAATACCAACAATCGTCCACCAAAGCGTCAGTGTGTAAGTTACTATAGAGACGATAATGTACTAGAACGAGTGCATTATTATAAATCTGGGAGTCGCAGCTGCACTACTGTCAGAGCTGCTGTTACAGAAAAGTAATCAGCTCCTTCTGACCAATCAGATTTGAGAATTCAGCATCACTGTGGTATAAACTTCATGACAGCTGACCAGGATAACTCTGGAATATTGCAATCACATAATGGTGATGAGTTTACAAATATCTCAAACTTTCTCTATTTTAGGGTCGTAGATACATAATTCAGTCATTCAGGTGTCATAGCGTTGTCATAAGTATTCATGAGAAAACAAAATGAATCAACGTATACAAGCTAGAGAGAGAGAGAGAATATGTATATGTATATATATATATATGCTGATATAAGCCTTTATAAATGTTTATGAAGGTTTATATCAGTTGTCATGCAGGGTTTATGTACTGTAGGTGTCATGTAGCCCTGTGAAAAAATATTTATTAAAGTCCCAGTGACATATGATCTATGATCCAGCATTTAACTCTTTAATTATGAATATGTCAATATATATGATGTCTTTGAAATAAAATGCAACATATTTACTTTTTGTCTCTGAAAGAAAAGTTAGATATTATGCGGAAACATAAAGCTCCAGTGTGAAATTATAGCTCTATGTAACAGTCCACATTACAAATCTATTATCAAATAGCCATCAAATACAATAAATTATAAATGTACGGTCAGGTCTGGAAGTATTTGGATAATGACAGAGTTTTTGTGATTTTGCCTTTATTTCAAATCCATTGTGGATTTGAAATAAAACAATCAAGATGTGATCGAAGTGTAGACTTTCAGCTTTATTTTAAGAGGTTTCACAAAAATATGGCATTTACCATTTAGGAATTACAGCCATTTTCAATAAAGTGCCTCCATTTTCAGGGGCTCAAAGGTATTTGGACAAAGTGACACAATTGTAAATATAACCATAATTTTAATACTTGGATGAAAATCCTTTGCAGTCAATGACTGCCTGAAGTCTGGAGCCCATGTTCTCAAAACTTAAATTCTGAGTTTCCTCCCTGGAGATGCTTTGCCAGGCCTCACTGCAGCCACCTTCAGTTGCTGCTTGTTTGTGGGTCTTTCTGCCTTCAATCTTGTCTTCAGTAAGTGAAAAGCAGCTCTATTGGGTTGAGATCAGGCGACTAACTTGTCCATTGTAGAATATTCCATTTCTTTGCCTTCAAAAAGTCTTGAGTTGCTTTCGCAGTATGTTTAGGGTCATTATCCATGTGCACTGTGAAGCTGCGTCCTATCAGTTCTGTAGCATTTGGCTGAATGTGAGCAGAGAGTAGAGCCCTCTACACCTCAGAATTCATCTTGCCACTTCTGTCAGCAGTCACATCATCAGC
>CM040977.1:3816434-3846875 GCA_022985145.1 Pangasius djambal | reverse complement strand
CAGCCATACATGCCCATGCCATAACACTGCCTCCACCATGTTTGACACATGATGTGGTATACTTTGGATCATGAGCTGTTCCTTTCTTTCGCCATACTTTTCTCTTCCCATCATTCTGGTACAAGTTAATCTTGGTTTCATCAGTCCAAAGAATCTTATTCCAGAACATGGGAGGCTTTTTTAGATGTTTTCTGGCAAATTTGGCTTTTCCTCATGAGCAAGTAAGCACCTAACTAGCAGTTGGCGTTCATTAATGTTAATTATTAATGTTATCTGGCTTTCCTGTTCTTGAATGTTACCAGTGGTTTGCACCTTGTTGTAAACCCTCTGTATTTACATTCATGAAGGCGTCTCTCGATCGTAGATTTTGACAATGATACGCCTACCTTCTCCAGAGTATTCTTGAATTCTGTTGATGTTGTGAAGGGGTTTTTGTTCACCAAGGAAAGGATTCTGAGATCATCCACTTTAGTTGTCTTCCGTGGTCTTCCAGGTCTTTCGATGTTGTTGAGCTCACCAGTGCTTTCTTTCTTTTTAAGAATGAACCCAACTGTTGATTTGGCCACACCTAAGGTTTTTGCTATCACTCTTATAGATTTATGTTGTTTTTTCAGCCTAATGATGGCCTCCTTCACTTGCATTGAGATCTCCTTGGACTTCATATTGGTAGCTCCAGTCGAACAGCTGCCAAATGCCAACCCAATACCTGATATCAACTCCAGACCTTTTATCTGCTTCATTTGTCTTGAAGTAACGAGGGAATGGACCGCACCTGGTCAATTAACTTCTTGTCAGTCAATTGTCCAAATACCTTTGAGCCCTACTACTGAAAATGTAGTGTATGTAATGAATGTACTTTGCTTAAAATGGCTGTAATTCCTAAATGGTAAATGCCATATTTTTGTGGAGCCTCTTAAAATAAAGCTGAAAGTCTACACTTCCATTCCATTGTGCTGGTGTATAAAGGCAAAATCACAAAAACTCTGTCATTGTCCAAATACTTCCAGACCTGACTGTATCTCTTCTGAAAAGTCTCTGTTAGAGCCTTGCTTGAGATTATTCATCTAAAAACATATTTTTCCACAAACCTTTTGTTAAAATTTTAACAATTTATTAAAATATCATTAATACAACTTCATAGCATAAATTTCCATCTCATTTATTTTAAAATTCATAGTAAATAAATAAATAAATAAATATTTTTTCATGGGAGTTACTCCCATCCAAAAACACCTCTGCACCAAAACATTTTCTGTATTTTCTCTAGACGATGTCAGTTGTTTCACCACTCAGCCGGTGCTGCGGTTTATACCTAAACGTGACGTATAATTATTCCACCCACACAAATGTGTAAGTCCTTTCAAGGTTTTGGCAGACAGTCTGCATGAGGCCAACTTCAAACAAACACACTGAAACTGCTCGTAGTTTCCTCTGCCTTACTTTCAATTCTGTTTCTTTATATACAATAAACAGATTAAATGTTATATAATGATTCGCGGGTACTACTGTCCAAGCAGCTTTGAGAATTCCACAGTGCTGCAGTATAATACGATTTTAACACATTTAACCCATTAATCCTTATTTCTGAGTTTAGGGTAGGGGTGCAATGAACGGACCATTTGGAACGATGCATCGACTAAAATGAATCATTATAAAATCAATTATTGTCTATTATAATTGATTATAAAATGATTATTATTTAAAAAGGACAGACAACAAGTGTGTGAAAAATAATTCATATTTTAAAACCGATGTTTAAAATAGGCTGGCGAGGGGATTTGCACATAATTCTGATACTTAAAATAATTCTTCATCGTTCATGAATTAACAGTAGGCCTACCCACAATTCTGAATAAAGTTGGTCACATATCGATCAGGGGTTATGAAATCAAAGCATATTGTGTTGTATTGTGTGCGACTGTGTGTGCGATTGTGCCCTGCGATGGGTTGGCACCCCATCCAGGGTGCCGTGAGTCCTCTGGGATCGGCTCCAGGCTCCCCGTGACCCTGTGGAGGATAAGTGGTACAGAGAATGGATGGATAGATGTATTGTATTGTAGCAGATTCAATGGTATCATCAAATGCTGAATTGTTGCCTTATGAACTGAAATTGTATCGTGTGGTTTACACAACTAGTTTATGGTACATAGTGTTTGTATGAGTAGATTAGCTTATTTAGTTCAAAGTTTCCTTTTCTGATCTGGAGAAAACCAGTTTACCAGAAGACGTGGTTAGTATTCAAGGGAGGGTGACCTAGTACAAGTAGGTCAATACTAAATACTAAATAGGTCAAGCTAAAACCCTAAATAAGACAAGTTAATAGAGCAACAAAGCAGTACAAGTCAAGGTTTTTAGTTAACAGGTAGGTCTTTAGCCTTTGCTTGAAGTCAGACAGTGACTCAGATGTTTGGACAGTAAGGAGAAGTTCATTCCACCATCTGGGAACAGAGAAGTGTCTTGATGCATGTCTTCCTTGTAGCTTGAGGGATGGTGGGCGCAGTTTTGCTATTCTAGAGGCTCAAAGGGTACATGGTGTATAGTGGGGTTTGATGAGCGACTTCGGGTAGGTTTTGTAGGCATGAGTCAGTGTTTTAAATCTAATGTTGGCAGCCACAGGCAGAGGTGTAGCTACAGGACAGGAAAGTCAGGTAATTGCCTGGGGAACCCCAATGGTTAACACTAAGTCCATGAAAATGTCAAAGTACAAAGTGAAGAACTCCCCCAAAACTTCAGATGGATGTAAAATGCTATATCAGGAACCCCCCTAAAAGGGACCCCATCTTGCCCGCTTGTGGGAATTGTGCAAGCTTATTTTGAGTTGTCATGTTTTTAAAATGAAGAGAACTTACCTGTCTGGAAACCAGAAAAGAAAGAAAATGCAAAAAGTGGAAAAGAGGAAGCAAAGAAGTGGTGGATATAATTCATCCACAGTAACTGCTTTATCCTGGTCAGGGTCAAGGTGGGCCCAGAGCCCGGTAACACTGGGCGCAATGGAAGAGAATTCATGTTGGATGGGATGCCAGTCCATTGGTGGAAATAATCTAATAATGAAATAATGAAGAAAGACAACTCTAGGCTATGCCATAAAGTAACATAGCACTAGCCCAATATCACTTTAGCAAGCAAGCAGCTAACTAGCAGTTAGGGTTCATTAATGTTAATTATTTAACTACTGTTCTTGGTAGGATTTGTATTTAAGTTGTGTGCATTAAACAGGGTAATCCTCTGTAAATCTGTAGTCATGATATAACCAGAAAGCCAGAAGAACACTAAAATACAAAGATGGAACTACAACTAAGCCATGAGACTGTAAACTATGAACCTAAATAAATAGGACACTATGGTGGTAGGAAACACGGTTTGACTTTGCAAACATACACTACAAACAAAAAGGATTATAAAGTTTACTTAGATTAATGAGCCATAATGAAAAGAATGATGAAGAGCACGGGGGAATGTACAGTATTTGAAAAAACAGGAAGCTAACCATAAGTACTCCTGAGCGTCTTGCGTGTTTATAAAGTCTTGCGTATGTTACTGCAGCACTTGTAGGCCCAGTCTGCTAGCGTTCCTGCTATTTTGTGGTTTTGGCTTCTGTCTGCTTGCTGTGGATGGGGTTTTGGTGTGGATTTTACTGTGTTTATTGTGTCTGCTCCTTTCTTAACCTTGCTATGGATTTTGACTAGAAGCCATGGAAATCCCTAAATAAAGTGACTACTGTATGTGCTTAACCCATTCATGCCCAGATTTTTCTGTGGTTTTCCAACAGTTATGTTCTACAAGAGATGTGTGGTTAAAACTCGATTTAAAAACCTGGCAAACACTAACAATGGTTTATATCATGAACATGCTTATTTAATAAAGTGAATTACAATTTCCCATTAAATGGTGTTATACTACAGCACTGTTGAATTCTCAAGCCTTTTTGGTTAGAACATGCTGGTTAATTTTCTATATGTCAGGAACTGGTAGTGGAGGTGGATGCAGGTGCCGATAATTTATTGTGGAAAGTACGAACAAAACAACCAAAACCGTGAAAACAAGATCCATTAACATAGACTGACATGAATATGAGGCAAGAACCATGCAGAATAGAGGTGGTAATGGGGTATACATGCCAGTGAGGGACAACAGCAACAACAGCTTTACAATGAGACATGCAGAATGCAGAACTTAAACAGTGAAACTAATTAGGTGAAACAGGAACCAGGTGTGAGTGACCAGTGAATGTGCCGGGACTGATGGGTAGTGTAGTTCCCCAACATTTGGTGCTACTATGACTGAACCCCCCTCAACACACAGCTCCTGAAGCGTGCGATGTCCAAGACAGATACTGAAAGCAGAACGACGGCCACCGTGTAGAGGGGGGGAGGGGTGGTGGTGGTGAAGGGGGAGTCTAAGGCGGAGCCAGAGGGGGAAGCGACATATACTGCAAAGCAAGGGGGAGGAGTGACATTCTCAGCAGAGCAAGTAGGTGGCATGGTGTCCTCAGTGGAGCAAGGAGGCGTAGCAACATCCAAAGCAGAGCCAGGTGGCGTAGCGATGTCCGAAGCAAAGCAGGGAGACGGCATGATGCCCAAAGCCGAGAGTGGAAGGATGGCCACCGTGAAGCAGACAGGGGGAGCGAAGCCCAAGGTGTAGCCAGAGCGGGATGCAACAGACACTGCAAAGCAAGAGGGAGGAGCGATGTACTCAGCAGAGCAAGGATGTGGAGTGACCAAGTGACAAGCTCATGTTTGTGCTGGGGCTGATGGGTAGTGTAGTTCCACGCCATGTGGGGCTACACTGACATTATTACAGTAGCTCTGAAAGTAGATTCAGCTGAAAGGCAAATAACATGTTTATATTAATGTGGTCAAAATAATAATAAAATTATAATAAACTACTAATAAAACTGCTTAAAAACTGATTAAAATATATTGAAATTTAACAAAGAAAAATCACTGATTTATAATCATTGATTTTGTTAAGCTTTTTGTAAAAAGACATGTATTTTACATTCATGGAAGGAGTCTCCAGTGTCAGTGGTTTGTAAAGGTCAGTATGTTTTCTGGACAGAGGACTTTGTGGTTTCTTAGTAACATGACAAGGAACCAACTTGTCTCGCAATGTTCCACAATGATAAAAGTAACTATAAATGGTTAAAAAGCATAATGTGGTATTCATTCATAAATTCAATTTGTCATTGTTGACCATGTGCTGTGGTATAAGAGGAATAAAGTACTTCAGGCTGTGGTGTTATAGGAAAAGAATGAACTTTGGGGTAGGAACAGTAACTCTGCTTCATTATACCACTCTGCCATTGATTATTTTCCTGTAACAGCAAACCCCCATGTTTGCACAAAACTCCCTTTATAACATGCTTTTGTAGAGTTTTTTTTTTTTTTTTTAGCTTCTGACATATACTCATCATCTTGACTACAGCTAATGTAAATTAGTTTTACTCATATACCTCAGTTTCTCCTTTAATTATAACACAGCAGTGTAGCTTGAAGCAGCCTGGTTCACTAGCCTTAGTTCCAACTCCTAGCTAACATCTAGCATCTAGCAGGAGACAAATAACAGCTAAATCACACTGGACGTACAGCAGAATGTACAGATGTGTACGTTGGTCCGAAATCATCAGCTGGATTCAGCACCATCTAGAGGAGTGCAAGAGTTTTATTTCATCATGGACCTGGACTTTTAACAGTGTTTAGAAGTGTAGCTTTTACAGTCAAGTAACGATGCTAACGTGCAACACTTTATTTCACAATGCAAAAGGCAGTTAAAGACGGAAAGGGTAATTAAGAACAAGAATGACTCCGTGCAGAAAGGGTGTGTACACGGTGGCATGGTGGAGGTTAGGACTTGGCGGACACGGAACGTTTTGAGTTTCTCCTGCAAGCATTATTACATGTCCAGCCTCTGAACTGTGAGTGATGGTGCTGATTTTAGACAGGAAAAAATATGTTCTTACATCATTCGAGTTTGATTACAGGACAAACAAGGCTTCAAGAATAGAATCGTAATGAATCAGTCCATTCATCATTTATTATTGGACTACAAAAACCTTACATTTATTTCAAACACAACTTTTTTTTTTTTTTTTAAATCTTCTGGGCAATTATTTGTAATCATTATATACATTTGATATATGATGTCATTTTATTAAGTCAAAATAAGTCAGAATTTATAGTAAACTCTATTATAAATCCACATTCTTAAAAACATGAGAAAAATAAATGCACAACATAGGGCCTAATTAAACTTCTTAAAATAAAATACAATTACATAAATGAAATGAATCTTCCATAAAATTTAGTTTTGTTTGAGCTGGTCTGAATGTGCTGCCTAAACATCTTCTGTCTATGTATAGTCTAGTGACCGAAAAGATCTTATTTACCTTAACATTTGAACCAGAAATGTATAAATGATACAGTTATTAAAGCTGTGAAATAAGAAATAAAAAAAGGAAATAGCACCTTGATGCAATCCTCTGTATATGTAAAATGTAGGACATACGCATATCTTTATTTCTATATTATTTTAAACAAATTTCACATGGCATCTGAGGACACAGGAAGTGAGATTGACAGTGGATGCTGCAGCACCACCCACTGTCAGGATGATGTAACTGCAATCACCAATTAGCTAGCTAGCTCGATTTGTTAATCCCAGAGGGAAATCCACACATTACAGCTGCAGCAAAAGAATAGTGTAGAATAATAGAAAAGTAGAATAGTGAATATTTTATATATTTCATAATTCATTTTCATGAATTATGACAATTATGAAGTATATAACTGACGTATAGAATTGACATTTTTCAATTCATTCATACTTATTATTTTATATAATTATATCATTCACTATTCTATTTTATTTCACTTCTATTGGATTTTAATGGATTCTATTTCACTATTCTACCCCCCCCCCTCTCTCTCTCTATATATATATATATATATATATAAAGTAATTATTTACTTAGTTCACTGTAGGCACTCTACATTGTCTCAACAAACCCTCATCAATCAGCGTCTTACTTAACTATACATAAATGAAAAGTCAAAGGTTTTAATTAATTAATAAGCCTAAATGTAATCCAATGTAGCTCTTGTAGTTGTAAGGAGTAGTAATGTAGTAAGGAGTCTCCAGTGTCAGTGCCTCGTAACAGTCAGAAGTAAAGCTGTAACTTTTCTATTTTTTTTTTAAGTTACAGCTTTACTTCTGACTGTTACAAGGCACTGACACTGGAGACTCCTTACTTAAATGCTGATGTCTCCTTCGTTAATGTCTTCTTACAGACAACTTCACCGTCTCAACAGTTACACACCTTTTTTAACCAGTGGAAAATGATGACATCGAAATGAATGTTTCTGGCAATGTTGTGAGAGCTGCTGTGGTAGAACACCTGACCAATCCGATTCGAGACTTCCACAGCACTAAATAAAGCACTGCACTAAATAACGTACTGATAAGCTGCTCAATAAATTACGTGCATTTATGAGCTATGAAAGAATGTCTAAGGTTACTTCCAGTACTGAAGGGTTACTGAGTTATCAGTATACTACTGAATAAATGAGACGAGAAAGAAATCATCGTAGTTAAATACCAGTTAAGTGCTTTAGGACACTCAGTACCCAATGTCACCTTGTGTTTCTGTATGCCCCCTACACCCTCCTCTCTCCAGCCAGTCCCAGAGGCATGCTCTTCTTTATTTGGCAGGAGCAGTGTGAGAGATGAGCAGAGTTTAGCACAAGAGTCAATTCTTCACACACTCTTCCTGCTGAGCACAACATCCCATTAATCCAGTGATCTGTTCATCTTTCTGCAAGCTTCAGTTCCAGGTACAGTTCTTTATGGCTTTTATATATCAGTGATTACTAGCATATTTAAAAATAAAAATGGAGAATTTTATTTTGGCTAATGGTAATCTTGTTTTATCAGTGCATGCACTTTGGTATCCTCAGTAGTCGTTGTTCTGGGTAATGTTTTACACTAAAGTTCATTTAAAACTAACGTTAGTATTAACAACATCTAACCACATCACCATGAGTAATGTTGGCAAATTGAAGCTTGAATTAATTCATTTTTAGAACTACTGAACCAAATAATTAAAATAATAAAAGTCTACATTAACTAATCTTAATTTCATCCATGAGTAAACCTATGTCCACAACAACCAATATGAATGAATGCCTTGATTAATATGTTTGCATCCTTACATATATTTTATGCATTCTGCATTCATGGCCTGGAACAAACTATTAGATGATTTCCTCATAAAACTGCACAACATTGTACCTAAGAGAATTTATACAGTTTCAAAGGCAAATTATAATTTGATTCCTTTATTGGGTTGTTTTACTGTTTACTGCTCTGTATAGTAATTGTTTGGATACTTAGAATTAATTTTATTTATTACATTTAAGGCATATTTGCTTTACAGATTTTCTTTTACACATTAAATCTTTGGATATTTGATGTGTTATCAGACAAAAAAACTTTTTGGGTTGCCATATTTCTATGCTATATCTTCATCCCTTGTGGACCCCATCTTTAGAGACATCGTCCTCTCCAACTGATCCAATATTGGCTGCTTTGTCTCTTGACAAAAAAAAAAAAAAAAGTTTGTGTACATAGTCGGCTCTTTTTCCAGGCTGCTAGCTTCTGATATTTGCTTTGCTCCTCCCGGGCGGAATGTGACTTTTGACTGGGACGGATCTCCCGAGCCGGTCGCCATGACGACCTAGGCCTCAGATTATGATGGCAGGCTGATGAATGGCATGTTGATGACCACTTTTCAATGTGAGCACATCAGAGAGAACCATCAATTCCTTGTTTGGTCCGTGGTCAGGACGGACAAATGCACTGCACAGTTCGGTGTTTTCTTTTCTTCTGAGTAACCCCGATTCAAACATCTGATCAACAAATAAGCAAGGAATAAAACACCATATAGCATATGCTGTTATAGGAAAAAAATCAACAGCAGAGTGGTGTGATGCAGAGTTACTGTTACCGGTCTGAAGTTGATTATTTTCCAACAACAGCATATCCCAAAGTGTTTTATTCCCCTTACTATACCACAGCAATTCGCCAACAATTACTACTTTTTATTTTGTATGAAATGATATCATAACTTTTTATCCATTTCTAGTTCCATTTACTGTTGTGGAACATCTGAAAAACAGGTCAAATCCCGTTATCACTTATGTTATAGCAGCTATAAACACCCGTCCCCTCACCAGCCTGTGTTTTTCTCTCTTAAAGTTAATAAGACAAGAAAATGCGGCTTGTCATGTTACTGAGAAACCGCAAAGCGCAACACACTCTATCCTGAACACTTTCCCGTTACTGTTACCAGCTGCTTTGACATCTTGACAGACTGTATTTGTATATAGCTATCAGATCCACAACTTCCTGATTTGACACCAAATTACTGAGGTGTAACAGGACACAGTGACCATGAAGTAATGTTTCACCATGTTTCACTTGGCTGTGGAATCTTATTTACATTATTGCCATGCTTACAGATATGGAGGTTGATCTTCTGTGCCTCTTCCTGTTGGCCTCAGCATTAACTGTCTCTGTAAGTAAAATCTCTGGTAATGACTTCCATCAAGGTTCCCTTAAATAGCACTAACAAAATTATAGCATTAATAAATCATAAGTAATGCTAACAAAACAACAAAATAATTGCATTGTTAACATTATTACCAGTATAATTATGCAGAAGTTAATCGTCTTTTAGTGCTAACTAATGGTGCAAATAATGTTAGTTAAGGGAAGCAAATAATGTTAGTAGCTTTGCACAGAACCTTTTAGGCAATGGACATTAATTCTGATCAATCATTCTGGAATGGCCTTGGAGCCTGAATTTACACACCAAAGGCCATACTTGAATGGTTTACATCTTTAAAGATTGTACGTTTTTGAACTTCTGATTTGTATGGAGATGCTGAGGTGACATGTTGGTTATTTTTAATAAGGTATGGCCATGAATTAATATAGAGAGGCCATGATTTAAGCTTCTTGTCACCACAAGTTAAATTTCTTGAGATCTACTGTATTTTGTGGCCACAAAATACTTAACTCATAGCAACTGTTGTCATTTGAAATGAGTGAGACAGAAACTTTAAATCTATTGAATTAGACCATTGCGACCACAGGAACCTAATCATTACACTTTATTTCAATCTTGGAATGATCCTTTGAGACATACTGGAGTCATTGGTGTTGCAACATGGATGTTTCATTAGTTGTTAGGATGTGTCACCTTAAGTGAATTCTCAAACAATTTTCTTACCTGTTCCCCAAAAAAAAAAATTAAATGGAGGCCATGTATTAAGTATGATGTCCAACTACTTGTACTCATGTTACACAATTTGGGACACAATATGAAACAATTCATTAGTCTGTGGCCTCGCTTTGTGGTAACACCTTACTTTGTCCTTATTTGTGTGTTAATATTCAAGGTGCAAAGTACTCCTCATGAGAAGCATGATTCTCTCTCCAGATGGTCACAAAATTCTGAGGAGAAGGTAATTAACCCACAATACTATTTGGCAACACACTGTACTTTCCATTATGTCTTAGGAATATATGTTTATATGTTCTTAATTCTTTTTCTTCCCCCAGGATGATGAGTTCCCAAAGTTAAATGAGGTTAATGATTCCATTTTGCCAACATTCTTCCCCTTCGAGGCTAGTAGTCCAGAACCAGGGGATGAGGATGTAAGCAAGGAGACGTCAAATGGTGGAGATGGAACAGATGAAGTATATTCAGTAGACTTGGAGATGCCTGATGGGAGGAGCATTCCTGTGCTGCTGAGTGAAGAGATGCTCGCTCAACTTATAAAGGATTCTGAGGAAGAGCAGCATGATGTAGAGAAAGATGAAGAAGATAGTGACGAAGATGACATAGGAAAAGCAGTGGATACAAATGAGGAGAGTGTGGAGATAACACCGGAGTCTAAAAATGATGGAGAAGAACAGCAGCAGCAGCAAAAAGAGAAAGATGTGGAAGAAGAGGAGGTGGGGAGTAGCACAGACTCAGAGATACCAGTAGATTTAGACTATGCTGTTGATGGAGTATCTATGGAAACTAAAAACACCAAGCTGGAGGAGAACAAACCTTTAACCATTAATTTCGGAGAGGAAGAGAAGGGGGACAATGAACTTCCCACAGTCATGGAAGACTATGATACCCAGCCCGATCAAGATTATGAGGATCCCAAAGGACGCCAAGAAAAAACATTTGACCAAGCTATGTCTACTGAAAATCTGCAAGATGAGCAGATCCTTCCAGATCCTGAGACTGATAAAAGCAGCACAGATGAAGATGAGGAGAGTATGGAGCTGAGAGAAAAGAAACTCTCTGAGGAAAAAGAGGGAGAGAAGGACACAAATGAAAGCCACGCAAAAGGAACCGGCAAGAAACAGACGAAGAGCAGGAGACTGAGAAAAGCACAGAGTGACCAGGCTTTGAGTGGTGAGGTGACCTCAGAGCATTCTCAAAACCACGAGCCTGAGAAAAAAGAGGCAGAAATCACACTCAACAGGGTGCAGAGGAAGAGGGGGGAATGGGTAAGACTTCCAGTGTCTGTGGGGGGGTTCCTCCCGGTTCAGCGGTTTCCTCCTATCTCCCTAGCTTTATGAACAACATGCCAGTAGGTGGATTGGTTAAGATAAATTGCCCCTAGGTATGAATGTGTATTCCTGCCTCATGCTCATTGTTCCCAGGATAGACTCCGGATCCATACCAACCAGATCATAAAGCAGTTACTGAAAGTGAGTTATTGAGCGAGCACTTTTAACATCAGACATGGTCACAAAGCAGTTTTACAGAAATCTGAATAGATTTAGGTCCTTAGGAATATTAAAGGACAGTCTTTACAGTTACAGCAGCAGTTCTTAGGTACAAGTCTACAGTATCCAAGGTGAGATTGTCCACTGAAGCAAGTGTGAGGTTTGGAAGTCAACTTATTTTGGGAAGTGCAAATCTTTAGGGTGTCCATGTGGGACCATCCACAGCAACAGAAAGTGAGTCACAAGTGCAGAAGCTCCAAGCAGGAGTAGAGCATCAGGATGAATCAGGTAGCTCCTGAGAGTGAGAGGAGGCACAACAGTAGAAGTGTTTCAGGATCAGGCACCAGCATCATATCAAGCCCAAGTTCTCGGAATTCATTCTCAAAGACATTCAGTTCAAGGTGATTGTGGAACTGTAAAAAGTGGGGAGAACTTAGGGTGGAGTTCTGGGTGGCTTGTGCTTTGTGGTAGACAGCCAGGTCCCTGAATAAAGACTCTTAGGTAGGACTTGTTGAATAGTAGGGAGGAGACACATAGGTGATGTGTGCAGAAAGTATAAGAAGTTATGGGAAAAAGATGGAGCTTAAGGCATGGTCTTTCTCCCAAATCTCAGTTACTTCATAACTCCATTGAAACATTTATATCCATTTTGGAATTTCTGTAGAACTTCATACTGCAACAAGGTGCACATCTGATCCTTTGTTTAGCTGTGGTTTTGAAGAGTATAGTTCAGATTTAGGTTAAGATTTAATTTAGGTATTTGCAACTTGACTTGTCTGTAATGTTCTCCATGCAAATCCATCCTGATCTCCCCAGGCTTCCCTACTGGGAATGAATCCTGTGCAGATCAGGGCTGCAGTGGAACTTTTCCCCAGAATCAGACCCACAGCTCGACCCAAATCCAGAACTGGAACTGATCCAGGACAGGAAGCTTCGGTCGGTGGGTGTTTCAGACTTATGTCTCTACAATGCACAGTGGCAGACTCTGATCAAGAATGCGCTGAGCTTGGATTTCTTTAATACACACTGTTGCCCCACAGCTAATGACTACCTAAACAAACTGTAGGCCATCTCAGCCAGCAGGCTTAAGGAATCAATGAGAGAGCTGGTTGGGTTTGTGCTCTGACCAAACTGGCAGAGCCAAAGAATGTAGGCTCTAAAAGGCATCCCATAATAATAACGCTTATTGGAGATGGCTTTCAGTTAGAGGAAAACTAAGTATGTCAAACCTGGAAATGTGTCAATAAAACAATGTGGTATATTCCTCAAAACATGAATGTAAGATAAAAAAAAATTCACTAAAAATAATTTTAGGTCGCTTTGATTACCATCTCTAAAACACACCTTAAATCATCCCCAAAACCAGACAAAGGGTCAGGTGATCTTCACACAGAGTAGACTAGACTGAGCAATACTCAGAAACCATGAACAGGCTATAACAGAGATCCCACTATTGGAAACAAACAGGGAAAATTACTCGAGAGAGACTTCACAAAGTGTGTGTGAAAGTCTGGGTTATTTCAGGGAGTTTGTGACTGGAAACAGGTATTTGTGATTAGTAATAAGGGGACTGTGAATGGAGGTAGGGGCCTTATCATAAATGCTTTGAAACTGTGAACTGAAAATGTGAACAATGCTATGTAAATAACTATTCCCAGATAGCAAAATTGGTTGTGGGCCTTAACTGGTTGAATTTAGGCCCACATACCACCACGGCCCACTCCCCTCGAACGGCCCTTAAGCTGCAAACTCATGCCAGAGCTCAGCCTAATGCTGTTTCACACAAGACTGTGAAAAAAAAACTGTGCCAGAATTAAACCAGAAGGGCCTAAAGTAAGCCAGATCTCGCCCAGATTTGCTATCAGAGTATTATTATTAAAGTATCTATTAAATAAGCAAATCTGAATATAAATGTTTCATGTCATATCCAGACTCATGTGAGAACTTCCACTGTAAGCGAGGGAAGACATGCAAGCTGAACGATAAGAAGCAGCCCAGTTGTGTGTGTCAGGAACCTACAGACTGTCCTTCAAGTCTCAGTGAGTTTGACCATGTGAGTACTGCAGTGTACAACATTTAATATTAATATTAATATGTTAATAATGTGTTCTTAAGGCCTGAGCTTATTTTGTGAAAAAATATTCTTTTGGTAATTAGCCAGTTTTAGACCTCAATCTATGAACTGGCCTTACCTCTGAGACAAAGCCAAAACATTTGCTTATTAAAAAAACTGACCTTGGGTAGTTACAGTATGTGAAGTTTCCTTTTGACCCATGTCTGGCATGTCTAGCCTTGTCTTTCTTTGTAGGTGTGTGGAACAGATAACCAGACCTATGACTCATCCTGTCAGCTTTTTGCCATCAAGTGCAGCCTCGAGGGCAGCAAGAAAGGTCACAGACTACATCTGGACTACACCGGCTCCTGCAAATGTAGGTCATCTCACTTCCTGCTGTGAACCTGTGGAAGCCTTGGAAGCCATTTAGTTTATTGCTCAAACAGACATTACACAAGGTGTGAAGGATTTAACAATTAGCTGATGAGTTCAAGGGAAGGTTACATCTCTGTTGAATTACAAACCTGTACTTTGAATGAAGACCACTATGATTTTTTTAAATTTATTTATTGTTGTGTGGGTGTGTCAGTTATTCCACCATGTCTGAAGACGGAGCTGATACATTTTCCACTGCGCATGAGAGACTGGCTGAAGAATGTGCTGCTGCAGCTCTACGAACAAGACTTCCTCACAGCCAAGCAGAGATCCAGAGTGTGTATCCCTGAACAGCCAAAAAATAAATAAATAAATAAATGAATGAATAAATAAAAATCACCTAACGATTAAATCTAAGCCATTAACTGTATCAAATCTGACTTATTGTAAAATTTTGTATAGTACTTTTAGCACAAGAAAACAATTCAATCCTGTGCTATAATAATAGTTTTAAATATTGATAATATTCTTATGTTCATTCATTTCAATTATTTTACTTTCGGGTATGTTTCTCTAAATTGTACCTCAACACTGTTAAATACATGATTCTGATTGGGTTTGATTAATTTTCTATAACAGCAGCTTTGACAGTAGTTCTGGTGGCAAGGCAGATCACAGGTCTATATTAATGCACTTCTAATACATTATGATTTCTGTAGGAACAACTTACATGGAACCTTGTATGGCAGGCATTCAGCATAATCTAAGACTAATAATGGAGAGATTAAAAACGGTGTTGTTATTTAACAAAGAAAAATGTGCGGAAGGAGTCTCCTGTGTCAGTGCTTTTTAACAGTCAGAGTTACTCTGTTATATTGTCCTCTACGAGAACGTCTATTGATGGTCTCAAGTTTCATTATAGTCTCTTATTCAGTTGAAAGTGGGGGAATGACTGTTTATAGCTGCTAGAACGCAATTATAACAGGAACTGACTTGTTTTATGCAAGTTCTGCAAGATTAAATGTAACTATAAAGGCATAAAAAGTAAAGAATCGTAATCACTGGGAAGTTGCCGTGGTATAAGAAGAATAAAACACTTTGTGATGTGCAGGTATAGGGGGAAAATCAACAAAAGGATGGTGTAATGCGGCCCAACATCGATTATTTTCTATACTTATTTGTATGTTCCATCCCGTTTTATTCCTTACTTATCTGCTATGTGTACTATGTGTGCTATGGACTGGTCAGGTTCAGAAGATGTACGAGAATGAGAGGCGTCTCCATGCGGGCGATCACCCTGTTGACCTCTTGGCTCGGGACTTTGAGAAGAATTACAACATGTACATATATCCAGTGCATTGGCAGTTTGCACAAATGGACCAACATCCTTCAGACAGGTGTGTTTTTCTATGTAGAGAAAACTTTATTCGTACTCAACAAAGTTTTTGTTTTGTTGTTTTATGGCCATGAGGAATTTTTATTTCAGTCACATTAAGATTAAAGACAACCTATATATCAGTATCATGAAAATATGTCTTTTTTTATAATGTATTTTTCAGTTTTTTTGTCCAGATTTTGGTCCAGGTGTCTTTGTGTTAGAGCTGCTGTTACAGGTAGCACCTGTCTAATGCTTTACATGTCCAGGGTCCTGTCTCACTCAGAGCTTGCTCCTCTGCGTGCACCACTGGTTCCTATGGAGCACTGCACTTCAGTTTTTTTCCATGAGTGTGATGCAGACAAGGACAAGCTGCTCTCTTTCAGGGAGTGGTGCCAGTGTTTTGGCATCAAGGATGGTAAGATGCACCAAAGACTAAAAATAAAAACCACAACCCTGCTTTGCTTGACAGCAGAGTCAGTTGATTTTGTAGGAATTCCTATATGCAAATGCAAAGTTCCATTATCAGACCTGCCAACCTTCATGCCTTTAATATAGGAGGTCTATCTTATTTCCCCATAGGAAAACAGCAGCTGGGCAAATTCAACCTATAAATCTAGAATGATTAACAATTACGTATATCTTACTTTATGTTATGAAACTCATTCGCTCATTAATGGGAAATAAAATGTATCTAATGTTCGACGTAGCTAACATTAGAAAAATGTATAGTTAGACCCATTAATTCATTCTTTAATCTTCAGTAAGCGATTTGTCCTGGTCAGGGTCATGGTGGATCTGGAACCTATACTGGGAACACTGGATGTGAGGTGGAAATACTCGCTAGATGGGACACCTGTCCATCACAGAGCACCAAGCACACACACATTCTCACCTAGGGCCATTTTAGTAGCCAGTCAACTTAGTGGAATATTTTTGGTAGGTTGGAGGAAACCAGAGAATCCAGAGGAAACCCACATGGGTATGGGAACAAATGGGAACAAAGAGAAGACAGTTAATGCTTTTTTTTTTATTATGGATGCAATGAGATCTTTGGTCAATGAAAAATATTGGCCGCAAAAACAAAAGTGCCACTTTTGACCCTTTTTGCCTGAACATTTTTGTTGGCTGAAATTTAACTATAGAGAAAAAAGGCTGAATTTTTTGACTGAAAAAAAAGACAGACCTACAGTGAAGTCTCAAATCTAACACTTTGCGGATCATTTTAACGAGTATGATAATTCGAAAGTTATGAAACTCACTGTTTGTTGTTCACCTTTGTTATCCGGTGCTGGACTGTGCAGACGCGTTCAAACGGTTTGAGCAGCAGATCAACAGTTCAAAATGCCAGCCATGTGGAGCCATTTCACAGTTTCTACGAGAACACATTAGACGGGTGATTTGTAAAAGGGCTATGTCGAATGTGAAAGGGCATGAGGGACAGATGCAGGTTGGATGTCATGTTTCTTTTGCTCAATTTGCCCAATTATCCTAGAAATAGGAGGTGACAAGTACATGTAAGATATTTTATCCCCAGTTTTGTCTTCTGCATCTTCTACTTGTCTATTGCTAAATACTGTGTTAATATCTGTCCTTCATTTTTTCCCCCCCCAAAAAACAACAGAGGACATGGACCCCAAGCTGCTGTTCTGAATTAACGAAGTTGGTTGCCTTCAGTCTGACACAGCTAGAAGAACTTCCTTCAGAGAAGAGAAAGAAAACTCTTTTGAAAGAGTGAAAGAGTTAAAAAAATGAATGCTCTGACTTGCTATATCTCTAGTGCAAGGACAAGAATGTTTTGTCTCTGACTATGCGGTTGAAGAAAACAGTTGTGCTGAATGTCGTTGCTCTAAAACTACATAGTAGAAGTTTTTTTTTTTCTATTTTAATATGGATAAAAGAGAAATGATGCGTTTTATATGCATTCCAGCAGGGGAAAAGTTTACGGCTCAACAGTGTCTAGTAAATAGGTGTGGGTTTGAATTGAGATGGATTTGGGTTTTTGAGCATTAAATTGAAAGATCTTTGAAGGGAAACAACCTATTGCACCCATAAATGTTATAAAATAGCGCCTATAAAATCTGTTAAAAGAACATATTCTGTTTCAAGCTGATTTCGTAAAGTAAAGCATGAACTGATTGATCTTTTTAAACTAACAGCTATTGTGTTGTGTTTATTAACTTCTGTAATAAACCTCCCTTTCCAATTCTTATTCATTTTCTGTTTTGTGTGCAGATCCACACACTCATATACTGGATTTCACCTTCTGCAGTGATTTATCTCAAATTTCACCCTGATTTTGTTTGCCAATATCCTTCTTTTGTCTGCTTTCTGTGTCAGTTAAATTAGAGCCATAATGCAGTGGAATGTACCGCTTTTCCTGCAGGAATACACTTTTAAAGTTTAATTTTGATTCATGCTGGAAGACTTGAAGTCTCAGGCCACTAACAACAAACACTCCATTGTCACAAAGCAGCCTTACAGAAATCTGGATGTAGATTTAGATCCTTAATGAGCAAGCCGGAGGTGACAGTGGCAAGAATGGGGAAAAAAAAAAAACCTCCCTGAAATAGTACTTTGTGTTTACAGGATATTCAGTATGAGCAGATTGTGAATCCCAGGATGAGCGTGAGCACAACAGCAGCATGTTCCTTACATTTAGACATTACACTTTTGTTTAAAACTTGGGGACTGCTAGAAAAACAAATAATTCTGTCTCACTTTACAACTCTTCCTTGAAAATACGTTCGTTAGATGTATATATTACAGGGAAATCCAAGAGCTATAAGTCTGACCCTATCAAGAGGCAAAAACACACATGGAGGGGTCATTCTTAACCTCCTCAAACCCAGAATACCAAGCAAAGTCAAAACTAGTGGGGTTATACCGGGTATCAGAGATTCAGAGCGTGTGTTGAGAAGGTAGGGCTTTTTCAGGTGAAGCTCTGACATCAGATATGATTTGAAGTCTCATCTGGCATGTCGAGTAGCTTCTACTCCAACCATGTACAAACATATTTTCACAATGAAACACTGTCACTGTCCAGTTTTTTGTAGATTTTAATACAGACATGATTACATTAATGACCTATGAATGTGCAACTAATAAGCATTATAAGCTCTATCATCCTACAAGATATCTCTACCCATGTATGTCCAGGCTGCGCTAAAAATGTAGAACACCTTAAAGAACTCGTTGAATTGCCATGACTTACATTAATAGCTTATTTCTTTTTTCTTTGTCAGCATTTGGAGGTTTGAGAAACTAACCAATTTTCAAGAATTTTTCAAGCTGGAAAGCTTTAAAGCTTCGTGAAGCTACGTCTTGCTATTACTAATCAAGAGTAGGAAAGGAACCAAGGCAGCAGTCATGTTACAAGTTTCACTGCACACTTTTTTTTTTTTTGATCAGATCTGTCTATCTTAACGGTTCACATCTCTCTTTACTCTCTTTATGAAAGGTTCACATCTCTCTTTACTCTCTTTATGAAAGGTTCACATCTCTCTTTACTCTCTTTATGAAAGATTCACATCTCTCTTTACTCTCTTTATGAAAGCACCTGCCCCCCCAAATATGTTCTGCATGCACACATTGATTTCTTGGGCAGTTGGGTCTACTTGGTTTCTGCAGATTCCTAACCGTTTTGATTGAATCGATTATCCCATTCTTCGACTGAATATACAGTAGTTACTGCTGTGACTAGATCGCTGTCCTCCATTGTTGCTTTATCACATCCCTAACCCTGGATCACATGACAGTGATATGTGCATTAATGTCATTGGAACCATTGGCTCAGCATGGGCACTCTGACCCGTCTGCGGCTACGCAGCAAGCTGCAATGCGCGGTGTGCTCTGACACCTTTCTATCATAGCCAGCACTAACTTTTTCAGCAATTTGTACTACCGTAGCTCTTCTGTGGGATCGGATCAGACGCTCCCCATGCGCATCAGTGAGCTGTTACTCACTTCACCTCTCAGTGGTTTTAATGTTATGGCTGATGTGGATTAGTAGACTGGACTTTTGGGTATCAGTAGACTATTTTGTGATATGTACAGCAGATGGCAGTATTGGCCTACAGGTCCTGGATTTGTTTCTTTCAGACAATAGATGGCACTGTTGCTCTTCCAAGCTTAATAAGAAGGCACCCTTCAGCCTGATATATGGATTTTACTTATCTCTCTTCTCGCCGAGGCAGTTATGAGCACTGAGTGATTTGCCAACTCTTCGCTTGGTTTTTCTTTGTTTTCCATGTCTCCTCCTACATTTTATACCCCTTGTTTGTGTCCCAGGCTTTACACAAGTGAGCCATACAACTTCCCGACCACAGGATTATTAAATGTTGTGTATTATTGGTCTCTTAAGCAAGTGTTCTATTATTTTAATATGTGCCCTGTGTGTATTCTTAAGAGCTCTTATGTGCATGTTGGCAGATGCACCACATTGCCATTATGTACAGTATATATACATGTCTGATTTACTGGGATCTCAAATACTAATTAGCATGTGCGATTTATTAAATTGTATGTGCGATTGTGGGTCATTTCTGAACAAGAATTGCGTAAATTATGTCCTGTGTAAAGTAAAAGAATGAGACAAAATTTAACGTAGTGTTTTTTCATGTCCTTGAAGTTTAAGCATAAATTTGTCATGTGTGTAACTATGTTTGTATATGATCGTATAATACAGATTAAAGATTAAATAAAGAACTGATACAGTAAATGTAAAAAGAAAATGCTGTTAGAGCACAACTTTACTGCATATTGGTCATATTAGGTGATAATTTCTAGAAACTTTATTATTTTGAGATACAGAGATATAATTTCATTACTTTAAAAACATTTTGGTTTTATTTTGTTCTCAACTTGTGCGTGGCTCAATTCACTAGTCCTGAAGTGACTTTCAGGCTGTGGTAAGTTGCACTGCAGATGCTGAATTTAGTTATAGAAATTTAACTCTACCTGCTGTATCATTGTGCTGCTTAAGCCCATTCTTTTACTCTAACATGTGGTCAGAAACAGAACGCAAGCGCATAAATGCTGTATATGTTTTATTGGGGAAAATCCAAGTAAAGTCCATACTAGAGCAAGAACAGAGACAGGCCAATTTAAACAGGGATAAGAATAATAACTTGGACTTAACAAACCATATTTCATGAGAAGACTTTGCAACTGTACAAAGTGACAGGAGGGTATACAAACAAATCAAGAACTAACACAGAACAGGTGAACACAATCAGGTAACAAACTGATGACGGTACATGGGTGGTTACAGGAGTTGAATAGAAACCAAAACAAACACAAGCACGTGGCAAAGAGGGAAGCTGTGCATTAATCTGTTGTCTATTTGAAACATAGTTTTAGTCCCGAATGCCACTTAATTTGCCATATTACTGAGACCAGCTTTGATAAATTCAATTTTATATAAAAAGGTTTCATCTCAGTTAAACAATAACTGATTTAGCATGAGAAGAAGTTCAATATAGTTGCTATCTCATTATAGAATCCTCGTCCTCATAGACCCGACCATGTCTCTGTGGTATAAACCCTGTAATTAACACTAATTGGGCAAAAGTATGGCTGTGGATTCAGCGTGGTAAACAGGCATTAATTGAATATCGTTTAGTAGAGCACGATTTTTGTATTCATGAATATAAATGATTTCTGTGAAGCTCAGGCTGCTCATAGTAATATAGAAATAATAATAATAAAGAGACCATTTATATGAATTCAGTTAGTTGTCTGACCAGTGGATGCAGAGTGTTTTTGGCTTTCTGGGGTCACTGCAACACTTCCTGTTGTCCACGCTTTAATGTTATTTTCTACACAGCATGTCGTTCATCACAGAAATGAGCTCTGAGGTCTATTACAGGGTCTCTGGTCTTCTTGTTTAACCTGCTGTTCAGTGTGTGATTCACTGCATCTGCTTGCTGGTCTGGAGGGTTTTGCTATAAATAAACTCACATGTAAGATCAGATGTTTATGAGGCACAAACTAATTATCTGTATTCCATCTAACGTTAAGCTTCTGAATTCAAACTGGCTGATGCAAATTCCCTTCAAATCCATGTAACTAATTATAATGTTTCTTAACTGTGTGTTTTCTTTTTCACAGCCCTGTTTGGATGCAAGAAGTGTTTGGCCCTTTCCACACATCCGAGTTTTCGCTGTCAGAAGTATCCTTGAACTGTGAACTGCAGTGGAATCAACGAAACAGGCTGAAAGATCAGTGTAAGTAGAGTGTAGGAGGGCGAATAAAGTGCAAACAGTGAGTAGAAATGGTAAGTTCTTAAATTCCTGCTGCTAAACATACATTAGGATACTTGATTCATCCATTTTGCTTTCAGATTCACAGCTTAATTAGAGCTGTCAAGAAATGTCAAGAAAAAACAAACTGTCTACTACAGTCATTCATTATTTTAGTGGCCTTTATGCTAAATGTGCAGCATTTTCCCTGTATTATTTTGCTAAACAAAGGAAGGTGATTTGTTGGTGTCCAAACACAAAGTCGTGGCTATATTCATCACTGACAGAGCTAGAAAACCTGCAGCTGGTTTCGCCAGCAGAATATTTGCTCTTAGTGATCTTAGTATCGTTTGAAAGTAAATGGCGACTACATTGGAGCATACAGACTGCTAAAATGAATGGCTGCACCAAGAATGAACTTTTCCCAGAAGACAAAATAATAACAATTTACACAGATCATCCTGTTTAAAAGTTTACACTCCCCTGGCTCTTAATGTTCCGTATTGCCTTCTTGAGGCATCAGTGAATGTTTGCACCTTTTGTAATAGTTGTGTATGAGTCCCTCAGTTGTCCTCAGGGTGGAAAGATGGATCTCAAAATCATATAGCCGCTGTTGGAAATGGGTCTAATATGCAGAAGATGCTGGAGAAAATAATGTGCAGGACCTGGAGGATTTTTCTGAAGAACAGTGGGCAATGGTCAGGACAAACAAGGGACTCAAGAACAATTATCACAAAACATAAAAACAGTCGTTGATCATCCAGATATTAAGAATCAACGTACGTAAACTTTTGAACTGGTTCATTTGTGTAAATTCAGTTATTATTGTGGACTCTTGTGTACTCTATGTAAACATCTGTTATGTGAAATAACTTATTCAGGGCGGTACTAAATAAAAACACAAAATGCAATTTTTATTGCAATCTTATTTAATCTTATTTATTTATTTATTTATTTTTAAAATTATTAACATTTTGCAGATTCTGCACGACGTATGCTAACTTATGACCACAACTGTATATAATAAATAATAGTAGTGATATGGCATTACTAACAGTAATAGAAGTAGTAGTAATGTCAATATTAATGTATAATAATATATTTAATAAATAGTAATAAATAGTAGCATTTATTAATAATACTTAAAACAATAATTATATTTAACATTAACAACAACAACAACAACAATAATAATAATAATAATAATAATAATATTAAATGATCATGAATGTACTATTTCCTGTTTCTGTCTAATCGTGATTCTGATTGGCTGATGATGGGGAAATACGTCACTCTGTGCAACAATTTTGATCTATGAACACTTTGCTACAAACCTTAAGTGTTTGCACTGTAACCAAAGTTCTGCTCTAGTTTTTAGCTTAAAACCCACGTTTTTCCCAGTCTAAAGCTCTCTAACGCTAAAAACATTTGCACTGCATGTGAAAAGTCTACATGTGTGTGAACCATAACATGTGAAGTGTCTACAAACAAAATGTGTAAATTTCACACGTGTGATTTTCGACGTGACTTTTTGCAGAAGGGCCTGTTTATTCTCTCTTTCTACACAATTTCATCACAATATATGGACTGAAAATGTTAAAAAAATAATCATTTCAGTTCTGTTTTAAGCTTTGGTTCCATGTGATGATTTCTTAACAAACCCTGTAGTGCTGTAGAGCTCGGGGTCAGCCAGTTCCTGCTTCTGAAACTGAAAGCAAGTGTGTTAGATACGGCCTCTTCATATAATCTCTCCAGAATCATTAGCCGCTCCTGACGTCGATAATTTGATCATTACCGTGTCTGACTAGCAATTCATTTTTTTGCAGCAATATGGGTCAATAAGCAATTAGCAAATGAGTTTGATAGAGTTTAATCTAGCATGCTGAACCTTGTCTCCCCCCCGAACAAACTTTGAAATTGATCTTCCACTTGTGAGTCAGTAAATGAAAAAAGATATCGTGTGTTCTTTCTGGATTATTCATTATTCACTAAATATTGACTGTTTCGGAGAATTTCTCTAGATGAGGAATGAACACAAGGTGCTACTTTATCTGTAATCTGTAATCTGCAACGTTCAATTTGGAACGACATTGCCATGCTGTCTCTGTACGCATCAAGGTAATTTAATGTCATCTATTCAAAAATATTTTTCAATTATCTAAAATGCGTAAATATCATTATTCATATTCATCCACCTGCTGAGGAATTATGGGATAAAAATGCACTGCTGAATTCTTGAATTCGATTGGTCAGAAGGTGTTGATTAACTTCTATCCCAGCCGCTCTGACACTAGTTCCAGCTGCAAGAAAAATCACAGGTTTATATCAATGCATTAGTTCTAATACATTATTGTTTCTATAGTAACAACTTTTTATTTACAGGGCATTATGTGGCGGACACTTTATATAATCTAACACTAACAATGGATTTTTTTTTAAATATGCTGTTATTTAACAACAACAGAAAAAAGGTTAATTTGGTGATGTTTTCTGTGAGGAAATGTTTATGTAACGTTTATGGAAGGAGTCTCCAGTGTCAGCAAGTTTTCCCGCCATGGGACAGTCTTCATGAGAGAGGAGTTTGTGGTTTCTCAGGAAAGCAGCATTCTTATTAAATTCAAGTGAGAAAGAAATAGAGGCTAGTGAGGGACTGAATGTTTATAGCTGCTATAAGGTAAGTTATAACCGGAACTGACTTGTTTTCCAGATGTTCCACAACATTGGAGTGTTGATTTGTAAGTAAAAAAAAAAAAAACTCACTGTTGGCAAATTGCTCCGGTATAAAAAGTATAAAACACACAGGGACATGTTTTTATAGGAAAATAATCAACAACAATCAACAATCTAACACCACACTGTCACTGATTATTTTTCCCCTAACTGCACATTCGCTCGTCTTTTATTCCTTACGTACTGTGTAGATTTTCCTAAGCAGAGCTGCTCACTTATTACAGTAATGACATGGTGAGCATATACACGACCTTCTCTGTCGTTTCTCCCAGCACAGGGAGTGTAGGAGTGCAAATGCTAATTATTATTAAATATTTTATGGAGGAGAGCTGAAAGTGGAGGAGTTCTGCCGTTACTCAACATACTGTTTGTTTGTTTGTTTGTTTTTAATCATTTAATCGTTTAATCACTTCTTCTGCAGGTTCTTTGCTTAATTGACCCCCAGCACAGTTTATTTCGCAGTTAGAGGTTGAACCGTGATACAGGTAAATGTACTGTAGGTGTGTGAAATGAAAATGATGTGTTTTAGTCATTCTTCTTTTCAAGGTTTTGATCTGTGCAACAGACAGATGGAAGTAAATGCGAAACAGCGAGCAGATCAGTCCAGGCTGATAATTCTACACTTATGAAACATGGCTGAGTATATCACTGCTGGAGCATATCACTGTACACACGGCTTCTTATTTTAAAGCAGAATGTGAAGTGCAACTAATGTGATAATCCAGGTTATAGCTCAGATTAAAGTCATTCAAATTGCTAACATGGGTATAAATGAACGATATCTAGCATGAACCAATCAGATCGATTTGTGGTTTCTGGATTTCATGAACCTTTAGCGCGGTCAAATTATTGGATTTATTCATATTTTTGGCAGCACATCATCATCAAAACAGAGAAGAGCACTTACACCAGCACGTTCCCAAACTAGGGGTCGTGACCCCACACGTTTTAACATCTTACTGGGAGTCACATTCAGATAAGCCACATTTAAATTAATAGGATATGTGATATATTAGTCTTTTTCACTATCCTGACACGCTGCACTAGTGTAGGCTAGTTTAGCGCCACTAAACAAACTAGTGTTGTGTCTCAAATTGTATACTTATGTACTATTATAGAGCATTACTGAGTATTAACACTAACCGGTTTTCCTATCACAGTTAAGATTTGAATTTTAAAACCTCTTACGTGGGCTTCAAATTTACTGAAAGGTCTGTTTTGTGCACCAGTCTTCTAGATTTTCCAGATTAGTAAATACTAGAAAATTTCTAGATTAGTAAAAAAAAAACCCTTTGACTTCAGTAAAGTCAAAGTTTCTATTTGAGACAGAGGCGGAAAGTTTTAAGAGAGTTTTAACGTCGCTGTGCATAAAATCGCTGAACATTTTACAGTTCGATGTGGAAACCTGACGGACAGGAATGTATTGGCTCTGACGGAACATCTAGTTCAAGACTTGGGGTAACAGAAAATTCTTAATGTATATTTGGGGTCGTTTGCATGTCTGCAATTTGTATTGCTAACTTTGTCCCTTTGAGACACACACACACACACACACACACACACACACACACACACACACACACACACACACAGCAGCAGGTGCAGCATCGTGATTGTAGGCTGTTACACACACATGGAGAGCTGCAGGAAATCCCACAGCCTGGAAATAAACACCACGCAACAGGCACTAAAACCTCAATACTATAACAATATGCAGTGTTTTTCATCCCACTGTTTCCACATTAACTCCACAGCTGCATCATTCTCTGAGTTATGTGGCTCAGAAACACACACTCACTCCAGTACAGAGTCAGATTTGTGCCAAAAGTATTAAATAAAAATGCAAGATCTATAAGAATTATAATACAGTAAGAATCTAAAATCTAATAATAGATTCAGTTAAAGATTAAAGATAGATTAGGTTTAAAAACTTCACTGATTACTACCACTCTTTGATTGATTGATTGATTGATTGATTGATTGATTGATTGATTGCAAATGTTGCCTGCTTGTCCTTTGGTGATTCTTCTTTGCCTCTGTAATGTTTTTCTTACATTTGGCCAACACGAGCAGCAATTCACATGACTCAGTATGTGGTAAAATTTACAACTTTTTTTTTTTTTTGTAAAGAACGACAGATACCTTTTATCCTTTTATAGTTATGTTCATAACTGATGAACATGTTATGTCATGTCATGTCATGTTATGATGCAGAACATCCAGAAAACAACTTAGTTCCTCTTATCCCTTATGCTATAGCAAATATAAATAGTCGTTCTACTACCAGCCTCTTTTTTCTCTCTCTTGAAGTTAATTAGACATTAATGCTACTGAGTAATCACAAAACTTAAACTTCTCTGTCTTGAAAACATTACCATGTCAGAAAACGTAAAGTGACAGCTTTACCTCTGACTGTTACGAAGTGTTGACACTGGAGACTCCTTCCAAAAATCCCACATAAACATCTGCTCACAGAAAACCTTACTATATCAACAGCTGCACACATTTTTAATACATTTATGTGGAGCGTCTACCATACAAATCCTGGTGTACAGTCGAAATGTTGATGCATTATATTATAATATAATATAATGTGATTTATCTTAGTAACAACAGCCTTTTATTCCTTTATTCCTCAACTCTCAAATGATAGCTAGCATGATAAATACGAAGTGTACATGGCAGCAGATAGATGACAGTAATGACTATTAGTTCTCATTCTCACTGTTAACGTTTAGATTTGTTAGGAATTTAAATCCACTCATTGAAGCTGTTTGATGCTAAAAAGTCACCATATCGCTTTACAAACATTATATTATAGAGACATTTAGAGATATGTGAAATTGTTCGGAGAAGAAAGTAGAGATTGTCCTTATGTAATGTATGAGATGAAAGAAAAACAAAAAAAGGAAAGTACAGATACTTACACAGCAGACTTAAGTTCAGTAAAAAAAAAAAAAAAAGGTCATCGTCCTTTGTTACTTCTCGCCTCTGTAAATGCAGGACTCAAAGCAAACGTTACATTCATTTCTAAGCATACTGTATAATGTTGCCTTGTATAAGTGTATAAGTAGCTTCCATTCCACAACAACTCAGGTCTCATTGGGGTGTTTCTTCTGCTTTCCGTTGAACAACTGTGTACAGCTTCTGTGTGGTGTGTTTTCTCACGGTGCCGGTAATTTGCCCATAATTAGTGTTGTGTTTTCTGTGCCTGAAGGTAAAATTAAGATCCACGTTAAAGAAGAACTGATGAAAAGAGCCGAAAAAGAAACAAATCAAGGTGTCACTCTGTTGTTCCTGTGTTTATTCATACATGTAAGCAATGTAAACTGCTACATTGTGTGTGTGTGTGTGTGTGTGTGTGTGTGTGTGTGTGTGTGTGTGTGTGTTTACACAATTTGAGAGAACACTCTGCGCTGTAGAGTTTAATTTTTCCATTAACCTGGAGTCATGTACAAGGTGAAGGGCTCAATTGCTAGAAATGTTCAGCATCAGCAGAATTCTCCTCTGCAGAGAAATTAGACATTTGATCAAATTACAGGAGATTTGAGACCAAACAGAGACCACACACACACACACACACACACACACACACACACACACACACACACACACAGAGCTCCATCCATCATTATACAATTGCATTATCTTGCTGGTCATGGATTATCTTTAACTTGGTTAAATTAAAATTCAATATCGTTCTGTGACTGTGTTCCTTTGATCATGACTCATTTAGTTAAAATCATTCACAGGAAATTAGAGTTCCAAAATGCCTCTTGTGCTTTTTTCATCAGTCATTTAAAGACCTCAGACATTATTCTAATTGGCCATCAAAACCCAAAGTCTAACAAATCCACTGTAATAAACTGGCTAGGTAAGATGCACATTTAAACTTTATGGTTACTTAAATTAAAATGTTCCCATAAAAACCTGTAGATTGTGTATATTCAGTGATATAAGTTCAGAATCTACTTCAGAGTTTATGTGCAGAAACACTCTCACACTCAGATATGGATTACACAGCTAGTTAAGCTGAGTTTCTAGGTGCCCCACTGAGATTATGCAAACCACCTGCATGTAGTTCAATGCTCCACGGTCTTTATCAAGTTGAAGCTTCAGAGACAGGATTTTTCAATAGCGTCTAGACAGCTGCCTTTAAACACAGACACTTGCAGTTAAACCCAAAACTGAAAAGACAGAAGATGAGGACTAAAAATGATCAGGTATTTTTTATTTTGCTGTCAAGTGTTACACACTGTAGCATAAAAGCGAGACAAAACTGAACAAGTAGAACTCAAGACAAATCGTGCCAAGAAGTCTAGTCCTTCTCGTTACTAATCGGTATGCCTCAAAAACCCTTAAAATATACTTCAAATAGGGAGGAAGCTATCGATGAATAACTAGTTCAGACATTTGACCTTGCTGTGACCTTGATCCTGTTTGGATCGATTCCAAAAATATAATCAGTTCATCTGCTGTTTATAATGATTAGTCAATAATATAGAATTTCTTAATGAATAGGACATTGTTTTGCTGCCACACATTGAATATTAAACACATTATAGTATTTATAATCTATAATCTATATTAAAATGTGTCCTGTGCATGTCAAAGAACGGTCCTTTAGAAAAACTTTCACAGAAAGACAGATACTGAATGACATACTGTGGACAGCATCCTTGGAAAAACTTTAGCTTTGATGAAATGTTAAAATTCCAAATATATATTTCCACAAAGGATAAATGATGCACATGTTTAGAGATGAGGAGCCAATGAATGGAGTATGACTTCACTGGGATGTAAGGAATCATGAACCCAGTCTGAACACAATCTGTTTAGAGGTGTGTGTGAGAACATTTACATGTGGTCTTTTGCTTGCACCACAGGACACACCCGGTCCCATGAAATGGTCTCATATTCTTCAGCCATTATTCAGAGCAATTTAATCATGCTGTGTTCAGATTGTCCTCATTAGCCCTCTGTCTGTTCTGAAGTGTTTCTCTTTTACAGCGAGACTCGCTGCTCCAGCTTGCTTGGCTTCAAGCTGAACAGCATTTGGGATCCGGATGACCTAGAATGCAGGTTTCTAATCATTATGATGTACTTTATTGCTTTCTGCTTTTTGGTCCTTGCTTCTGAAAGCCCTTTTAGCACAAAGACAGCTGCTATATGAAACGCTCAAGGCCACAGAAGTGCATTCTCAGATAATTACACAGCTTGATTTGCACTGGTCATCACTTTTTGCTGCTCACCACTTGAATTGTGTAGGCTTATTTTCTGCCACACATGTAAATCATTACTTGACAAGTAACACAAATGCACGGTATGCTTCCTTATGCCCTTATATGAGTCTAAACGCTACCTATAACTGACAGGCCAATGTATCATCATACCAGGTGTTGAAAAAAGTCGAATGGTAATTCTGAATAATAAACTGAAAAAAGAAAACAATGAAGGGAAATTGATCATTTCTTTCACATTCCTTTAGGTTTGTTGTGTTACACAAGCAGGTTTGTGGCACAAGTCCATGGAACAGGTTAACTATGGTGCAAAAAACATTTGAAGTACCACTTTAACTACAGGGTGTCCCAAAAGTCTCCATACAGAAGGGAAATTAACACTTTTTAGCAAAATGTAACTTTATTTACAAAACATCCTCTACACGATGAACTCATGTTAACACATCGGGTGTTATGCGTGTAATTGCACGTCCATCACAACCTTGCGACAGCTTCCCAATCCAGCCATGAGAATGATTTTAATACTTTCTTCTTTAGTCAACAGCATTCTTCAAGGCTATCTGAAGAAAAACAAACAAACAAAAAAAAAAAACAAG
Organism: Pangasius djambal; assembly: GCA_022985145.1. NCBI lineage: Eukaryota > Metazoa > Chordata > Actinopteri > Siluriformes > Pangasiidae > Pangasius > Pangasius djambal. The sequence continues at coordinate 3,816,474 of CM040977.1, read as the reverse complement.
TATGAAAAATTTTGGAAGTCATTTTGCTAAAAATGGTTAA
>CM040977.1:3778232-3816334 GCA_022985145.1 Pangasius djambal | reverse complement strand
GTGTGTGTGTGTGTGTGTGTGTGTGTGTGTGTGTGTGTGTGTGTGTGTGTAAGTGCTAATTTAAGTACTTTATGAAGAGGTAAGTCTTTGGACATCGTTTGAAGACTGCCAGTGACTCAGCTGTACGGACATCTAAGGGAAGTTCATTCCACCACCTTGGTGTCAGAACAGAGAAGAGTCTCGATGCATGTCTTCCTTGTAGCATCAGTGTTTTAAATCTGATGCGGGCAGCTACAGGAACCCAGTGGAGGGAGCGCAGCAATGGGGTGGTGTGGGAGAATTTAGGAAGATTGAAAACCAATCGTGCAGCTGCATTTTGAATCAGTTGCAGAGGACGAATGGCGCTCAGAGGCAAACCTGCCAGGAGTGAGTTGCAGTAGTCCAGTCTTGAAATGACAAGGGACTGAACAAGCACCTGTGTGGCCTGTGTGGAAAGAAATGGATAAATTCTTCTGATGTTATAGAGGAGAAATCGACATGACAGTGTCAGATTAGCAATGTGAGAGGAGAAGGACAGTTGATTGTCCATGGTTACCCCAAGGCTGCGTGCAGTAACCGAAGGCGAGATCAGAGAATTGTCCAGGGAGACTGCAAGATCCTGAGATGGGGATGAATCACCTGGGATGAACAGCAGTTCAGTTTTGGTGGGATTAAGTTTCAGCTGATGAGCAGTCATCCATGATGAACTGTCTGTCAGACATGCTGATATCCAAGCAGAAACATTAGTGTCTGAGGGAGGGAAGGAGAAGATAAGTTGAGTGTCATCTGCATAGCAGTGGTATGAAAACCCATGTGAGGTTATGACTGCACCAAGAGATCGGGTATAAAGGGAGAACAGGAGAGGACCAAGTACTGAGCCTTGTGGAACACCAGTGGAGAGTCTGCGGGGAGCGGATGTGGATCCCCTCCATGTCACCTGATATGACCGTCCTTCCAGGTAGGAAGCAAACCACTGCCATGCTGCACCACGAATTCCTAGGCTCATGAGCTTTATTATCATCATTTATTATCATTAAAAAGTTTGACAGGTTTTAAGTATTCAGATGTATTGCCATTTTAATGCAAAATGCATAGTTTTGCATTTACAGAATAAAAAAGTGATAATTAACAGATAACAGCAATATTGATATCACACAGTTATATCTATCGCAGCTGCTGAGAAATGCAAAATGACCACAACACAAAAGAAGGCAGCAGAGACAGCTGCGAGTGCAGGCTAAAATGCTTTATTTTAACTGGCAAACACGACAAAGACGTAATAAAAAAAAAAAAAAACGCAGACAAAAGGTCAGATGATGAGCAAAAATTAAGAATCAGGAAACAGAATCAGCAAGGCTTTGTACATCAGGAGAAAACTACACTGAGCGTTACTTCACATATGAGGGGTGTTGTGCGTGTGAATAAATTGTATTAAGTTGGGATTAAGTCCAGTTGTGCATATTAATATGATGGTGACTGTTAATGTGACACAATTCATGTGTGTTAGGTGTTGTAGTCCATGGCGGCCATGTCTGTAGGCCACAAAGCTGATCAGGAAGTGTGGTTTGCGGCAGCCATTTTTGAAGGCCGAAGCGCATTATGGGAATTGAAGTGAGGCACCAGAATGAAATTCAAGCTCTGATAGCACATAAAGGAATAGGAAATTCACAAAACAAAATCTGAAAGCACAAAATGAAATCCCAAACCACAAAACAATGTCTGAAAACTCAATACAAAATCTGAAATGTAAAACAAAATCTGGAAATGTGCGCATTAAAATAACTGTGTATGATGTGTTTCTATAGAAACAATAACGTATTACAACAAGCACATAAATATAAACCTATGCTTCATGTTACAGTCAGAACTACTGTCTGAGCCATGCTGTTATACAAAAGTATTGCACACCTTCTGACCAATCAGATTAGAGAATTCAGCAGTGCTGTGCTATAATGAGTTTTAATGCCTCTGGAGTCTATAATCCTCCACCCCGACCCTCACACTTTAGCAGCTGCCCTTGTTAAACTCACTGTTTAATTTTACTGTGGTAATGTTTCACTTCTGACAAGTATCACCTTCTGCGGTGGATTTTAATGCACTGAATGGAGATGAGCCATAAAATAAAATAAAATAAAAGCTGTCCTGCTCCCCTTGAATAAGAATTACCTGGAGAAGCAGAGAAGTCAGTCAAAGCTGCATTCTCCTGTAGATAAATAGTCTGTATCTCATTATTACATTGTAAACCTTTAGTTGTGTCACGATTTTCGTATTTGGCATTGAGTGCGTAACCTCTACAGGTGGTTCCATCCCTGAGGCGAGACATATTTGGTCTGCAGTAATGATGGTGTGTTTTAGCTGCTGCAACTTAATCAGTTTTCAAACAAGCGCGCCATCTGTTCAAACAGAGCTCATCTGTCCTCGGGTTACTGTTTATCTTATTAGATGCCCCTGCTTCTAAAAATACCTGGCTAAATGATTTAGCCCTTCCTCCCTGCCTGGCATGAGCTCCTCCTCATCAAAATGAAAACCCACACATCCCATCAAAGCCTTGACAAGAGCATTTTTTTACGTGATGGAAAACAGTCTATCTAAAAGCAATTAAACTAAAAGGGAAAAAAAAAGTTCGAAAATAATTTGGGAGGTGGTGTTTAGGGTGTACGTGATTTATTATCCCTCCAAGGTGAAAGGTCTATAATATCTGCTTGGTTGCACTACGGACTTACTCTGATTGCAGGACAAAAAAGCAATTACTGCTTCATTTGATGATAAATTAAGCACAGGGAGAAGGGTTTGTTCTGTTTTCTTGAGTTATGAGAACAATATGCACAATAAAGCTGCTTTAATAAACACACTGATTCAGTTTGTACATTGGGCCAAGCTGAAGAACATCACAAGGTTATGATTGATCCTGTAATATGGTTCATAAACACTGCTTCATTTTTTTTAATAGTAATTCATCTGGAATTTAAAGTTAAAGCCTGATGTAAACGCCCGTCTCCTGGCTCGCATGAACCAAAGCAGCGTTATAATGTAATGTTTTCTGTAGAGAGAACACAGATAACGTGTTTTAAAAAGTATACAGGAATAACAATTCAATGTTTTGTTCATAATGGTGTTTTAGGTGTTGCGAATTCTCACCCTACAGGAATAAAAAGCTTTTTCCTTCCATTCGCTTTATCCATAGCTCTTAATTCAGTATTCCACAGAGGATCTGCCTCACCGTAGGTGTTATTTACTCGGTATGGTCAAAGTAATGGACTCTCTGAAGTTAGAAAATTGCTTTAATTATGTCCCGCAGCACACACGCAAATGGAATATTAAAATCAAACCATTTTGACAGGGTTTCTCAGGTATTACGGACTCATCTCTCTCTCTAGCTACATTTCCTCTATCACACAACAGCTACAACACTCATTCTAAGGGGTGAACGCTAACACGTGCTTCCTCTGAGACATGTGAAGCCAGCCAACTTTTCAAACTGCTGCTCATGCTGCGTCACAGGGCAGCGTAACAGAATCAGAGGAAAGAGCTATCTATCCTCTTCCGCAGACATGAGCTCACAGACACTCACAATTTGCTAGTGTCTCTGTGATTGACAAGGGAGAGAATACGCAGTCCCTCCCACCCAGACAGCACAGGCAATTCTGCCCTTTTGGACTCCGGGCTCATGTTCTCCTGACAATAGGTTGAACGCTTTTCTGTTGCGCCACTCGGGAATGTGGACTTGTCTCTTCAGAAGGTCCTGTTCTTTGAATAACACATCGAGAATGACATGACAACAGTAAAAGACTATAAAAACAAGGATACAAATGGTGTCACCTCTGAGAGTCAGCGATTAAGCCTCTGACAACCCTTTGCACTTTGTAGTTTTACTGATTTTATGGTTCTATTGTACATTGCCCTCCAGATTTATTGTCAACTTTCATGCAAAAAATAATATGCAAAAAGAATAACACATGCAATGATATTCAGAGAGATAGCACATTTTAAAAATCATACAAGACCTGTTAAGATTGTATTATAATATAAAAAAAAAAAAGTTAGTTTCTAATCCTAATGTTTTTGTCCTCCTATTGTTTGGCAGGAAATTTGAAATTATTGTGTGTTCATGTTCATTTTATAAAGGGTGCCAAAAATTCTAGAGAGCACCGTACTTGTAACTTTCAGTTTAAAGTTCATCTTATATTTTTTTTGTATTCATCGTAGCCATTCACTTTTGTATATGCATCCTGATTAGCTAGGAATAACGTGTAGACATTGTTTAGAATTTGTATTGTCCAGAATAGAGCTGGTAGTTTGGAATCTCAGCTGCTGGTATATTTGGTGTTACTAAACCAAAGCTTTTTTTTTCCCCAGAAATAATATTTATATTAATGTATTTTACAGTACATTATATATATTTCTAGGTCTGACATTTCTCTGTTTCTGAAAGATATGTGCTCTGCATCTGACTACAGTCATCTAGCAGGCATTTAATGAAAGTTACACAACACATATGAAGAAAAGCAACGTATCAAGATCCCTAAAATATAACGCATCACGGGTGTATCGGTTGCTGACAATGCCTTGCTTTAACCAAAGTGTCATGAATAAGATGGAGGCAATAATGACAAGCAGTTTATTGAGTGTCCTTCATTCTGCTACAGCCCCCAGAGAATGTGGTTTCACTCTTTAAACAGATGAGCCTCCAGAGGTTGATGCTGTTGCCCCAACATACTAATGAATAAAATATTGCACAGACTACAACAGATTGGTCGATTGTCCACAGGAGAGACCTGGAGAGACACAGAATGATCTCAGAAAAATCTAATGCATGGCCAGGTACTGGTATGTTTTTATCGCCTCAGTGCCCACACCATCTACAGTGACATGGGGCTTTGAGCTCTTGAAGTCCACTATATCTTTTGTTTTGCTTATGTTAAGTAGCAGCTGTAGCTGGTTCAGTTTGCTCCACTCAGCAAAAGTCTTTCAAGGTCCAGTCTGTCACTAATACACTCAACTATGGCTGTGCGTTGGTGAATTTCTAACATTGCACAGTACTGGAGGGGTACAAGTTGAACAGGAATGGAGCCAAAACAGTCATTTGGGAAGCCATGGTACTGCTCAAAGCCATGTCTGATATCCATTCTGCCACACAAATAATGTTCTGCCATCAGACAGTCCATTATCCATGATATGATGGATTCATTCACCTGCATCATCAGAGCTTCTTCCCAGACACTTAGGCTGTATTGAAGGTATTGAATGCACTGGAGAAGTAAAAGAACATAATCTTCACCAGTGCTGCTTCTTTTCTCCAAATGTTCAGCAGGCAGATTAGCGCATAATCTACTCCAGTGACATATTGACATCCAAACTCCATTAATGTCCTGACCAGTGATCAAAGTTGAGCTAATATCAGCCATTTCAGTGATGCTAGGGCCATTGCTCAAAGGTTTTAAGACTTCTAGTTGCTCTTTCTTGGGGACTGGGGCCACACAGGTTGGGACCCTTTTCAGGTTACTTATCAGACTGAAAATGTGGTGGGGGATTCCACGTATTAACTTAGCACACAGTTTCAATACCCCAGGGTCAACTGACTTGCAGCTGGGCTGGTTGAAGCCAGTGATGTTCTTCAAGCTACTGCACACTTCCTGTGCATTTCTGTGCTCTCACTTCTTCTTATCACTGTCCTTGGCCTCTTTGATTCTCATTTTAAACTCTCTGCAGCTGCTTCATTTTCTCTTTGTCTCCCTCCTTAAGGCTTTCTCCTTCTGGTCGAGAAATGATTTTAGCTCACTGTTGACACATGGTTTGTTTTTGGGAAAGAGGCAAAGTGTTTTGGACAGAAGCCTGTCCAGAGCCCACACAGAAGTGAATGCAGTCAGTGATGCAAGTCGATATCTTCTTTAGGGAGGGCATAGACCTTTCAGGAAGAGAGAAGAATTTAGCCTAAATAATTCAGAGCAAGATTTCAAAACACATCTCTTGACTGAGTTTTATACAGCACATCAGCTCAATGCTGATAAAGTTCAGAAGCAGCCTGACATCAGCCTGTGGTGTGTAATCAGTTTTCAAAAGGTTGAGCGAGCCACATCTGAGACAAACTGTATTGGCCATTACAGCCTGGATTAAAACTCAGTTATTAAAATATTGTTAGATCCATGACTATTTAAAAGGAATTCAATTACTTTTGCTTTTATTGTTGCTGAGATTAAAAAAAAAAAGGTCAGGTTCAAAGACACAGCAGCTAATTTATCCCGCTTCACTGATAGTTGACATTTGATTAAATGCTAATAAAATATTCAGGCGTCTGCGACTGAGAGAATAGAGAATATCCTGTTTATAATTCAGGAATACCTTGTTGTATTCTGTTTGAGAACAGGAAATTCTATACATATTCAAAGTTAGCTGCAGTGTTTTGCATATTTATCCCTGTTCCTGTCAGATAATGATTTAACATCCTCTGTTTCCTATGATGAGGGCTTGTGTTAAAAAAATTAAATAAAATAAATTCAGGATGCATACATTAAAATGGCTAAAGGCAGCAGCACCTTGACTATGAACTGCTAAAAGAAGCAGGAAGTACTCATTTCTAAGGCAACAGGAGTGTAATAAACCACATTATACTACAGCATCATATCGAAATCATATCACAGACTTATCGAATTCTGATTGGTAAGAAGGGGTTGATTCATTTTCTGTAACAGATTAATTGTTCTAAAAATAAACAGATTTTCTGTGAGGAGACAATTGTTTAACAGTTTTTGGAAGGAGTCTCCAGTGTCAGTACTTTGTAACAGTAAGACATAAAGTTGCAACTGAAGTTTTCCACCATGGGAAAGTCTAGAGGACTGAGAGCTTTACACTTTGTGGTTTCTCCGTAACATGGCAAGGTGCATTAACTTATTAACTTAAAGAGAGAGAAAAAGAGAGGATGGTGAAAGAATTACTGCTTAGAGCTGCTGTAACATAAATGATAACAGGAACTAACTTATTTAACAGACATTCCACAACATTAATGTAACAACAAATGGATAAAAAGTATGACATTTATTTAATAAATAAAACATTAAATAGTTGGAAAGTTGCAGAATAAAACACTTCGGGACATGCTTTTATTGGGGAAAAAACCAAAATAACATTTAGCCCAGACTCGCCCATTCCAGACCACCAGTGGGCACCCTTCCCTGAATTCTAACCCACTGCACTTCCTGCTTCCTGTCAAATTGCCATATAAAGGACATGAACTTGAACTTCAGTGTGAAGTCTTGCAGTTTGCCTGTTAAGTTCTTAGCTTTGCATTTTTGGATTGAGTCTCTGTGGTTTTTCGACCTTTTTTTTTTTTTTTTTTTGCTGCCTCGTTTTTGCCTTTGCCTAGTCCCTGTATTCTGATGTTATTCTTGATGTCTGGTGGTTTTGACCTCACCCTGTTTTCTGCCATTTTGGATTCTGCCTTGAATGTGTTCTTTGTTTTTGGCAGTTTTTCAGCTAAGACCCTGCCTGTTTTTACTCTGAATTTTGTCTCAATAAACGGTGTGCATATGAATCCTTATTCTATGTCTCTGAGCCATCAGTTATAAAATCAACTTCAGGACAGGAAGAGTAACCCTGTTTCATGTCTGGCTATGTCACACCAATACATTGCTGATTATTTTCCTTTTATTTTCTACTTAGTCCATCATTGCTGCATTGTATAAATCCAATAAATCAGCACCATCAGAACACATTAGCATAGTAGTACCTAAACCTTTTAAATTAGATCTCTCTTCTCCTGAGCAGAAATTCAGCTCTGAGCTCCATCTGAAATCCACTTAAACTCCATCGTGGTTATGTGATCCATTTTTAGGTTCAGGTGCAATGAGCACAAAGTACTGGATTGAAAATACAAAGACAAGAACGGCATCTGGAATAGAAAGAATTTCAGGCAAGTGTCTGTGTCTCTGGATCTTTCGGCATCTTTCAGCAGATTCAGCAGGTTCCCTTGCTCCTTACACTGACCTGTTTTAAAGACTCAGTGATCAGTTCCTAACGGAAATAAGCTGCTTCAGCAAATCAAACCTGAGAGTTATTTTCTAGATGATATAATAGCTGATAAGGGTCTGTGGTCTCCAGGACCTAAATAGGTTATGAGGAACAAAACAATAAATGAGCAAGTAAAAAAAAATCTAAATAAATAAAAAAAATAGTGGTCCTTACTTTCTCACACATTCTAATTAAATTCTGACATCCTCGGTGCAAATACACAATTTAAATACAACTGCAATTATAATATCTTTTTTTTGTTTGTTTGTTTGTTTTTAGATGTAGCTTTGTGGTACATTGCCTAGGGTTGCGCAAGTTAAATTTCCAATTGTCCAATTGTAACAACAAAACGGGTAAAAAAATTTCAGCTGTAATCTGACTATTGTAGCTGCCAAAAAAATCATGCTATCCCACAAGGCATACCACAAAGAGAAACTGTTTTTGCTAACAGTTATCATGTTGTACAAGTTTCCACCAAAAGGGGCAGCTGATTCTCAGAAAATGGACTGAGAGGTTAGATCATGGGATAATACTCAGCAAGTAGTTATGTCAGATGGGTTTTAGTGGTGAAATGGCGGAAACGAGTGTTGCATTTGTAGTTTTATCCAACCTTATGTCAAGCCGATTTCACCTGAACTAGAACGGAATCACTTTTGCAGACGTAGAGCCAGTCTGGTTTGATTTGACTCCTAGCTATTAGCCTGTAAGCTAACCTTATTTTTCAAGAATTAGCTGCTCCTTAGGCTCGCAACACGGCGCAGAACTACGTCTCCCATCAGCCACTGCACACCACCTGATCATGACACTCATGTCACATGACTGCTTTGTACCTGATTCATGTTTGTTAATTAGCACTAGTAGTTAAGTCACATCTTGTACAACACTCGGTGTCTAGCGTTTGGGTTTCTGCTGTCGATAACTTTGTACCTCGTTCATGTCATGTTCATGTTGTTGCCCTGCTTCGCTATCCTCGTTTTGTTTCTTGCTCTTTGTGTTTCGTGTGTTTTCACTTACAGTAAACCAAAATCTGCACTTGCACCTGCCTCCTCCACAATCTCTAACACATGCTAATAATGTTCTTATTAAGGGAAGGAGAAAAAAGCCTGCCTCTTTTGGTTTAAGTTGGAATAACTTTTGGTGTTAGCAAATTACCTCCCAATATTTTTTCCACATACATCACTCTTCCGGCTGACTCGAGAGAGAAAAAATTTCGTTTGACAGTTAAAATAGTAGAATTCCTTCCTCCGGGTAATTATACGTTCAATTTTTTTGTTATATTACACTAGGCAGAAAAAATAAAGTGGAAATTTGACTCAATAGTGCACTTTTTTAACCTTGCCCTTTCGAGCATCCATAGTTCTCACTAGTTTTGTTTGTGCGCTATAATTTTCACAGCTGCCTCAAACCAGATTTGAACCCATCATTACGTCTTCATCTCTGCGTCAGAGAGAGTTTTATAATTTCACCTATGCTAGGTGATTTTGAAAAGACTCCTGATCATGATCTCCTCCCAGAAGTGAACTTCTTAGTAGTGATACTCCTACCAACTCTCTCAGACTTGTTTTTATGATGCTGCTTGAGAAGAAAAGATATCACCAAACTCACATCTTTATGCGTTTCTGCATTTTGACATCTTTTTCTTGTCATCTGCCCCCACTGGGTGTTTACTTTCCATCAGTCTGTCTCCATACCATCACCCCCCCCCCCCACACACACACACACACACGCAGATAATTGATGTCATTCTGTCATGTTGTCATACTTTCTCCAGCGTGATATATCACAGTGCCAGTTAAGCACACACAACCCTGTCATCACAAAACGACAGAGCTCCACAAATCAAACAGAAATGTCACTTGGACTTTGACAAGCTCAGCTTGTTCTGCATTTCTTACAGGATTCATTAGATCACCAAAAAAAAATATTATTCATTTAAAAATAGATTTTCCTCTATTTTCTCCTGTGCATATCTTAACACAACAACGATCTGAGACGATGAATGCCAGCACACATCTTTTCTGGTTGATCTTCTGACCACAATTTGCTTTTTATTATTTTCCATTATATATTTGGTCTCCTTTGATAACAATACACTTTTTTTTTTTTCCTGACACGTAGCCACGAATTTAGATTCTCAACTCAGAGCTGAAACATCATTGTTCAGGTGTGTAACACTGCAATGCCTCATGGGATAATTTCCCTCTAATTCCATTTTAGTGTTGCGTTACACAGCCTCATCTCTCCGAGTTGTGTTTGATTGATTAGAGCAGGTCAGCTCCTGATAGAGGAGTAATAAATAAATGTTTTCCGCCATTCCGCGTTCTCTTGGGGAACCTAAACATGGCCATAAACTGTTTTTCTTGTCCTTGTTTTTATTAAGTATCTTGCCAGTGAGCCATAAAAGAGAAATTTGTTATGAAAGCAAAGCTGTTACAGTGCTGGTGATGGATCGTTCAATTCTGTGCACCTTTAGACAAGAATAAATGAGCTGCTCTGAGATACAAATATGTTTAAAAAGCAGAAAATGTCAGAGAAGGAGCAGATTACAAACATGGCACACTGAAGTGTGAAATATTCAACTAGGTATTCGAAGTTTTATAGCATTGTTATACTGGTCGCATTACATTCGCATTAGTGGTTTGTAAAAAATGTGCTTTTGAAACACCACTTTAGGTGGACTGTTAAAATGTATTCCACATTGCTGTTGAATGCTCATGTCTGTTTGGTCAGACTTATATTTCAGATTAATTTTCTGTAAGCGCAGCTCCGACAGTAGTGCAGGCTTATATTAATGCGCTCATTTTAATATGTCATCGTTTCTATAGTAACGGCTTATTCGCAGAGACTTGTATGACAGACGCTCCACATAAACTGATTTAAAAAAAAAAAAACGTGAAATTATAGATATAGTGTATTTTTCAGTAAGGATACATTTATTTAGCATTTTTGAAAGGAGTCTCCAGTGTCAGCACTTTGTAACAGTCAGAGGCAAAGCTGCATCTTTAAGGTTTCCAAAACAGGAAAGTCTTCAGGACAAAGGACTTTGTGGTTACTTGGTAACATGACAAATTGCGTTTTTTTTTTCTTCTTTCTGTTTCTTCTTTGTCTACACAGCACATCCTGTCATTTTTTATTCGCTACATATTGCAATATATTAAAATTACGTTGTAATTTCTATATGGACATACGTATTCTATATCACACATATTAAAAACCAGCAGTGAAAATGTAATCATAGATCAGTATTTAGTAGAGATTAGTGGCAGCTTCAGCAGCAGCGCAACAGAAGAGAAGTGAAGTCTTTTGCCTTGTTAAAGGATCCCAGTCTTACACGCTCCAGTCATTTGTTTAAAAACAAATCTCTCTCACTAAGGGCTTAAGTCGTCCCCTGTGCAAAAGCAGCCCCCATTAAACAAATCTCCAAACCAATTAATGTTGGTCAAGTACCCGTGACAAACCTCCTGCTTCTGATGATTTTGATTCCCTCTTGGACAATTCAATATAGACACTCTACTGGCAGGTTAATGATGGTTGTTGATGTTTATCAGATAATCTATGCATATTCTATAGAACATTAACCTGTACTTTTAATTTTCTTTCACTGTATTCGGTCTGTCCAGTTTATAGCTCTTGATGTTAAGTTCATCATGTATATCAACTCATCCCTGGTCCAATCTCCATTTCAAATTTAATTCATGTTGATCTATTTTAATGCATTGTATACCATTGCTAAAAGGTAACTTACTCCAAATAAATTGTTACCGAACTATGTATGTTGTAGCCGCTTTTTTCAGGCAGTTTGCTAGATAGAGGACACTCGATACCTCAATAGAGACCTCTCCTCAAACTTAATTAATTTACAGTATCTAATTTACAGTGTCTGTCTCAGGTCTGTCTCTGTCCACGTTTTGTGTCCATCTGTTGTGTGTTAGGGTTCCAGGTTCTACCGTGAGCTTGGTGTACTGTCTGCCTGGAGTCTCACATTCTCACCATTTCGTCTAGGTTCTCCGTGTTCCTCCCACTGTCCAAAAACTCGTGCTTTAAATGACCCCTAGGTGTGAACGCGTGTGTGAATGTGTGTATTATGGTGCCCTGTGATGAATTGGTGTCCTATCCAGGGTGTATTCCCATTTACGCACTTCCTCATTACACTAATTTGTGGTATTTGTGATATAAGGATCAGAACTGAAATTGAGGTTTTAGCACAGATGCTGCTTTTTCTTGTGACTTTTCCCACCATTAATATTGAAATCAGGAAAAATACTGTAAATCCTGTGTTCAGATAAATGCTGCACTAAGAGCATCAGTGTCCACTAGGACTTCATTAAGTCTCTCTCTCTCTCTCTCTCTCTCTCTCCCTTGTAGAGCTGCAAATTCATTTTGTGTCCATTGGTTTCATATCATATAAAATCCATGGTGTTCAGTGACTTCTGCTGTCTCATCACAGCTCATTTACACTGTGTATGCTACACTATACGTGTATGATATTGTAACTGGGATAAATCCGGGATAATTAGTGGGTCTCAAGAGCTTTTTTTTGGCAGTGTCAACAAATTAGAGCTGGTGTTTTCTGTATTCTGTGCAGTTACATGTAGACTCAAGAGATCAATTTGTAAAAAGTTTCCCATGACAACGTTTATGTACTAAAGCACATTAATGAACTATACCGAGCTGGTCTTCCTCTAGTGCTTAGACAAACAATATAAAACAAAATGCAAAACCATTAGTTTTTCTTCTTGATTTAGGCCATAGAAGCCACCATAATATTATCTGGGTTCAGATTAAATATTATTTGATTCGATTCGATTTTTTTTTTTAGTTTATTGTCTTGTTTGTTTGTTTGGTGCTTTCAAAGACCGTAATGTGCTTACTACAAATTATCCATGTCATAAAATGATTATCCACAACATCTTGTCACTATCATAATTACTACGCTTATCATGATTGCCTTTGCTTTGTAAACTGCAGTAATGTTTGCCCAGAGCTCCAGTGACTGTGTTCACAATCTTCTTTGAACCGCTTTGCTCTGATATGGACTGATCCGCCGTTTTGGGTTTCCTTCTTTCTGCTTCACCATGACAACAGCCATAGCCGAATGCTAATCAAATGCTAAATGGCATTGCATTTGCATGGCAGACTGAATCACAACCATAAATTCAGTCCTCACGCAATTAGCACTAATTACCCAAACTATAGAGCTGAACCCTGAGGAATTTCACTGCCACATTATAGGAGAAACTAATGGAAATTTTCGCAATTGATACCATTGTAATGAGTAGTAATGAGTCACTGCAGTTCTGCAAAGTATTTGGTTTAGTTGCATACCAACTCAACAGAAATACACACTACTGTTCATGGTAGACGTGACAACTCCGTGGTTTTAAAACAGCATACAGGGTGAACAAGAAACAATTGAATGCATGCAACTAATGTTGTTTTAGTTAATCATATCTCAAAACATAGCACTTAATTTTATGTAGTTTATATGTGTAATCTAAGATTTCAAAAATTAGTGTAATGTGATTTCCAGTCCAACGTATTGTTTATGTATTTCCTTTATAGGTGTTAAAATGCTGACATATTTTTCTCCATTTGCAGCTTGTTAAATTGATCGCATTTGGAGAAAATGACTACAGAGGCATGAGAACCAATTCCAGGGTTATTTTAGGTTAGATAAAAGCATTGTGTTTGATGTCTTTATGTTTATATTAAATGGCTCTAGATATTGAGACGTGGAAATAATTAGCTGCTCCTGCATTGAAACTAGCAAGTCGTGTCTTTTCTACACCACATGAATGCTCATCTTATTGGTTGCACTTTAAAAAGGTTAGCATAAACTGGATCACAGTTGAATTTGAGTGAACTTTGTGTGCAGCACCAAGGCATCAAATCCAAGTGGAGTGCATCGCCCAAAGCATAGGGAAACAATAGATTTGTCTGAGCAAATAGGTTGATCATCTGTACCACACTGCAAAATTGTTCAGCAATGGTTTGAGGAACATGACAAAGAGTTCAAGGTGTTGACTTGGCCTCTAAATTCCCCAGATCTCAGACCGATCGAGCATCTGTGGGGTGTACTGGACAGACAAGTCTGATCCATGGAGGCCCCACCTCGTAACTCAGGAGGCTAAGGACCTGCTGCCAACATCTTGGTGCCAGATACCACAACACACCTTCAAAGGTCTTATGGAGTCCATGCCTCGATGGGTCAGAGCTGTTCTGGTGGCACAAGGGGGACCGGCACAATATTAAATTAAATCTAAATTTCATAGTGCTACATATTTTCAAATCAAGAAATGTATCTGCTAGAAAATAAATATTAAGCTAAAATGTCAGTGGTGCTGACATTTTGGTGGCAGTATATGAATTATATATGGTCCCCTCCATAATGTTTGGGACAAAGGCATAATTTTTTTTTTTGTAGTTTTTCTGCTGTAGTTCTGTGGCCTGATCAAAAGCTTTCCAGTGGTGTTGATGTTTCATTTAAAAAAAAAAAATTGTACTGCAAGCCATTTTCTCTTTTCTCTAACAGCGGTGTGGATTAACAGGTTAACGTGAGAATAACTGCTTTCCATCCTGCCTTGTTCTGCTGGTGCAGAGGAACCCGACAGAACCCCATCACACAGCCTGTCCTCCGTAATTACTGAGAATGCTGACAACGCACACTCTTTCCAAACACACTCCTTACAAACCCTGTGTTTACAGTCCCCAGTAATGGAGTTTTCAGTCTGGAATTCATCAAGCAAAACATCGAACAAAGCAACGGCAAAGCCACTGAAAAGGTCTGGAAATGAAAATCTATTACAAACAAGAACAAAAAACATTGTAAGTGTGCTTTAATTTGAAATTTGAATTCAATTACTGAGACCAAAAGCACAGCCAAAGTCACAACACACTAATATTTCTGCTCTGACTCCTTATATTAGTTTTAATTAACAAGGAACTGTTTTGTTTGGAACTGTTGATTAACTGATTGATAATTTATTGTGGTGCATTAATTAGTAGCAGCTGGATTTGTTCAGGTGAAATGAGTGGAAATGAGTGAGTCCTGAGGCAAATAGAAGATCAATAGAGCCCTGCCCTTGAGCCATGTATGTTATGGAACAAAGCCTTCCTTAGCACAAGCTCTGCCGATATAATATGATTCATCAGGTAGCCAATTACTTCCTACACCATCCTCATTTTTACACCAACCCTCTCAGTGCTCTGCGATTCAGAATCTTTACTAAAGAAGTCCAGCATTTCTTTTCTTTTAGCAGAATCAGGTGTAAAAGCCAATATAGGCTTCATATTACAAAGCTGTTTTTTATTATCAAATTTTCATTGTCCTTCTCTAATGGCCATCTGTGAAATGTCAATATGGTGTAAATAAGGAACTGTAAAATGTGGTTTTACTACAGATGGCAATGAATGACCCTTAATATTGATATAAATGTTATCCAAAAGCACTGTGTGGCTGTAAGTAGAGCTACATTGGAGCCCTTTTTAAAATGTCAACATTCCTGGTACTTCTGCTGTTATTTTCTTTCTCAAAAACAGTTCCTATTTCATGTAGTTCTACTCATATAAGCCACATACCAGCTCCAGCATCATCAGTTGAATGATTGAGTTGGTTGATTGGAGACTATGAGGTTGCTTCAGTTAGCTCTCTCTGTCATAAGTCTCTACAGAATGTCAAAAAATGTCATTACGACACCAGACATATGCTACATAATGGCTAATTAATTACCATTAGTTAATTAAATAAATGACCACTTTGATGAAAATAGTTGTGAGATGCGTTGGCGAAGGCAGGTGCTGGATTTCTGATGAGGTGAGATTGTGTTTGGATTGTCGAACAGATACTGGGATTAAGAAAAATGACCAGGTGACCTTGAGAACATCAGCATGTTTTCCTACTGCATGTGAAAAATAACATTTATTTATGACACCAGCGCACTTCAGCTTTCAATTTCTTCAGCCTGCTACCTAATGATCCTTTTCAAACGTTACTTCCTTTTAGCATTGGAAATTATTTTCTGTTTTTCCCCTCCCTGGCTTTTGAGAAATATTTTTTTTCCTATCTGTTTTCGTAGGATTTTTTTGCAATGCCTCTTTATTTCTCTTTTTGAACTATACATGGATTATTAACAGATAATCCATGCCTATTGGACAAAAGCCACAATAAAGGTAGAGCAAAAATTCCTAAAAATAAACTATCAAGGTACGTCCTTAGCTTTGTCAGGATTTCTTTGCAGAAGTCCTTTTTGTGCCATACTATTATATTTTCTGTCATTATGACAACTAGCTAATATCCAAAGTGTGTAACTGTCCCATTGTCAAGACCAATAAACACAAGCTAAATCTGACCAGCGTACAACTAAGCAAATCATAGCACCTTTGTCAATGCAGTCTTGATCATGGACTGAAAATGTAATTATTTATTCATAGGTTTTAATTTATTTGGGGCCCCAAGTTGTGCATAATTCCAATAAACACACATACATTTTTGTCTTGCTAACTTTGCTGTTTGTAAAATTGTGTATAAATATTTGCATAAGCCAAACAGAACAAAAATTTACAAAGGTTTCAGAAACGCTGATTGTCTTCATATTCACGTGTGTATGTTCATCACCTGTAAAGTGCAATGCCTGTTCCCGACACAGCTCATTTGCATGTAGTGACACCCACAAAACTCCATAAAAGGTCAAGTGCACAGACAGCTGGGAGCACGAAATGAAGCTGGAGGGTAAAGGCTGAAAAGTTATTTTGACTCACTTCTCTTCCAGTAAAAATATTTAATAATATGTAATATGTATTAATAATAATAAGTGAGTGCTCAATCTCCTGTCAGCTCAGCCATTTGTTTATGGCAAATTGTGAGAAATTGAAATCGATCAAGTCAAGGTTTACATTAGTCAGTTTTCTTCAGTTTTCTTAAATTTGCACACACTCAAGAGCATGAGTAAGATATGAAAGTTTTTCAAATTTACACGATTCTCAAGAATACCGAATTTCTTGTGTAAAGGCGCATATGAATAATTTACGAATAAACATATCACATCCAGTTTGATAAATGAGGCCCCTTGTGAGGACCCTTCATCCACATATTCATGAATGCGGCTCATGAATGCTATTCCCACACCTAAATCTTATCGTAACCTTGGGTGAACCCTTTGGCTCTTTTTTTTTAATAATAATAACCCAGATCATAAGAGGTGTAGCATGAAATCATCAATCAATCAATCAATCAATTCACTTGAGTCTTGGAGGGAAATTCTTTTACATACCAAGTAGAAAATACAGAAATAATTCAGGCAGGTTTGACGGTCAATAGCATTAGCCATGAAATGGAGGTTCATGTCCTCTCCCCTTAGGTTAAGTTTAAGGACTAGAGCTGGTTGAACTGGAATAGGTTTTTGGATCCCAGCAGCTTCTAGCCATTTCATACTACATTAATCTGACTATTCAAATGAAAGAACTGTTGTTTGAGAGAAAGAACCGCTGCTTGAGAGTCAGATGAAACTGTTTGAGAGTCAGATAGACTGCTGTTTGAGAGTTGGCTACTGAAAAGAATCCAAGAGGTGACTATGTACAGTGTATGTAACAGACTCATACACCTTTGTAGGTGTACTTTAGATGGTATAAACTCATTTTCCGTAATGTGCATTTTCAAGGTTAGTTCAAAATCATCATCACAGATTTAACATGCGTGTGTCGTTCATGTGGATGAAAAAGATATGGTTTCTTCCCTTTGTGAATAAGGTGATGTTGCTAGAGAGCATAGTTTGGATTTAAAAAAAAAAAAACTCTTCCCCGACTATGAGCACTGGCATGGCTTTCCTCTTGTGTGAATGAGATGGTGCTGTTTAAGATGACTACTACTAGTAAAACCTTTCCCACACTGTGAGCAGTGATATGGCCTTTAAGCTGTGTGAATGCAGTAGTGACTTATAAGCAGCAAAATGAAAAGCTGTGGAGTTAGTAAGAGACGGAAATATTTGTCTGAGATGCCCGAAGCATAATTCATCATCTCTACCTTTATTAAAGCAGAACTACCAGCTGTAATACCCAGAGGCTAACTCTGTATTTAATTTGACCATAATTTAAAATAATTAAAAAAGATAATGGAACATAAATACTTCATAAATATCTCCCCTTGCACACAGAAATTAAATAATGTTACTATTAATGACTGCTTAAACCAACACTACCCTTAATATAAAGCTAAAAACAGATAACTTACAAGTAAAGTCTTACCTTTTGTAAGAAAGCCAGTTGCTCAGTTCTCTGCAGCTCCTGGGAATTAGCACCAAGGTGTGGAACAGAAATGACTTTAGGCAGTTTTATGTCTAAAATTAGTTTTTTTTTTCCAAGTATGCACACAGTAGCCTTCTTTCCACATGACTGAACTAAGAGTACAGAGGGTTTTCTTTAAATACACCTGAGGACAAAGACACAGGATAATCCAATGACAGGGCATTTCACAGTCATTAGTCATCTAGTAGCACCTCATCATCTGAAACTGGGGTGTGGGAGCTGGACATCCAGGACCAGGATCCCTGAGACTGGACTGATTGTTCACCTATTAGGAATACTGACAAAAAGAACTCCATATATAGTTATTGTATGATATGTATGTTGGCTTTGTTTTACAATAAATAAATAATCAAAAAAAAAACAACAAGAACTCCATATATCATATAAAAATAATGCTTGTTCCTCAGGGGTCATGGGACGAACCCACATGGTCTTTCAACTTTCTTTTCCCAATATTCCCAATAAGAAATGTTCAGTACTGGTACCTGAAAACCTAGAGCATTTCCTTTCTCAAGGTGCATCAATGCAACATTCAGCTGCACATTATCACCTACACTGCCTACTCCTTACAGCCTATCATTATCAGCCTGCAGTTGCTGAACATGCTCAATTAATAACTGCAGCTCATCTACAGCAGGCACTTCAGACATGATGACCAAAACCAAAAAAGAATAGAAATCTTTACAGTTGTTTAGCACTTTTTGACTATATAGTATACATGTAGATAAATTATTTATAATCATACTATCTGGTGTCACCCAGATGAGGATGGGTTCCGTTCTGAGTCTGGTTCCTCTCAAGGTTTCTTCCTCCTATCATCTCAGGGAGTTTTTCCTTGCCATTCTCACCTCTGGCTTGCTCATTAGGGATAAATTCATACATTTAAAATTTATATTCAGAATTGATATATTTCTGTAAAGCTGCTTTGTGACAATGCCCATTGTTAAAAGTGCTATACAAATGAAATTGAACTGATTTGAAATCTCACCAAAAAAAAAAAAAAAAAGAAGAGGAAGAACAATAAGCTACAATTTAGTAATCTTTAACCTATTGCCTCTAATCTCGAAACCCTACTCGCAGTGCCAGAAATTGTAGCAAGGGAAAGAAAGAAAACCAGCAGAACTATACTGTAGTTTGCACTGACTGCAGCAGTACTGCTATTTCCATATATTCTCTAAAAATAAAGGATGATATAACTCTTCAGCAGCCCTGTTCCTGAAATACCAGGATTATAGAACCCAAACTGGGCATGCCAGGTACCTGGCAAGCACCGAATATCATTCAATAAAAATAAGACAGAAGCTAGTGTCTGAGAATAACAAACTTTTATTAACAATGAAAAAAAAAGATGGATTTTTTATTAGAGGCAGCTAATAAATTTTTTAATTAAAAGAAAAAAAAAAACAGGATACACATCATTTTGTACTGTCTGCAATATCTTGCCTGGAGCTCATAGCTTTACTTAACGCATTTATGTCTTTGCTTATACATCCTTATCTGTGTTTGCTTCTTAATGTTTATGTAACAAAATGTAGCCTATCAGTCAAACGTGTCAGAACTGACAATGTCACTATGTTATGTACGTATATGCACATAAAAGGGCATTTAAAATACATCCAAGAGTCTAAAAGTGACTAAATACATATAACAGACTCGTACTTTGTTCACGTATACTGTTTGGTTCCTCTGCCAAATTCTCCCACAACATTTTACATGGTGTAAATTTATTTTCTATCATATGCTGCACAATTAGTATAAGACTGCAATTACAGATTCAACACTTGCACTTGTGCATCTTTACCCTGTTTAAAGGAGTGAAACTCTTCCCACTTTGTGAGCAGAGATACAGCGGTCCTCCTTTACGAATACACTGGTGACTGAAACTCTTTTCATACTGTGCGCAGCGTTACAGTGTTACCCTGTGTGAATGCGCTCGTGTTTTTTCAGCTCATATTTTCGGCTGAACTTCCCACATGTTGAACAGCGATATGGCTTCTCTCCTGTATGAAGCCGCTGGTGTCTTCTAAGCTTGCTGTTGTCAGTAAAATTCTTGCCACACTGACAGCGGTGATACGGCTTTTCTCCTGTATGAACGCGCCGATGTTGTTTACGTTTAGTATTGTCAATAAGATTCTTGCCACACTGACAGCAGTAATACGGCTTCTGTCCTGTGTGAATGCAGTAGTGACGTACAAGATCGCTATTCTGAGTAAAACTCTCCCCACACTGTGTCCCGCACAGACATCTTTTACTCGATGGCAAAGAGGCTATGTATTGAAACAAACAAAGACAAAAGCTAGCATCTCATGTGTACAAAACTTTATTATCAGTTGAAAGTAGGGAGCAAAAGATTGGAATTTTTTTTTTTTAATTAAAATACCTCAAGCAGAATAGGATACACAAGAATATTCAGCAATTGGGACTAATACATGCAATACCTGTTAAAACTCATTAACATATAATTCATTTTCTATAATCTGCCTAAACAAATCCAAATAAACAAAGTAATAATAAAATAACCAAAACTAATATAAAGGAACAACCCAAAGACGATGAATAAAAAACAATAATAATGGTAGAAGGTAACACTTTACAATACTGTTAGTATCAGTAAGCATCTAAATTCTACATTTCTCCTGCAGAACTACTACCTAACTATAGCTCTTTTATAATAACTACTGATTAATTACTGATGACATCAACATTAATTCCCAATAATTAAGCCTTATCTCCCCCATGGAGATCTACTACTTAATATAACTTAACCAATATAACCTATATACTGTACCTCAGTGTCTAAAATGCAAATATCTGTACAAGATATTATAGGTCTCCTCTGAAGGGACACAATAACCTACAAGAGTGCAAGGCTGTACTGTAGACTGCGTTTTTGTGTGAAACTCTTCCCACACAGCAAGAAGTGATACGGCTTCTCTCGATTGTGAATGCGTCGGTGGTGTTGGAGATAAGCATTTGTGCTAAAGTTCTTCCCACACACTGATATGGCTTCTCTCCTGTGTGAATGCGCTGGTGTACTTTAAGACTACTCTGCTGTGAAAAGACTTTACATTTACGGTATTTGGCAGACACCCTTATCCAGAGCGACTTACATTTATCTCATTTATACAGCTGAGCGCTAAGGGCCTTGCTCAAAGGCCAGACAGTGACAGCTTGGTGGTGCTGGGGATTGAACTCATAACCTTTCAATCAGTAGTCCAACATCTTAACCACTGAGCTACCACTGCCCTCTTTGAAGCTGAATCTTTTTAGAGACATTTTCCCACACTGTGAGCAGTTGTGAATTCTCTCCTTGCCCATTTCTCTATGACTCTGTTTACGTGACCTATTAACGTGAAGAGAATCAGATGAGGACATCCCCCTACATAGGAGAACAGATAGAAACATTTATATTAGAAAGTGCATTCAACTGTATTGCTTACTTAATCATGTATTGTAATAATACTCATATTCAAGTGGACTAAACCAAGAATATATTAAATGATAGTGCTCCATTACACACAATTATAGTAATTAGGAGATATTTTGATGCTTTACAGGAGCCTGAATATCAAGAATCTTTGCACAGCTTTCACAATCCCTGGCTTCTATATTATTTACTTAATTATTTATTTAATTAATTATAGCCTTCTATACAATATTAAATGAATGGCTGGGTGTCTTTAGCTCAAAAAGAGGAGCATTTTCACATTTAGCTTGTTATTTAGTTGAAGTGGACCAATGCTCTTTTAGACTAACCAACGTAATGCAAAACCTGAAGGTAAAACTTTTCCACCAATTTTACTTCTTATTTTTATACCAAACAATTTTTTGCTGACTAGTAAAGCTAGGGTAATATGGTGGAGTAAATAATCATTACAGCTAAAAGAGGCATAAGCAGAAATGGACACATCTGACTTGAAACTAATGCTAACAACAGGAAATACTAAATCTAAAAATCCAAAATACTTGCATAAGATAACAGAACATAAATATTTCACAAATATCTGCCCTACATGACTGTGATCCTGACTGCCAATGCTACTCTTTATATAAAACCAATAAACAGATAACTTGCAAGTAAGATTTTACCTTTTGTAAGAAAGCCAGTTGCTCAGTTCTCTGCCTTTGCTATAGAGTAGCGTCAGTAGCTACTGGGAATTATCACCAAGGTGTGGAACAAAAACGACTGACAGGTTAATGTCTAAAGCAAGCTTTTTTTTAATCCAAGTGTACACACATAAGCCCTCTTTCTAAATAACTGAACTAAGGCTACAGAGTGGTTTATTTAAATACATCTGAGGACAAAGACACAGGATAATCCAATGACAGGGCATTTCACGGTCTTTAGCCATCTATCAGTACTTCATCATCTGAGACTGGGGTGTGTCAGACTAGATGGACTGTTCCCCTATTAGAAATACAGCCAAGGAGAACTAAGAATAAGTAACAATGTTCTATTATATTTCTGAGATTGCAATAACCTAGTATGCAATGCAATGTTCTCCTTTTAGCATTGAGGTTTTTATTTCTAATAACCAAGTCCTGTAGAAGAAACCAGACGGAGCCAGTTTGAAGGACAGTATATGAATAATTCATATAACCCTGGCTTTACTCCTCCTTTGTTAGACTGATACGGTCATTTACCAATAAGATGTAGATCCTCCTTCTCTCCATAACTAAGTTCTTTTGCTAGAATTATGCAGTATATGAAGAAGTGATGTAGCTGTGATTTTGATCACGTCTGTTACTTGAACTGTTCTTGTATCAGATTCAATAAAAAAAAGTATACTCTCTTTCTTTTCTTAGGCATAAATAAACACCTTTTTTGACTTGAGCTTCTGAATTCAGCATGCTTTTCCCTGCTCTAGGTGAGGAGATATTTCCACACCAAAACCTGGGGATGCATCTGAGATAGCAAAGGGTTATTCAGAAAAAAAAGGAATGGAGTAGATAGACAGAGGAAAAGGAAATGAATCAGATAAGCCAGTGCCTATTCCTTAATTTCCTTTCTGGGTAACAGGATTGTGGATGCAGACAGTTTAAACTGGCACGCTGTCCTCACTAGAGTGAGGTATTCCACTATCTTGGAACACTGTAGACCCATGTTGAAGATTCAGAAGATGATTGGACACTGCCAGTATGGTAATATTTAATTACTATGGTGAGGTTTTCCAACATCTTGTTAAATTGAACAATGGTTAAAGATTCAGGAGATGATTAAACACTGTTAGCAATATTTCCAGCCTAACTCAGAATGTCTTTCTAACACCCATCCACATCTGTTAATTGAATTGTTTCATCTACAGAACTATATCTACACTTTACCTAGGTGATCATGCACAGCAAGCACATCAAACAGAGAAACTGTTTCATTTTCCTCCAGATCCAAGTGTGTCAGTGATCCACGAGCAGCAGAAGCCTCTCATGCTGCTGTGCCCTTCAGCATCTCACACACTGCACCCTCCCTGGCATTTGCAAAGAGTTCTCATGGTGTCTTGGCAAAGCAGGGTGCTATGCTCAAAGTGGTGGAGAACATTGCAGCAGCTCTAAGAGACATGAGTTTAAAGCAAGCATGTCAATTGCTGCAAAAATAGAGATTAAAATAAAGATTAATAAAAACAAAATGTATGTAAATTTGTAGGGTGATAAAGTAATGTTCCTCTGTCTGTGTCCAGGCATATCCAGCAGCCTTTCAACACCCCATTAGTATACATTCACAAACTACGTTCACACTGCATGCCTGTGAATGTACTTTATTTTACCATATCTCTTGAGCTGTTGAACACTCACAAGATTAGAGTGGCACATCACTATCACATATCTATCACACATATTAAGCATTATAATATGATTAATATGATTAATTAATATAAGCACAGTAATGTATCAGTATCTGGGTAGCATGCATACCAGAAACATTTCTCGCTCTCAATTGAAGCACTACAGTATTTCTAAAACTAAAATATGATCAACACATATCTCCATATCTTAATCACAATCTCAGATGTTAACCCAGTCTTACAAAGATGTAAGTTAGTAAAGCCTCTCTCCATGACCAGTTCTGTCTCTGTCTGTCTCTCAGTGAGCTGTGCTGTGTGGCCTGTGGGCTGGTGCTCAGTAGCCCAGAACGCCTAGGCCATACACACCCCCTCCTGCTCCTCTCACTCCCACACCTGACCATTCTTGGCCAGAATCCACAACAGTACGTGGTAAAAAAAATAATTAAAAAAACCTGCTTGACTGCAGTTTGTTCCCAAGTGAATGTGTCGAAAGGACAGCTGATGTATTCAGGAACAAGATGGATGATGGAATGCAGCACACGAGGGAATATACGGTTCATTGTAGCTTGCAACATAACAGATTATCCACTTATTTCTTTTTGAAATGTGCCAGTAGAAAGAAATGCAAAGATGGACAAAACCTGGACATGGACAGGAATGGCACAAGATTTTTTTGTTGGCCAAATTAATGCTGGCTCTAAAGTGTTGTACAACATTAGAGGAATATGCTGTGGTGAACAAAATTCCAATGGAATTAATGGGATTTATACCAAATTAATACCAAATAGATGAATACCAAATTTTTTGTGTAAATGCTCATACCAATGGTTTGCGAATAAATATGCTCATATTCAGCTTGACAAATGAGGCCCATTGTTTGGTATGGATAGACTTGTGACCTACACTCAAGAAGAAATTCCTGGGTTGTCTGAAAGCACAAGTATGTGTGGGAAACTCCTCTGCAGTTGCCACACTCTTTGTGGTGAAAAAAGGGACTGCTTTAGTGGCATGGACTTGATTACTGCCTTGCAGCTTTTTATTAGTAAAGATGCTGAGCACCTCATTGCTACCTACTCCAGTGATGTCCATAGATGCTGCTTCACCCCAAATTATTACTGCCACTGACACAGGGTGTGCCAAGAACTTTATACACAAGGTGAAAATTGACCTAACTTTGATGACCTCATTGTATATGGTGCCACTACTGAGGAGCATGACCAGACCCTGTGTAAAGTTCTGCTAAAGTTGAGAGAAGCTGGGTTAGTACTGAATGGTGACAAGTGCCACTACAGAAAATTATCACTGCACTACCTAGGGCATGTTATTACTGCTGTCACGTGGAAGGGATCTCCATCTGATGCTGTAGTTGGGGAGATCTCCGGAAGGGATCTCCATCTGGTTTAAATTAAATTCTAAATTCCTTTCCAATTTTGCAACCATTGTGGTTTCTATTTGTGAGCATGCTAAAGACAAAGACAAATTTATATGGACTGCTGCTTAAAAAGTTTTAAGAAAGTAAAGGAGCTCAGTGAGTAGCCCTGTACTTACACTTTATGACCTTGCTTTCTGTTCAGTGATTTCTGCAGATGCCTGTGATTATGAACTGGGTGCTGTGCTGGCTCAGATACACACAGATGGAACTGTCAGATCAGTTGCCTTTCCTTCTAGAATTCTCACTGCATCAGAACAAGTGTAGTTTGTGTTTGAAAAAGAGGCAATAGCCTGTGTGTGGGCTGCTGAGAAATGGCTGGCATACTTATGGGGTTTTACCGTATGAACTGTCCATCAAGCATTCACAACATTGCTTACCACAAAAGGGATGGGGCAGCTGGCAAGCGAATTGCTTGTGGGTAAGCATGCCTACTGTTTTTTGATTATGATGAAGTATGTTGCCCAAGTACTGAAAATATTGTGCTGATTGCCTTTTATGTCTTTCTCTGCCTGAACATGCCGACTCCTTTACTGAACCTGAACTAGTGGCACCGATTTGCTTCACATTGCACTTTTTGCCAGTCAATGACTTTGAAGCTCTGCCTGCCCTGAAATAGAAGCTCTTCATTAACAGATTAGTCATGGGTGGCAATCATCCATCAAGAATGCAAGTCTGGTCTTGACCCTCATACTATAGATGAAGTAAGAGATGAACTCTCAGGTAAGGACAGTTTTCTTCAGAGGGGCATGACTTGTGGTTACTACCTTCCTATGTCACACTGTCATTACACTGGCTCATGAAGGTCACTAGGGGGTTGTGCACATAAATCACAGACTGCTAGACTTTTACTGGTGGCCATGAATAGACTCACAAGTTTAGACTGCTATTTCATCCTGTACTTCTTGCCAGTGTATTGATAAACAGCTTACAACTGTCCTGCTCTTCTTCTGCCAGTACAAATGATAGAGGATGGAAGTAAGTAGGCCTTGACATTGTCGGTCCTTTTGCCACAGCCCTTTCTACATGCCAGTATGCTTATATGCTCACTAATCTCTAAGTGGTCTGATCATGCCTTTTCCTCCAATGCTAAAAATGATAATGTGATCAAGTTCCTGACCTTTGTGTTCAGTCACCACGGGAATCCAAAATTCATTGTGATAGAAAACAGGCCTCAGTTTACTTCACCT
Source organism: Pangasius djambal (assembly GCA_022985145.1). Lineage (NCBI taxonomy): Eukaryota > Metazoa > Chordata > Actinopteri > Siluriformes > Pangasiidae > Pangasius > Pangasius djambal. Next base: position 3,789,653 of record CM040977.1, on the reverse strand, counting down.
GCTTTCTCTGAATTCCTAAAACCTCACAGCATACAGCATATTTTCACTTCAGTCTATTATTCTGTGGCAAATTGTGCCATTGAAAGATTCCATTGTTCCCTGAGGAGCTGCCTACAGCCAGCTATCCTTCAGTCTCAGCGATGGATGGAGGCTGCGACAGACTGGCTATGAGTTTATCGCGCTACACCACATCCCACTATATCCATTTCAGCACATGAGTTGATGTATAGTAGGAAAATAAGAACCAAATTGTACATCCTGTGGCTACCTTCCACAGTACTGCCTCAATATGCTCATTTTTCTGCCAAAGTTAAAGATAAAAAAACAAAATGAAGTGCTACACGAGTGCCAGATGTGGTATCCACACAAGGGGGCAGAATGAGTATTAGGGTTCCTTGTGTCACTCCTATAGCACATCCAAGTTTCTGAGCTTCTGTAGATGTACAGAAGTGAGTGGGCCCCAACACCTTCCTATTGGGTAATGGTAAATGTGGAACATAACTCACCTAGCCCATTAGTCCTGCAAACTTGAGGATGAACTGACATACAACACACCACTACACACAATTCTCATGCAGGCACTAGAAACAAATCTAACTGGCACAAGGACAATGTTGTTACTGAAAACTCTGTTTTGTTACTGCACTAGTTTAAATGCAAACTACCACTCTACTGTGAGAGTAAGACTTAAGTTAAAGCAAGTTAAAATGTGCTAGTTACATTCACTCTTAAGGAACTGGTTCTTTTTAGTGAGATGTGTTTAGAAAATTATTATTTTTTGCTCTGTCATTAATGAACTGACACAGTGCTATCCTCTGAGCATTATTTAAAGAGAATATCATTCCACTTCATTCACTTGAGTCTTTAACATAGGTTGCGTTCACCCTCAGCAGCAGCAAGTGATCCTCAGGTGAAGGATTTTAACTTGCTCCAAGCAGAAGTAGAGCAAGCAGAGACTCTGGCAATAGTGACAGGATAACTAAAAGGCAGAGCCAAGAAGGCCACATAGGCATAAGAGTACCCTGGGGCATAAAGTGTCCAGCCACTCCACTGTCAAAAACCTGAGTTAAAGCGTGTGATTAGGTGGGGAGCGTCCAAACATGACTCTGTGATACCTCCAGATCTGCACCTTAAATAAGAGAAAAGCTATTCACAAAAGGCTTGACTAAACTAATAAGTTTTCAGACTTAGACTAGACTTTGTCTAGACTTAAAGATTAAGACTGTGTCTGAGTTCTGAACACTAATTGGAAGGCTGTTCCACAACTGTGCCTTTTTTTTTGTAAGAAAAAGCTCAGTCCCCTGTTGTAGGCTTAATTATTCTAGGTACTAATAAAGAGCCTGCACATTTTGATTGAAGCAGGTACGGTAGATCATAAAAGACAAAAGTCCTCTCAGGTGTGAGACCATTCAGTGCTTTATAAGTCAACAGTAGTGTTTTATAATCAATGCATGTGCAGTGTAAATAAGGGATGATGTGGTCAAATCTTTAGGTTCTAGTAAGGACTGCATTCTGGACTAATTGGAGTTTGTTAGGTGCATCCAGAACACCGCATTACTATAGTCTAAACTAGAGTTAACGAATGCATGAACAAGGATTTGATCAAGCGTTTGATTAGGATACCAAAGGGATTTAGGTATGTAAAAAAAAAGTGCTGAGGGAAAAACTGACTTCTTCTGGTAGTGTCTGTTTATATCTGTTTCAAATCATCAATACACAGATTGATGATCTGAAGTCTTTAAGTTAATGCTCTCAATTTTTTATCTAACATTTTCAATTTTGTGTTTGAAAAGGTCAATGCTATTACATACTGGTGGAATTTGTGCTTCCCTGATGGTCTTTTTCCTAGTGAACGTTGATCTAATGAACAAGAATCTAGGATTATTTTTATCTTCTTCTATTAAGGTGGAGGATGCAGCACCTGAACACCCAACAGTTCCGTGAACATAACCTTCTATAGGCTATATTTCCATGTCACACTGGGATGGGACCAAAGCATATTATGGCATCAGACATCATCTTTGCTAATTCACACACCTCTACAATGTTAGCCTTAGTAAGCTCAGACTGATGAAGATGTATATCGTTAGCCCCTACATAAATACCTGTCTTTGAAATCCTATACAATCCTAACATCAAAAGTTTACCTGCAATGCCCAGCACCATGCCTCCATGTATACAGCTTACTAAAGCTGCTCCTGCCCCTAAAGACCTAGCCAATTTCATGTGCCATAAAATAGAGTCTCTTAAAACCAGAGCTCTTTCTACAGACTTCTGAGTGGGTGCCTCACTGAGCAAACCTGTTTGACATGTGAAGCGGGGACAAGTGGTGCTCCTGTGGCAAGCCTTAGCATTAGCTTTGGCTTTGCAATTATGCTGCCAAGTCATCACCCATTTGCCCTGCTATGAGGGCTCTAATGCCAGAGTTAGGGGTTGACTATTACTGCCTAAAGCACTTAGAATTTCCCCAATCAAATCTATGCTGCTCTTGCCATATGTAGTCCTCTCTAGCATCTGGATGTGCATGTCTAATGCTGGAGTCTTTTCCATTATAGTGTTAATTAAAATACACTTATCACAAATAAAGCTATTACTAAGAATGGAAGAAAAATGACCAAACATGCTGCACCTGACACACTGATCAAGCACACTGTTGGCCATTATCAATGTATTATATTCACCTTAATTATAGCACTCTGGTGAGGATTATAGGCATCCAAATTAGATAACCACTGTTTGCTGTCTTTAAATAAAAAAAAATGTTTAAAAAATTCTTCTAAAAAAAATGAAGATGTTATGAAAAAGAAAAGACAAAATACAATGAAAATGAAAACATAGAAATTACTAACGATAAAAAGCTTAGCTTGAAGGCCGACTCAGGTGAAAGTCTTCCAATAAATGGTTTGAAAGCAGGAACTACTTCGCACTCATACTCAAACGAACACAAGCTCTCCTGACAGGGAGGTGAAGTGTCATCTCATTATCTAACACATAGCCCCATAAGGCCCAGCACCTCTCTGATAAGCCACACCCCTGGTTCAGTAAACAGGTCAGTCTGGGTGATGAGTGATGGATCTAGATTGTCCTCTGTATTAACAGAGTACCTTTCTTCAGGACAATACCCTTCTTACAGCATGCATAAACCATGTCTCTTTGAATCAAGTAGGTGTTGGACAAGGTATCCTTGTCTATTCTCAAGAGGTGGTTCAAATGTCTGACCTTTTGCTGGAGAGAATGCAGGTTTGAGCAATGAGACATGGGACGTTGGTGCTACTTTATATACTATATGGCCAAAAGTATGTGAACACCTAACCATACCTATATGTGCTTGCTGAACATCCAATTGGAAAGTAGGTCCAGCTTTGCTGTTATAACAGCCTCCACTCTTCTACAAAGGCTTTCCAGGGCTCTGTGCAGACCACTTGAGATCTTTCACACCTAGCTTGGCAAACCATGTCTTTAAGGACATGCTTTGTACACAGTGGCACTGTCATGCTGGAACAGGTTTGGACTAGGCCACTTACTTATAGAGAAGAGACTTAAAGTTACAGTATACAAAGGCATTCTATACAATTGTGTGCTTCCAAATTTGTGGCAACAGTTTGGGGAAGAACCACATATGGATGTGATGGTCAGGTGCCCACATACTTTTTCCCCATATAGTGTATATACATTTTCATACAGGCATCAAACTAAATAACATAACCTGTACCTATGCAGGTAATCTTTAGAAAGGATTTTTTTTTAGATCTAAAACTTAAATGACAACTTTAGGTACAACCCAAAACATTACAGCAGTGTATCTGAATTGGTGGCTGTTACTGTTACAGTCAAAGTGATCTGGCCAAAAAAAAATAAAAAATTGCTTAGCAATTCCTCATTATGTTCTGAAAGCCACTTCGGGAATATGCATCAGTGCCCAAAGCATATTGATAGAATATTAGAAAAGTAGTTAAAAATGCAAGTCAATTCAATGTTCATTTGCCAAATATCAGTTCAGCTTAAGAAATGGAGAACAAAGCATCACTTGAAAGAACTTCTGCTTCTGAACTGCTTCCACTGGAAGGGTTCAAGAGCTGGTTTAGTGGTTGATGCAAATTGGCAGTGATTTGAAGTTGCACAAATTGTCATCGCTAATTCTGCCTAATAGATTGCTGTTTGAAACACTGTCCAATTATTTTAAAGTTGTTGTTTTGTTCCACCGCTGCGTCTCCCACATTTTGGGTGTTGTAAATTCCTTTTCTATGATATGCTTCACAGCATAGTGAATGTTAAATTAGACAAGGTGTCCCAAAAGCCTCCTTATATAAGGGACATTAACACTTTCTAGCAAAATGTCTGCCAAAACTTTTCATACTTTAACTATATAATTTTTTTTCAGATAACCTTTAAGAAGGCCTTTCAAAAGAAGAAGGTATTGAAATCATTCTCATGGCTGGATTGTGAAGCTGTCGCAAGGTTGGAGACTTTTGGTACACCCTGATTTAACATCTCCACTTGTCTGTCTCTGAAAAAGTAAAACTCTTCCCAAACTGTGAGCAGTAATATGGCTTCCCTCCTGTGTGAACTGTGTGTAACTGGATTGCTATTTTGTGTCTTTGTATGAGCATAATGAGAGTCACGTCTGCATTCTTAACTTAGAAGCAGACATTTTTAAGATATTCTGAAGGGAATGAACAAGTGGGAAAAAAAGATAGTTTGGTTAGCATAGAAGAATCAAAACTTGAGGGTATTGAAAGGCCTTTTCTATAACTACAGGTAGTTACAATTATCATTCAAAACAGTCAGAACAGCATACTGATAAAAAAAATTGATTCACAACCTATTTGTACATGTATGACCATAGGAAACTTGATATACATATAATTATTATAAGGGAATCCAGTAATTGACTACGTACACTATATGGCCAAAAGTGAGTGGACACCTGACCATTGAACATCCCACTCCTAAACCACAGGCATTAATATTGAGCTGTTTCTACTTTGCTGTTATAACAGCCTCCACTTTTCCAAGCCACAGTGGCTTTCCACTAAATTTTGGAGAATGGCTGTGGAGATTTGTGCCCATTCAGCCACAAGAGGTTGGGCACTGATGTTTGGCAATAAGGCCTCGACTAAAGTTGGCGTTCCAGTTCATCCCAAAGGTGTTTGGTGGGGTTGAGGTCAGGACTATGAAACCTATGAAACCAGACTGATGAAACCTTTTCCACACTGTGAGCACTGGTGTGGCTTCTCTCCTGTGTGAATGTGATCATGTTGTTGGAGAGAACTCAGCCTTGTAAAACTTTTTCCACACTGCGAGCAGTGATACGGCGTCTCTCCGGTATGAACGCGATCGTGCTCTTGGAAATGACTATGCCGAAAGAAATTTTTCCCACACTGTGGGTAATAGTATGGCTTCTCTCCTGTGTGAATGTGCTGGCGGCGCTGGAGATCACTCTGCTGTGTAAAACTCTTCTCACACTGTGAACGGTGATATGGCTTCTCTCCTGTGTGAATGAGCTGATGTCTTCTGAGGTCATGTCCACTCCTAAAACTCTTTCCACACTGTGAGCATTTATATGGCATCTCTCCAGCTGATGTTGTTGGAGAAGACAATGTTGTGTAAAACCCTTTCCACACTGAGCAATAAACCGGCTCCTCTCCTGTGTGAATAAGCTGGTGCTCTTTGAGCCTACTTTGTTTTCTAAAACTCATTGCACATTGTGAGAAGTAAACTGGCTTCTCTCCTGTGTGAATGAGCTGGCATCCTTGGAGATCACACCGTTGAGTAAAACTCTTCCCACAATATGTACAGCAATATGGCTTCTCTCCTGTGTGAACGCACTGGTGTTTTGAGATTAATCTGTTGATTAAAATCTTTTCCGCATTGTAAGCACCGATATGGTCTCTCTCTCCAGTGAAAATGCGCTGGCATTGTTGGAGATGACTCTATTTAGTAAAACATTTCCACACTGAAAGAGTTCTCTCCTTGCCAGTTTGTTTTACAAAACTGTCTATGATGGTTGGGGAGAACCATGAATGACATTCCTCTCTGGGGATGAAGAACACCCGGAGCAGTGGGCAGCCTTTTTTGCTGCGGCAGCCGGGAAGCAGTTGGGGGTTCGGTGCCTTGCTCAAGGGTCTCACCTCAGTCATGGTATTGCTGGTCAGTCACTCCCCACACCTACAATGCCTGCTGGACCTGAGGCTCGAACCCATGACCTTCGGGTTACAAGTCCGACTCTAAAAAGACTCTGATAAAGAAACACCTGAAGCAAGCATTTTTATCCAAGCACACGACAGCCTTCTTTCTAAACGACTAAACTAAGACTACAATATATGGTTTTTAAATACAAAATTTAAAAACTAATTTAAATACAGTGTTGTCAGTGACTAACCATCGATTAGCACACTGTCTGAATCTGGGGTAGTGGAAGGTAGACATTTAGAACCACTTGATCCAAATGCTTGAGTCCACACCCAGGACAAATTCTGAGGTAATGTGGGGCAGGGGCTCATAATCTCAGGCATGCGTTCACATACAAGAAGTTGTTCTTCTGAACTGTGATTGGACACCTTACGTTTATGGACACAGGTTTACAACATGGTCAGCATTAGGTTCATCCTTTTAATGTTATTTATCTTTGGCATTAACACAATGGCATTTTTTTTTCATGGCATGTCATCATGTGGAAAAACCTGCAAACTAGTGGCTATCCTCATATAAGATTTTTAGGCATGCAGACTGACACGAGCTTCCCACAATGTTCTCAGTGCAAGTACCTTGCTCTAGTCGTCTAAAAGCATAGTTTTATTGTGTTAGGTCCCAAATCACTATCATGTATATACCTATCACGTATCTGTATATACTTTTTTTTTTTTTAAAGTGAAGTGAAGTGATTCGTGGCCAAGTATGGTGACCCATACTCGGAATTTGTGCTCTGCATTTAACCCATCCAAGTGCACACACACAGTAGTGAACACACACCCGGAGCAGTGGGCAGCCATTTTAGCTGCGGCGCCCGGGGAGCAGTTGGGGGATCGGGTGCCTTGCTCAAGGGTCTCACCTCAGTCGTGGTATTGAGGATGGCAGAGAGCGCTAGTCATTCACTCCCCCCACCTACAATCCCTGCCGGACCCGGGAATCAAACCCACAACCTTCGCGTTCACCTTCAGGTTACAAGTCCGACTCTCGGACCATTAGGCCACAACTGCCTATCACATACCTATCACATGGTTAGCCCTCACTGTCATGTGCAACACAAACTATAATCTGCAGATGCACCGAGCAACTTTCATAAGTAAAGAAGCTTAGAAAAAAACAGATCAATAGTTTAATTATTGATTAATCAGGGGTACAGTTTTCAATAAGAATATTATTACATGTGGAAAAAAAACAGAATTTCTTATTAAAAGTAAAATATGTGCTTGAGCTTTTGGGGGAAAAAACTGACACATAGGATACTTCATCAGTTAACGATTTCTGCTTCAGAAATTTGTGTGTCAAAGCTGCTCTCATTGAAATAAAAACAATTGTTTTTTTCAATTTGTTTTCATGAGTTGAAGCCATTTGCATTTGGCTCCATCTATTGATAAGGCATTCCATCTACTCTGTTGACAAAAAACACTTTTTCCCCCATGAGATTTTGAATAAATTCAAACAGTATTACAAAAACAATATGATTTTTGAATTAGATTACAACAAAGTACTACAAAAAGAAGCAAAGGTGAGTTGTACTTATAGTAGGCTGGGCCAGGCAAAAATGCTGTTTCTCAGTTTGGGAGAATTTTATTAATGTTTTGCGTTATTTATCTGAAATATGCACATACACTGTGTAGTTAAAATGTCTTTTGCCTTTATGTTACGTACAGATTTGTAAATGCAATCACCCTTCTGGCCTTTGATTATAGCTGCTTCATCACCTCCCTTTGTTTATATGATTAATGACATATGATTTTGACTTGGAAATAATTTCAGCAACATTAAATGTAACTATAAATAAACAGAAAGTACAACAAGTTATTCTTAAATAATTAAAACACTTAATCATTGGCAGCCTGCTGTGGTATGAGGAATAAAACCTTTCAGAATGTGCTGTTTTTAATTCTGAAAATAATTAAATTTGGTGTGGTAACAGTAACTCTGCTTCATGCCGGGCTGCATGTCTCCACCCTGTCGTTGATTACTTTCTTACAACAGCACGGCCCATCATGGTTAATTGCTGACTTATCTTACAGTTTTCCATCATACTGAATACAAGTAAAACCATGTGGCACAAAGCTGACTGTCTACACAACAAATCTCCAGTGAAATGATCAAGAAAAGTGCATCATACATTTACGACACCTTTCTGAAAATATCCTTTCTTTCACTTTCTTTCTACAGTACATTAGCAAAATGCAATTAAAGCCAAAAAAACTACATATTTAGCAACACATTACACCCCCTCCTCTGACAGATTGCATCAATAAATTAGCAAATTAATTCAAAACCCTTACTAAGCTCTAAATGTCCTCCAGTGACAAAAATTTGTGGATGCCTCAACATCAACACTGACTTTGGCTTTTGTACCCAAATAAGCAAATCCATGTGTAACATGACTAAAATTACTAACACACAACTTCCCGAATACGAGGTTATCACAGCGCACACAGCCTAACACACAATGCATACAACAGGGCTTGCAAGTTCAGGCAAAAATGCACACATTGTACCCTTAATATTAAATATAATATTAATATATATTACAACTATCAGGTACATTCATGCACGTGATCATGCACTACCTAGTTCTTCATTTTTTAATTTTTTTTTATAAGAAATTACCTTAAAATTAAGAAAAAATTATTTGATACAAAATTCCATAATGTTCTTCTGGGTGCATTCTTGGTGACATTTCAGAATTAGATCAGTTGAACATAAAACAGTTCAACAATTACTCTTATAGCTAAGTATAACTCTATAAGTCTAACTCTTCTCTTATCACTTTGTTCAAGGGAACCGAGCTCTGCTTCACATAACGAATTCAGTAAAGATGTCAAACCACTTTATGCCCTAACTGAGTTAATGCCACTCTAGTGCAATATGCAGCCGAACACACAGGACCATATGCAGGTAGTGTTGCCAACAAGTGCCTTTAATTCAAAAAAGGCCTAGTAGCAAATACAATGATTTTTTTTAGCAGAGTGTCCTGCACTCGATACGGCTCTCCACATAAAAATTCAGTCGACTCACCACCAGTGTGTAAAGCCTGACTGAGTTGTGCTTGTGTGAGCCTATGTTCCCAACGACCAATCGCTAATCACCACTGTTCCCAACGACCAATCGCTAATCATCACTTTTCCCAACAACCAATCACTGATCACCATCACCGTCACCGATGGGGGCAGTCGTGGCCTAATGGTTAGCGAATCGGACTTGTAACCCGAAGGTGAACCCGAAGGTCGTGGGTTTGAGTCTCGGGTCCGGCAGGGATTGTAGGTGGGGGGAGTGAATGACCAGCGCTCTCTGCCACCCTCAATACCACGACTGAGTTGAGACCCTTGAGCAAGGCACCGAACCCCCAACTGCTCCCCGGGTGCCACAGCAAAAAAGGCTGCCCACTGCTCTGGTTGTGCGTGCGTGCGTGCGTGCGTGCGGATGGGTTAAATGCAGAGCACAAATTCTGAGTATGGTTACCATACTTGGCCACAAGTCACTTCACTACTTCTTCATTGTTCCCAACAACTGATCACCAGTTTGTCCCAACCTTCTGCTTCTTTGTTTTGCACTTTCTTTTTGTCAATATTTACAGTAATAAAAGCAAGTTATTCCATCTGTAACCATTTCCTTCATGTCTACTACCACTACTTCACTTTTGTCAGAAATGAGAAAATTTTGTAAATACGTAAATGGTCTGTGGCACCATGACCAAAGTCTTATAATACTGATAACTTGAACAGCAGAACAACCTTCATTATCAACAAGAAATCTGTAAAGATGTAAACATAGATACAGTTCTAACAAAAACATAAATAAAAATACTGCCGGAACTTAGAATCACGAAATTCAGATGTAGTAAAATGAAATTAATGAACAAAATGTGACTCAACTTCCGGGTTACTTCCCACGTGATTACCATCGCGTATACGCCACTGTTTGCGCATGCGCCTATTAGTTTTTTGCTTTACCCCATCCGATCTGTACCGCGCATGCGTGCCATTTCACTGCATTACTACAGCTTTACCTAAGGCATTACAGCTTTACCTGACATTTGAGAAGGCAAAACAAATACATTTTAAGCTTCTTCACACTATTTACTCTGTAAAACTATTACTCATGAGTCATGTACTGTTTGTAAACAAAGTTGTAACAGCTCATAGTGCTGTTACTGTGGATGTATAGTAGGTTGCAGTTCTACTACAGCCCACTAGGGGACCACCAACCACTCTTAAATATATGTACCTTAAATAATATTGAATCAAGATAGAAGCTTTAAGGAAATATACTGTTTGCACAAAATCCAAATAAACACACAGATGGGGGTTTACAAAATTATTATTGAAAAATAGCAAATGGCATGAACAATAATGATAAAAAAAACAAACAAAAGAAATCAGCAGGCTCAAAACTTGTATAAATGGACCCAGTTGGCAACAAAGCAAACAACAAAACAAAAAGTGTGAATTATGGATGAAAGATAAACCTGCACCTTGTCCAACGTGAGACACGAATGTCTTTTGATGAATGTCTACTGTACTTATAGTTGATGATGATGATGAAGATACAAAGGTCAATGAGAATCCAGTGGTTGTCCAAACGAATCACCATCCACCATGTGCTTCCAGGCAAACGTTTTACTCTTGAGCAAACATTCCCAAGCAGTCCACGATAGGGTGTGAAGTAGAATCTTAGCATAGGAATGCTTCCCGTATTCACACAATGAGCATATCAGTAGTAAAACTACAAATATAAAAGAGTCCTTATTGATTGAGCTTGACACACAAACGTTTCTCAGTCTGGACTCTTCAGCATTGCAGGTAGCATGAGAAGAAGGCCATGCTTCCTCCTAACCAAACAATACTCTCACTCTGCTACTACACCTGTAGTTAAGTTAGAGGAGGAGAGCAGCTCGGAGCCCCTAGAGGGCTGTGGTAGAACTGCAACCTACTATAAATCCATAGTAACAGCACTATGAGCTGTTACAAAGTAAAGAAATATTTATTCAAATGTTATTATTGGTTTTACTTTAACTTTTTTTATCTGTTTATTATTAGTCTTAGATTATGTGGATCGACTGCTAAATAAATAAATAAATAAATAAATAATAAATGCACACCTTCTGACCAATCAGATTCAATTCAATTCAATTCAGTTTTATTTGTATAGCGCTTTTAACAATGGACATTGTCACAAAGCAGCTTTACAGAAATAAATGGATTAACAGAAAATATATTA
>CM040977.1:3743988-3778132 GCA_022985145.1 Pangasius djambal | reverse complement strand
TGAATTTATCACTGTGAATTTATCCCTAATGAGCAAGCCAGTGGCGACGGTGGCAAGGAAAAACTCCCTGAGATGATATGAGGAAGAAACCTTGAGAGGAACCAGGCTCAAAAGGGAACCCATCCTCATCTGGGTGCAACGGATAGTGCGATTATAAATAAATCCCTTCTATTATTGTGCGCTATAAGGACAAGTAGTGTAATTGTGCAACCAATAAGTTCATCACAGTTTTTGCAAGAAGTCCGGTTGGTTAAAATCTAGCCACTGTCCACTGATGGCGTCCTGAGTACGAAGCTGCTCGTGGCAACCGCAGCCCCAAAGCCACTACAGCAATCGCAGTCCCAAGCCATCACAGTACAGCTCCCCATATGTGATCCCCAAACCATCTCCACAGCCCCCAGGTGGCACCATCCCCAGCAAACCAAACGGTTCTTCAGGCCGTCCATATGGGGCCCCAGCAGCAGTGAGCGAACTAACCGATGAGAACTCCAACCAGAAATAGGGCATCAGGATGGGTCAAGCAGCGAGGAGATTCAAGCATTCAACAGTGACCTATCTTTTTTGAAAGTGTTTTTTTAACGCAATTTATAGGTATTTATGCCAAATATTACATTCATAAACAAAAATTGAGTAACTCAATAATAAACTGTCATATTCTAATAGAAACAGATCACATTATTAATTAATATAAAGAATTAAATAGTAAAAAAAAGCAACTTAACATTAAATAAATGTGATCAGATATTGTTAACGTTTTTTGTCTACAATGTTTCTATAACATACATATTTCTACAATGTATACGTTTTTCCCCTCATTGTATGCAACTGAATGTTTGTATGTTTGTGGTTTGTTTTCTACTCACTTTCTTTATCAATCTGTCTGACTATGTTTATGTTTAATATTGCTATGATTGTAATCATAAATTGTTCCATAAAAAAATAAAAAATAATAATAAAACTGCTGAATTTTGTTTCTTGTGAGATATTTATGTGGTAAAGCACAGGGAATATTGTGAACAAACCAACTCCAGTAAGACATGAGAAATTGAAGAGAGATTATTTTTAGTTGTAATTGTTTTTTTTTGTTTTTTTTCTATTACTAAGTTTTGGATAAGAAGCAAATCCATCAACCGCTATTTTTATGGCTGTGCAACAAACATTGAAGAGAAGGAACGTGTCTGGTAGAAAACTTGTTAGAAAGTACAAAAATTCAATTATTGCATCAATTATCACAGCAAATTCTCTTTTAGTAGCTGGAATGTTACTAAAATATGGGGCCTTTTGCATTAAATAGCTGAGAAATGAGCCAATTTTGAAATATAGAAGTATTTTAATTCATTAGTTTGGTTATTCCAACTAAAATTTTGATTATAGATCAGAACTAAAATCATTTGTTTATGTAAATCGGATAGCTTAATTGGTTGCTTTGATATGATGGAATTACACAACAAAACACCCGGGAACCAGCCACTTCAGAGAACACAAAATTGTAAATAATATTCAGTATTAAGCAAAGGCTAAACAAAAATTCTCTTAATCAATGAATCTTAAAAGTATCTTTTAAGGAAGTAAAGACGAAGAAGGTTTGGACCACCATACTCCATGCTATTCATAATAACAACGTTTTCAACGTTATATCTTTTATATTATTCTAGAAGTTCATATTACTGGGTCGGCGTTGCATGTATTTGTTATAAACTTGTATACTGAAGTTTCACAACATGTGCCATTTATGCATACATAGCATTGTGTGTACCTCAACATCACAAAAATGTAAACGATTATTGAAACTATGCCCTAGATGGAGTCAACTGAGCAGGGATTTAAAACCAAAGGCATACTATGCTACATGAACGTACCTTATACATTAGTATTATAAATGTAACATCATAGGAAATTTATATGTTTGTAGGGATAAATGTCATTCATTCATTCATTCATTCATTCATCTAACCTCTGGATTCTCTGGTTTCCTCCCTCCTCACAAAAATATGCCAGTAAGTGGACAGGCTACTTTAAATTGCCTGTAGTTATAAATGAGTGTGTGAATGCGTGTGTATGATGCCCTGTGATGGACTGATGTCCTGGAGTGAATTCTTCCCTCGCACCCGGTATTCCTGGGAAAGCCTCAGGATCGACCTCATCCCAGACGAGGATAACGCGCTTACTGGAGAGAAATGGACAAAGAAATAAATTAATAAATAGCTGTACTAGATCATCGCTAACTGGAATAATGCATTCATTTTGTCTGCTCCATTTAATTTTTAATCCCTCAGTTAAGTAATTCGAATGAGAAGTGTTTCTACTATGTGATAATCAGGGCTGTAAGACAAATTTATAAATGAATGCTGGCTACAGACAAAGCGAGTGAATTTGTAGCACAATACAGTGAGCAGCTGCCACTGCTCTGATCAGCAGGAATTTTTCTTCCTCTTTTATATTTATGAGATGACGCACCGCCACCCTGCTGTCTGAGTAATTAGGCTATTAATTTGTCTAAAAAACACAAAATATGGTTAGAATCCTATTCGAATGGTTGATGTTTAAAAGAAATGAAAAGGATTAGGATCGGGATGGGATGAGGTCTGGTTACTGGGTACCGTGATCAGCTATTTTGTCCTGCTTTAGCCTCTGCTGCTAGACTGGTGTTAACAGCTGGACTCAGATTCATTACACATCTGCTGGTGTGTGTAATTAATTGTTCTATATGACATGATGGATTTGACAGAGGTGATTTGAGGCAGTCAGACTGGACAGCAGGAACAAGAATTTAAATGTGGAAACATGAACTGCTGATGTACAGAGGAGGCTGAACCGGATGTCTTGCTGTGTTTTAGATCTGTAACGTAAGAGATTTTTTTTTTTTTTTTTTAGCAGATCACAGTGTAGAAATATCTGTGGGTATATCTCATAACTCCTATGGATTGTGGAATGGATTCATATGAAAAAAAAACATGTGCAATGTGAAAACCAGTCATGCAGTGTGAAAAGTCCACGTATAACATTTCACATGTGTATCATGTGATTATTAATATGTGAGGTTTGTGTGACTGTACTGTAAGGGGTGCCAAAAATAATGTCAAGTTGATAGTCTATAGTTGATCTACTAAACTTAAATGGCTATAAACCCAACCATTCAAATAAAGTAGGTAGGTTTTTTATTTAAAAGCAGTCAAAACTGTCAGATAAACTGTATAAACTATAAGAACACACACACATCACACACACACACACACACACACTAAGGCCACTGCTCGTGTCTCACCTTGCTGCAGGCGGCTCTTGTCCTTATATGTGGAGAGAGGGGATTGGAGTAAGTATGTGTGTCTTTGTGAGACAGGGAAGTGTATGTGTGTGAGTGTGTGCATGTGTGTGTGAGTGTGTGTGTGTGTACACATAAAATGCAGGTTTTTTTTGTCTTCGCCTTGAGAATTCTGAAACTGAGCAGCATCAATCTCCATCCTGCCATGTCGATTCATCATCAGAGCAGCAGATCCTCCCCGTTTCTCTTTCTCTATTCTCTCTCTCTCTCTCTCTCTCTCTCTATGACCACAGGTGTGATTTGTCCCTGTATGCTTGGCTACACACATCAGCTGCTTCGCCTGATTTGCCGATCATATGAATGGCAGCATGTTTTATCACCAGAGACTCTATTTACTGATGTGTGAGGTGAAACACTGAGGAAGTCAGACAGGACAGCAATACGAAGACGCATCCTTTTAGCGTCTCATCACATTTCAAACGTAGATCTAAAAACCTCAAGGGGAGCGAAATTTTGCTGTGAGCAGCATAACAAGAGGCACTGAGGAAGGGGGAAGATAGAGGGATCTGGAGATAGGAATGAAGAGAGCTGGGGCAGTAGAAGAGGTGAGGGAAGAGCAGCTCAGTGAGGAGAAAGAGGATAATAGGAGCAGAGGAGTTAGCATGACAGATGAGAAAAGAGGCTTAAGAGGGAAAGCTTGAACTGTAGGGAAAAGACAGAGCCGAATATCTCTACCTCAGCAGGACACACTCCACCTGGTTCTTGACCCTGATGACATGGCCTGCATGAGAATCTGCACTCAGCCAGAGATTACAACCTCAACATCTGCACCTGACATACCAACATCTTCACTTGTGTGTGTGTGTGAACAAATCAGTTTCCCCAGCAGCCCTGTCAAAGTTCACATCAAGTCAGCTGTAGACTGTTTAGGGCTCGGCCTCGCACTTCAGGATTTGGTCCTGCGCTGTTTGCATCAGAAGCAGATACCAGAGATTTTAAGCAACAATTTCATGTCACACTCATGTCATTTTGATAAACAAGACAAGAATTGCTTTATGCACTAGAAGATTAAGCTAAGGGTATAAAGGGTATTGTGTTTCAATGTTTGGGCGTTCCCATGATTAAATAAGCACTTATAAAATATTAGAAATTCATTATGATATCAAAGTTGACTTACTGTGACCGCTTTGGGTCTCTGGTGTCTGACATATCTTCATAAAAATAGATTATTATAAAAAAAATATATATAATATAAACTAAATTTTACATACTTAGTACTCAGTCTCATGGCTGGATTGGGAAGCTGTCGTAAACTTGCGATGGACTTTAAGAGGAAACATGGCAAGCACGTCACACACAACACTGTTGCCACACTTATTAACAAATTCAAAAAGACTGGAAGTGTTGCGGACCAACCGAGAAGTGGACGTCCACGAACATCAACATAGCATACATAGTTCCCTATGTATGGAGACTTTTGGGACACGCTGTATAATTCGAATTAATTTACCCACCCCTGGTCATCCCTGCAGCCCTCATCGCTTAAAATCCCTGTTATCTGCTTCTGATTCAAACAGTGTAGGACCAAATTCTGAAGTGCGAAGTCGAGCCATAACCAGTATCGTATATTGTATAATGTGTAGTCTATTGTCGTTACTGTCTGTCACTGTTTTATGTCTTATGTTGTCCTATGTTAATCGTTATATGTTACATGGGATGAGAAGAATGACACTACTTTACTTGACATTTTGGCAAGTACGTCAAACGGGTGGTGTTGTTTTTTTTGCCGTAGTAGAAGCTTGGACCTTAGCCAAGAACTTGTGGTTTTATTTTTCACATATGATCACATGATTCACGTGAGTTCACACATATTTATGTTTATATTGAGTTCGTATGTGCACCTTCTTGTGTTTTTCACATGCGATGGCATATTACTCACATAATCACATAAGATCACATAAGAAATCTATGTGATCTTTCTGCAAGTGAAAGAGGACCGAATGATGAATGATGAATGATGAATGGTGCATGAGTTTGACAAATAATTTTTTACAAAATAAAGTGAAATACCCAGAAGTCCTTGAATATAATTTATTATGTTGCCTGACTAACTGCCACATCTGTAAGCAGAGGTTATTTCCACTTTCGAGTAGTTTTGAATGTAAACTTTCCTTAAAGAAACAAGTAATATCACAGCGGATGGCGGAAAAACACTGAATGGATTCAAACTACAGACTTGAATGTAGCACATATGTAAAAAAAAAGTAAGCGTTAAGAGAAAATTCGGGTAAAAGTGCAAAAGCTTTTGTTCACCACAGAAGTGTTCACTGATTAGGTTTCTTCTTAACAGAAGTACACACTAGATCTAGGGATAAAACACTTGGGGTGTGCTGTTATAAGACAATAATCCATGACAGGGTGCTGTGACGTGGCCTGACGCAAAGTCAAAAAGCATTTAATGATGTAGAATGTTTTTTTTTTATTGTTGTCTGGAAAACAAGTTAGTCCCCATATACTATAAGCTATAAAGTAATTTCCTCACCAGACTCTCTTTTTTCCTTTCTTCCTGTTTATTATTAAGCCCTATTGGGATTGGATTAGTTTATCAGGGGAAATCTGTAATAAAATGTTAAATAAGTGATAAAACGCTCGCATCCAGACATCATTAAATGTACCACAGGAGGAGAGAGTTTCTAGTGGGGAGTATTTTCTCTGAACCCTGAAGTTTGCGTCATATGGATGACCTGAAGAACCGTTTGGATTGCTGGGGATGGTGCCACCTGGGGGCTGTGGAGATGGCTTGGGGATCACATATGGGGAGCTGTACTGTAATGGCTTGGGACTGCGATTGCTGTGGTGGCTTTGGGGCTGCAGTTGCCACGAGCACCTTCACACTCAGGACTCCATCAGTGGACAGTGGATAGATTTTAACCAACCGGACTTCTTGCGGAAACTGTGATGAATTTACTGGTTGCACATTTGCACTATTTGTCCATATAGTACACAATAATAGAAGGGATTTATTTATAATCGCACTATCCGTTGCACCCGGATGAGGATGGGTTCTCTTTTGAGCCTGGTTCCTCTCAAGGTTTCTTCCTCATATCATCTCAGGGGGTTTTTCCTCGCCACCGTCGCCACTGGCTCGCTCATTAGGGATAAATTCACATATTTACAATATATTTTTTGAATCCATTTATTTCTGTAAAGCTGCTTTGTGACAATGTCCATTGTTAAATGCGCTATACAAATAAAATTGAATTGAATTGAATTGAATATGGTCAGCACCTTAATTATCTAATGTTAACTGGTTATAAATGAATAACACTAAATGATTAGCAGTTTGAATATAAACTATTTACAGTATTAATTTATCAGCATTTACCAACATTTTATTTCTCTCATATTATTATTATTTGTAAATTTGATTATTATATGTCTTGCCATCTTATTGGTATGTGTGTTCTGGAAGCTTCATACCAAGTCAAATTCCTTGTGTGTGTGTGTGTGTGTGTGTGTGTGTGTGTGTGTGTGTGTGTGTGAGAGCACACTTGGCAATAAAAGCTCATTCTGATTCTGATTCTGATATTTAAGGAACTGGCAGTGTTACAATTAGACATTATTTCTAGAAAAACTAAAAGCAGATGTGAAAATAAAGTAACGCTTTATACCTGTAGCTGCTGTAATAACGGCTCCTTTAATCAGCCTGAGAAATCTCGCTTTGCTTAATGCTTTTATTTTCTTTCTCCTCCTGAAAATGCTTTCCCGAGGAGTGTGTGTAGTCGAGGTTTTACCTGATTTTTATCGACCATAGCATCTTTCTTTTACTAAAAGAATTATGTTTTGCTGACTTCATGTTCCTTCACTTTGTTTTGTTTTTTTTACTTCATCTGTATTTTTTGCATCAGCGAAAAGGCCATCTTTTGGCAGACTGGCTTCCTGAATTCTATTATATAATCCTACTTCTTTTTTAAGAAAACTGTTTCTCCACATTCCATCTCCTTGTGTGACCATGTCTCATTTGTAAAACAATTAACCTGCTCTACACTAATAGTGGCTTATGACAGCAGTTCAATATGACAGTTATTTGAGCAGTGAATTACCGGGTGCCAATGTTTAATTAGCCTCAGGTTTAATGACTGGTTGTAAATTTCAAATTTCCATCTCATTGTGACTTTTTAATCATAGCCCAACCTTTCACAGAGCTTCCTGTCCAGTTAATTTACACAACCTTGGCACTCTTGAGGCTCCTGAGGCTGTTGCTGATCACTGTTCATGATTTACATGTTGCTCATTCACATGCAATAACAAAGGACTTCTACCTCAATATTTATTAATTTATTAACGTTTAATTTCTGCCTTAATCTCTGTACATTTCTGGTTACTGCACTTTACCCTGCCATTTGTTCATATTTGTTAGCATGCCTAGCTTTGCATTATCTGCTGTACATATTCTTTACTTATTCCACTGTTTGATATGTGTGTGCACGTGTTCACTTTTTGTACTGGGGGCCAAAAGATTTTCGTTGTACATCTGTACAATGACAATAAAGGCATTCTATTCTATTCTATTCTATGTAACTGAGCTAAACGTGTTACAGATGGCTATGCTATGGTATAGGTATAAATGAAGCGCTAAACACTACTTCACACGCCTTTCGTGCCACGATTTTACTGTAGCGACTTTCAATATCTTAAAGAAGATCACGGTAATTAGTTTACATTTAGCATTGAAACATCATGGTGACATATGTAAAGAATTAAAAAAAACCATCCTGATTTATTTGGGATAAGAGGAATAAAACATTTTGGGACGTGCTGTTACAGGAAAATAATCAATGATGTGATGGTGTGATTTCAAAAGTCGCAGTTACCACCCTGCGATTGATTATTTTAGTATAACAGCACATCCTGAAGTGTTTTATTCATCTTATACCACGGCAATTTGTTATTTTTTATTAGTTAAATAATGACATACGTTTCATCTGTGTATAATTACTGTATGTTTAATGTTAATAATAATAAGTTTATTTCATATAGCGCCTTTCTGCACACTCAAGGTCGCTTTACAATATGGCAACATGACAGCAGACAAAAAACAAAAGACAATAAACAAAAAATCCATGGCATGAATCAGGTCATACAGTCAGATCAGAAAAACAAGAAAGAAAAAGATGTGTTTTAAGGTGGGTTTTGAAATCCTGTAATGAAGAAAGATCACAGATATTTTTGGGAAGAGAATTCCAGAGTGTCGGAGCAGAGAGACAGAACGCTCGTCCACCAAACGATGCTAACCTGTGGCGTGGAATTGACAGTAGACCGGTATCTGAAGAGCGTAATGTGCGAACTGGAGGATAAGCATGAATGAGATCAGAAATGTATGGGGGGGCGAGACCATGAAGTACTTTGAAGGTGATGAGGAGAATCTTGTATTGAATACGAGAACGAACGGGTAGCCAGTGAAGTCTGTGTAGGATGGGAGTAATATGAGAAGATTTCTTAGAAAACGTGAGAACCCTAGCTGCAGAGTTCTGGACATATTGAAGCTTATTTGATGTTGTGTTTGGTAGACCATAGAAGAGAGAATTACAGTAGTCGAGTCGAGAAGAGATGAAGGCATGAACCAATGTTCTCCAAGTTATCACATTATAGCATCCATAAACAATTTAACCAGGCTATTTTTCTCACTCTTGGAATTTAAGTGATTATAAGACAAAAAAATGCAGCTTGTCCTTTTGAGAAACCATAAACTCATCTGTCCTGAAGACTTTCCCATGTCAGAAAACCTTAAATTACAGCTTTACCTCTGACTGTTACAAAGTGCTGACATTGGATACTCCTTAAATAAATGCTTAGAAAGACAAATAGAGACTGAGAGAGAGTGTTGGCAAGAGTTGATAGTGTTCAGGCTCTTCTTTTTTGCTGTGTTTATGTTGTTGTGGACATCTGAGACCTTCTGCCTCTCTGGACAGAGAAATGGAACCAACAACAGCAGCAGCTCCATCATCTCAATACACATCAGCAGTCAGAAAAATGAAAAACAGGATGAAGAAATGGTGATTATCTCTCCTGTACATGGCAATGATCCCTTAACCACAGAAGCTGGCTGCATTTAAATTCCGCAGTGTTCCTCAATTAGACACGCAACAGCTCTCTCATATATAAATTTCATTCCTCAGAATATTTCTGGAGGTGTTTGGAGGTCTCATTTTCGCTTCGGGAATGTTCTTGTTTCAGATCTTCTATCTTTAGAGTGCTGCTTCCACACTGCTTCTACAGGGGAAGCTGAAATTTAATGGATTTCTCACCTCTGCCATTCTTGTTCAGGTTGAACAAAAGAAAGGAGGAGAGAAAATGAGAGGAGAGAAAATGTTTAGAGGAAGCTTAGAGTAAAAGTGCTGTCAGACATTTGCGACCTTAGTATTTTGTAATATGAGGCGTCAATGTTTTGGCATTCAAACCAGTAAAAGTCTCTAAAGTAAAAATTTACATTGTTAGCAAGACAAACAATTCATGGTTACTTTAAATTTACATCATCAAAATTCTGAGTGGATTTTTATTTATTTATTTTTTTACAGCCAAACACAGCGACAACCTTATAATTCTGTAATCCTGAATACTGTTTTGTTTTCTAAGGTACTGTTTCTCATGAAGCAATCCTTAAATAGGTGACTAAAATTTGATATAACTCATCAGAAATCTTATTAAACATACATACTTTGAGATTTTCTTTAAAATGTAAAGTGCTTTATAAATAAAATGTATTATTATTACATACAATGTCAACAGCTAAAAGTTTTTTTTCTTCCTTAGGCGTGCTATACTTGTCCAGTGGCCGCAAGTTTGAATCTCAACATTGCCACAGCCTTCCATACCCAGGAGTCCAAGACAGCAAAACTGGCCCCGGTCTCTGGGTGGGAGGGAAGGCATACTCTCTGCCCTGTCAATCATAGTGACACTAGCCAATCATGGGCATCTGTGAGCTCATGTCCTGTATGTAGAAATGGTAGATAGCACTATCCTCCGAGTGTGTTACGCTGCCCTGTGACGCAGCATGAGCAGCAGTTTGAATAGATGCGGTTGGCCGGCTTCACCTGTATCAGAGGAAGCATGTGGTAGCTGATTTGTGACAATGTCCATTGTTAAAAGTGCTATACAAATAAAATTAAATTGAATTGATCAGTGTGAGCTGGCTGGTGGGTGGGAATTGGCCAAGACCAGATTAGGGAGAAAATGAGGGAAAAAAGATCCAGAAAAAGGAAAAAAGATCATTTATGACCAAAAAGCCAGATAGAACCTTAAAATTCTGAGGTCATGGTTTTGTTATTCATCCATATCTATTTTCAGCCCAGCATTGTGCATCTCGTATTTCTGTGAGCAATGTTCTATCATCCTTTAGCTGCTACTGCACAAATCTGCACACAGTGTTGGGAATATAAATAATGTAGATGCTCTCAGTGCAATTTATTATAGGAGTTTAGCCTCAGTATTAGTTTAGCATATTCTATAGAGAGAACTACAATATTTTGTTACCTCTCAAAACTCCTTAAACAAGATGACCATTGATGTAAAACTCTACAACTCTATTTCAGTACAAATCATACCCACAGACAAAAATGATAGTGTTTTGAGCATTGAGAGATGTTTTGCCAAAAAGTATTGGAACGGCAAGACCAATTCTTTTTTTTTTTGCCATACACTGAAGATATTTTTGTTTGCGCTCAAAAGATGAATATTAGATGATAGATCAGTATTTTAGCTTTCATTTCCTGATATTTACATATCCTAGATGTGTTAAACAACTTAGAAAATGGCACCTTTTGTTTGAACCCACCCATTTCTTCAAGTGATCAAAAATATTGGAACATGTGACTGACAAGTGTTTCTTGTTGCCCAGGTGTTCCCTGTTAGAATGATTGTTTAAACAATTAATAGCTCTGAATGTCTCTTGGATTGAGCCCTGGGTTTCAACTGTGAAGACTGCATTTGTTGTTAAAAAGGATAAACCAACATGAAGACCAGAGAGCTGTCTATAGAAGAAAAGCAAGCCATTTTGAAGCTGAGAACAGAGAGAAAATCTATCAAAGCCATTCCACAAGCAATGTGCATAGACAATACAACAATTTGGAATGTCCTGAAAAAGAAAGAATCCATCAATCAGATATGAAACAGCTTGGCCAAGGAAAACAACAGCAGGCAAACATAGTGAGAGCTGTAAAGAAAAACCCCAAAACAACAGGCGGTGGCATTATCGACAACCTCTACAGGGCAAGAATGAAAGTATCACAATCCACCATTTGAAGAAGATTTCAAGAGCAGAAATATAGCAGTCATACCATAAGATACAAATAATTCATCAGCAGTACTCATGATGGTAGCAGCAGAATGAATTCAGAAGTCTATAGAAACATTCTGTCGGCCAATTTACATAGAAATGCATCCAATCTAATTGGGAGGAACTTCATCAAGCAGTAAGACAGTGACCTAAAACACACTGCCAACACA
Organism: Pangasius djambal; assembly: GCA_022985145.1. Lineage (NCBI taxonomy): Eukaryota > Metazoa > Chordata > Actinopteri > Siluriformes > Pangasiidae > Pangasius > Pangasius djambal. The sequence goes on along the minus strand of CM040977.1, from coordinate 3,766,365 downwards.
AAAAAGGACTTAATCAGTGGAATAAGTAGAAGGTTTTAGACTGACCAAATCAATCATCAGACCTGTATCCAATTTAGCATGCATTTCACCTCCTGAAGAGGAGACTGAAGGGAGAAACCCCCCAATACTAACAACAACTGAAAGAAGCTGTGGTACAAGGCTGGAAAAGCATCACAGAAGAAAAATACAAACGTTTAGTGATGTCAGTGGGTCACCGTCTTGATGCAGTCACTGCAAGCCAGGGATATGCCACCAAATATTAAGTGTTATTTACTTTAAGACTATCTGTTCCAATAATTTTGCTCATCTAAAAATTGGGTGGTCTGGCACAAAAGGTGCCATGTTCTAAGTTGTTTAACACATCTAGATGTAAATGTCAGGAAATGAAAGCTGAAATTCTGATCTATTGTCTCATATTCATCTTTTGATCTCAAACCCAAATGTCTTCAATGCGTAGCAAAAACAAAAGAATTGGGCTTGCCGTTCCAATACTTTCGGAGGGTACCATACATTACAAAAATGTACTGCCACATTTAGGCATAACATCTCTCAATGGTCAAAACACTATCATTTTTGTCTGTGGGTATGATTTGTACTGAAATAGGGTTGTAGAGTTTTGCATCAATGGTCATCTTGTCATCTAATCTGAATATAATTTAAGGAGTTTTGAGAGGTAACAAAATATTGTAGTTCTCTCTATAGAATATGCTAAACTAATGCTGAGGCTAAACTCCTATAATAAATTGCACTGAGAGCATCTACATTATTTATATTCCCAACACTGTGTGCAGATTTGTGCAGGAGCAGCTAAAGGATGATAGAACATCGCTCACAGAAATACACAATGGACAACGCTGGGCTGAATATAGATATGGATGAATAACAAAACCATGACCTCCGAAATTTAAGGTTCTATCTGGCTTTTTGGTCAAAAATAAGTTAACCTCATAAATCTTATCACAAATGGATCTTTTTCCCCCTCATTTTCTCCCTAATCTGGTCTTGGCCAATTCCCACCCTGATCAATTCAATTCAATTTTATTCAGTTTTATTTGTATAGCGCTTTTAACAATGGACATTGTCACAAAGCAGCTACAGCTTTATCTGCACTGCAGTTTTTTTTCTCAATTTTATAATAGTGTAGGTTGACAACAGTAAATCACTGTATCACACACAGAGGCTGCAGCACCACATTGGCCTTGTGTGAAATAAAAGATATAAAAGTAGGAAATGTACTTTTGATTAAGCACTATAAAAAGCATTCAACACTTTTCACAACTTCCAGAGGTTATTTTTGTTAGCTAACAGGGTCTTGCTACTGAAATCTTCTTTCATAGCTCTTACTGCTGAGGTCACACTTCTCTACCATCAATTATTTTACCTTATACATGGAGTGTTTTATAGCTGAAACAGAAATGTGTCACTTTTAAAGTTTCAGCAGACTCAGACAGATCATCCTGTATAATTCATACTTGTTGTCTTGCTTTTTAAAAGAAATTTTCCAGTATTTTATTTTGAAATCGCAGTAACATTTGACTGTAGGCAGTCCAATGTAGACACTCTACAAACTATCTATAGGCTCATGAAGCAGCCTATCATTTAATTTGCAACTGCATGCGAAATAATGCTGAACTACCTTTCAAAAACATGTTATACAATTTGTCAGTAGCGTCCACATGAACTAAGCTTGAAATTGTGATAGGACTAGGGGTGAGTCGATAGTCTGCAGATGATTTAGTAACAAAACCAAGCTAAATAAAGTGAAAGAAAATGGACAAGTTAACAGTCAATTGAGTGTACGTATATATACTGTGCTTTCACATATGCAGTGTATAGTCTGTTTGTGCGATTTCCTCTTTGGTGCGGTTTGTTTGTGCAGGTGAGAAACCTCCACAGGGCAAGGATGAAAGTATCACAATCCACCATTTGAAGAAGATTTCAAGAGCAGAAATATAGAGGTCATACCATAAGATACAAATAATTCATCAGCAGTACTCATGATGGTAGCAGCAGAATGAATTCAGAAGTTTATAGAAACATTCTGTCTGCCAATTTACATGGAAATGCATCCAATCTAATTGGGAGGAACTTCATCAAGCAGTAAGACAGTGACCTAAAACACACTGCCAACACAAAAAAGGACTTAATCAGTGGAAAAAGTTGAAGGTTTTAGACTGACCAAATCAATCACCAGAATGAGTGATTGATTTGGTCTGAGGTGCTGAGAATACAGCAGTTGGACTCAGTAGTGGACTAAAACAACTGATCTGACCTGTGAGGTGGTCTCAGTACGGTTCCAGTTAAACTCTAGTGTGATTTGATTGCAGTGAGAAAGCAATTCTGTCCCGAATTGGCCCATATACAGGAAGTGTACCAAACATGCCATGTGTTTTGGGTTGCAGATGACATTTTTCGGCAGACGTGAGCCGCTAAACTGAGCCACGAGGCATGAACTGAGCCGAAGGACAAAGCTAAAGTGCTGCGGAAATGTGATGTGTTGTGGAGATTTGGACTGATCAACAAACAGAGAAAGTAAATGTGGATGCAAATTGTTTTAAACTAGAAAGTTCTATAATTATCTAGTAATAAACTGAGTGCAGCTCTGTGTTCTCTGTCCTTGGGTGATTTTTATGATTCCTATGCACACTTTGCAAAGGTTTGTTTGCTTTTTGCATCTGTGTATTTCTGACCAATGAATGAAGGATCTTTCAGCATGGGCTTTTTTTTTTTTTTTTGCGCTTTTTGGCTAGAATAATTACAGTATATACAGTGAGAAAACAAACCAAGCCAAAGAGCAAATCAATCAAAAACATAAATTTCACTCTGATTCGGAGGCAGGAACCAGATTAATAGGTGTAACAGCACCCACAGATTATCTACTAAACATCAACAACCATAAACTTTTGACAAGTTGTGTAGAATTAATAAATAGGCTAGTTGATGACAATCAGCTGATAGGTTGTTTTGTCTTGATTGTATCATCCAAATAAATGGATAAATAGTTAACAAAGAATACTTAATTAAACTTGGGACTGTTTGCTGTGTTTGTGTCACAAATCTGAGGAGGATTCAAGTTCAGGTATGATTTATTATACCAAAATACTAGCAAAACGAACAAAGCCAAGACAAGAACCTCAAAACAAGAGCTGGGCGCAATACAAGAACACAGTATTAAGCATGCAACCGCAACAACGGTCAAGCAAAAATAACAAGGGGAGAACACTTTAGAACGTATATAGAGAGAACATAAAACAGGTATGCACAAACACAGGAAATGAATGGAACAACAGATGAAGAAGTTCAAAGTATGTGGTAGGGTGCCTCCTGGAGGCTTGGCAGTGAATTGTCTGTGGTGGACGTGACTATTGGATTGCTGCTCACAGATGTTTAAATCTGAACTCAGATGTAGGAAAGTTTCACATTTGCTACTGTAATGTTTTAGAGAAAAAAATATCAGGAAGAATAGGCTCGTATGTTTGTGTAGTCCTAATTTATAAAGTATTTCAAAAAGGAAAGGAAAACACAGGAACAAAATCTGGAATATTCTAGCAAAATGGACACTGGAGCAGAATTTGAGTTCAATTCATGCAAGTAGTTGATTATACTTAAGCCATCAGCTCACCGTTGATCTGAAATCTTGAAGACAATAGAGATAGACTTTCTTACCACAGGATGCCAATCTCAACTGTTTTCACTCATACATCTAAATGTATGGCTACTAATGGATCTTTCTTTTAGTTGTTGTTTTTTTTTTCAATATGGTTTTCTTTTATTCTTAATTTAATAAGGTTTTGACAAGACCCGCGATGATGGTGTGGTTTGAAAGTGATGTAGCTTGGAGACTGTGTAGACTGAAAGTGGTGTTGTTTGGAGATGAAGTGGTTATTCTCTTTTTTCCCCCCCTGACTTTCTCTTTAATCTAGTCTTGGCCAGTTCCTACCTACCAGTCAGGTCTCCTCTATCATAGAACAGCTGCTAATCTGCGAAGGCTATCATGCGCTTCTTGCGAGACACATGAAGACAGCCAACTGCATCTTTTCGAACTGATGGCACACTATTCGCCCATTTTGCACACCTGAGCTCAGAGACACCCATGATTAGCTAGAGTTGCTGTGATTGATAGGGAAGAGAGTTTGCCACCCCTCCCATAAAGAAAGCATGGCCAATTTTGCTGTCTTGGACACCTGGCTATGGATGGCTGTGGCATTGTCGGGATTCGAACTTTGCAATCTCCAGATGATGTGGTTATTCTTAATTTAACATCACTGTTGCTACCTGTAATCTGTAAGGTGAATTTCATGAGAGAAGCTGCTTAGAGGCTTAGTAGTTGGTGTGGTTTGAAGGTAGTGTGGCTTGAATGTGGTTTGTAGATGCTGTGGTTTGAAATTGGTGTAGTTTGGAGATGTGGTTTGGAGGCGTAGTTTGAAGGTGTTGTGATTTAAAGGTGCTGTGGCATGGAGATTGTGTGGTTTGAAAGTAGTGTAGTTTGGAGACGTGTGGTTTGGAGATGGTGCCTTTTGAAGGTGGAGTGTTTTTTTTTTTTTTGAGATGATAAGGTTTTGATATTGTATGGTTTAAATTTGGTGTGGTTTGTAGTTCGTGTGATTTGGAATTAAGGTATTGCAAATGGTGTGGTTTGAAGGTTGTGTGGTTGCTGACAGTCTTAGAGTATCTGTTTGGTAATTGCTCCGTTTATTTTGTGTGGGTGTGTGGGTTTGTGGGTTTGGCCTGAGGCAGGCTGCACTGTACAAAGCCAAACAATTAATTCTGTCATTGAGCAGAAGCTGGATGCTAAAAGGACAGAAATATCAGAGTCCCCTGTGAAGGGATTTGACCTGTCTGCTGCTGCTGAGCACCTCTTCCATTCTGCATCTTTCTTAAAATGAATCTGATGGATCTGACACACTCACCTAGGAAGAAATCTAATGCAATTAGAGGCAGTTTGACAGGTAGGCCTTTCTGCTATTAGCCCTTTACCCTGCTTTTATTCCCTGGCTGGAACATTCAAAAGGGCTTCATAGCTCAGAGCCACTTCATTAATGGCGTTCTCTGAATGTGAAAAGTCCTGCACTATAATGAATCCAGAGAGCAATCTATTGATTCTCCAACAGTTTTTAATTTATGAGAATACTATCTGAATAAAAATATACGAAGGGAGACTCATTTTCAGCAGAAGTGCAGAAAGAAAGAAGCATCTGAAATTAGACTCACTCCTTCTTCACACATTTCTTGGTTCAACAAGAGCTGGAGTTTGCAACCAGGAAGAAAAATCAATTCCTTTTATTGTGCCTCTGTAAAGAAAATTGACAGCTTAGCTATCGCTGTTGTTCCAATAAGCCCTGGAGAACAGCGGTGACTAACTCCCTCTGTATTTACTTTGCTTTGTTGGCCAGGAGCAATTACTTTTGATTGGATCAGTAGAATCCTCTTTCACTGATACTGGGTGAAGCTTAGCTGCATATCAGTCCTGAGGAAATGCTGGATGGGAGATTTGGCCCTAACATCCTCCTATTGTCTTCTTTCTCTGACTTTCTTTGTGTTCTATAGACGAGCTTGTGGTCTGCTTTGTGTAGTCTGTTAAAAACCTTAAGACATCTTGTGACAGAAATGTATGAAAAGCTCTCTTTAAATATCTCAATTGAAACATAATCAACTCTCTTAGTTTTTCAGCCTGGTGTCTTTTGCAAGAGAATTATCCTCTAAAATAAAATTTTACACTGAACAGCGAGTATAAATAACACAAGCTAGTATAAAAGACGCAAGCAATTTAAACACTACTGAAATTGAAGTGCTTTGATACAAAAGCCACTGATATGGCTGGGTACAGACGAATTCACTTGGTTTATAATTAATGAAGATTTCTTTTTTCCCCAGCACTTTTCAAAACAAAATTATGACAGTGTTATCTTTGTTTTATTATTCCTACAGTGAAACATGGAACTCATTGTTTTTGGGCTCTTCTGCCGTGTAATTCAGTAAATTCAGGTGTACTTCATGCAACAGGGCCTCCTAGAGGACATGCTCATGTTATGTGCAAGCATGAATACTTCGCCCTGTCAGAGCGTCTGCACATGACTTCCAGATGTGCTCACTGAGATGTGCACATAGCAGTATAAATCAGCCATAAGTAAACAGCCAGGCACACATATCCCATCTGATTAAGCCAACAGCCAGGCCTGTCCTTTACTACCAGATAGTGTGATGATAACAAGTAAGTAACCGAGGAGGACGGAAGCAAACGTCTGGCTCATTCAGCTGACTTTCCTCAAATCATACTAGAGAAATGAGAAATAGTATCCTCACCCCATTTGCCTGCAGAGTGTCAAGTGAAATAGAGATGGATTAATTGCAGTTCCTCTCAATTTCATAGCATTAAAATTGTTATGTTAATGCACAAATTGAACTGACAATGGGGGAAGTTTAAAAAGTGCTTTGAATGATTTGAACACACACACACATGCTTGTAGCCTTCGTCATAAGGAATTCACTGTTTTCCACCAAGCGATTCATTTCACTGTGGCACTGTGGCGACCCTCAATCTTGTGTAATAATGGTCTATGCCACAATTGAATAGTGACCACATTAGCTGCTGGAAGGAGGACACTATTGCAGGCCATACTTTCCACAGAAATATATTTTATATGTGGGGTTAAAGGGATAATGAAAGATGAGAAGGGAAATGCATTTGAAATGCTTGTATTTGAAATGGAGTTTTGCTGTGGCATGTTACTATGACTTGGTGTCACAATGTCTATCCATTCCTTTAAGAAAAAGGTGTGTAGGTGGGTTTCAGAGTGAGCTGTATGGGGATGGAATCACATCATAGTATCTAATGAACCAGATTAATTTCTCTCTCTCTCAGTTCACTACCATCAGTCTGTTCGGCAGTAATGCAAGTTACATATGTTTCTGTGGTCCTGTGAACCCCTCTTAACTACCATGGGTGGTGGGAATTACTAATATTTTAACAAAGTCACAAAATGAGTATTACCCAGTATATACAAAAATTACCACTATATTACAACCAACATTTCACCAAGAAAATAGTGAAATTTAGCTTGTATGTCGGACTGGGGTAAATGATTCAAGTCGCTCCACTGATTATTATATTGCATTGCATCCTAATTGCACCACTGAACTTGCACTCCCTCTGTGTTTCTGCTCACGGGTTGAATTACTTTTCTCACCAAGTATTTGGCATAATTATGTTCATGAGTAAACACACAAGTATACAAACCTTGCAAATATTAGCTGCCCTTGGCTTGAAGCTGTTCATTATCCCGATCATTTAAAGAGGCCATTACAGAAAAAAACAACACTCAACACAACACTCAAATGTGAATGCTAACCAAGAGTGTGTCTTTTGCAGATTCCTCCATAGAGACGTGACCTCCATTCGAGTGGTCAGCTCTTACTCACCAAATCTTGCTCTCGTTCAAACCCCACAGTAAATTACCAACCCAGTGGCACTTCATCATAGGATAAAGACCTCTGCACACTCCTCCTTCTCTTCACCTTCCCACCCTTAAATAAACACTCCTTCTTGGTTTTAACCAGCTATTTGAGTGTCTGTGTTCATGATGGCCTCAATCATCTAAAAATTTACTTTGTAATGAAGCCAGATGTTTTAATTGAAGTTTGTGAATACATTTAATACAGAGCTACCACTGCTGCTCATGCTGGATTAAAAGAACTGTGTCCCATCTGCTCTCTTATTGTAGCTCGAGGTGTCTATTAGTATGTAAACTCTTTTTGTGCTAGTACAGTGAGCATCACATATATTTGTCTTGAACCTGTCACTGAATCATACACGCACACATACACAGACTCGCACTGCTGTTTCCTATGCAAGGAGGGTTGCAACTGTCTCAAATGCTGCTCCTGGCTCATCTCTCACCTTGCTGCAGGCGGCTGCTATCCTTGTCTTCTTTTTCTCCGGATGTTGACATGTGAAGAAAGATTACGTGTGTGTGTCTGTGTGAGTCAGTGACTGAGAGGTGTGTGTGCAGGAATAACTGTGCAATATAAGGAAAGTCCACATCCTCACATGTTTACTCTTCACTTCTGAGAGTTCTAAAATTGAGAAGCAAACAACTTCCTGTTCACTGACTCACTGATTCCCAATCTCCCCATCATCTCTCTCTCTCACACACACACACACACACACACACACACTATCTCTCTCTATGTCCCTGTTTGCTTGCCAGAGTTCAGTATGAACTGAATTAAGAAGCAGCTGGAGATTATACACACATCATCTTCTCTCATGACATGCTGACATTCCGGATGGTAAACATTTTTTACCACCAGAGAGACTATTGTTTATATCACTTCTCACTTTTACACGCTCTGCACCCTCTCTCTCTCTCACACACACACACCACCTCCTCTACGATTCAAACTGTGTATGAGGTGATTCACTCAGAGAGAGACCCATCCTCTTAGAGCTCCTTCACCTCTACGCTTCATATTTAGAGTACTGGGGATGCCATAAAATGATCAAGATATACAAGAAATGGTTGGTGACATCCAGGTAAGATTATGGGAGAAAAGAGGAAATGAAGGAAGAACAACTCAGTGAGAAGAGGATTAGGGGAGCAGAGGAGTTAGGAGGAGAGATAGGGAAAAAAAAGCTGAGGAGGCAAAGGAGAAACTCCACCTGGTTCTCAACCCTGATAATGTGGCCTGAGTGAGAATCTGCACTTAGCTAAGGATACTAAGCTTAATATTTGCACCTGAGATACCAAACCTTCAACTGTGTGTGAACAGATCATTTCCCTCAGCAGCCTTGAGAAAGTTCACATCGAGTCAGCTGTACTAGTTAGGGCTTGGCTTCACGCTTCAGGATTTGGGCCTGAGTTGCTTGTATCATAAACATCTAATGACAGAGTTCCAGCAGGAATTTTTCAGCTCAGATTGTTAGTAACTTCAAGCGAGGGTTGTAGCAGAAACACTGACTGTTAGGGTGAACCTGTGGCCATTGTTGTTAATGAGACAACAGGACATGAAAACATACAGTTCAGAGTGGTTCATTCCCCAAGGTGCAAAAATATGGTACTCCAAGGCATGCAGCAGAGGAGAGGAAAAAAAAAAAAAAGCATACATACAGAGATAACAGTCCAAACATAAATCAAAAAATAAAAAAAGAGAATAACTCCAATGTCTTACAATAGGTCCACTATGTAACTTGGCTATGCCAGAGTACAGGCCCAATTACCTAAGCACAATTTTGCTTCCACATTTCTCACTTGACTCTCCCCAAGATGGCTGCCTGGGGCTCTTTTATAGGCTTGGCTCCGCCCACTTTTGGAAGCTACCATTGGAGGGGAAGATCTATACATTACAAAACAAACAACAAAATACAAACAAATAGACTCTCGTAGCATCCAACTCTACAACATATAACATTTAGTTCTATTATAATTTACAGGGCTTAAAACAATCAAAACCAAACACATAAGAAAACACTTCCATCCTTGGTTCCCCCTCTCCCCTGATGTCAGAGTCAGATGGAACATTCTACCATGAGCAAACGCTAGCTTTAAATATGGCTGCTTTCCAATTGCACAAATTTGGCAAGTGAGAAGGGAACCAGGAGGTATGTACAGCAGTTTGAGATACCATGAAGTTAACTTCATTACTGAATTAAATCAAACAAATGCTTGAGGTATAAGGTATTTGTGTGCTGTTTTTGAGTTATGTTATAGACATAGAATGAATCAATTAAACATTTAAACAAGTAATAGCAATACACTTACAAACAATGAAACTAACAATTTGGGATAGTTAATGGGGTGAACAACACCAAACCAGGGCTACACACACAAAAATATGTAAGGATGGTATATCTTTGCCGGCATTTAGTTTGTGTGTATGCACAATGGTGGAAACAGCTTGTGTGTGTACAAGCCCATACTCGGTCCCTTCAAAATAAAAGTCCTGGGTCACAGTTAGTCTGTGACACTGACCTTTAGAGAAAGAAACAATGTTACATCACCATATGTGAGTGAGTTAGACTAACAATATGACAAAATATAAAGCAGCAGAAGAAGAACACAAAACACAGTAATTAAAGTGACATTTACTGATGAATAATAATGAGTGGCAACTTCAGATGTCAGGCTGCTATTAGATTATTTAAGATAATATATGCTAATGTTAAATGATTCATTGTCGGTCATACCTTTTAAATGGTTGAATGTCTGTGTCTGCTCACCAAGCTGTCTATACCACAGTATCCTAGAGTGCAATGTAAATTATTTTGTGAACAATAACTCCATTAACTCCATTCCATACAGCTTCTTTCACTCTCTTCAAATTCCACTTCCTATGTGTGGTCCTGTCTCTCTGGTAAATCACTTTACCTGCTCTACACTAATAGTGATGTATTACAGCAATAACAGCAGAATGACAGCTTTTCCAGCTGTGAGTTACTGGGTGGTGATGTTTACTTAGCAGTTTCTCTTTGGATTTAATGACCAGCTGTAAATGTAAAAATTTCTTCTGACTGACACAGTTTAATTAGCTGTAATTACATGTGGTCTGACCTTTCACAGAGCTGCCTGTCAGGGTGATTTACAGTCACGGCACTCCTTATTCACTTCAGAGGCTGTTGCTGATCATCGGTCATGTTGTTCATTCGCATGTAATTCTGGGAACAACAGTGTTACAGGTGGCTGTATAGACATACAGCTTTAAACACTATAGTTCAGTTCACTGTTTTTCAGCCTTTTTACTATATTTTCTATTCCCTTTATGTCAATCCCATTAAAGCATATTTTTGATTCTATAGCAATGAAGCCTCATCTGTGACATGATAACTGAATATTTTTGTCAGAGGCTTAAGGGATAACGAAAGCATTTTAAATTACAACTAACTTTATTTTAGCTGGTTTCCTCTGCTGCTAAATTAAACGGGTATTAAAAACAGAATATACAGTGCATGTCATCAGCATAGCAGTAAAAACTAATATCATGTTTATGAATAATTGTACCCAGATATAGCATATATAGGAAAACAAAGCAGTGGTCTCAAAACAGAGACTTGTGGAACACCATACCTTACTTTTGCACATACCATTAACGTTTAGAAACTGGTAACTGTCAGTCAGATGAGACCTGAGACAGGAAAGAGTGTTTCTCTTAACTCCAGCAACATTTTCTAGTTTGTCTAGAAGAATAATGTGATCTATGGTATCAAAGTCTGCGGTGAGATCAAGAAATGCAAGCAAATGGATGCAATCCTGATCAGAAACCAACTGTGGGTCATTTGCTACTTTAACCAGTACTGAAGGATTTTGTGTATGATACTCACATACACAAAAGGTTAGCTGCTAAGTTACAACCTTTTCTACAATCTCGGAGGTTTGATTTTTGGCGTATAGTTTGAAAACTCACACGGTCAGTTAATCACATGTAATATAGTTGAATATTGTTTTGCAACAGACTGTAAACCAGGCTTAAGGGATCACACACTTTTGGCTGCTTAAATCAAAGCTCACCTTTAATTTCTCTGGTTTCTTTGGCTGCTAAATTAAAGTTGATACAGTGAACACATGCCCATGACATAGATTGCCAAAATGAGATACAGAAAGATTTTATACTAAGGAACATGAGCTGAGGGTGTTCCAAATTTTATGTTGTGCTGTTACTTTCTGGAGAGGGTAATGATGGATGTGACCCTGAACTTGGAGCCTGTAATGAGCTTGCTAGCAAACAGAAGCAGCTCCTTTATCATAATCCTCACCTGCAGTGAGGAACTAATGAAGAGAGGTTAATAGCGCCACTTGGAGTACACACCTGGGTAAAGACGCACACTTACGTGGCAAGAGACTCACATACAGACACACCCTTATCCTTTATCTCTGCAAGTACAATTTACATTGTTTTAATTTTCAAATCCTACCAGCACTCTCGTATATTAGCTAGTTCTTTCCTCAGAATATTTCTGGAGGTAGTTCTCTCCTGTCCTGGTGCAGTCTCTCTGAACCTGATACATTATATACATCATTTCATTCCAGGAATGTACTTGTGTCAAATCGTACACCCTTAGGGTGTTCTTTCCCTACAAAAGGAGAAATTGAAATTCAATGGATTTCCCACTGCTAAAAAGGTTGGGCAGTGCATGGAGGAGAGAAAATGCCCAAAGGGAGCGCTGTCACAGCGAGATATATGGTGCCAGATATTTAGTTATTCATCCATATCTATTTTCAAGCACAGAATTTGGAGCCATTTGCGAAGTGCCGTGTGTCTTGTGTATATGTGAGAGCTGTTTGATCAACCTTTACCTACTCTTGCACAAATCTTATTACACATGGCTTTTTAGCCTTGGTATTAGATTACCGTAACCTTTTAGAGAGCACCATTATTATTTATTACCTCACGAAACTCCGTAAATTATATGACAGTATTATCATTAATGAAAAACCCTTCTAGGGGTGATTCTAAAAAAAATTTTTTTTTAATTTTTTTTGTGGAAGAGTCAAAGAGGTAAAAAGGCATTAACAGTGTGGCCCAGTTGAGGATATACATGTGTGGTGAGCTCATATAAATTTCATAAAAAGCAAGTGCATAACTAAACTCTTGCTTGCAAAGCAATATCAAGGCAATGTAAAGTTAAATTAAGCCAGTTTGATATATGCGTTAAAGCAGATTTATAATAAAGTAAACAGCAATCCAGGATTCTGAAAGAGCTGTTTCCTGTATAAATGGCCAACAGCTTCTTCATTCTGACTGTAGGTGTTTATGTACTGTTGTGGCTTTAGGATGGTGAGGGAATGGCTCTTCTGATAGCTGCTTTAACATAAGTGATAACAGGGACTATCTTGTCATGCATGACACCACCCCATTGTTGATTATTTTTCTGTAACAGCATGCCCCATTGTATTTTATTCCTTAATCAAAATACATATCTCTCAATATTTAGTACATTATTTGGGCCACTGAATTCTAAATATACTCAATTAATTTAATTACATGAATGCAGTGAAGAGTAGTGTAATTGTTTTATAGCGTATCATTGTTTAATGTAAACAAATGTGGATAGAGATGTTACATAATATCAGCAAAGTTTGTCTCTCTTCCACCTCTAGGACTGGGATTTACAATAGTAAAAGTTAATTGGTGTATGCTAACCATAGTGTGTGTGTGTGTGTGTGATTTTAAAGTTACATATTTACTCGCTTTTCATGGCAGCCAATTATTGTGTTTTATGCTAAGAGATAAATCTGATTCAAGTATCTGCTCTCACACACAGTCTGCACATCACACACTTAGAACCAGACTGACCTTGTAGAATGGAAACCGACTCTTCTTCAAAGGTGAAAAATGTTTTTTTTTTTTTTTTTTTTTTTTTTTTTTTTATTAAGCACCGTAAAAAATGTTCAGGTCTTCACAGGGCTTTCAGAGGTTTCAATGTTGGATAGCTAACAGGGTCTTGCTACTGAAATGAGCTTTCAAAACTCTGACTGCTAAGGTCACACATTTCTCTTCCATGAATACTTTTACCTTGTGCTTTGGGTGTTATATATAGAGGAAACATAGAAAAGGATCTCTTTCAGAAATGAAACACTTTCTTTTTACAAGGCTCACACGGATACCTTATAATTCACCATCTTTTTCTGGGTAACATTGCCACCTCTCCTCCCAAAGTCCAGGAACATGCAGGTAGGCAGACTGGCTAAATTGCTGATAGGTGTGAATGTGTGTGTGTGTTTGTGCACATGCTGCTTGATGGTATATATTCACTACACTAATATAGTTACCTGACAGATTGATGATTGTCTCTAGATGGTTGACTGCTTTTTAATACAATAGTGCTTTGAATTTTTTTATTCTGATTGGTCAAAGATGTTGGTCATTTTCTTTATACCACATCATGATTGAATTCTTGAATCTGATTGACCAGAGGGTGTGCATTATTTTATATAACTACATGGCTCAGACAGTAGTTCTGGCAGTAAGATGTATGCTAGGTTTATATTATGGCACTCATTCTAATAGGTTATTGTTTCTATAGTAACAGCTCATACACAGGGACCTGAATGGCAGATATGTTTAAGTGTTTACAGAGGAGTTTATGCTTTCCAGTTTCTCTGTAAAATGTTCCAACATGACATGAAGTCCATGGTTTGCAATGGTTGGAGTGGTAGAACTTGATTGTCCTGCATAGATCCCTGACCTCAACTCTACTGAACACCTTTTAGATGAACTGGACATCAGTGCCTGACCTCACTAATGCTCTTGTAGCTGAATGGGCATATCCCCATAGCCACGCTCCAAAATCTAGTGGAAAGCCTTCCCAGAGCAGTGGAGCTGCTTATAACAAAAAAAAGGGCTAAACTCTGGAAACTCATGGAATTACAACAACTATTACATCAAGACCATTTTGAACATTCAATTCCATTTGAAATTCAATAGCACTTTTAACAATGGGCATTGTCACAAAGCAGCTTTACAGAAAAATATAAATTCTGGATATAAATGGCAGTGGCAAGGAAAAACTCCCTGAGACCACATGAGGAAGAAACCTTGAGAGGAACTAGACTCAAAAGGGAACCCATCCTCATCTGGGTGACACCCGATAGTGTGATTATAAATCACTTCTCTTCTAAAAATATAGAGTATAAAAGTGTTGTGATAAAAATTGTGTTAACAGTTGCTTGCACAACTGATGAAGAAATGGTCGACATGTTCTGGATCACCAATATCCCCATTATGATATGGACAAATAATGAGTGTTTGTCACCAATGATAACCATTTCTTCATGCTTTAACAAGAGTCAAGGATTGAAATCAGCAGCAGGAAACATGATATTGTTTTACACAGAGCTGGACTACACACACAGCTTCATCCCATCTGAGTAAGTCAACTGTCAGGCCTGCCCTTTACTGCCAGATAGCGTGATATTGAGAGTGTAACAGAAAGGAGGAGGGAAGCCAACCTCTGGCTCTTTCTGGGACTTTACTCAAATCCTGTGTAAATTCACCCGTGATTATGTCATACCAGAGAAATGAGGAATGCTATCTTCGCCCTCCATTTGCCTGCAAAGTGACAAGAGGAATGGAGATGGAGTAATTGCAATTCCCCTCGGTGTCAAAGCAGAGAGAACATTATGGTAATCTACGAGTCAAACTGACAATGAGAGCGCATCAGATAATTTAAACTCACACACAAACCCCACCTCCAACTGTGAGGGTGAGTAATCTATTGTGTAGCAGAAATTTGGATCAAATTAAAGAGAAGGAAAAAAATCTATTTCCTGAATGTTCTTGTAGTTCTTGTCATGAGGAATTTAATATTTCCAAACCAAGAACTTCAATTCACTGTGACTTTTGCAATAAACCTCAATTTTGTGAAATAATGGGATGTTCAGCCATAGAAGAGTTACCATATTATGTGACAGAGAAATGAGCTTTCCTGCATATAAATAAAAAAAAAAGATAAGTTCACCAGTGCAAGTGAAGAGTGTATATATATGTATATATACACTGTATATATAAAAGGGATAAAAGAGAAAATGAGGGAAATGATGTGAATCAATGCCACAAAGTGCTCCTATTCTATTAAAAATTGAAAAATAGAAAATGATAATGGAATATATACTGGAGGAAGGAATACTGTAATTTAATGTTTGTTTTTTAATGTGTTTGTCATTCATTTTGGCCACATGGTGTTATTGAACTTAATAGCTAATTGAGCTGTAGGTGGATGCTATCACATGCTGGAACTTAATGGAGCAGATTCATTTTTCCATCTGTTCGCTTAATCACCAAAACCATAAGGTTTAACAATAATTGTGTTCATGTGAACTTTCTCACACACCATCTTCGCCACATACCACATGCTTGAGTCAACTGCAGTAACAGCAGAAGCTGCAAACTGAGCATCTTTAGAGAGAAAAACTTTAAACTTGATTAACAGGAGGTGATTCAATTCAATTCAAGAGAGATGGGGAGAGAGAGGGAGAGATTGTTAGGTAAGCTTTTGTCCTCTAATGGTTAAGGACAATGTACTTGCAGAGTGCAAGCAGGGACTCTGGCCAAAAACTAGCTATGACAGCATAACTAAAAGGGAGAGCCAGAAACTAACACAGACATGAGGGCACCCTGGGACATAAGGCAGCCAGCCACTCCACTGTCAACAAACCTGAGTGAAAGCGTGAGAGTGGGGGGTGACAGCATCCAAACATCCCAGTTCACCACAACACTCTATGCCTGTGAACCCTCCAGACCTTCCCCTGTACCTAAGAAAAAACTATTCACAAAAGACTTGAGTGAACAAATATGTTTTCAGCCTGGACTTAAACACTGAGACTGTGTCTGTGCCCTGAACACTAAGTGGAAGGCTGTTCCATAACTGTGGGGCTTTGTAAGAGAAAGCTTTACCCCCAGCTGTAGCCCTCACTATTTGAGGTACCAACAAATAGCCTGCACCTTTTGATCTAAGTAGGCACGGCGGATCATAAAAGACTAAAAGTTCGCTCAGGTACTGTGGCGCGAGTGCTTTATAGGTGCTTTATAGGTCAATAGTAGTATTTTATAATAAATACGAAATTTGATTGGGAGCCAATGCAGTGTGGATAAGATAGGGGTGATGTGGTCATATCTTCTGGTTCTAGTAAGGACGCTCGCTGCTGGATTCTGGACTAACTGGAGCTTGTTTATGCATCTACTGGAACATCCAGACAGTAAGGCATTACAGTAATCCAACCTAGAGGTAACAAAAGCAAAATTTTTCTGCATCGTGTAGTGACAATATATTTCTTATTTTAGCAATATTTCTGAGATGAGCGAAAGCGATCCTAGTTATATTATCTACATGAGCTTCAAAAGAAAGACTAGACTACTGCTGCACATGATGAAACAGAAAGGCCGTCCAGAGTTATGTAATCAGAAAGCTTACTTCTAGCTGCATGTGGTCCTAGTACAAGTACTTCTGTCTTGTCAGAAATAAGTGATGTGGAACACCATCTCCCAAAACACAAAGTATGGAGTGTTATGTTGTAGTTTAAGATCATACAAAAGCACTTCATCTCCAGTTCATCAAACAATGTGAGATGGACCTATTGAGGCTTTTGAGTTCCATTAAGCTAATAACTCTATTGGAGGAGAAGGAGAACCTCTTAATTAAGCTTGTTGTCTACTCTCTCCTACATTTTAACCAGGAGGACTTTATTGAAGATACACCCATGATTATTAAAAAATAAATCTCAAAATAAGGTAGTCAAAAATACCACAAAACAAAGTGGTATTACTGGTTATTACTTGGCATTGTTCTGTAGTTTAACTATCCAAGGCACATCATTTATTCAGAACTATGCACATAATGCTGGAGTAAATTTATGGAAGCTTTGACTGACTCCTCCACCCAGGTGATTGTTATTCAAGGAGAGCAGACCCTTTTTTGTTTTATGGTTCTTCTCCTCATTCTGTGCAGATTTATGGAAATACAATCCACTGCGCAAGGTGACATTTGTCATTGGTGTAACATAACAGCAGTAAAATGAGGCAGTGGGTTTAACTCTGTGAAAAAGTTTAACGCCTCAAGGATGGAGAGTCATGACTTATTCTCAGCATTTTACATGTGTTAGGGATTGTGGAGGAGGCAGATGCAAGTGCAGATTTTGGTTTATTGTAAGTGAAAGCACATAAAACACAAAAAGCAAGAAACAAAACCAGGATAGCAAAGCAGGGACATAACATGTCCAAGGTACAAAGATATCGACAACAGAAACACAAAAGCTAGACACAGATGTGACTTAAATACCGGTGCTAATTAACGTGAACGTGAATCGGGTGCAAAGCAGTCATGTGACATGAGTGTCGTGAACAGGTGGTGTGCAGTGGCTGATGGGAGACGTAGTCCTGCACCATGTTGATCATCAGATGCAAAATCCACATGAAGAGGAGACATGTCTGTCTCTCACTATTAAATTTGTCTCTGTGTATTTAATCGATTGTTTAGACCTGTTGGTTTCTGAAGTGATCACATCACCCTTGGTTTATCCTCCACCTCAGAACTGAATTGAGAATGATCGAGAGCATGTCTCATATTGTATCAGTTGTATCCCCTACAGTATAAATCAGATATGAAGGAGGATCTTGGATGAGTTTAATTAGAATTGCAAATCTTATAATGCTTTTAAATTCATGTTTGGCTACAATGTAAGTCCTAAATGCCATTTTATCTCCCATTTCCACTGTGAACATATCAGTCTAAGTTCAATTACAACAGTAAACTAACAATCTCTTAAATGTTTTTGACAGTAATTAGAAAGTGCTTTCTGATTGTCACCATTAGATTAAAAAGCTAAGATTAAAAAAAGACATTAGTATAAGGTTTCATTTGGCATCAACATCAGATTATATGCTATTAACAAATGTCTTAAAATGGATTATTTTGGAAAAATAGACAGAATGGTATGAAGAAATGAGACTGGGGAAAGAATCAAGGGCAAATCCCTTGATTCATACAGTCAAGTAATCAAAGTAAGGCTGAAAAGCAATAAGGCAAACAGAAAAATGGCACAGAACAAATAAAGATTATCGGCAAGGCTTCGCGATATGGCATATTGATATGGACATCAAATGAGTGCGACAATCGTAGAAATGTCCTAGAATGTCAGAGAATTTTCTATACTGGATATGCCACACACACTGTCTAATCAAATTACAAATTAAACAAAAGGTCAGACGACAGAACTCTAGGTTTAGGTTATATATCACATGTAGCTGTCAGTGTCACATAATAGGAATTATCGAAAATCATCACCATTGACTTTTCTTTCAGTGTGTCACCTGAGAGAAAGAGTAAGATACAGTAAATATGAAATGAGCCAGAGCAAGTTATTGTAATATTTCAGCTGCAAACACTCACAGATCTCATAGGCCGTGTCTGAGTCTCTGTATGAGTTGCTTCTTGGCCACTTGCCTCCTCTGATTCCTAACAGCTTTGGCCCGAGGACTACACTCCGTCACACCTCATGTACTTTCCCAGTTTGATATTAACCATCACACACTCTCTGCTGCTTCTGAGATCTCTAGACTGACCGGGACCTGCATCAGTTTCTTAAAATTACATCAAAGTTTTTTTTTTGTTGTTGTTGTTTTTTTAACCCTTTGTCTTGATTCAAGGGGTTGTAGTTCAAGCTTCTCTTTTCTGAGATATAAATCAATCATGAATAAATGGTGAAAAATGTTCCCTCCTTGTCTCTGGTCATGAGAAAACAGGCTCATTTTGGCTGCTCATATAGCCGATACTAATTACACTTTACTATTAAGATTATTGAGATTCCTGGAGGACCTCGGCCTGCATCTGCCAAGTTTATCTTTGTTTCCCTGATATTTATCTTCTCTGTGACTTTCCTCTCTCCTTGATGTTTATGTTCATTTTTGATCGTACAATTTTACCAATCAGACGTTTATTTTTACCTTTGGACTTTCTCGGGGGAAAAAAAAGTTACTTTAATTCCTCTAAATAATTCTACATAAATAAAGAAAAAATAGATTGTTTTGACTAGTTTTTGAGTTTTTATGCTAGAGGTAGTATTTTAGGTTATATATTTTTTTTTTCCCCCTTTCAAATCGACATTAAACTATCATATTTGATGTCGGATTTTTTTGGTGATGTGCACTCATGCAATGTTCAAGTCAGCTAGGTAGAGTAACAGGTAATTGGGTAAGAAAATCTCAACCATAATGTCCCCAAAGAGAATATCAGATTTTTTCAAGAGCCCCACTGAAC
Source organism: Pangasius djambal (assembly GCA_022985145.1). NCBI lineage: Eukaryota > Metazoa > Chordata > Actinopteri > Siluriformes > Pangasiidae > Pangasius > Pangasius djambal. The sequence goes on along the minus strand of CM040977.1, from coordinate 3,746,621 downwards.
CGAAACTACCAAAGACACTCAGCTCTTATAATTGCAGTTTGTTGTTACAGAGTTCATTCAGAGAGATTCATTTTTCTATTATATACAAATCTGCCCAGAGATATTTCCATTAAAACCTTACTCATCAATACTGACTTACTGAACATCTAGAAGAATTTTTTTTTTACTTATGCAGTTGCTGCACTTTTCTTTATGTAGCTGCTAAATAACTTATAATTACATATGAACTTAACGAATGTTATTAAACTTAGATTGTGGAGGTTTCCCAAGTTTGTCTGTTTCTCAAGTGAATAAATGGAAAACTAAAACACACTGGAACAGAATATTATATTAGCAATAACAGCACACACTAACTTTTTGAAGATTTGGCAGCTTCTTTTTTCAGCATAGAGATTTCAGTCATTGACATTCAGAGACGAGGCTGGTACAGCTGGCACTGCGCAGTGACATGACCCCCCCTGTGTGTCGGCAGTGTGATTGACAGCTCTCTCGCTCTCTCTCGCTCTCTCTCTCTGTCTGTCTCTCTCCCTGGCTTAGTTCTCTTCAGATGCTCCAGCTGCTTCAAATCTGTAAGTGAGTTCACAGGACAATTCTGTGACTAGATGCACATTAGCAAAGAAACAGTGAGGCAGAGACGAGCCTCCAGCAGGTTTCTCTCTTATGGATGCGTGTGTTTGCACAGCTCTCTTACGGATGTGCTTATACATCAGCTTGATTTAGACTTTGTATAAATGTTCATCAGGTAACAATGTACAGTAACTATCATTGATACATAATTAATAGCTATGAAATAAAAATTGATTGTTATTCAGACTAAATGTTTATTAATGACGGTTGTTATTGTTAATTTCACAGTGCTGAACAAAGCATGTGTTATGTGAGGCATTAAACACTTGGGAGTGTGCTGGAAATGATCAGCAGATAGAACTTCAGGGTGGTGACAGTTAAGATCCCGAAGATGACTCTTTTCCTAGAAAAGCATGCACAATGTGTTTTATTCCACTTATACCACAGGAATTTGTCACCACTGCCAACTGTTTTATTAAAGAATGACCAACACGTCATACATCTTATCCATTTTATATTTACATTTTGTCAAATGTCCAGAAAACAAGCTAGTTCCTGTTAGAACATGCATTATAGCAGCTATAATCAGTCATTCAATCACCAGACCCTCTTTTTTCTTTTTCTTGAAATTAAAAAAAGAAAATGCAGTTTGTCATATTACCAAGAAAATTGCAAAAGTTACAGATTTACCTCTGACTGTTACAAAAATGCACTGAAACTGAAGACTCCTTCCGCAAATGTTAAATAAAATGTCTCCTTACAGTAAACCATACCTCCTTACCATATCAATACCATCAAAATCAATGAGCAGCTTTTGACCAATCATAATTGAGAATTCAACAGTGATATAGTTTGATTGAAGTTATTATAGAGTGTTGCCGTTTGTTGAGTAGAAATGTAGTTTGTGTTTAGAGCTTAGTTTTTTTTTTTTTCTCATTTCTGTCTTTGAGAATCTCACAACATAATAATTAATTAAGATTTTTGTCCCATTCATTTCTCTATTCCATGCATCTGCATAAACACCAGAACATCTTAATAACTAGCATTACTAGTTAAAACTTTAGTTAGAAGGTATGGTTCAGAATTTCATTCAACATTCGAACTATTGTTTTTAGGCCCAAGATTAATAAGGCCATGACGGTAAAGTTTTATATGTAATAACTTAGTGTAATCATTTCAAAAGATTTCCATTTCTGAATCGCTTTTAACTGTGAGTGATTGAATTTGGCAATATGCTTCACATGTTTGCTCCATCTGTTCATAAATCCTAACATTTGGTTTGTAACTGACATTATTATGTCTAAATCCACTGGATGATCAATTATCTGTGCTACAGAGCACATATGGCAGAGTGTCACACAGAATCCGGTCACTGTGACATGAGGAACTAGATTAAGTTTGGGTTTCATTGTGTTGATCTGGTGCTGTGGCTCTGAAATCGGATTAAACAGCCATCTGAATAGAAGTTTTAAAAAAAAGGAGGTCTGAAATACCGGAGAGATGGAGATCCACTGAGAACCAGAGTGTATTCCTGTGCTCCTTCATGAGGAAGAGAGCGTTACGTAATCAGCACTGCTCCTTTGTACATTATGTATTTGAATGGAATATAGTGTGAGAGTCACAGATTCAGGTCAGTATGGTATTGTATGAGAGCCGTGTAACACCACACACACCAGAACTTCAGCGACACTCAGAGCAGCGTTAATAAGAGTTAATAAGATTTTCTTTGGTGCTGTTTATGTTCCAGTGTCGGATAAATAAACTCCTAACACGCTTCTCCCTCCCTACTGAACATCATAACTGAAAGCGTGACCCAGATTCATCTTCCTCATTTCCATTTCTCAGATATTTATTCTAGCATACGGATCCTCTCTGCTCATTCGCATGTAGCCAGTCGTTATTTCTAATGTTTGGAGGCAGTGAGATGGTCTCCTGAGCCTGGAGTCATTTACTTTAAAAATGCTTCCACTAAACAGAGGAACTCAAAGGCGTGGGTAATAAATCCAGCGTGTCTCGCTTGCCTGGTGCTAATACTTAATCAGCTATCAACGGGCTTCTGAGTGCTC
>CM040977.1:3729501-3743888 GCA_022985145.1 Pangasius djambal | reverse complement strand
TTCTAATGTTTGGAGGCAGTGAGATGGTCTCCTGAGCCTGGAGTCATTTACTTTAAAAATGCTTCCACTAAACAGAGGAACTCAAAGGCGTGGGTAATAAATCCAGCGTGTCTCGCTTGCCTGGTGCTAATACTTAATCAGCTATCAACGGGCTTCTGAGTGCTCTCCACTCCAGCAAGTGCCCTCGGAAATGAATTTGCTTCTTAAATTGGACGAGTTTGTATCTGTGCTTTAAAATCGTCCCTAATTGGCCCAGGAGGTCTGCTTTCAACTCTTAAAACAGATTCTTAAATTAAAGTGACTCATTTTGTCACCGCTATTAAAAAACACTTCACACATCGTTCTAAATGTGCCGGGATGACTAGAGCTAAAAAATACTTACATATTAGTTCAGGTATGTCTTTTAGAATATTTTTATTTTAGGTATATGACTGACCTCAGCATATCCAGGCACCATGCCATGTTTGAGATTTCAGGAGATGTCCTCATCTGTCTATCCTCAGCGTCCTGTCCTCCACCTCTCTGAAGGAACGCATCAAAGCAGACAGGAAATGTTTAAGGGAGGAAAATATCTGGTACGCACCCATTATTTGTGCTCTTATGAGTAATATACAGAACTTACAGTATATTCAGGACCATCGCAGTAACTATGTAAGGCTGTATTCAGAATTCAGGGTGAACACAATGTGTCACCCTGAAATTTGTCTTTGGATGTAAATATAGTAAAGAACTGTGGAATGCCATTCAAGGCTGAATGACATAAAAATAACACTTTAATTGATCACATTTTTAACATTTTAAAATCCATGAAACATTCTCTCAATGACTGACATTTTTATGGATAAAATTATGAACAACGCTTTGAGTAAGTTGTGAGTGTAGCATTAATGCTCGATCAGCTTATCCTTTAAACCGTGCTTGCTGGGTCTTTACAGAAGAGCGCATTTGAAATGACAAAAACATTGGCGTTATTTTATCAATTCAAACAACTCAAGCTAGTTAATTTAAAGCATGATGAACTAGCCTACATCCCATGCACACATTATGATTTCATCAATCTAGTATCTTGTGGCTTCGTTAAGTGCACGAATTAACTGTCAGTACACAATATTAAAAATAGCATACATATCTTCCATGCCCTGTCCAGTCACTACAGCTCTCAACAGTAGAAAGAGCATTTGTCAGTCTAAGTGCTATTGTATATGTTGCTATATAATGAGCGTGAAAGCCATATTGTTAAATTAAAAACAAATTTGAAGTGATTAATGTGATCGTTTCAACGAGGATTAGTCAGGCAGCATTATATTGGTGATATATTAGACTCCTCTTCGATTTTTTTTTTTATTTCAGTGCTTGCTGTCTTCTCATTCATATATCATCATAATGATCTTTTTTTTATTTTTCATTTTGAATTATCTCTTCCGTTTATTGCATTTTACAGCAAAGAAAAACAGCCGATCTGCTTTTTCTGTCCACATTTTTTTTTTATCCCTTGAGTTTTTTGGGGGCTTAAAAGGCAAGTGTTTAATGGTATCTAGACGCTACTGAAAACCCCCGTCTCAGACGCTTCTACACGGGAAAAATCAGGCAACCTCAACGGCAGGAACCGCACACGGGTAATTTTAATATTGAATCTGAGAAACTTTCCCAGAATAATTATTAATGTACCTTTTGAACTTAAGTCACCATAGATGACCCACAGTGAACAAAAGGCATTGAATCAGCTTATATGATGTATGAGAAGAAATATTAAAAACAACCAGATGGCATAGCAGCGCTTCAGTATGATTATTGAAATTCATACCTCTTATGTTTCTGTATCACGAGTTTCACAATAATGAAAACAAAAGCAATCTCACCCATGTCTAGAACAGAGCAGAATGGATCACCAGGAAAATCCATGATATCGAATAGTGCTTTTAATGTAGTTATTCAGAAAGAGAACAATAACGTTGGACGTGACGGTAAAGCTGCCGAGAAGCATCGATATTCAAAGGCGAAGCAGTAGGAGCTCTCATTAATCAAAACATCAGAAAGCCTGCATGCAGTGCTAGTTTTCTACAGTGTGCTATTAAAGGAGAGGACATAGCTGAGTCGTGTGCTTTTGTGCCCAGATTTGAGTTGTCGCTCCTTTATTATAACGCACCTGAATTACAGGAACTGAGTGTTACACAATGGATGGAGTTTCTTACGGTTTACCATTTCGATTAATATACTGCTATAAAACTTTTATAACATAATAATAAACATATAGCGCCTCATATATGTTGGTGCAAAAGACAGGCGTTTTAGCGTTCAGGACTTTTAACATTCTGTTTATTTATGTGCTTGTTTTCTCTCTCTCTCTCTCTCTCTCTCTCTCTCTCTCTCTCTCTCTCTCTCTCTCTGTGCATGCTGGGTGTGTGCGAGGGCTCTCACGAGGAGAGGGTGCGTTTTCCGACTTTTTTTTCTTTCACTTTCTCAATGGGAGTTTTTCTTTTCATTTGACTAAAAGAAAAAAAAAGAGAGCTAATTTGGAAGGGTAGTGCAGGAGGTGTTGCTTCGTTGGAAAGTATTGGTGAGGATCAGCGCGGGATTTGGATAGCGTCCCTCACGGAAAGGGCGGCATCACCTGTTTCTCTTCGTCATCGTGTCAAACGTGTGCCTGCAAATGGGGTGGCTATGGAGGATGTGCTGTCTTCGTCATTCTTCGTCTGTTACACCAGATCCTGCAGAAATGAGGAGGCTGGAATATAAACAATTATACAGTGCTCAGAGTTGTGACACTGACTGTGCTGAGGATTTACTTAGAGTTGCCTCAGCTTGGGGATGAACAGAAAAAAGATTTGGATAATATAATTACTTTTCAAGAACTCACGGAGGCAATGCGTCAGCTATCTACAGGCCGATCCCCTGGAACTGATGGATAATCAGTGGAATTTTATCAACGATTCTGGGACTTAATAGGACCAGATCTATATGAAGTAATATTAGAATGCATCGAAAATAAATCACTTCCTACAAGTTGTTGTTCAGCAGTTTTGTCATTGCTTCAAAAAAAGGAAACTTGGGACTCCTTAAAAAAAAAACTGGAGACTAGTAGCTTTGTTGTGTTTGGAAAAAAAAATTTGTTTAGCAAATAGACTCAAGCACTTTTTTTTTTTATTAAGGGACATAATTGATTTTAACTAGATTAATAAGAATCATCTGGGACTCTTGTCATTAGATCAAGAGAAAGTGTTTGATTGTGTAGATCATGAATATCTCTTTAATGTGCTGAAGCATTTTGAATTTGGTGATTTTTTTTATTTCAGATATTCGGTCGTTGTATTCTAATGTGTAGGTGATGGCTAAAGCAGGTGGTTTATGGGCTCCAGTACCTGTGTCAAGAGGCATAAGACAAGGTCGTTCACTCTCCGGACAATTATATAGCCTAATTATTGAACCTTTGCTATGTAGATTGAGAAGGAATCTAAACAAAAATTGAATACCTAATGTAAACCATAATTCTAAAGTGGTTTATCAGCTTATTCAGATCACATTACAGTTTTTAATTACAGGGCAAGAATATATTGTAACTTTAACGCGGAGTATTGGATTATATGAAAAGGCCTCCTCTGCTAGGGTTAATTGGACAAAGAGTGAGGGGTTCATTATTGGCAAGCTAAAGGAAGAAATTTATAATGCACTACCAAATGGTCACTGGATTTTTATAAGACAGAGACCTGAGAACAATCAGAGCATGGGGAATAACAAGGAGTTCCCAGAAATAAGAATTTCTCCATCAATAAGAGAGGAAGACGAAGTTGAAGTTAGAGGTTTCATCTTGTTTTTTAAAAATTCCCAGTTACGTTTTTCTAACATATGTTAAAAAAAAAAAAAAAAAAAAAAATGCAACGTATTACTTTACAATAAAAATCACACACGGATTCATTGAGGAGACAAAAAGTCTCCAGGTGGCCAGATATGTTGAGACGTTCTTGTAAGAGACAGGTGGAGGATCCTATATAAACCTTCTGTAGAGAAGCGTACTGGCAATGTGGAAAACACGGAAGAATAAAGGCTTACAGTTTGCCACTCCAGATCCTGAAGTAATGTTCAAGCAGTTAGTAGCAGGACGGTTAAAGATTGAATTTGCTTATTATAGGTTGACAAATGAATTAATGGGTTTTTTGTGATACATGGAGTGTTAATGAGGCTATATGTACAGTTTATGATGAGCAGTTTGTTTTTAATTTTTTTGAAAGGTTGCAAAATCTTTACATTTTTTTCATTGTTTGTGAGGAATCATTTGTTACATCGTTAATAACATTGCAACATTGTTAAAAATCGTGACATTAAAAAGTATAGAAATAAAGTTATTGTTTAACCTCTCTCTCTCTCTCTCTCTCTCTCTCTCTCTCTCTCTGTCTTTCTCCCAAAATCTCTCATAATCCCTCTTTTATATCACTTACTTTTCTCTCTCTCTCTCCCACCATCTTTCTCATTATCTCTATCATCTTCTTGTGTTGTCTTTCTCTCTTTTGTCTGTTATTCTTTGTAATTAATTTAGTTAAGTCTCCGCTAATGAGGCTGTTACATGGATTATATCTTCTGTTTGATTCATCTAATTTCCTCCTGCTCTAAGCTCCTTATTGAAATATAGAAAGTCAGTGTGTCATCATGGAGCTTCTATGAAGAGTCTCTCTCTCTCTCTCTCTCTCTCTCTCTCTCTCTGTCTCTTGTCTTGTTGGAATGTCATAAACCGTGAGTCTGCAGCTCTATCTAGAAACTACGTTCCTACCCAAAGACTGCTTTGATCAGACTGTATTAATCTTTACTCATCCTTGCAATGTTTTGCAGCTCAGGAACTAAAGTTTTCCACTCATCCATATGTGACTTCTCAGAGTTTCTCTGAGAGATTTTTCTTTCTTTTTGCTTTGTTTTTCTTTGTGTCTGTTTTGAGGCACTGAACATTATTTCATGTTCATGATTTCTGAAGGTATTTTACATGCTAAAATAAATGGATTAAGATATATTTATTTTATTTTTTTTTCCCAAATGGGACATGGCTATGGATTCAAGAGAAAGAAATGATGAGCCATGAAGCAGTGCTTGGTTTTTGCTGTAAGCCTGGTGTGGAGATGACTGAGTTCCCAAAATGCATCACTGCAATAATGACGCTCCTGAAGAGTTTGTAGTACTGGTGATTTAAGAACTGAACTTAGAGAGTTTTAAAAGACTTACGAGACAGTGTTCAGGTGTCATTTCAAAATCACCATCATTGCATATGTTTAACATATAGAGTAGATTTACTATGTAGGTCTGCAGTACTGAAACAGTAACACCATAGAAGAGTTGACCAATGAATTACAGTTGAGATATACAGCAGGGGTCCAAGCACTGTCCATGATAATACTGAATGAATCCATACCTGTAAATCCAACAATACAGGCCAAGACATGAAGCTTAAATAACATCCATACTAAAGAAATAAGAACATTAAGGACATTTTAATGATTTGTTATTTTCAATCTAAAATTTGGGTAACAGGCATTTTTTTTCAGTCAATTTCAAAATATTACTGAAAATTAATAAAAAAGACAGACAGGACTTATGTTTCTTCTTCCCATGACATTGGGAAATTCAGAAGATGCTGAACTCTATGTTAAGTTGTTGAATATTCCAAATATTTTATAGGGGTGAATGTGTTCAGGTATGAGACTGGAGTGATGATGTGGAACTAAAATGTAGATTTTTTTTCCTAACCCGTAATGGACAACTCATGGAAAAGGACATTTCAATGATGATGTGATAAATTAATTTACACAGTAATGCAAAATAATATTTCTGAGGTATTTTAATAATAATATTTCAATGTAAGATGTAGTTCAAGTGGGCTGGGACAGGCAAAATGCTGTTCTATAGCGGTTTTATTAATGTTTATTAAGTTTTTTATTTAAGTTGTTGCAATGGACACTTTACACGTGTTTGAAATGTCTTTTACCTTTACTTTACATACTTGCATGTAAAAGTAATAACAGTCGGACACAAATGGCACCCCAGTAATGGAATCATCCAAAACATGATCACAGCCATCAGAATACCTGAGTAACAGTAGAAGAGTTTCATTGGTGACTGCAAATAAACATTTAATTATTTTTGCCATTATTTTCTATCTATTTCTATGTTTGTTCTGCTTTATAGCGTTTAGAGAAAGCAGAGGACATTGAGAATGAGCAGTCTAGACCTCACAGTTTAGTCACCCACAATGCCCTGGTGGGCGGGTGATGAAATATGTCCAGCTGCTGTGACTCTGTGACCTTGGCTTTATGAGTTAGACATGGACACGGCCCCTCCTCTGAGAACTGAACCCCTGAGCTGGGTCAAAACTGCAGGACAGAAATTACCAGCCTTCATAAATAACACAGTGAAACAAAACTGTGCTTCTCTAAGAGGGAAATTACCTTTCGGCCAAAGCAATTACTTTGTGTCAGGCGCTTGAGTTGTGTAAAATTCCCGAAGAACGTTTTATCAGTAATGATCTCACAGATCCTGCAGCTGTTGACATCAATCATGTCTTTAATCTATTTCAAAGTTAGCTTTTTCAAATCTGTCTTTGGGGAAAAAAATACCTAGTGGAAGATGTTCTGGATGTTACAAAGCGCTAACGCTGGAGACTCCAAACGTAAGGTTGAAATGAGTTTAAACTTCTAACTAAACCTGTTACACTCTGTCTTCAAAAGACATAAAAACATATAAAAGCTTGTGTCCTCACAGCAAAAATAGATTGCCATTCATTATGAAGTGGAAAAGGCCACTTTGGCTTCATGGCTGTTTTTTTGGCCAGGACATCAGATCTTAAGTTAAAGGTGCTTTATCGATCCATTTTAGTTTTATTATATTATGTTACAGGTCGCTTTTCCAGCAGTAAATTATATACTCCTACAGGAGGTTAAGGAGATAAATGGGTGCTGAAAAGCCTGTTGAGGTGATTTCCATTCTTTTTGAAAGATGCTTAAGTGCCTAAATGCCTTTAAAGCTGATTTAATGTGATGCACACCATCACTTTGCAGAATTTATTTTGTTAGTTTTATTTAAAGCTCGTATTTCACGCCCCTGACTGACAGACATGTCACTGTTACTTACAAAAGCAGACAATTACAATTCGGAGTCAGGACTAAGGTCATGTCAGCAAAGACACACCAAAACCATACTGTATATCTTTCTTACAGTACTGTACTGTATCTTAATAACACACTGAAAGTCAAACACAGAGTGAGGAGAAAAAGTTCCTGAGCTCAGAGTGCCACGTTCTAGCTTTACAGTGTTTGGAGTATAACGGAGTCGGACGTGTGTTAAGTAAATTGATCTGTGAGGGATCAGGAGTGTAACCAGGGTCTCGAGTCTCTTTGCATATGGACACTTCAGCTCAACTGTTCTGGGTTCCACCATCACATCAAGTCCATTAGGTCAAATATTTAATGATCTACACCATCTGTTGGTGACAAACCTTATCATAACAGGCACCATGTTAAGCCTTACATTTATTTTTCATGACTCCCCACTAATTTTAGACACCAGAATATGAAACCAGGGGATTTGAATAATGGATTTGTACCAATCTGCTCTCATCTGATCAACACATTGCTTTCTGGGTGACTGTATTTGATAGCAGTTTAACCACTACACATTCTAGCTGAAGGTTCTTTCAGATTAATAGTAAGAAAATTACTTTTTTAATTCAGTGGATCAGAATATTTATATAACTACATATAACTGTATGTCCCACAGATAATTTATTCCAATTAGACACATTTTATTAAATAAAAGTTGTAGTGCACACTTTTTAAACCTCGGTTTGGAAGACGCACAAAGCCAGAGCTAGTTCTATTCTTTTATGTTATTTTTTTTGTTACAGTCCTTTAAAACGACACACATAAAAGTAGATCAAAAAAGTTCATAACTATGAGTTATGATTCAAATTCTCTGGTTGAGTGGGAATCAGCTTTCTGTAATTTATGCAGAGAGAGAGAGTGAGAGAGAGAGTGAGAGAGAGAGAGAGAGTGAAAAATAGCAAGAGAAAGCCAGACAGATAGAGAGAGCGAGAGACAGAGAGAGAGAGCGAGAGAGAGAGCGAAATAAATAGCACTAGATTATTGACAGCATGCTCTCATTAGCAGTGCAGCAGAGATCCTCATCTGTAACATGATCATGTCATTTCACACAGCTGAACTCTGCAGGGAACGTTTAATCATTTCCCTCAATCATTTCTGATTAATCTCTGTTGAAATGAAAAGCATCAATAGGACACCCTTCTTCCAGGTTTCTCAGATGGAGTTTTTTTTTTTTTTGTACATCAAAAAGAAAATCAATCCGAATAAACAGGATGAGAAGAATGATTGTATTATCATGGAAATCAGTGCCTAATGAAGAAATTCAGTGTAGGATGAAACATCCAGCTCTCATGAAAACTTTTTGATTTTTGAAGTACTTTGTAATTATGAGCTCTATTCATATTATTTCACGATACTGATAAATGATAAATAATATTATTATTATTATTATTATTATTATTATTATTATTATTATTATCATCTATTGGGGTGTTTTTGCCTCTTTAAGGATGCACCAATGGCAGACACACATGAACTGTGGTTGATGTAAAGCCCAGTGATTATTAGCCTAAACAAACAAACAAAAATACTTTTTCTAATGTTATAGGTAATGTTAACCATTTCTCCATCTGGAAATACACAAAAACAACAAAGTCAGTCACTGAAACACACTAAATACTTTAACATGTTGTGTGTCTGTGCTTGTGCATGTATAATGCAACAATGTCCTTTTAAAGTGGCAGGTATGTGTGATGGTGGGGTAGTGCCATCCGAGACAGGCATGATTCATGAAACTGACCTAGATTTAAATGTCATTATAGTTACAGTAATTGTCATTTTGTCACACTTTTATATACTAATTTAAAAATGGGCACTAATTACATATACATATACATAAAAAACCATTAATAAATCATTTAATAAAAGGTGTTTGCTTTAATTTAGCTATAGAAAAGTGTCATTTGTGTCATGTGTCTGTCATGGTGTTGCAATCGTTAAAGAGGTTTGCTTTAGTTTAGCAATAAAAAGTGGGATTATTGTGTTGTGCCTGTCATAGAGTATGAACACTTAAAAGGGGGCTTACTTTATTTATTAGCTGTAGAAAAAAATGTCGTTATTGTATCATGTGTCTGTCATAGAGTGATATTCTTAAAAATGTGCTTGCGTTACTTTAGCAATGAAAAATCTTATCGTGTCATGCATGTCAGAGTATAAAGATTGTTCAAATGGGGTTGCATTACATTAGCAACAAAAAATATTGTGTTACGAGTTTGTCATAGAGTGTTAAGATTGATCAGTGGTTTAATTTATGTTAAATCGGGGCTTGCGTTAATTTAGCTATAGATAAATGTTATTATTGTGTCACGTGTATATCACAGAGAGCTAAGATCGTTATAAAGTGGTTTAATTGACTTTTGCTATAGAAAAATATGTCTGTCATAGAATGTTGGAATTTTTACTTTACTGTTCGCTTTACTTTAGCAGGAAAAAAATGTCTTTATTGCGTCATGTGTCTTTCATAAAGTGTCCAAACTGTTAAACAGGGACTTGCATTATTTTAGTTACAGAAAAAGCCATTGTTGTGTCATGTTTGTGTCACAACATGTTAACCTTAGCAATAAACAATGCCATTATTCTGTCATGTGTCTCTCATAGTGTTAAGATCGTTAAAAAGTGGTTTAATTTACTTTAAGGCAGGTAAAAGAGGGCTTCATACAAACAGCGTCAGTGTTGAGTTAGGTTTAAAAAAAAAAAAAGTACTGTTTGTCTAGAGTCACTAATTCTTCTTTTGTTGTAGAATATTAAGAATATGTAAAAGGCTTAGAATGTAAAAATAAACAACTATTCAAAAGAAATGCAATGTGTATTAATTGCCAATGACTATTACTGAAGTTATATGGGACACTGTCACAACCTTTACAGTACTGTATATTCTAGTTTCATGCCACTTGTTAATGATATTTGGAGATTTCATGCCACTTCGAGTTTCATGCCACTTGTTAATGATATTTGGAGATTCCGTAACAGATAAAATCAAACGCCTGATGTGCAAAAATAATATAAATGGTCCATCCCAGCAAAAGGTTGTATATGATTTTCTATTATTAAATAGCTGTGATGACATTCGTTGATAACATGTTGTTGATAATTTGACAGTATTATATCCCTAGAGATAAACTGTCATAAAATAAGTTGTTACATTTGGCATGCCTTGTTTCTGGCACATTCTTTCAGTTGTCGTGGAAGAGCTGTCATGAAAACTGTTATAGAATATACACTAATTAGAAAGCAACTAGCATGTGGCATAATGCTATGACATGGCTCCATCATGAGCGATACCAGTAATGCTAGCATAACACTGTTATCCTAAAGAATACAGACTGTTAAGCGATTTCACAACACGACATCAAGCATGACACAATGCCAGCGTCTAGCATGACACAATGGCTACGTCCGTGACGTGACACGAGGTTTAAATAAAGTGTTAATGGAAAGCTGAGCTTGGGTCGAGAATTGGGTTCAGTCCTACTTTATCTTCAGTAAAGTGGTTTTGAAATACAAAGCAATATTCAAGGAATTAATACATTATCGGTCACCTAAATAACTATCTCACTAATAAATATATTAGGATTTTTGGCTCAGACTCTTTTCATTATACATGAATTGCCTTAATTTTAATAATTTCTGTGAAAGTAGACCACACAGAACATTGAACACGCCTGAACGGTGCAGAATTCTAGTAAAAATGATGTTTATAGCTTGCAGATTTAGGAGATTCGATGTTAAACTGTGATGTTCTGTATGCAGTTCATGTGTGAAATAAAGTTGCTGATCTGCACATTGCGGTTTAATGCTGCGAAAGTGGCGTTTGACATTTTCTCCTCATTACTATGCAAATCGGTGGTCTTTTGTTCTCCTCAGCCGTATTTCACACTGTAGAATGATCAAACATGGCATCTCTCTCTGTTTCGGCTCTATGCCATCACCTACTTTACACAACACCACGTCTTTATTTTCCTCTCTAAATATTTGATGTAATACATTACAGAGCTCTTTAAAACGGCTGGTTTTGAGGTTCTGTGTGTGAGTTATAAATAATGGGCCAGCTTTTTCAGGGCGGTGAATTATATGGTGTGAGCTGTAAAGTGTTGCTTCATCTGCCACGTCAATATTTGTTGACAATGAATTAAGGCGCACATTTGGAGCAGGAGGAGTGACGACGCTTTTTAAATGGTGATTTATGATGAGATACATTCAGCTCTATTTCTATATATACCACAAGTTTGCTGGTGTACAACATAGTAGATCTAATCATTACACAGATGACATTGCTTTGGTCAAACAAACGTAACACTTGTTAGAATGCTATTCTCTCTCTCTCTCTCTCTCTCTCTCTCTCTCTCTCTCTCTCTCTCCCTCTCTCTCTCCATTTTGCACTGAAGTCTTAATTTACTGTATCTCTTTCAACAAACCAAAAATCCTACGAAATCACTCACTATAACACCTCTCATAACATTGTACAGCTGCACAATGAGGCCCCAGTTTACTAATGTACCAAATAATTAGTACTTATTTGCACACAGTCTTAGTTTATATGTTGCACTTAGTTAACATGATGCTCAACCCACCATCCCATCATCTCTCCCTCAGTCCATCAGCCATCTGGACTAGGGAGGCATAAATACCAGTACTGGTATCCGGCGTCTGTCCTATACCATGCTCATTTACTCAAACTCACACTCAACCTCAACCTCAATCTGTGCATATTTCACAATTAATAATGACAAGCAAAGCAAAGCAGACTGCAAACATGTCAAGAGGAAGAACTACAGCATCTTCCTACAATCCAAGTAACCTGATAAAACATCTTTGACATAAAACTTGGCACGAGGAGCTCACACAGCAACAAATAAACACTGCAGCAAGTGCTGGCTAGGCAAAAAATTCTGCAGACAATGTTAGGCGAGTGAAAATAACAGCCTTATCTAGAATGTTGTTCTTGATGATCAAACACTATGGGTGATTGTACTGAATCCCTCATTTCCAATGAGAACAATGAAATATACTTTACATACAGCTGGACAGAAACACTTTTCCAAACTTGCTCTTCTTCACTGTAACCCTCTCGATCCAAAGGAACTAATGTAGCTAGCTAATGCATTTCATTTCAAATCAGCCAGCTACCTTTATAAAGAATGAGTCTAATAGCCTAAATGCATGAACACATTGCGTCCCTGATTGATTAATACTATGTAGGTTACTCATTTTTGTATTGGTATGAGTTCCAAAACCCATTTACTCATACTTGGTCTGAAAGCATGGCATTGATGCATCTCAAATCTGGACACCCACACTCCAGTTCTTAAATTTTAATGTTAATTCCTTTACTTGCTTTAACACAAATCAAGGGTGGGTTTGCTGAAACATTAGGAATGTCACGTACTTTTGTATTTCCAGAAGCATTTCCAGAAACCCTTTGCAGATGAGTCTTTAGTGAGTCAGTCAAGGACAACGAGCTGGTGGAGGTTAGAGTACCAGTTTGGCTATACACTGAAATACAGGAGGGACAGAGTTTTGCCTGCAGGAGAGTGTGATATAGTGCCTGATTTGGTTGCTGTTTATCAGTCAGTTATTCAAATAATTGGGCAAATCATTTTTATGAATTCGTGGTCAGATTTAACACTATTTGAGACCATAATAATTTAATATGCTGCACACTGACTGATTCCTAATACACAGCACTATGGGAAAAGACCTTTATCTGCTGGAAATGTTCTACAAAGGTTTCAAGGACACTTGAAAATAAAGATAATCTACTTCTCAACCCAAGCTTTTCTGTCTCTATGGTAGCCTATTTCCTTGACCATCAGGGGGCCATAAAAATTTCAGCAGCGTCATGGCTCCTATTATGGAGATCAGCAGCGATTCACTTTAAAAAGCTCCAGTCATTAATCAGTCATTACTGGAGCTCTGACTCCTTTAGCGTACAGACCCCATTCTGGATCTACAAATAGAGGCTCTGTTTTGTCTATGTTTTCTATTGTATCTGTGTGAATATTGATGGCTAGATGTCTGCTGTCAGAGCTTCTCAGTCGAAATCTTCTCACTAGCATTAAGGAACCATTGATATCCAGCGATACTCCATTGTTTGCTTGAGATATCAGCTCAATAACACTCCTATGAACTTCTATTCAATCTCTTTGGTAAGACAGTCATTACTGAAATCAGTACTTCATTAAGAAAGGGACAACATTTTCTGATAAGAGGTAGCTGGTGCTGTTAAACGCTTCCCTGGTCATTGTATAGTGAAACACAGCAATTTCCCAGCTGAAAAACTCTTATCAGAACTGATTTAAAGAAAAACTGCCTAATCACAGAGAGCAGTCAATTGAGTGGAAACCCATTACAATCATATCGCTGCTGTTTTTGAATTTCTTACAACCTCAAAACTCAAAGGGGACGTTCTTACACAAAACAAGCAGCCAGAATAATTTAGCTAGTCTCTTTGTTTTGCAGGCAAACTCATCGCCATTGAGCAATTCCGAAGCAAAACTAGGAATGATCCTCCATTTAGAGCAATTTGTGCTGCTGCTCAATACAAAGCCATTACTGCCCGGGAGAAATCGAGTGACGTCTCAGCAGAGAGAAAGCCGCCGTCATGTGGGAGTGTGAAAGCAGCCATGATGGATGTTACTCAAAAGTAATGACTGAACTTGAGGGCTTTGCTCCATTGACGAGGACAAGTTTTTGTGTGGTGATATGTCATCAAGGGCTTGTTTCACTCTGTATTGTCAACAGAAATTGAGCTGGGAGAATAAGAATTGCCTCCAGTATTTGTGGCCTTGATGGAAACACCCAAATTGAAATACTGCAGCTTAATAGCTTCTATTTACAATAAACAGATGCCCAATAAAACAGCAAATGTAATTCAACATGGAGGTCGTTTGATTTCTATTTCTACTTCATCTATTGCCAACTCTGCCATTCTCCCGATGCATCGCGACCCGCCCTTAACACTTCTGACAGTGTAATGAGCTGATGATTACAAACAGTAGCAGATATCAGCGAGAATCAAGGGGAAGGTGTACAAGACAGTGGTGAGAGCGGCCATGCTGTATGGTTTAGAGACAGTGGCACTGAGGAAGAGACAGGAGTCAGAGCTAGAGGTAGCAGAGCTGAAGATGTTGAGGTTCTCTTTGGGAGTGATGAGGTTGGACAGGATTAGGAACGAGTACATCAGAGGGACAGCTCATGTTGGACGTTTGGGGGACAAAGTTAGGGAGGCCAGATTAAGATGGTTTGGACATGTTG
>CM040977.1:3710267-3729401 GCA_022985145.1 Pangasius djambal | reverse complement strand
TTGGTAGGAGAATGTTGGACATGGAGCTGCCAGGCAGGAGGCGAAGAGGAAGGCCAAAGAGGAGGTATATGGAGGTAATAAATGAGGATATGAAGCTAGTGGGTGCAAGTGTTGAGGATGCAGAAGATAGGGATAGGTGGAGAGTGATGATTCGCTGTGGCGACCCCTGAAGGGAAAAGCCGAAAGAAGAAGAAGAAGCAGATCCATTTAATCCAGCTGCTAATATCACTTTTAAGTCACGTTAAAAAAAAACACAACATATTAAACACTAAAAAAATGTTTACAAGGGCTGGAGAGTCAGGATGTTTCCCCATTCAACCAAAAAGCTTCATCAGTTCATATGGAATGATGTTTAGACAGGTTTTTATATCGCTTTTATATCTTGACTTGAATAGTATTTGTGTGCTGATGTAATTAAGACTGAGTGTTCTTATATTCACAGTCTTGTAACATTTGGCAAATTTTTAATAAATAAATTATTACCATAAGAACCTTTGGCATAGAAGGGGTTGGGTTGCCTCAATGGTGTATCAACCCACTGGCCTCTGAGTTCTTAATCCTTGTCTACAGGAAATATTTTATTATTATGTATCTCCCAGCCTTCCTAAAAAAAAGTACATCCTAGAATCACATTCTTCCTATTCTAACATTGATGCTTTTTCTATGTGCTATCCTCCTTTGCTGCCTCTCTATGCTTTTGATAGCAGCTTTTATTAAACACTTTCCCTGATGTGATGTGAGATTAACAAATGTGCAACAAGTCAGTTATTAATTGCGTTGAAACCTTTCCAGCTTTTTCTGCCAAGCGATTGCACAGCAGTGTTGTGCTGTGGAGTGACTGCAATACTTAGTCTTATTAATTGGAATTTTAATTAATTTCCCAGATGGCAAATAACAATAACAATAAAAGTAGTGGTGTCTCATGGTGTTATTCAACCGAGTCTGGTAATTAGATTTGGGTTCTGAGCAAATCCTGGGAGAAATGATTAATTCAGGGAGAATGAGTGTGTGATGAACATGTGTATTACTGCCTACCTCAAATCACCTCTCATGTCAAATGTCACATCTCATTTAATTGCCAATTCATTTCTGTTTATTTTCTCGGGTTGTTATGTGGAAGGATTTACTGAACACCTTTATAAACTGTTTAAATCTGTTGAAAAGTTTAGAAAGGTTAAAATTGTCATTTTGAAGTTGTTGTAATAATTCTTAACAATGTTTATGATTACTGAACTTGATATCAGGTAAAATAGATACAGGTACTAGTGCTTTCTCATTAGTGATTCTATACCAGACCATAACCACAGCACCTAGATTTGACAAGCTATCTTGTGGCAGCGAAGGTGTGGTCGAGTGCTGTTTGGAGGGCAGAGTCAGGGAGATGTGAATGATTTTACAACTGTGTGTGATTATCATGACGATCTATTTACACACGTGTGTCTTGCAGTCAAGGGAGCGAGGTCACACAGCCAAGCCGAGTAGCCAATCCGAGCTGAGCAGCACCTAAAGCAGTTAGGTGTGTGTTTGCATGGGTTACTTTTGAGTTGAAGAGCAGAGTGCTCCACTTAAAAGAGAAAGAGGGAAAAAAAGCCCTATAAGAGCAATGACAGAGTTGCACTCTCCAAAGCCTGTGTCTCATATCCTCAATTCCCTTCACTACCCACCAAGGATGTCACAGTGGTTCCAAAACCTGGAAACTGCGTAAGATATGCCATGGAGGCCATGCCACAGGACCGAGAAAAAAACTCCTTGAGTCAACTTGAGGCAGAAACCTTGAGAGGAACCAGACTCAAAAGGGAACCCATCATGTTCTGGGTGGCACCGGATAGTGGGATTATAAATCATTACAGTATACAGTTACAGTATACAGATGAGTAAAGACAAATAGTAGTATATCTGTTAAAAAGACGTTCAGTATAAACAGATTGTGAATAAGAGTCCTGGGATGAGCAACAGGACAGTCGTTATGGTTACAGCAGCAGCTCTTAGGTACACATTTACAGCATTAAAGTGAGTTTATCCAATAAAACAAGGGCTGTGTGCGACTAAGGCAAGTCCTACCAGACCACAGAGTATACTAAATGGGGCAAAAGTCTCTTCTTAGTGTTGGAATTTCACAGTCAGCAGTCACAGTCTGGTAATTCTGTGTATTGGTGCCGTCTTGCCTCAGCAGAGCGCAGAGTGCAGAACATGACAGAAAGAAGGAAATCAAGAGGCTGGCAAAAAAGCTGACCAAGTATAATCCTTTATGAGTGCATACTGAGTGTTGATTAGAATGTCACTTTAGAAGGTTGCTTTAGTAGCTTTGAAAATGAATAACATTCTAAAAATATCCCATATGTTTAAGTCTCAGTTCTTCTAGCTTCAATATCACTTAAAAACAATGTTGGCATTCCGGTGTTCTCTTCATCTGATATTCTGCACTTCAGCTGATGCAATTATTAGCATAGTTTACATTTATTATAATTCACAGTAAATATACGTAATGTGTGTGTGTGTTCCTGTATATTTTCAGATGGGTTACACAGGCCAGTGTATTATTCATCCGGAGGATTTGTACTCCCAGGGCTTGTTCTCTCCTTGCTCATAGCGATGCTTCTGAGGCATAATGACGCCACATCTTTCTGTGATACAGCTAGTCATGAAACCTGACAAAAAGGAGCAACTCTTAATGGGAGGAGAGCAGCTGCACAGCCACCTCAGGTTCAGAAAAACTCCACTTTGTTGGCTTCTCTGCAGGGGTCTGAGGAGATCAGATTGATGCACTGCTGTCTTACAGTGACATTTCTCTCCTGACAGCAGCTGTCCTGACACAGCTGCTTTCACCGAAGGCCAGATACATTTTTTTTCTCTCCCCATAAGCATCCTAGTGCAGGGGCAGGGTATAAATGTGCTAGCAGGGTTAAGACCCCCCATCTTTCAAAGATAAAAAAACCTCAGTAAAGGTTTCATTTTTGGCATCAGCATCAGATGTTTTTAACAAATGTCTTAAGGTAGATTTTTTTTTTTTTTAGAATGGCATAAAGAAGCAAAAAGCAAGGCTGGGACCAATTTCTTTTTAACCCTGGCCATAAATACATGCAGCCTATCAGTGACAGTCATGTCAGGTGATTACACAGAATGACACGCCCCCTAGATTTGATTCTAGGGGCCCATTTGGGCTGATATTTTTCAGACACATGTCATGTGATAACATGTCATCCACAGTAATTGAGAACTATCTTGAAATAAATGATCAGTCCTCATGGATTAAGGCAAGATTGCTTTAAATGTCTATGATTTTTTAATATGCATGATGTCCTGTATTCTGTCCTTTATTACAGTTCTTTGGTTTGTTTAGTTTCTGAAGGCAATGAACTTTGAGTGTTGTAAGCAGTAAGTAAAACACTATACTGCATATCAATGAGAGGAATGTCAGCTCACGGGTTTATAGGTTTTAATAATTATGTAAAACGCACTTTATAGTGCATCTTACAGCTTGCGTTCAGACTCCTCTCATGGATGTCAGTGGAATGGTATTTATACAAGAGTACAGTCAGCTGGTCGAATCTGATTGGTCAGTATGTGTGCATTATTTACATTTATGGCACATTTTTATGGCAGACACTCTTATCCAGAGCAACTTACAATTATCTCATTTATACAACTGAGCAGTTGAGGGTTAAGGGCCTTGCTCAAGGGCCCAGCAGTGGCAGCTTGGTGGTGCTGGGATTTGAAATCTCAACCTTCCGATCAGGAGTCCAACATCTTAACCACTGAGCTGCCACTTCTATTTTCATATAACAGCACAGGTAGTTCAGATGCGTCACATAATCTAAGACTAATAATAAGCTAATTTAAAAAATGGGCTGTTGTTTAAGAAAGTAATTCTTATAATTGGCGATGTGCTGAAGTTTTGTGTTGACATTTATTTAATGTTTATAGAAAAAGTCTTATCCCAGTCTCTTTTCTCTTGGACAGAAGAACAACTGTTCATCACAGAACAGGTACTAACTTGTCTCTTAGACGTTCCACAACGTTATCTCTAATTATAAACCGCAAAAATGCACAACGTTCATTAATAAATTAAATAATGTAATTGTTGGCAACACACCCCTCCGGGGGCAGTCGTGGCCTAATGGTTAGAGAGTCGGACTTGTAACCCGAAGGTGAACCTGAAGGTCGTGGTCGAAGGTCTCAGGTCCGGCAGGGATTGTAGGTGGGGGGAGTGAATGACTAGCGCTCTCTTCCACCCTCAATACCATGACTGCGGTGAGACCCTTGAGCAAGGCACCAAACCCCCAACTGCTCCCCGGGCGCCGCACCAAAAAAGGCTGCCCACTGCTCCGGGTGTGTGTTCAGTGTGTGTGTTCAGTGTGTGTGTTCAGTGTGTGTGTTCAGTGTGTGTGTTCAGTGTGTGTGTGTGTGTGTGTGTGTGTGTGTGTGTGTGTGTGTGTGTGTGCGCGCACTTGGATGGGTTAAATGCAGAGCACAAATTCCGAGTATGGGTCACCATACTTGGCTACACTTCACTTTCACTTTACATTATATTTTATATAATTTGTGTTATTCCTTATTTATTAACACTCGTCATGAAGCAATTGACTTCTCTTAGTCTGCCAGATGCCAGTAAGATAATAAGGATGATCTTTCTCTCAAAAACAGACAAGCCTCAGTTTGCCTCTGTAGACAGCGTTGATAACAGTTCACTGAATCTGCAGCAGATTTGCCACCTGGAGGAATAAAATATTCATGTCATACCTGGTGTAATATGGGAGCGCTAATGTAGCATGAAGCCCGATGGTGTGTAGCCGGACAGGGGACAACACTGCAGAGCAGCCTGATGTATTAAATAGCCGATGGGCCTTGTATAAATTCACATCAATCATAGCGAACATGAAAACCTTTATATATGCCCTTCAATCAAATAGGTCTATTTAAAAATATCTGCATAATGCAGTGGAAAATGAGGCCAGGGCTCTGCGAGGAATCTCTGACACACACTGACTGTATATGAAGCTTTTATAATCAAAGACTTATTTTTTTTGCAGGATGAATGTTACATGTATCAGTCATTCGTTTATTAAAGAGAAGACAGACTCTTTAGCCGTTACATAGGTGCCTCTTAATCTCCGAAAAGTTTTTGCTTTGATCACCGCTGCACCATGATTAAAGATGCTGTTCCATACTTTGTGTGCACCTTTGGGCCACTCTGACTACACTGCTGTTCAACTCATCCTGACAGACAGATAGAAATTTCCAAGCCTGTCAAAAAAAGATGACGAGTAAAAAGATTCAGCAAAAAGATGGACAAAAGCCATAGAGAAGCTGCAGGTTTGTTTTGACACACCAGGTGATAATAAATAAGAAATACAACACTATATATTATGTTTTAAACTATCAATATGTTAAAAAAATATGTTTATTATATCCCAGCTTTTCTGTTTAAACCATTCAATTTTGTGGCCAAATTTAAAAATGTTCACTGCGGGCAGCTTTTTTCGGCATCTACATCTGATATGAAAAAGGATTTGTACGTTTAGTATGAGGTTCTCTAAAGGAGCCATAAATCTGTTGCACGCAGAGGACGGTGCTGCTGAGGTAAACACTGAGCTGATAGACGACCCTCATTAATATATGAGTCACAGGCTTTGAGTAATGGCCTTTAATGCCTCCTGTCATGTTGGTTAATCTGTGTGAGTAAAAGGCTTTTCAGTCTGCTTTTTTTTGCGCTAATAGAAGCTCAATTGATGCTTCAGCATGGAGAAAGTTTCTGATGTAACATTTTAGAGAACACGTTACAAATGAACTTATTTCCTTCCTTTAGCGTGTAAGGGCAAGTGAGGTTAATGCCGCTTTGTGGCTCAGACACGTCATGCTTCACATGATTACAGCAGCATATTAAGGAGAGCAGGGAGAAGAAGAACGAGGGAGCTGCTGTGGAATTCAGCCTCATAAATATATGACATCCGAACTCAAGCAGGATTTAAATGAATAAAAACTGCACTCTCACTCCCCACTGTGTTTCCATATTATTAGAGATAAAGCTGGGGTTGTTTAATTAAATATAGTCTAATCGTACCATATTACGGAGAATGGGGATTGGGGATGTGGGCAATGAAAATGTATATATTACATTGCAGCTTAACATTAATATGATCTTTATATGTGGATGTTCAAACCTCCTCTAGATCAGCAAATTTCAATTGATTCTTGCTTGTTTTGTTTTTTTTTTTTCAGTGCGTGTGATCAGTAAAACTCTGTATCTGTGTGTTTTCTGCACTTTGAGTAAATGAATATGAAGCGTCAATGCCTTCATGACGGTTCAGAGCCACGTGTTTATGGCATGGAAAGAAGCTTGTGATGGGAATTTGCTAGTGAGTGCGTAGCAGAGAGTTAGAAAAAAAATGTTCCAACAAGGTTCAAGGTACCATGAGAGCTCATAGAGCGGGTCCGTCATTGTTTGTGTGATTTTTATCCTTTATCCTGCCCCGACTCAAAACAAAAACTGACTTTGTATTGACTTTGTCTGACTTTGTATTGATTTTCAAATTTTTCCCTGTTCTCCCTGAGGACAGAGAGATAAAGCTTACGTTAGAAGAATGCCTAGAGATCTGCTAGGTGGAAAAGAAAATCCTATATGATCAAATAAACAAAATCATGGCATACATTTACTAATACTAATATACTGTGTATTCATCATTTGTGTGGATTCTTGGATTATTTGCTGCATTTGACTCAATGAGTAAATATTGAACCATATGCAGTTTGAGGAAAATAAACCATAAGGACTAGAAGAGCAGAAAAACATAATAAAAAAATACTTGAACTTTAGAACTGCTTCTCTGTCTCTCTACTCCCAGGCTGGAGTTATGAGAATCCGTTGTCTCTCTCTGCTCTGATGGTCTATTGATTTTCCTCTGCTCTAAGTTCATTGGAGGATTTTCTCATTGAGATAATACAGTTGTGATATCATCTGAAATTTCCATCGAGTGCCAAAGGCCCTAATCCTTATCTCCGCTAACAGGGAAGCTGACTTTAGCTTCACTCAGGGGGTCGTTCCCGTGACCTGCTATAGGTCTTCACGCACTCTCTGCAGATCCACTCATTAACACAACATGAAATAATTGTGCAGTTAAAACAGTGAGACTTCCATCCTGTGTAACTGCTTTCAGAGCTTCACTGGCGTTCTTGTTTGATTGTGAGAGAGCTCTATGCTGAACTGAAAAGTTAGTGCTCTCCCACTGGACAAAATGGAGACTTTTCAGTTTCGTTCAGGTGAATATTTCTACACATCAGTAAGAGAGGAAACCCGAATCATCCGTAAGTGACATATTCAGTGGGTGAGAGGGAGAGGAAATTAATATTTCATATCTGAACTTTCTCTCAGTGTCTCACAAGAGACACGGACAGCTCGACACCTTGTGTTATGGGTGATGCACTGCTCAAAGTCGGGATCACAAAGTTGATCATTATTTCCATCACAGATTAAAGACAACACTATCCTCATAACTTCACACTGCTTAAAATAAGTGCTAACGTTATTCCTAAACAATAGGAAAAATTTCAAGGTTGGAATCTAAAGTAGTCTGGTGGATGTGTGATAAAAGGTTGTGTACACCTGCTGTGTTGAAGTGTATGTTGAACAGAAGAGAAGACGAGTGCCCCTTTTGCTTCCTAATCCACCAAAAGACACTTTACCCCCTTTTTGTCTTTACTGTGACTGCTCTGTCCACGCCTGAGTGAGGACACGCTGTTTCTAAAAAGTCATTAACAACAGGGTGGAGTGATGGTGATGCAGCTTGTTAGAAATTCAGCAACAATGAATCAGGAACCAGGAGACTGGTGTTGATCTTCAGACTCTGGTGCTTATTGTGCACTTGAAGAATCTTCACATTAGCATTTCTCAACAGAAATACAGTGGGGTCCAAAAGTCTGAGACTGCTAGTGAAATTGCTTCTATTTTGCATTCTTTCTAATTTAAGACAACACTTTTCATTACAAATTATGTTATTGACAATAACGTTTTTCATTCAGAGTTCAGAGAATTTCAGAGCTTCTTAGTAATTGGTACTTTTGCCTGTACAGTGTGCACTCAAGCACGCATGGACGCCAAAAGTTTGCGCAAAAACTCCTTTTTCACGTTATCAGCGTGAACACACGTTTCAATAGAAGAGAATAGACATGAGGAAATTCTGACATTTTGTACAAAGCAGTTAACCTGGTCAATATCACACATTTGCTTACATTTAAACAGAGATCTAGAAATAGTGCAGAATCTTGAATATTAAATATTCGAGATATTGAACATTTTACTTTCTTTGTTTTAAATATTGTACATTTTTAAAACCTTCTTGTTTATTTCCAATTTTAAATGACAAAATAAAATCCCAGATTTTCTATGTGATATCAGACATTTGGACCCCACTGTATAACTCTACAAAAGGTTTCACCGGTTCAAACCTACAGATTCAATAGGTGTAGTGTATGTAGGAGATGAAGGGGGAGGGAGGGAGTAAGGGGGAGTAGAGATTTAAAAAAAAATGGAAGATGACCTAATGCCACCTGTGTCTGGGAGTGCTATCACCTCGGAAATTGATCGGTCACAGTGACACATCAGAAACTGGTTACTATTATCACCCTGTAGTTGATTAGTTAGCCAATGATTGCATTGTTTATTATTAGCCATTTATAGTTACATTTAATGTTGCAGGACATCAGTAGAACAGGTTAGCTCCAGTTCTCACTTATGTTAAAGTAACTATAAAGAGTTGTTCACCTACCAGCCTCTCTTTTTTCTTTCTCTTGAAGTTAATACGGCAGAAATTCAGCATGTTACCAAGAAACTGGAAAGTGCAAATTCCTCTGTCCAGAGTTGGAATATTTAAAACTTACAGCTTCACTAAAGCTACCTCAAATGCTGTAAATAATAAAGAGATTTTTTTTTTTTTATCACTTGGTCCAGCCAGCTGTGATTGTTGCTGACTGAGCTGAGCAGAGTCAACTACTTTTCCCACTTTATCTAGTCCTCTATGCGACAGAGAGTAAATGAAGCAGTGACTTGAAGTAAGTAAAGTAAGTAAGTAAAATATATATATATATATATATATATATATATATATATAGTACACAGTTATAGAAGGGATTTATAATGTATAATCGCACTATCCGTTGCACCCAGATGAGGATGAGCCTGGTTCCTCTCAAGGTTTCTTCCTCATACTGTCTCAGGGAGTTTTTCCTCGCCACCGTCGCCTCTGACTCGCTCATTAGGGATAAATTCACATATTTACAATATGTTTTTTGTGAATCCATTTATTTCTGTAAAGCTGCTTTATGACAATGTCCATTCTTAAAAGCGATATACAAATAAAATTGAATTGAATTGAACTCATATAGCGCTATTGTAGACAGTAGTCACATAGTGCTCCACAGTATATAAAAACACTGAAGTGGAATGTACATAAACAAGAACAGCAACATATTACAACATAACACACAGCCATAAAATAAAAAATCGCATAACCAAAAAAAAAAAAAAAAAGCACATCACCCAATATAAGCTAAGCCAGCTTGTAAAAAATGAGTTTTTAAAGGTTTCTTAAATCCTCACTCGGAGTGTGCCGAGCTTATGCTCAAAGGAAGATCATTCCAAACCCTAGGCGCTAAAACAACAAACGCTCTATCTTCCTTAGTTTTTAATTTAGACCTTGGGGTGATCAACAAGTTGCTGATCGTGAAGTCCTTGGTGGTCTGTATGGAATCGATAATTCAGTTATATAAGAAGGCGCTTGCCCATGCAATGTTTTCTAGGTAATAAGAAGGATTTTAAAATCTATTCTATTTTTGATTGGTAGCCAGTGAAGTGCGGCCAAGACTGAAGTAATATGGGCACTACGAGGAGTTTGGGTTAAACAGCTTGAAGTCGAGAAACTTTAGATTGACTGAGACAGGTGAACGGCGCATTACAGTAGTCAAGCTTTGATGAATTAAAAACATGCACAATCCTTTCCAGATCCTGAGTGCTCACAACCGATCTAAATTTTGAAATATTTCTTAACTGATAAAATCAGATTTTTTTAACATGCGGATCTAGTGACATATTAGAATTGAAAACAACACCTAAATTCCTGGATGCTGTTCACATATTTTCCTCCAGTGAACCAAGGTATGGCTTTGTCATATTTGCATTATGATCTGGTCCGATAACAGCAATTTCAGTTTTATCTGAGTTCAGCTGCAGGACGTTTTCCGGCATCCAGTTCTTGATAGCTCCAATACAATCTAAAAGAATATCGAGCTTACTGATATCGTTTTGTTTAAAAGAAAGATATAGCTGTGTGTCATCTGCATAAAAATGACAATACATTAAAATCTTGAATCAGTTGACCGAGAGGAAAGCACCAAGAAAAGAGAACCAGGCTAAGAATAGATCCCTGCAGCAAACCAAACTTTTGTATATTAAATGAAGAAGTACATTCTCCAGTTTTGATATATGGGCTACGTGTAATTAATTTCATCCATCCATCAGTTTGCATGCCAGTGTGTCTTCATTTTGCTTACTTGTATCAAAGCTATATGGATATGATACATGCAAAACGACATCTTCAAATGAAACATTTGCACATCGTCTACATGCAGACACACGCAGTCGAGATTTGCGTCTGTCTCTCTGCTCATAAATATTCATGGCAGGTTGGACTTTGGAGTGTTTTGATTGTTTGAGTGGCAGCTTAGATTATCTGAGAGCATCAGCAGATAAGGAGAAAGAGGATCAGCACATTTATATGCTAACACACACACACACACACACACACACACACACACACACACACACACACACACACACACACACACACACACAGAGTAAATCCTCTGCTGCTTGGCTGACTGACTTTAAAAAAAAAAGTCATCACCTGCACTTAGTCCCGAAGTGTGTGTGTGTGTGTGTGTGTGTGTGCGGGTGGACACAGTAAGTAATGAATTTGAGTTCAGCTGTAAGGAAGAGTTGCAAAATTAATTACTAAGATTGGGTTGGTGGGGGCGGGGTTGGTTAAGGTTGTTAAGAAGCATCGCCACCTATTTGAGAAAAAAAAGTTATCTGAGTTCAATGATTTCATTTGAACTGCAGGAGGCAGTAAAGGATCTAGATCGGGGGTGTCAAACATATGGCCCGCAGGCCTGAATCAGCCTAATAACGGTTCTAATCTGTCCCAACACATGAATTTGAAATTTGTGTTCCAAAATAAATATTGTCTTGTGGACCATACAGTAAAAGATTTGTTTTTAAAAAAAAAAAAAAAAAAAAGCTAGTCTGTTATTCCACTAGGGGGCAAATTAGACTTCATAACATTAGAAAGCTGAAAATTTGACTGTAGCCAAGAATTAAGGGGTTCCTTGGTAGCAGGGGGGTAAATATATATATGTACAGTGCCTTGCAAAAGTATTCATACCCACTGAACTTTTCCACATTTTGTCACGTTACATCCACAAACAAAAATGTATTTTATTGGGATTTTATGTGACAGACCAACACAAAGTGGCACATAATTGTGAAGTGGAAGGAAAATGATAAATGGTGTCCAAATGTTTTTACAAATAAATATCTGAAAAGTGTGACGTGCATTTGTATTCAGCCCCCTTTACTCTGATACCCCTAACTAAAATCCAGTGGAACCAATTGCCTTCAGAAGTCACCTAATTAGTAAATAGAGTCCACCTGTGTGTAATTTAATCTCAGTATAAATACAGCTGTTCTGTGAAGCCCTCAAAGGTTTGTTCGAGAACATTAGTGAACAAACAGCATCATGAAGACCAAGGGACACACCAGACAGGTCAGGGATAAAGTTGTGGAGAAGGTTAACGCAGGGTTAGGTTATAAAACAATATCCCGAGCATTGAACATCTCACGGAGCACTGTACAATCCATCATCCGAAAATGGAAAGAGTATGGCACGACTGCAAACGTACCAAGACATGGCCGTCCACCTAAACTGAGCCATGAAACATGGTGGTGGCAGCATCATGTTGTGGGGATGCTTTTCTTCAGCAGGGATGGGGAAGCTGGTCAGAGTTGATGGGAAGATGGATGGAGCCAAATACAGGGCAATCTTAGATGAAAACCTGTTAGAGTCTGCAAAAGACTTGAGACTGGGGAGGAGATTCACCTTCCAGCAGGACTACGGCCCTAAACATACAGCCAGAGCTACAATGGAATGGTTTAGATCAAAGCATATTCATGTGTTAGAATGACCCAGTCAAAGTCCAGACCTAAATCCAATTGAGAATCTGTGGCGAGACTTGAAAATTGCTGTTCACAGACGCTCTCCATCCAATCTGACTGAGCTTGAGCTATTTTGCCAAGAAGAATGGGCAAAGATTTCACTCTCTAGATGTGCAAAGCTGGTAGAGACATACCCCAAAAGACTTGCAGCTGTAATTGCAGCGAAAGGTGGTTCTACAAAGTATTGACTCAAGGGGGGCTGAATACAAATGCAGATATTTATTTATAAAAACTTTTGGACACCATTTATCATTTTCCTTCCACTTCACAATTATGTGCCACTTTGTGTTGGTCTATCACATAAAACCCCAATAAAATACATTTTTGTTTGTGGTTGTAACGGGACAGGATGTGGAAAAGTTCAGTGGGTATGAATACTTTTGCAAGGCACTGTAAATGTCCCAATTATCTGTTTACGAATTAAAAAACGTCACTTAATTTTGTATGAAACGTTACTGGCATTACAAAGCTAAACACTACAAGACCTAGATTTAGCTTAGAGAATTGGGAGTTGTGTTTGTTTCTTATATAAGGCTGTGTTATAGGGTAACAGTGAGTGTGTTATAGTCCCTCCCTCTCTCTCTCATCCAGAAAGGGAGAGAGAGAGAGATTATACCTGTTAATTTCACACTGAGGGTGTCACCTTCCTGCTCGTTCAGTCTCAGAACAATTGACTGGATTTATAAGGGAACTAAGTACCCAATGTCGGCATATTTGTAGGTCTGGCCATGTTTTCTGCTTTAACACTTCACAGAATCGTGTCTTATTTATCTGTACTAGAGCTGAGGTTTGATTATAAGCTTTAAATTATATCTAAATTATGCTGCCTGTGTTGTTCAGCCTTATGTACAGCTTTTTCAAGGTCAAGGTTGAACCGAAGTACTATCCAATCTTGCCGTAATGAAATGAAGATCCCATTTAATCACATGCAGTGCCACTGAAAGCAGTTCATTCAATTGCATCCTGACCTTTTTTTAACGAGTTTTAAAAACTTGTTAAACATATGTAGGGGAAAAAAATGGAAAGCTGGAAATGAATGGTGTGATGGAATATTTTCCACTCATTACTGCTTACCATCCAAAAGTCTCATAAGTGAGAGAAGAGATTCCCACTTTTTTCCCCTGACAAACTGGCTGGAGTTTTTTATGCTGATATTAAAAAAAAAAAAAAAAGCTCTCAAGCAATGAGCACAATACTCTATAACCGTAACAATGCTCTTACCAGCCCTAGCTACGTAGTTTCAGATAACTAACTAGCTTAGCTTGCTTTGTAGATGAGATGCATTAACGCATATGAAAACAAGTAGTTTTTGTAACTGGTGTTGAGGAGGTTGTTTGCCTTCGCTGTAATATTGCAGACAGAACAGAGAATTTTAACTGTTTGTGCAACTTGACTGTATGCAGCTATAGATAAAGTGAGATGTTGTTTTTATTTACACTGGAACGTTGGAATATCAGCAATGAAATATTTTCATTTTTTTTTTTTTTATCAGCATTTTGTCCTCTAAGCTTCTTTTTTTCCCTCAGTTACCACCAACCTGTGACCTGATTGGTCAGGAGGTTAAAAAGCACTTAACATCACTTGTTTTTTTTTGTTTTTTTCTGAAAAATCAATTTTGACGAAAAAGGGGACATTTTCTGAGGGACGCTTTCTGTTCTAACATTCCTGTTTGAACTTAATAACAAATGATCAAAGTTTACTCAGTGTTTACGGCAGAAAAGACAGTCATGGAATTGACTTTTAGGAAGACATAACTTTTAGCTATGATGATTCACTTCCAAATATTAGATCGATTTGAACATAAATGTAGCAAATATGCCTTGTTTTAAAAAGAATTGTATTTAATGTAACTGAATCTTACTGTGCAGTTTGGATTAGTTAGTTAGTTAGTTAGATCGTTAGTTAGTTAGTTAGTTAGTTAATGTATCCTGGCCATATTTGTCACTCATTTATCAGTCATCAGTGAAACAGATACAGTTTAACCTGAAAACCTACAATGTTTAACCTCAGGGTTTTATATTTGCATCTCTATACACTTTAAAAGAGTTGAAGTGATCAAAAGCAGGAGTGTAGTATAATTATCGTGTCAGGAATGTGATCATTTCAAGATCTTCAGACTGAAAAACTGTGTCTCTGTGGTATAAATACTGTAATTAACACTCATTAGGCAACAGTTGAATGTGCATCTGTAGATTCAGCCTGGTAAACAGACGTTAACTGGATTCCGTTTAGCAGAACAGAAATTATGCATTGTTCATTAATATAAATGATTTCTGTGGCGCTCACGCTGCTGCCCACAATTCCAAAGAGATCATTTATACAAATTCAATTAGTCGCCTGATCACTTGATGCAGAATTTGTTGAAGTCACTGCAACCCTTCCTGATGGAAAATTCATGTCCTGACTTTAGTGTTATTTTCTCCTCAGGATGTTGTACATCAGATAAATGAGCTCTCTGATGTATGACATGCAGGGCTGGCCCTTGGCATAGGCAATATAGTCAGCTGCGCAGGGTGCTAAATACAGGAGCACCTTTTTATTGAGCAAATATAAAAATTCTGTGCCGTTTCATGCACCTACAAAAAAGAGCATGTACACACTATAGACCTGTTTATGAAAGGAAGAGAAACAGATGCTAAGCAGATTTGCACAAAGGTCATACAACCAGCTGCAGCAGTGTGGCTTGCATATTCTAAGACAGCATCTGTCATTATTAGTAAGATTAACACAAACCATCATTTCTATAATTTTTTGCAGTACTACTGTAGGTGTTATGTAGCATATTATACCACAACACTGTGGATTTCTCAATTCAGCACCATGCTGCAATGAAATCACAGGTTAATATTCTAATATCCTATTGTTTCTATAGCAACTTACACATTAACTTGAATGGTGACACTCATCCTAATCTAAGACTAATAATAAATGGATAAAACGTGCTGTTATTCAACAAAGAAGTATGTCCTTATTTCTATGCTGTGAGGAGATGCTTATTTAACATTTGTGGTAGGAGTCTCCAGTGCCATTTAGTACGTTTTCTGCCATGAGAAAGTCCTCAGGACAGAGTTTGTACTTTCCTTTTTTATCGATAACATGACACGCTGCATTGTTTTTGGCTTATTAACGTCTAAAGAGAGAAGAAAAACGAGAGGCTGGTGAGGAAACAACTATTTATAGCTGCTATAATGTAAGTGATTACAGGAACTAAATTGTTTCATGGATGTTCCATAACATTACTTGTAACTATAAATGGATAAAAAGTAAGGAGTGTCATTCTTCAGTAAATTAATCATTATTGTCATTGGTAAATTGTGGTATAAGGGGAATAAAACACTTCAGGACATGCTGCTATAGGAGAATAATCAATTTCAGGGTGGTTGGACTAACCCGTTGTTCATTATTTTCCTTTAAGAGTATGCCTTGTTGTGTTTCATGTAAATACTACACACGCACACACACACACACACACACACACACACAATACAGTTTGACTTTACTCACATGAAGTTTCATGAAGAAAGATACATCTTACAGGAAGTGCAGCATGACAATAAATACCATGCCAATCACCACATTGCACTGTTTCTGTTTTCCCCTGGTACATATTTGTCACAAGGATCTTCAGAATGTCAGTGTCATTATAGAGAAAGAGCAGTGTGATGTTTAATTCTGCAGGGATTCACATGAATCAGGGTGGGTTATTCTCGTGGATTAGTGTGTGTTATTAGTTTTGAGCATCAGTGGGGGTTTGGGACTCTTCAAGGCCACAGGAAATGAAATGGGTGTGAGGAGGGATGTAATTATTTGATTTGCTTTTCTCACAGAGACTAAGACCTGGTTTATTCTCGCCACGTGACTTTGTGCACATGCAGAAGCAGCAGCAATGCGAGCAGCATTGTTCACATACTCACCTGCATAATTTATGTACATCAGGCGGATTTAATGCGACATCTGCTGGACGGCATGTCAGAACCAAAACATCCCTGTCTGTCAGGTTTCCAAGTAGAACTATAAAACATTTTTCAATTTCGTGCACAGTGATGTTCAACATGAATATCTCTGTCTCTCTTAAAACTTCCCACTGTCATTGTGATTGCTCTTATGAGCTGCATGTCAAATCAACCAACTATGACCTTACATCCAAAGTGTTCACTAATCTGGAAGATCCAGAAGGTACACAAGACAGAGGTTTGAAAGATACATGAGCGGCTTTTAAACTTCGAACACTAAGCATCATAAGAAAACCGGTTATTACTCGTACTCACTAACTGTTTAGAATAGTACACAAGTATGCAAGGTGAGACACAAAGTTAGTTTGTTTGATCAGTTGTGGACATAGTGTTAAATGGCGCTACACTGCCACCACTGTTTACATTGTTATTGCACCATGCGGATGCATAGCATTACTTAACGAGTGGCAGAGAAAGATTTGAATATACAAACTAGATAAACAACGGGTTAATTAACAACGACGCCAGCATGCTAACAAGAACAGGAAACAATAACCATATAAGGAAAGTGAAAGACAAATTGACATAATGTATGCAGGGTCAAAGGGGACAGAATCAGCGCCACTGTTACGATTACAGTAAATGAGCCTGTAGTGTCATGTCTAACCTTTGACATAGCAATCAATTGTCCATATCCTTGACTTTTTTCCCCCCATTGGTTTACACACTGCATTACTTCAAATAAAACATAAACGTTGCTTATTTTACTTAAACAATGAGTGGCATAATTTCAGGTAAATGGTTTAATATATAATAAAACCATCATCATCAAACTCCATTAGCTCCAGTGATATTTATGTGCTATAATGAAATGAGCTTTGGGCAGCTGGGAGACTCAAGTGGCTCTAGGAGTCTCAAGGAGGATGGAGGAAAGAAAGGGATTAATTTCATGTAGATTTATGACAGAGGTGTGTGTGTGTGTGTGTGTGTGTGTGTGTGTGTGTGTGTGTGTGCGTGCAAAAACACTGTTAGCTGCCTTGTTCAGCATAAGCAGGATCATCCTCTGCATAGAGATTATTTTACACACACACAGTTTGACTATTGCCACAGATGTTTTTCTTGACTAACAAAGTCAAAGAGATATCATTTAAAGTGCTTCACAGGTTTTATCCAACGAACCACTACCTACAAAAACTTAAGAAAGACATTAATGTAAATGTTACCTTCTGTGAAGAACTTAGAGAAACGCTGGTTCATTTATTTTGGTTTTGCCCCTATACAAAGCAACTCTGGAGTAAATTAACCCGCTTTATTGCTAATCATATCTATCCTAAGTTTTTGTTACTTTGGAGAAATGTATTGTTTGGTTTCACTGACTATGACAGAAAGGTCAGCTCTCAATCTGATTATTATTTTAACCAAATGTTACATTCATCAATCAAAATTCAACAAAAAACATTTTAAGCTGTCAATAAATCTCAAACAATACGTTTCTTCAAATCTCTGAATGTTTTATCAAAAAAGCTGTTAAAACTAATAATTTAATAATTTATAATTACAAGTTATTTGTGTAACTCTTTATTAGCTTTATTATTGTTATTATTTCTTTGTTTTTTTTTTTCCCCCTGGGGCTTTCAGATGTTATTTGTATGGTATACACAAGTTGTTCACCCGTTGTATTCAATATATATATTGCACACACACACTCACTACATTTTGTCATATGCTGGTCATTAAGCTGTATCTGTAATCTGATTAATCTTTTTAAACCAATGTCATCTGTGGCTCAATTGATTCACAGGAAGTGAGATCACCAAACTGTCCTGATTTTCTCATCAGTTCTCGAAAGAGCTCAAACTGTATTCTAATTGGTCACAGAAACCCACAATCTATTAAAACCTCTACAAACAAAACCAAAAAGTTTCCTTTTCGTTACAGAGGTCACTGTGAGTGTGTTGGGGTGTGTGTGTGTGTGTGTGTGTGTATGTGTGTGTGTAAAGAAAAGAAGGGGAAAAGAAGGCCAATTTTCTGTATTCACTTTTTAATCATCTCATCTCTATCACGATTTCTTTTGTAACTTCTAGCTGCATGATTGCTCCAGTTAATGATGTACAGATGGAGGAGTGTGTGGAAATAAAGTTGCCCTAACTGACACACTTAGAGGTTTTGAGCAGATTCCAATTTGCTCCTAGAAAATCTTATTAAACAGTAAATGTGAATGACAGCCAAAAAAGGTTCTTTCCAGCACATTTAAGCGAGCTGTGCTCAAACTCTCCTCATTAGCCTTCTCTCTGTTCTTGCTGCTCCAACTCGCTTGGCTTCAAGCTGATCAGCAGCTGGGATTCAGATGCCTAATGTGCAGCTTTCTAATCATTGCGATGTACTTTATTGCTTTCTGCTCTTCAGTCCTCGCTGCTGTAAACCCTTTTAGCTCAAAGAAAGCTGCCGTATGAAACACTCAAGGCCAATAACAAAGTCAAGTGCTTTCTAAGATAATTATGCAGACAATGTGAAAAGCTTTTTAGCGGTAAACCATCCACTTGCTCTTGCTCATCAGATCTTATGGCTTATTTCTTCTTTTCAGGTCCATGGCTGATCGCTTTGAGGCACTAAGTGTGATTATTTTGTAATCTTCAGAAAAAGAAGACTGAAGCATAGCTTTGTGACCTTTTGAACTCAAGGTGAACTATTATTAGGGGGCCAAGCACTGAAGGTGCATAGGTATATCTGATACTCATTTGTATTTTAATTAAATAAAAATTTACTCTTGAAATCCTAGTGTTGAAATAACAGCTAGTTAACAGATTGGTTTACCACTAAATAGCTTTTCACACAGTCTGCATAATTATCTTAGAAAGCGTTTGATTTTGTTACTGGCCTTGAGTGTTTCACACAGCAGCTTTCTTTGAGCTAAAAGTG
>CM040977.1:3620267-3705267 GCA_022985145.1 Pangasius djambal | reverse complement strand
TGGAATAAACACACATAGATAAATGACGGTCAACAGAAAGCAGGCGAGTTCAATGTGCAGGTGAGTGAGAGTGAGCTAATCACCGCACTGGATTGAATTGTGGAATTATGGTGGCTCCTGCATTAGCAGTGAATTTGGGTGTCACAGCCCCATACTGGTGGAAAACAAATACTGCACGAAGAACTCTTTTTAATTTAGCGGTTCTCAAAACCTAGCACTAAATATTCACTTAGGTGATACTTGTTATTCACAAAAGTAAGTGAATGCAATGCGATATCCAGCCCACTTTGTCATTTCGGTAGTTTCTTTATATGTGTGAAATGATCAAAGAAAGCTCACAGAGGTTCTGCTGTTCTGCAAGACAAAGAGCTAATGCCTTTTAGTCTGAATGCAGCTGATTGAATTGAGTCCTAATTCTATTTGAAGAAAATGACTAATCACTTCGTCTCTCCAACCTTGAACCTGAGGTGACTCTTAAATCAGTTTACTCTGTATGTCTAAGCTGGTTATAAAGAACATCCTACTGATCCAACATGCATAGCCCTCTCCTCTAAACACAGTCTTTCTCTGCTCTATTTTGACTTTTTGTGCCTTTTCTAGTGATATTGCAACACCTAATGTGTCTAAAAAGGTACATTTTTTTTTAACAAGCAACAAGTAAGCAGACAATTACTATTTTCTATTGCTAGTGTTTTTTTTTTTTTAATTAAATTCAATTGGTAATATTTAACATTAAATATTTCTGTAGTGATGATTAACTGAGTTCTGCATTAATTAGTAGCATCTGGTAGTGTTGAATGAAATTAGAGAATGCTCTGAGGCACAAAATAAATAAAGCCCTTCCCTTGAGCCATGCACATTACGGCACAAAGCCTTCCTTAGCACATGTTTTGCCAATGCAGTACAATTTATCAGGCAGCCAATTACTCCCCATAGGATCCTTACTTTTTATGCTAAACCTATTAGGCTGCTGTGTAAGATCCTAACTATTTTCACAAGCATTTCAGTAAAGCATCTGTGATGTTTTCAGAGGCTATGTTGACATTATTAAAGAATAGATTTCATTTTCCAGCTTCTAGCTGCTCAATTTATAACATTTGTTATTACTATTATTTTTTATTTTTTTTTTTTTTAGCTCTCCTATTCAAAATCGTAACTAGCTGCCAATGGTGATTTTGTATAGTCTCTTCTAAAGAAATCTGACCATGAACATTTAGTGTGAATAAATGCCAACTTTCTTTACTTCCTTCACTCTCCAAAATATTAGGGAATATTTGTATCTACAAAACATATTCAGAGAAAATAGCATTTTGAGATACTGAGGTCTGGTATCTGACAAGGCCATAATACAGACGCTGGTCTTTGCAGGGTCACAAATGATATAAGAGATGCTGGAGAATTTTGTTTTTCAGTCTAACTTGATATCACTCTAGCATTTGACACCATATACAGCATACAGTAACTCCATTTTAATTGACAGACTGTGGAAGCAGGTCGAAATACCAAAGGACTACACTGAACTGGGTTTCCTTCTACTTTTCTAGATGCTATTACTATGGGTAATCATGTGTCTGTGTCCACGTGTTATCTAGCCAGTTTCCACTGCAAGGGACTAGTTCATCTAAGAGTGTCCATCACATGCCTGCCACTGACTGACTCCTACACTTCATCTTGCAGATCACCATTTTTGGGCTGAGCTGGACCAGGTTATATGGGTGCCCCAAGTCACCAGATGCTTCCTGAAGAAAGCACCTTCAGGCCTAGCTCCAGTGGTGGGTCACCCTAATCTGGATAGGGTACACTTAGTCTTTGTTGTACGTTTTATGGGGGTAAAAGGCAAAATTTTCTGCACCAAGGTAGTAGGGTGGTGCAGTCAGTAGCATCACTGCCTCACAGCTCTAGTATCTTTGGGTTGAGTTCAAGTGTTGAGTTTTACACATTTTCTCTGTGTTCATGTGGGTTTCATCCAGGTTCTCCAGTATCCTGGAATAAATGCTTCTGAATGCTTAACTCCTTTACCGTCTTACACTATAATGTTTACTTGATTTTAAGACCTAATTAAAACGTTGTGTGGTCTAATCCCTGAACACCCCTTGGGCATCTATCTAAAATCCTGCATTACACATTTGCTCATAGTTTGATGCAAGATGGTTGGAGTGATTGCTTCAGTTAGAGCTATCTTTATCATTATTCTGTCTGCACCATTAATCATTTCATTACAACACTCCATATCCCACATGGAAGCCATTTTGCCTGCTATCTTTCCTGTTTTACAAATTAGGAACACTGAAAAGGTTACATTGATTTTTGTGGTGCCATTTCCCAGTCTAACAGGATAATCTTAATAAATCAAATCATTTTGTGACACCAGTGACAAGCTGTGCTGGTGAAGGCGGGTATTGGATTTCCAATGTTGTGTCTGCATTGCAGAGTAGATGCTGGGATTAAGAGTAATGAGCAGATTACATCAGAAATGTCAGTATCTTGTTTTTCACAAAGATTGTTTAATGACACCACAATCATTCATCTTATTATCCCAGCGAGGTAATCTCAAAATAATAGTAAAGTGACATTTATTTCAGCTTTTATTTACATGTATATCAGATTTTCAGTGGGTCAAATGTGAGTCCTGACAGAACTAGTATAACTGTGTCAGGTTTGTGGACCTCCTTTCTCAGATACGCTTTTTTAGTTCAGTCCACAAACTATGATATTCAGGTCAGGGCTTTACGGTAGCCATTTCATCTCGCACAACTCTTTAAGCCAATTTGTTACAACTTTGAATGTTTGCTTAAAAGTATCATTGTCCTGCTGGAAGACCCAGTTGCTAAAGAAGGTTTAATTTTCGGGCTTATATTGAGGTGCTTGCTTCAGTATTTCTAGATAATCCTCCTTCTGAATGATGACATCTATTTTCTGAAGTGCACCAGTCATTTTCCCAGCAAAACATGATTCTGTATGCTTCACAGTGTTCTTTGGATTAAAAGCCTCATCCTTTTTCCTCCTTACATAGCACTGATCATTATGGCCAAACAGTTCAATTTTTGGTTCATTTGACTGGAGAAAAATCCCCTCCAAAATTTTTGTGATCACCTGCAAACTTCAGTCTGGATTTTTTTTATGCCTGTCTTGGAGTAGGGCCAAGACTGATAATGCAACAGCCTTTCAGGCCAAGGCAATGTAGGACTCTTTTAATGGTGGATGTACATACTTTGGTACCTGATGCCTCCAACTCCTTCTCCAGTTCCTTTGTTGTTATCTTGGGGTCCGGTTGAACCTTTCAGACAAGGGCTTGTTTGTCCCTTGGAGTTAATTTGTGTCTCTTTCCTGAATGATGCAGTGTCAGTGTGATCCCAAGATTTTTACATTTGCATACAAGTGTTTGTACAGATGCTTTTAGTACCATCAGTTGTTTGGAAATTGCTCCTAAGGAGGAACCAGACTTGTGGATACAGCCACAGTTGCACTTCCAGTTAACTCCTAATTATGACAATTTGCCAATCGGAAGCTTCTAAAAGTCAATTTCTGGAGTCTTCCTCACTGTTCAAAGAGACAGTCAAATTGGTGTATTTAACCTTTGACCCACTGGAATTCTGTTATAGTGAAAAAGATCTCAAATAAATCTGTCTCTATTCCATTGTTTTAAAATGACCTCTGGTTATAACAAAGTAGATGCCCTAATTAACTTTCCAAAAGAAATGTATGCTAATATGAAATGTGTGAAAAAACTTGTATATCTTTAGCCTAGGTGTATGTAAACTTTTAGCCTCAACTGTATATCTGAAATTGCAATTCTTCAAACTATGATCATGTCATATATGACATTCAAAAAAAATCTGTCATTATAGATATCCATGCATCTTCAAAAAAACCTTTGTAGGATTATACACATTTTGCTTGTGGTGTCTGGAGTAATCCCATTTTCAGATATGCCTCAGTGATTAAACCATAATAGGTAGAAATGGGTAAAAGAGTCAGAAATTGTTTATAAGTTTTTACTTCACTGTACAAATTAAGGTAGTTTATAACTCATATTACACAGTGAGTGGCTATCAAAAAATCTTAGCCTAATTTCTCAATAACAGACAAACACACAGGAGATCTGGAGGTATTAAAGCAGGAAGTAAACACTAAAAGTATGATTGCAAGCTTTTACTATGAGTTGGGAAATTTTGAGAACTGCCTGATTAACCAGCCATCTGATGGCTGAGAGGTGGGATAATGCCTAATCACACTGAAATAGAGGCAATCTAGTCCAGCTGAGTCTCATATTCTTCACAGTGGCTGCTGGAATTGGATGGAATAAGTCCACTCTCAATGCCGCCACTCTCAATGCAGAATATCCTGAGGTAGCAGTATTTCACCTTCATTCCTCATTCATCTGGATAAACTGATTCACCATTAGTTCTGTCCCAACCACTCAACTTTGGGAGTACCTACAATCTCTTCAGAATTTGTGAGGTGGGTGAGTGGAAGGCAATGTTTAACATCACATCTGGACACTATGAATAGTTAGTCATGCCATATGGTCTAGTCAACGCCCCCTCAGTTTTTTTTGTGCACTTGGCACGTTTGTCATTGCCTATATCAACAACACCTTTATATGTTCTAACCCCCTCAAAGACACATTAGTCATGTCAGGAAAGTCCTTCAGAAACTCCAAAGGTACCAGATTGCAGGCAGTGGCACTAAGAAAAAAAAAACAGGCAGAAGGTTCACAATGAATATATGCCAAGAGCACACAAAAGCATGACATACCAATATAAATACTATAAAATACAAGAGTCATGCTATATTGTGATAAAAAACAGTTGAATTTAGTGTTTGTTCTCTCTACATAAGACTGATAGTATTGCAAAAAAAAAATTATTTAAAGTGTTGAAAAACAATGGAAAATGCAATATCTGTGAGGGAAATCAAATCACAACACTTTAGACATTATTTCTGCAGTTACTGCT
The DNA here is from genome assembly GCA_022985145.1 of Pangasius djambal. Classification (NCBI taxonomy): domain Eukaryota; kingdom Metazoa; phylum Chordata; class Actinopteri; order Siluriformes; family Pangasiidae; genus Pangasius; species Pangasius djambal. The sequence continues at coordinate 3,700,309 of CM040977.1, read as the reverse complement.
CAATTTAACAATGAGATACAAAATCAAGCTTCGTCATTTCATACATTTAAGCTGAAGATGGCTGCTTGAACAAACTTGCAAGCTGATCATCAGGGAATGCTAGGGTCAAGCGAGTTAAAGGGTCAAGAGTGTGTGTGTGTGTGTGTGTGTGTGTGTGTGTGTGTGTGTGTGTGTGTGTGTGTGTGTGTGTGTGATCTGTAGAGCGCACAATCCATTACACTCCCACAAACCTTGTTATGCTCCCATCACAACTAGTTTGAGCTTTATTGAATCAGTCTTGTTATATATTTCCCATGTATATTATACTTGTATAGTCATTTTTTAATTCTCCTTGCCTTACTTATTTAATCACGAGTAGTATACGGGAAATGAAATAGAGTGCAAGACCAGACATGGGAGTGTAAAAGCTAGTTTGTATCATCAGAGTTATTAGCATGGTATCTAACATTTGAGAGATTAGAAATAAAGCTATTTTTATTTAGCCTTATCTTAGGCTAGGGGCAAAGAAACTAATTTACCATCAGTAACTAAAATCAGTGTGATTTCAAGCATTTTCTTCTACGTTTACTTCATACTTTAAGTAATGGGAAAAGTTGGTACATTTCTACTTTTCTGAAGCTGTATTTCAAGTTTTATTGGATAATTAATTACGATAAGTAGTCGCACTGATACTTGAGTGAAGAATTTTGTTTCTCTTGCTCCTCATCCATCAGACCACAGATAAAATATTAAAAGGAAGATTATACTATAAAGTGTATAATATATTCATGGTTTTGACTATTTTCCTAGAATTCAGCTACATCTGACTGATGTTCCCAGCCTGCCACACACACACTCTACCTGCACAAGCAAAAATAGCTTCATTATTAGGAAGGTGACACCATTTCTATTTAAATCCATACTTTGGCAAACAGGGAGGTAGGAAATATTTTAGAACTCTGGCTCTCTTTTTAGTTTGCATTGGTTAGGAAGATTTCTTATTTACTGGTTAGTGTTCATGTCATTAAGGCCTGGTAGCCTTTAAAGCCTTAATGTCCCTTAATATACATATATATACATATATACAAATCATTATTTTTGTGTATTACAGGGCTCATCCGAGACTTGAACTCATGCACAATACATACATCAAACATGTGGAGTAAGTAAGTAAATGTAGGATAAAGATTCAGAGGAATTTATTAGCCGAACATTCAGGCGCCCTCAGTTGCATGTGTAATGAATAGAAATGCTTAAAAAAAAATACATATTTCAACCTTAGACCTTATATCAAATAACAGAGCGAGTGTATCACACTGAAAAGTTTTAGTAGATGTCCAAACAGGAAAGTAAGTCCATGCTCCAAAACTGTATGCTGAAGAGTTACCCTAGTGTATTTCTGAAAGGTACGAAAAGTACCAAAAAGTCCTAAAGAAAGCCAATATGTTCATGAAATAAAATAATGCTAAAAACTTTGATAAAGTAGAGAAATTGAATGAGTTCACTGCTTACTAAAACCTTCCACACAATCTGCCTAACTATCTTAGAAAACACTTAATTTTGTTATTGGCCCTGAGTGTTCCATACAGCAGCTGTCTTTGTGCTAAAAGGGCATTTGGAATCAAAGGACTGAAGAATAAAGAGCAATAAAATACATTGTAATGATTAGAGAGCTGGATTTTAAGCACCCGGATCCCAGATGCTCGTTACCTCAGAGCTAAGTGAGTTGAAGCAGTGAGTTTGTCTAACAGAAATAGACTTCAGGATAGATAGAGGGCTAATGAGGACAATCACAGAAAGAACACAGAAAGAAGCTTTTCATTTCCGTCCAAATTTTTCCATTTAAGATTTTCTCTGCGTATACTGAATGTGATTGAACTATATCTATATGTCAATTGGTGTTATTTTGTTTTATGTCTACACTCCATCTATCTTCAAATCATTAACAGGAGCAAGTAAATGTTTAGAAAGGCACAGCTAGAAGCTATAAAGGAGTTGTGGTGATAAAGACCATTTGACTAGAAAGTCACCTCCAGACAATCATCCTTTTTCTCCCCTGTACTTTTGCACACTTTAACGTGTACATTTATGTAAGATTGTGTTGTAAGAGCAAACTATATAACAACCCCAGTGAATTTTGTGAACAATGTAACAAAAACATGATCTTAAGCTGCATTACTGTATATATATTATTTTGACAGATCATTTGTCTTAATTATTCATTTTCATACTTTCAAAAAGTCATGTTATATTAATAACATACTGCATATTAAAAAACTGGGGAATGGAGTTAAACCAGGAGTGGGCCATATTCATAAAAATGCTGTCAAAACACATCTTTGTGCAGGGTTATCAGACAAAAACATACTTGTGGCTTTAGAAACATTGTTTCTACCATGTTAGTGAAAAATTATGAATTCAGCTGATGTATTTGTCTTAACACATAACTTTTTGTATAGGCTCACATATGATTCCTCCAAGACACATGAAGCCACTGCATTTTTTTTTTTTTTCGAACTGCTGCTCATACTGTGTGACAGAACATCTGAACACACTTGGAAAAAAGCTCTAACTTCCCTCTTTCACATAGATGAGCTTGCTGATGTGCACAATTGTTTAGCATCACTTTGATAGACAGGGGAGAGAGGAACAGCATCACTCCTGCTGAGAGAGGATGCTCAATTTTGCTCTCTTGGACTCCCAGTAATACACTACTGTGGCATCTTTGGGATGTGAACTCGAAATCTCCCAAATGATTTTCCTTGCGCCACTCAGAAGGAGAGGTTTTCTTTTTTTGTTTTTTTTTTTCCCCTGAATGCGGTTCACAGAACCTGTAAGTAGTATCCTTTGGCATTGAGTGTCGAGTAAAACTCCTTCATACACATTTAACATCAACCAAAGTTCATCAACCGTCACATTATAGGAGACAGCAAAGAAAATTGCTTTGTCAGTCCACATTTCTATCCCTGATTTCTGTCCTGAATATAAAAATGTCCTTGTGTTTAAAGGCAGTGACATAGTTGCTATTTAAAAAAAAAAAAACTATCTTGAATGCTTTTCCTATCGTGGCAACCTCATAGACTTGAACTACATGTAGGTGATAATAATAATAATCATCTCAATGGACTGTTTAGAACAATCTAATTCCTGAAAATACCTACAATCTGTGAGTTCGCATGCGACCCTTCAGTGTAGTTAAAATTTTAATGAGCCTCTTCAATAGCCAGTTTATTGCAGTGGATTTACTAGTTTATGGGTTTCGGTGGCCAGTTAAAGTAATGTAATGCAAACTCATCACAGGGCTGAAGCAGAAGAGCAGTTTGGCGATCTAATTTTCTGTGAATGAGCCTCACTAAATGAATCGAACCGTAAGCATTATTGAGCTTCAAAGATTAATCAAGTTGCAGAAATTGTAGTATATTTCGTTTTTGTGTATAATGTGTTCAGATCTATAATGTGCATGGAAATCCATCGCATACAGTATGTTGTATCGCATTTTAATGCCTTGTGTGTGTGTGTGTGTGTGAGAGAGAGAGAAATAGAAAGAGAGAGAGAAAGAGAGAAAGAGATGCCACACTGTGATCTACTAAGCAAGTTCTACAATAAGAACAAATAAATGAAAAGGCAGTTTGTTAAGGGATAAAATTGTAATCAGATGCATACTGCTGATGCAACACACATCATAGCGAGCCACTAACTTCATTAGATACTAACGTTAAAATGATACATGATGCAAGCATTTCATGAATAAATCTGAGGAAACTCATTTTTTACTGCACCAAAAATCTGAGCAGATTACCCACACCAGCAGAGATCCCCCTCCCATGAGTTTTGATCATGTGGGTTTCCTCCTGGGACTCCAGTTTCCTCGCAATGTCCAAAAAAATTGCATCTAGGCAGATTGGCTACAGTAAATTGCCCCGAGGTGTGAATGCATGTGTGAATGGTGGAGAAATAAATATACATTTAATTAGAAATGTCACCCTTGATATCAGCTAGTTAAAAAAAGACTCTTGCAACTCAGATTTCACACATTTCAGCATGACATAATCACGTGCCAGCACAGTGACCTTTCCCAGCAGGGTTTGTGACACTATATGTCACTATAATATCATAAATTAATAAAAACCAACTGACACTTTCATCTACCCTGATGAAATAACCTCTAACTATGAAATAAATCTGTTATAATTAATTAGCATTAGCACTTCTAGTTTAATAATCAGTGCTGAGAGCAGAGAGAGAGAAGTTCATCTGTATGAACCAGAGGCTGAACTACGCACCATGCTGTTACTGTAATAATCTACTAATGAGCATCTCTGCTTAAAAAAATCCACATTTTGAATTTTTATTCCACACTCCACTTATGAACATAATTGTTTATAGTTCATTGGTTTCCTCCCACCTTCAAATTACATGGCAGTAGGTGGATTGGCTACTCAAATGTGCCCTCAGGTGTGAATAAATGGTTATGTTTACATGCAAAGATTTTCACCAATCTGACTTTATTCTGGCTTTTCACACACACACACACACCATGTGCAAGTTCTGCATCCTCGCTGAATTTCTGATGAATATTAAATACTGATACCTTTTCTGAGGTCAATCCATGTCCTGCATCTGCCACAGAATGTTAGTTTGATGCCCATCCAATCACACAGTTGTTTTTACATTTACATTACACAATACATGTTTTATTGCACCTGAAGCACATCTCAAACACATGTGCAGAGCACACTCACTGATTCTGATAGTTAAAGTAATTATACACAAAGATTTAAAGTCCTAAAGTACTTAAGTTAGCATTGCTTGTCTATTACCTCCCCAACAGAGTTTTTGGACTGATGGTATTCCTAGTTTGTGACCTAGTGAGCCAGTATCAGAATGTATTTTTGATAGACTTCAGAGCACTTTTGTATGTCTGGATAAGGGCGGATAATGTTTACATTTTGCTATTATTCTTCTATTTAACGGATTATTAAAAGGATTACCCACCTTGTTCATTCAGTACATTTCATTCATATTGATCTCAGTTGGTTTACTCTATTATGATTCTCTCACGCGTTCACTCAGGTTTGTCGACGGTCTCTCTCCCTCTCCCTCTCTCCCTCTCTCTCTCTCTCTCTCTCTCTCTCTGTCGAGCTACACATGCTACTTCTGAGATGCCAGTGATCCTGACCCTTTCTGCTCTCCGGACCTGCCTGACCCATCCTGATGTCCTACTTCTGGTTGGAGTTCGCTCACTGCTGCTGGGGGTGGCCCCATATGGACGACCTGAAGAACTGTTTGGATTGCTGGGGATGGTGCCACCTGGGGGCTGTGGAGACGGCTTGGGGATCACATATGGGGAGCTGTACTGTAATGGCTTGGGACTGCGATTGCTGTGGTGGCTTTGGGGCTGCGGTTGCCATGAGCACCTTCACACTCAGGACTCCATCAGTGGACAGTGAATAGATTTTAACCAACCGGACTTCGAAAACTGTGATGAATTTACTGGTTGCACATTTGCACTATTTGTCCATATAGTACATAATAATAGAAGGGATTTATTTATAATTGCACTATCTGTTGCACCCGGATGAGGATGGGTTCCCTTTTGAGCCTGGTTCCCTTATGAGGTTTCTTCCTCATACTGTCTCAGGGAGTTTTTCCTTGCCACCTTCACCTCTGGCTCGCTCATTAGGGATAAATTCACATATTTATAATATAATTTTTGAATCCATTTATTTCTGTAAAGCTGCTTTGTGACAATGTCCATTGTTAAAAGCACTATGCAAATAAAATTGAATTGAATTGAACTGATTGAGGTGTTTACATGAACGTTTTCTTTGAACTATTAGGGTGTTAATGGATTCTTAGGCTGCATGTAAACGTAGCCCATGTGTGAATGCGTGTGCATGAGGCACTGCAATGATCAGGAATCCCATCTAGGCTGTGTGTAGTCTCTGAATCCACTGCAACCCTGACTAGGATAAAGTGGTTACTGAAGATGAATGAATGAATGAATGAATGAATGAATGTACTATTTCTTTAAACATACATTGCAGTAAGAAAGGAATAAATATTTATTACAGTAACTACCTGCCAACTCTGTTGCCAGTAAAACTAATGTATATTGCCAAGGTAATGTAGTATGTTTTTTTTACAATGTGAATATTATAATATAATATAATATAATATAATATAATATAATATAAACATCAGCAATCTACATTAGATACACACTGATTCTGTCCCCAGTGACCCCGCATACTTTGCATGCTGTATTTCATTTTCCTTATATGGTCATTGTTTCCTGTTCTTGCTAGCATGTTGCTGTAGACGTTAATTCATCTGTTGCTTGTTGTCTAGTTATTCAGTCTTTCTCTGCGTGCTGGTGAAACATTTTATGTGTAAAACCGTATCAGCTAGGCTGCTCTTAGTCTCTGTGAGAAAAGCACCTATTTCATTTCCTGAGTTCCAAACACCCCTTGCCACTATAAACTAATAACACACACTGATCCACATGAATAACACACACACAGAACCCTGTTAATCCCTGTAAATTAAACGTCACACTGTTCTGTCTGTAGTGACAGACTGAAGTCTTGGAGATTCCTGTGACAAATTTGTGTATCGGGGGAAATACAAACAGTGTGACATTATTTATGGGCAACATCCTTTCTCCAGCTTATGATGTTAAAAGGTGTATAAGCAAAAGTTAAACAGTTTTTTTTTTTTCCTGATTTCACACTGAACATACTCCAACTTTCTTCACTGCCTTATATAATAGTCACTAGAGAAAACAAAGCAATCATGCATTAACCATTAATTAAAGTGTCTGTAAGACTGTGAGACTTGTTTGTTTATAACTATTTTTACATGATAAATATAGAGGATAATGGCACAGTGCTGTTGAACTCTCGATTCTGATTGATCAGAAGGTGTCGATTAATTTCCTATATCAGTAGCTCCAGTAGTGCGGTTGCAAATCCCAGGTTTATATTAATGTGCTGATTCTAATAAATTATCTTTTCTGTAATAACAAGTTACACAAAGACTCATGTGGCAGTCGCTCCATGCAAAAGAATATAAAAATATGTATTATTGTTGATATGGTGAAGTTTATTTAGCATTTATGGAAGGAGTCTCCAGCATCAGCGCTTTGTAGCTGTCAAAGGATTATTAGTAACCTTACAAGCTGATTTTTTTTTAAAAAAAAATGAATTAGCTTTAAGAAAAAAGAGAGAGACTAAGAGAGAGGGAACATCTGATTATAGCTGCTATAAAGTTAGTGATAAACAGGAACTAAATTATTTCTCAGACATTCCACAATATTAATATAACTATAAATGGATAAAATGTACGACATGACATTATTTAATAAATAAAAATTGCAGCTGACATATTGCTGTGGTATGAGAGGAATAGAGCACTTTGAGATGTGCTTTAATATGAAAAAAAAATAAAATAAATAAATTTGTGTTGCACTGCATAACATGACCCCATCATTGATTATCTACCTATAACAGCACACCCTGTGGTATTTTATTCCTTACATAAATGATACTGAAATCTGCTGATACCCTAAAGCTGCAATATTTTCTTGCTATCTTTTCTATCTTTCTCCTAAACTTTGACCAGCAAATTCCCAGTATGAGCCTTTCTCCATTCCCTGAATAAACTCATCTGAAACATCATGAAGGTGTAATTTCCTTAAACCTGTTTAGTCAAAGTGCAAAAAAAAAAAAAAAGGTCTGCAGCTCTGTTCTTAGAAATGCTAATTTGAAGCATATTGTCAATCATACTTGGGTGTATGAGTCGCAATGAGGCAGAGCAGAAAACAGAATGTCCTTTAACACACACATTTATTAACTCAGCACATGTACATTTTCTCCCATGATGCAGTAGGCAGCAGCAGGTTTTAGGTCAAAGATGTTAGATGTTATGAACTATGTGCATTTACCTTTCATTGCATTTCCAGTTAACTAGTAGTAAATAAATGCTGTTATTACTTCAGTGCCAGATGTCTGTGCAGGTCTGAGGTGAGCTGTTGTCCTCCATTCCTCCAATTTCTTATAAGGTCCATCCTTCAGCTTTCAGCATCATGGATGTAATTCTCCTGCCCCTGAGCCACACCACAGATCTGTGAGCTACTGCTGTAATCACAGTGTATGAGTGATATGTAAAACTGACTGACCTGCCAGCCTTCCTTAAAATACACCAGTCGGGAAATGGAAAGAGCAGAGCAGACACGTTGATGTCGTTAGCTGTGAGGTCTGTGAGGTAAACAGGTAAATAGATTTTATTTGCAGAGTTGAAAATAGTCCTAGTGTTCGATGTTTAGAAGTCAAAGTGAATGGATCGCTTTCCTCAGACTGGGATGATGTGGAAGTGCCAGCTGCAACAGACTCAAGACAAATGTTTAAGATGTTTAATCTCGGAGAAAGCAGCAGGTGTTCGTCAGCCTCGCTAAGTACAAAAGGGACTGAAGAGTGTGAGCTGCCACAACCACAGACAACACCGAGCATCGGCACACCATCATCCATCTGCGATCAGAAAAGCTGTGAGGCTCTGCTACGGCGCTAAAGTGGTTTCTGTCTGCATGCTGTTATGAATGATGGTAATTGGTAACCTATTTCAAAGCCTCGGTTCACAGTGAATCAAGAAACTCCTGCTGAACCTCAGACACATCAATGGCTTTAAACGAAATGAAGTGAAAATGCATAATGCATGTGCAATACATATTGGTACATTAATTGTCATATTATACCGCATGGAATAAAGAAGGGGAAAAAACATTACGCATGTATATATTATACATAGTGGAACTAGAAAGAAATCAGCCCCAGCCTCACTTCTTCATACCATTCTGTGTATGTTTCTTATGACTATTGGTGGTGCTGTTGCGCTTGGTTCCACAAAAACCCAAAATAATCCTATTTGTTAACGGCAAATAATCTGATCCGAAATGAAACCTTACACTGATGTCTTTTTGTCAGACAAGATAGCTTAGCCCTACTAGCTAACATTTACGTCAGCCACCCCTAAATTTAGCAGCTCACAGTTCTGGCTATTTTCTCTGAATATTCCAAAGGTTCCCCCATGGAAACAGTGAATGCTGCAGGGTAGATGTTGCAATTTGAACTGGTCTGGTCTGCTACAAGTTCACTAGTCCAAAAAATCAAATGCTGAGCATGAGCCAACACAATCAGTGGGTCAGTAATATGCTCCTGATTTATCTCATCACATTCCTTTGATGAAAATTACAGCATCTCCTGTGCTCAGAGTGAAAGCTCGCTAGAAAGAAGGGAAAAAGAGACGATTGCAGAACAAGGTTTTTTTCATGAACACATCAAATGTCGAGTTTGTGTATTCATGTGAAAAATGTCCATACAATGAATCACTTTGTATATACTATCTAAACATATATATATATATATATATATACTTACATACATAAAGCTTAACATACACTATATGGCCAAAAGAGTATGGACCCCTGACCATTACACCCATATATGGTTCTTCCCCAAACTGTTGCCACAAAGTTTATTAGGATGTCTTTGTATGATGTAGCATTAAAAACATTTCTCTTCACTGTAACTAAGAGGTCCAAACCTGTTCCGGCATAACATTCCCCCTGTGCACAAGGTGAGGTCTATAAAGACATGGTGTGTTAAGGTTGGAGTGGAAGAACTCGAGTGTCCTGCACAGAGCCCTGACCTCAACCCCACTGAACACCTTTGGGATGAACTGGAACACTGACTCCACCCCAGACCTCCTCACCTAACATCAGCTCCTGACTTCACATCTTCGGTTTGTATATAGTTGTTCAGCATATTGTTCTATCATACTGCCTTTATGTGAGAGTGTCCAGTAAAATTAATAAATGTCTACAATTGTTGTCAATATTTAAATCCATTTGGGGGGGTTGTTAAATAATAACCTGAATGCGATTATGTAGTTAAAGGGTTTTAAACATGATTAAGGGTTAATACCTGGTTGAGAAAGAAAGAATGAAAGAAAAAAGAAAACCAAGACCCATCAGCCATCAAGCCTATTCGGCCCCTCTACAGTGTTGTCCCCTGCCCAGCTACACACCATCTGGTTTCAGGCTGCATGCCACATTACACCAGGTACAATATGAATAAAGTCCTTCACCACTATTATATTTATATTCCTAAAAGTCTTGTTTTAATCTTTACTATACTATAGTATCAGTACTGTAGTAACCATTTTGAACCAGGAAGTGGAATTTTACGTGGCGAATACAGACAAGCAGGGTGATACACACAGTGAACAGGAAATATAGACACTACTGGAATGTCGCTCGACTGTATAATAGAAAATAACTCCTGGCCACTGGCTTGCACTGTGTGTCCTGATGAAGGATTGTTGTAGCTTTGTCTGTGGTGCTGCTGGACTGATACACTTCTCCCTGCCAGAGTGATCTTAGCAGCTGGACTAAACGGAGCTGCTGCTGTTTGTAATTATCAGCTCATTACACAATCAGAAGTGTTCAGGGCAGGTCACAATGCATCTGGAGACTGGCAGAGTTGGCAACAGATGGGGAAATAAACAACCTCCATATTCAACCTTTCTGAAACTTGCATGAGTTGTATTATAAAGCATCTGTTTACTGAGTACTCATTTTCAATTTCTCTCAAGGCTGCAAACACCAGGTTCTCCCAGGTTGATTTCTCTTGACAATACTGAGTGAAACAAGTAATTGATAACATATCAAGACGTAATGGTTTCAACATCGTCCTCCTCTATGGAGCAAATTTCATCTGAACATCCATCACGGCTGCTTTCAAACTCCCTTTCTCTCTACTTTGTTTCTCTGGGGCACAGTTTACTCTAAATATAGACCCAATTTTGGTACATCTTTTAGCACAGCTAAATGGTGTTTGATTCTGCAGAACAAAAAATAAACTGTTGAGGATGTGGAAATTTTGTTGTCATCACATAGTCTTTAAGGCCACGCTTAAAAAAAAAACATTTGATATGATGACTGTGATGGTTTTTCATCCAAATGACTGAACATCATAATCAAATGAAATTGTGGGGAAGGCATCTCTTTAAATCAGTCCTGATAGGAGTCATCAGCTGGTAAACTGCTGAGATTTACCACAGGATGTTTGAGGATGTACCATTATCACAGTTTCCCAGTTTGCCATTATTGCTATGGCAATGAATACATTGTAGTTGTGTTTGTTTTGGTTTCTGCTCAAGCCCTGACTATGCCCTGTCCTGTCATTGGTTTGTTGCCTGATTGTGTTCACTTGCTTTTGTTTCATAAAGTCTTGTTTTCCATGTTTCTAAGATCTGACTTTTCCTATTTTAGATCCTTGTCTGTTTCCATCATTTCCAAATATGGTTTATCCATGTTTAATTTTGCCCGCCTGTATTTTGACGTCTGCTATAGATTTGGATGATGGTTCTTTGGATTTTCCCCAATAAAGCAAGCAATACAAAATTTTGCACTTTTATGCACCTCTTATGAATAAACATTGTCCTTTTGTAAATGTATTGTGGCAAGAAAGAGATTCATTGTTAAAACAATACACTCTTTCATTGGCAAATGCACAGGTGGCTAGCCACAAACAGAATTAGCCAGGGAAACCCAGCGGGAGGTAACAAAGCCCAACAGACCCACGCAAAACAGTTTGTCAGAAATGTATAGAAGTATTACTGATGACTCATACCTCCATTATCTGAATCTTAACAAACAGGATATCAATAGCTGGTTAGTGCCAGTGAGCAGATTTCTACTGACGTTCTCCCACACCAGACCTCTAACGCTTGCTCTTCACACAAACACATTAAACATCTCTGAGTTGGTGCACGAGCCTCTACTTAGAGGTTGTCTATCAGCTAGAGGAGTCAGTGCTCCAGTAATGATGGAAATAATGAATTCATTGCTGCAGTAATGATTGATTAATGACTTAAGCTTTTTAAAGCAAATCAACTGCTGATTTCCATAATATGACTCATGATGCTGCTGAAATTTTTATAGCCCCCCTGCTGGTCAAGAAAATGGACTAACATAGAGCAGAAAGCCTTGTGTTGAGAAGTAGATTATCTTGACTTAAGTGAGTGTCCTTGAAACTTTTTAAAGAACATTTCAAGCAGTCAACAGACCTTTTCCCACATTGTCCATTAGCAATCAATCAATGTGCAGCATGTTGAATTATAATGGTTTTAGAGATAGATGAATTTGACCATGGATTCATGATGAATGCAGGATGCTAATAATTCAAATGACCTCAATAAGCAGCAGCTGAATGAATTGCTATATTACAATCTCCTGCTTGCAAAAAGTTAATCCTCCATCCAAACATGCTAACCTCCAGTGGTTTATTGTCACTTGACTAACTCCGTATATTTTGACAGTGATCTGGTTTGTGCTGCAAGGCCTTATACTATCTATTACAAAAGTAGGACATACACCTTAAAGAGGTCTTTTGCTACAGGTTGTAACTCCTAAAATCCAAATACTAATTTTAGTTGCTAAATTGGTCCTATATAAATCTATATAACTAGAATGTGAGCATTCTGGATTGACAGACTAATGCAATGTCTCTAAACCCCAGTCTGAGAAGACCACAACACTGCATAGTTTAACCCTTACCCTACTCTACTACACCTGACACACATCATCATCTATCTCTTGTTATCTATTATATATTTGCAAACAACTAAAATCGATTGTATTTGAGCAACAACTATCTAAGACAGCATGATGAGAACCTCATTCTATCTGACAGGAACAGCATAAAACTGTTAAAGACAGAAGCTCTCATCATCACTGTAATCATCATAATTGTCGTCATCATCATCAATGCCATCATATTCGTCATTTTCATCATCGTCGTCATCATCATCATCATCATCATACAACACACAAACACACTCTAAAATAGATGTACATGGACACATACACTATATGGCCAAAAGGATGTGGACACCTGACTATCACACCCATTTGTGACCATTCTAAAACCATGGGTATTAACACAGCACTGGTGCCCCCTTTGCTGCTATAATAACTGCGAAGCCTCTGGGAAGGCTTTCTATTATTTTTTGCAACGTGGCTGTGGGAATTTGCCCATTCAGCCACAAGAGCATTAGTGAGGTCTGGCACTGATGTCAACTATGAAAAAGCCTGGTGTGCAGTCGGCTTTCCAATTCATCCCAAAGGTGCTTAGTGAAGTTGAGGTCACTCAATGGCCACTCGAGTTCGTCCACACCAAACTTGGCAAACCATTCCTTTACGGCGCTCGCTTTGTACACGGGGCATTGTCATGCTGGAACAGGTTTGGGCCTCTTAGTTGCAGTGATGGGAAATCTTAATGCTACAGCATACAAAGACATTCTACACAATTGTGTGTTTCCAATTTGGCAACAGTTTGGAGAAGACTCACATATGAGTGTGGTGGTCAGGTGTGCATGTACTTTTGAGAATGTGTGATCTATAGTGTGTGTGTGTGTGTGTGTGTGTGTGTGTGTGTGTGTGTGTGTGTGTGTGCGCGCGCTTGCAGGATGGAGAAACTGTGTTAGTGTTATAGTACCAATAACAGCCAGTCTTTTTGCACCTTCCCAGAATTCAATTGGAAAGTCAGGTGCTTATGCCTATGGACAGCATTTCTGAGACCAGCCAGTGACAGAATTTGATTATACTTAGGGGAGCTGAAGTGCCAAACAGTCCATCACTTTTGCACACTTTTGCACAATCAATCCCATCCCGAGTTAGTCTGAGAGCTTCTGGCCTTTGCCCCCTTCCCAAGAAGCCTTGCAGAGACAGCAGAACAGCCAAGAACATCTTGAACTGGCACACAGCTTACCTTGACACTTTACAACCTTAGACTCAAAGCCAACAAATCCACCAAACTGTCATTTCCACATTTATCCACAGACACGATAAACATGCAAAAACAAACGGATGTGACTTCTGACAATATCAGTGCCATATAATTTTCAGCAACAAAATCAAAATACATATACATTTTCATACAAAACAACTAAATAAGTTTAGTGTATGACATTATCACTGCTTGCCAATAAAATAATTCACTATAAATTTTACTTTATTTAATACTGAACTGGCATGAATGGATATCATCTGAATACTCATGTGGAACTATGGAAGAATTTTAAAATGAGACACTATTTTCAACTTATAAATATGAGCAAAACTGATTATTTGAAGACAAGCCAGCATGATATCCAGGGTAGTTTGCTTTAAGCAAATGGTAAAAGTTAAGAATACAAATGTTGCTTGGGTGATCAATAAAGAAATAGAGACAGAACCATTTATTCCAAAGGCCAGGCTTATTAGGGAAATCTCTGGATATTTTATTCCAAGCAATTACTCTGCCAAATAATGACTGAAATGCTTTGCTTAAGCTTACAAACATTGATTGGTCTCATCCCAGTAAAATCAAATTGAGACACGTTCCTTCCTGAGCCAAAGCTATTAGCAATTATTCTTATCACTAGGACTTTTTATTGTTTAAATGGCCTTTGCAATCGTGATTTCAGCAGTGCAAGGTAATAATTATGCTGCATTTAATTGTGTACCACTCAAAATATCTTGGCAAGAAAATCACCAAATTTTCTTCTACCAATATCAAAACTCACATGGCAAAAAAAAAAAAAAAAAAAAAAAAAAAACCTCTCTTGAAAAGTTCATTACTGTTGAGATTTTCCTTGCAATCACCTTCCTGAAGGTAGAGTAGGACTGAACCTGATTCAACTTTCCACTAGACCCAAATAGAAGCCAGAGCTGACCTTTCATTATTGATGGAAGAGTAACTCTCTGACCCTCAGCTAAATGAGTTATGAGTGGATTTGTTCTTGCCAGGAAATCCATGACTGGAAAAGGTGGAATAGGCAGTAAATGTTGCAGTGTGGTTAGTCTTCTCCGGACAATTACTGATCAATCCATCAAAGGACCAATTTATTGGGAGAGGGAGTAATTCTAAAAACTAATTGCTCACAGGTAAAAGTGATCTATCTCTCTATCTGCTTTCACACCTGGATTTGGACAGTTTATCCCATTCTTCATGGCAGATCCTCTCAAGCTCTGTCAGATTCGATAGCGAGCGTCTGTGAGCTGCCATCTTCAGGTCTCTCCAAAGATGTCCAATAGGGTTGAAGTCTGGGCTTTGAATGGGCCATGCAAGGACATTCAGAGACTTGCTACAAAGTACTCCAGTGTTGTTTTGGCTGTATGCTTAGGGTCATTGTCATGCTGAAAGGTGAAGAACCCCAGTCTGAGTTTGTGTGCGCTCTGGTGGAGGTTTTCTTCATATTCATCTGTCCATCAGTTACTACCAGCCTCCGTGTCCCTGCCACTAATTAATTCGTGAAATCTCTACATGTATTCACTTCATCATTATGGGCGATTAAGTGTAGATTGATGAGTAAAAATGGGTAAAAATCTATTGAAACTCAAATCCACAACACAATGAAATGTGCAACATGTAAAGAACATGTAAAAATACTTTCTGATTCCAATGAAAATATATAATCAGTTGCTGCTTGTTTGTGGATCTTTCTGCCCTCAGTTTTGTCTTCAGTAATTGAAAAGCATGCTCAATCAGGCTGAGGTCATCGGACATTTAAGAACATTTAATTTATTTGCCTTAAGAAGCTACTGAGTTGCTTTTGCGGTATGTTTTGGGTCATTATCCATCTGTACTATGAAGCACCGTCCTATCAGTTTTGCAGCATTTCACTGAATCTGAGCAGAAAGTATAGCTCTATATGTTTCAGAACTCATCCTGCTACTTCTATCAGCAATCACTTCCTCAATAAACACCAGTGACCCAGTTCCTTTGGCAGCCATACATGCCCATGCCATAACACTTCCTCCACCATGAATGACAGATGATGTGGTATGCTTTGGATCATGAGCCCTACTTTCCTTCTCCATACTCTTCCCATCATTCTGGTACAAGTTAATCTTGCATCGGAACTGGTCAGGCTTTTTAGCAAAGGTTTTTTTTAGCAAAGTCTAATCTGTACTTTCATTTCTTGAGTGTTATCAGTGGTTTGCATCTTGAGGTAAGCCATCTATATTTACATTCATGAAACTTTGGCAATGATACACCTAACCCCTCCAGAGTATTCTTGACTTGGCTAGATGTTGTGAAGGGGTTTTTCTTCACCAAGGAAAGAATTCTGTATTCATCCACTTTAGTTGTCTTCCGTTGTATTCCAGGCCTTTTTAGTGTTTTTAAGAATGTACCGAGTTGTTGATTTGGCCAATTCTAAAGTTTCTGATAGGTGGACTCTGATAGGTCTGTTCTGTTTTTTCAGCCTAATGATGGCCTCCTTCACTTGCATCGACACCTCTTTGGACCACATATTGAGAGTTCCCATGAACAGCTACCAAATGCAAATTCAACACTTGGAATCAATTATAGACCTTTTATCTCCTTAACTGTCATGAAATGATGAGGTAACAGGCCACACCTGGCCATGAGACTGCTTATCAGTCAAGTGTCCCATTACTTTTGAGCATGTGAAAATGGAGGGACTCCAATTGCTGTAATTCCTAAACGGTTAATGCAATATTTTTGTTAAAACCCATTGAATTAAAGCTTAAAGTTCACGCTTCATTCACATCTTGATTGCTTCATTTCAAATAGATTGTGGTGGTGTACAGAGGCAAAATGACCAAAATTGTGTCACTGTCCAAATACATATGGGCCTGACTGTATGCTTGTGTGTGTGTGTGTGTGTGTGTGTAAATGGTTTTTCTAAAATACTTGAACTCTTTTTACTGTACTGTAGAGAACGATGCAGCTGGAGGCAAATGAATCACATGTTTTTGTGCAGAAAAATAGGGTTTCAACCTGAACAAAGTCAGGAGATGTGGCCAAAATATCATAGGTCACAGAGCCGCTGTGGATGTGCCAGGCCAGTGTGAGAGCAACATTACAATGTGTGCTGCAATATCAGAGTATGAGCTGATTATCAGCGTCCCCATCATTGAGCCCTACAACAAATAACATCTCCTAGCATTCTTAGATGCACTTTACACAGGTCTCATTCCTGAAAATGATAGGCTGCTGGACAGAAATGACTTACAAAAATATGTAGTAGTCTGTAGTAGTCAGCTTTTACTATACAAACCTAATCAGGACATGGTTTGTCATACACCTACAACTTTTGTTTAGGATTAGGGATGCATGGATTCCTCCCACTCTACTCCCCTTTTCTCAACACCATAGAGGAATTTTTCTCTGCCTGAGATGAAAAGTTTATGTCCTAGACCATATGGCAACATGTCACTGTTGGAAGCAATGGATGATGAGGCATGTACAGGGTGGTTGCAAAATCATTTTTTTCCACTTTGTATAGCCAGACAGAACATTAGATGTGTAGTGGATGAAATGAATATGTAGAAACAACATTCAGAATATTGCTGTGGAAAGCCTTCTTGCTTCTACGTCTATACACCTTCAGTGTTAGTGTGTAGGAAGAGTGTCATATGTAAATGTCTTATTTCTATATCCATATTGTTAATTTCCATATCCTTATCTGTAGAGAATGCAAACAACACTCCCACATTGCATTTTTTTATTTTTCATTTTTTGGCCTTTGACTGAAAAGTGAAATATTGTCAAACTCTAAGTAAATACAGATGATTATAAGGGATTATAAGGACATGTATCAACCGTAGGTTCTAATTGTTAATGGTAAGACATAAATTTGTATGTGACTATGAAAACATTTTGCTCCACTGAACTAGAACTAAAATAAATTTGTTACTTTTAATGACATGAAACAGCCTTCAGCTGGAATTGCATCCTGCCTATTGTGTAGTGGTTAAACTGCTGTCATCTACAGCCACCAAGAAAGCAATGTGTTGATCAAATGAGAGCAGATTGCTACAAATCCATTATTCAAATCCCCTGGTTTTATATTCTTATGTCTATATTTAGTGGGGAGTCAAATAAATGGAAGGCTTAATGTGGTGCCTGCTAGCATAAGACACAAGGATACTGGATACACTCGGGAGGGAAAACTATTATATCATACTGTCTAATCTCACAGATCAATCTGTTTAATACACTGATTTATGACTCCATTATACTCCAAATACTGTAAAGCCATAAACTATTCTGGAACCTTCTTGATTAATCAAGATTATTGATGGGTTTAGTCTGCTAAGATGGCACTCTGGCCTCAGAATATGTTTTGTTTCCATATTAACATTGCAATGTTTCTTAAACCCAAATTTAAATAAAAGAAAAAAAAAAAAAAAAAAATACAGACCTACAGAATACAGATATATAGTATCACTTTGGGGTTTTTACTTAAGGCAGCTGAAATACTGTAATTGCTGAAATGGACATGATGAGTTGGACAATCAGAAAACATGACAATAGTCCTAAATCAAAACTGTAATTCTCTGGTTTTGTAAGCAGCAGTGACATGTCTGTCAGTCAGGAGTAAAGACTAAGATGGTAATATCATTGTTTTGACAAGGATGCTGGGCTCGGTGTGAAACCAGGTTTTAATAAGGCATTGTTGGTGAAAGTCTGTTCAACAAGCTTTTCATTACCCATTTATCTCCTTAACTGTAGGCAATGCATCTATAATTTACTACTGCAAAAGAGATCTTAACGCCATTAAGCATATAATAAAATTTAAATGGATCAATAAAGCACCTTTAGCCTGAAGGTACTCGCAAAATCTACACTTAAGCCTGACAGAGAATCCAAAATAACATCCTGTCCAAAAAGACAGCCATGAAGACTGAAGTGGTCATTTTTATTTAATAATAAATGGCGATACAGTATCTCGTGCTGTGATAACAAACTTTTATACTGCTGTAAAAAGGGATGGTACAAAAGAAAACAAATAAGGTAAATGTGAATGAAGGAGTAAACGGACCAAATGTGTGTGTATTCCAGATGCTGAGGTGTAGTGGGCTTAACAACATGCATCTCGTCTCTCCTGATGCTCTTGTTGTAGTGACAGTTTCTCCTCCTCAAGCCGTCTGTCGAGCTGTAAACATGTCCATCACCCAGCTCAGTGCAAATCCCTGAAAGTAGAAACACTGTAGAGACACATCCAGCAGCATCCAGCAGCACTTAACCCTTCTGTTCTTAGCTATAGATGTCCCATTAATTCAGACACCCTGAATAATTTTACTCTTTATAGTAATCCATACAGTAAAACTGTATACTACAGAACTACTGAATTCTCCATTCTGATTGGTCAGAAGGTGTTGATTAATTTTCTTACCGTGGCCCTAAATTGCAAAACACTAACAACTAAATTACAAAACCACAACAGCAAAATCAAAAAAACACAACACCATTAACTCAAAACGGAAAGGGTAGGTCCTTATTGAACATCACATGCTCGTTTCTGAATGGACACGTTGTATGACTATCAACATATCTTATTTATATTTGAATATTTCTTCTTTAGCTATGTTCCAGTTCAGAGCAGCAATTACAGGTGTGTTTTCGTTACAGGCATATGGGTTTGTGACAATGAAAATGACATACATTGAGAGGCCAACTTATTTGTTCCACCTGCTTTGGCAATTTTTTTCTAAATAAATAACCGATTAAATAAGTGCACTTTGTAGGTTTACAAATACAGTCTGGCCGATCTGTAGCTGCACAGTTTCAGCCTCCACTCTACCCCATTCATCACTGATTTTTTTTCCAGGCCAAAGGTCCACCACTGACCAAATACTACCCTGTCAGTGCCACCACTGTGCTGAGATTAGTCCACCACCCAAATAATATCTAGTCAGCAGCAGCAGGGTGGTGGTTTCTCTCCACTAATGGGTGGGGTAGAGGGCAGATGATATATAGTGCAGCAACAGATGGGCTACAGTGTGTAAATGCAAACCTACAAAGTGTACCTCTATACTAGGTATATGCAATAAACTGGTGTGTGTGTGTGTGTGTGTGTGTGTGTGTTGCAGCAAATACACAAACTTGTATGCACCAAATATTGTTGATGAGGAGGATGAAGATATTACAGATTCCAACAAAGCCCTCAATTATCCAGACAGAACAGAATAAGTATTATGTCAAGGATTTTGTTGCAAAATTTACTTATGAAGACTTTGGGGTCTTAACTATGGTCAAGTTAAAGTACGGTGCATGGAGCAGTTCAGAAAGATGCTGATGCTGATGTTGTAGTTAATATAAGATGAGTTCTTTTTTTTTTTTTTTTTTTTTTTTACTTTTCTTAAAGACCCAGAAAGTATTTAGCTTAAATTTCACTAGAGAAAGTAATATATTTCTACAATGTCATACACTGATGGAACAGTTTATTAGCCCATCAATTCTGTAGCATCTAAATGCATTTTTTTATATTTATGTTGCAGAGAGGAAACTCTCTCTGCAACATAAATATAAAAAATGCATTTGGCACTCATAAAAGCGTCAGCAGATTCAATATAAATAGATCAAATGTCTAGGATGGAGCAGACAGAAGATTCAAGCATAACTCATACATATCAAGCAATGATATGCTTGTGAAGTTCACAGATGATGCTGGGCATTTGGTACGGTATCGGTACAGGTGGACTGAAGAGAGAATTTCTTACGCTTCTGATGAATCATCTGAGGGATTGTGCAATTTTTGATGGGCCGTCACAAAGTCATTACCTGGTGTACAATTCTACAGGTACTTATTTTCATAATTACTACAGTTTGCACTATCTTGAGGTCATAACTGAGATATTGTCGATGTCAGTTCAGACTTTATATGCACGTATTGAGAAAAAGTCATCACCATAGACATGTGACATGTTCTAAAAAGGTTTGTTTTGTATTTTATAAAAACTCTCAGGGAACATGAGTATTGCTGTGTCAGTAGTACATGGAGGACCAGGGCCCCATTTCCTTTCAAAGGACCTTGTAAATCACATTGTAGGCCAGCCTTGTTTCAGTGCCACTGTTGAGGATATTACAGATGAAGAGATAGGAAAAGTTCTAGGTGAGGTGAGAAGGGAAAAGATGCCACTACACTGATCAGGGAAAGAAAAAAAACAGGCATTTTTACCCAGATCATAAATTTGGCTGATTGGAAAGTGTTTGTTTTCGTTGCTATGTATTTTAATTTTAGTTTGAGAATGCAGCTTCTTTCCAAGATTTGCAAGACCTCATTTTGCAGAAGAGTACCATGTTCAAAATGGCTGGGTGTTTGCAACATGTCAGGACTAATGAGGACAAACATACAATTGTGGAAGAGTACCTTCAATGGTACATCATCTACAGTAACCATTGTGTTATTGAAGTAGCATGGAGTATATTCAGTAGCTTGTACTCAGCATTTTACGCCAGTTAGCAACTGGACTAGTGATGTGGAATTCTGATAGAATCAGGTGGAGAAACTGAGCCATGGCATTCTCTTTAAAAACACACTGCAGAAAACTAGCACCGTATGCAGCCCTTCTGTTGTTTTGATTAATGAGAGCTCCTGCTGCTTTGAAAATCGATGCCTCTCTTCAGCCTTACAGTCACGTCCAAGGTTATTGTTCTCTTTCTGAATAACTACATTACAAAGCAGTATTCAATATCATGGATTTTGCTGGTGATCCATTCTGCTCTGTTCTAGACATGTGTGAGATTGGTTTTTCATCATTGTGAAACTCATGATAGAAACATAAGAGGTTGAATTTTCACACAGTAATGAATAATAATCATACTGAAGCACTGTAATGTCATCTATTTGTTTTCTGAGAATCCATGAATATTTCTCTTCATACATCATAGTGTGCAATTCAATGCCTTTTTGTCCAATTTGTTTCCTATATCGGTATTTCTGAATACAAATACAATATTTGGTGGAGGAAAAATAATAATGTCTGAATAGTTGTTCCCTCCAAATGTTTGTTTGTTCGTTCGTTCGTTCATCCGTTTGTTTTTATATTGAATATTCCATGATTTTTTTTTTCACAGAACATGTACCAAAGCCACAGCACGAGGCTGTGTGAAACCCAAACGTAATCTAGTTTCTCCATGCCACAATAACCAGATTCTTTGTGCCATCTGTGCACTGAAGCACAGATAACAACTGATCATCATGTGGATTTAGACATAATAATGTCAGTTATAAACCAAATGTTAGGATTTACAAACAGATTAAGCAAACCTCTTATTTTCAGACAGATATGAAGCCTAGTGCTTCATATCATGTAAGGAGTTTTTGGAGAGACCACTTTTCAACAAGTCAATCAGTGCGGTTGCCAAGGGTAGTTTTTTCCATCTGAGATCTGCCACTAAAGTTAAACATTTTCTTTCTAGCAAAGACTGAAAATAGTGATTCACTCACTAATTTAATCACAGTTAGATTATTGTAACTCATTGTACAATGTACATGGTCTCTCTCAAACTGTGTTATCCCACCAACAGCTGGCTCAAAATGTGGCAGCTCAGCTTTTAACAGGGTCAAGAAAAAGGGATCACGTTTCCCCAGTATTAGAGTCTCTACATTGGCTTCCAGTGAAATTCAGGGTTGATTTTAAAATTCTGGTTTATGTTTACAAAGGCACTTTCTGGTCTCGTGCCCCAATATATCAGTGATCATCTTCTTCCTTACTTATTCCACATTATTACAGTTTTTGATAATTGCTCACACGATTTCTGAAACTATGGCTCCTTCTCTCTAAACTCTACACACAAAACCCCAAAACATACCTAATATGCAAAACGTCACACTTATCTAGCAAAAGCAAACAGTTCATTCAAAGCTATTTTACAAATGTAAAATACTACTATCTTGTGTCTTTTGCATATTCAGTGTGCAGTGGAATACTCAGCAGTTTGTCATAGCAAGTACATGTACGTACACAATTACTGTATAAACAGCATGTACGCATATTCAGAATATATTTACTCTATAAACAGAAATGTAAAGCGGGGGAATTTATTTCTATTTCAAAACATTGTATTTTCATTGTAGTCGACTTCAAGATGAACAGTAATAGACAAAACAAATACATTTGAAGATACTGTAAACAAATAGGCTTGCTAATGTAAAGAAAAAAACAAATTAGGGTGCATCCTGTCTCCTATTTGGGTGTGGCCACATCACCTCATCGACATCACAAGCGATGTTCTCTCTAGCTAAACAGCAGGGGAAGTAGCGTCTGGAGTGGTGTATCCAGCCCTGGCATGCCCCTCGTCTATGTCACCACAGGCTTCCTCCATCGTCTGGAGAAGGGGTATGTGTTGGTGGGGTTGGAGATTGTATACCTTCCAACACCATGATGAAAATAACTATTCTATTGGGTTTAGAAATGGAGAATATGATGGCAGGTTGAGCATCAAAATTTATGGATGGTCAATGAGCCAATTGCGGACTAGAGCAGTCCGGTGGAAACTTACGTTGTCCCAGATGACAACAAACTTGGACTGCTCTGGCCAATTCCTCTGGTCACTGGGAATGAGGATATCAAGATGCAGGGTATCACAAAAGGTGATAATGTTGCCACCACGCTGTCCAGGGACATTGACGATGGCGCAGTGTCCTATGAGGTTTCTTCCCCTGCGTCTTGTTTTGGCTAGTTTAAAGCCAACTTCATCCACATAGACAAAATCATGATGCTCTGCAGCTGCATCTAGTTCCATAACTCTCTGAAACAGACAACACAAAACATTATTGTGTGACAGTATGGATACACATAGCGCAGTCAATATGTAGCAAAATACACTGGAATATAGTACCAATGACAAGACAGTATAGCTTACTTGTACATATTCCTAGCGCAGTTGTTTCACTCTCAGAATTTCGCTCAAATGGTACTCTGTAGAGCTGATTCATATGAATCTGATGGCATTTCAGGAGATGGATAAGTGTGGATAAACTCACCCCATTTATGTTACTGAATGTTGTGTTGTCAGTGATGATGTGGTGTTGTGGTTGTCGTAAACGTATGCAGGTTTATAAGAATGTGCTCATTTTTAATACATTATCTTTTCTATAGCAAAATATAACATATGGGGACATGTATGGCAGATACTCTAAATAATGTAAGATTAATAATAAATAATTATAAATATCATTCATAATTAATCATAAAGATAATAAAGATAAATAATTAATAAATAAGTTATTGAAGCTTTTGTCTTATTTGTCTTATAAGTAGATGTTTAACATTTATGGAAGGAGTGTCAGTAACATGACAAGTTGCTTTAATTTCTTTCTTTTTTTTTTTTTTTTTGACAGCATGCCCTGCAATGAATGCAATATTGTTGATTTGAGATATGATGAGATATCCTCCATGTTCATTGCATTGCCAGATTTTCAGTCAGAAATGACAAAAATGTCCAAACAGGAACCAGTTTATGTAATTAAAAAAATAAACATTGGTACATTGTCTAAATGAATAACATTGATGTGGAAACTCTGGTTTGGATCAGTAACAGATGTATGGAAGGAAACTGCTACAGGCTCGTCTCTGCTTCACTGCTTCTCTGCTAATGTGCATCTATCTTTAATACTAAAAGATGATAGAATGAAACTGAATTGTGCTACTAACAGAGTCCCACACTTGAAGCAGCTGGAGCATCAGGTCCGAGCCAGAGAGTTTTCAGCCACACAGCGTGCATGCGCGCACTGTCATTGACAACATGGTGTTCCACAAGCTAATTATGAAACTGTGTGTAAATATCTTTTATGTGTAATTATAAGTTAATTACGAGCTACACAAAGAATAGTAACACAGCATGATGAGCAGCAACTACAAGAAAAATTACACGTGTTTTTACAACATTAGCCTACACAGAACGCATTACACGTGGGTTTTGTATTGTTAATTCATGCTAGTCACTCATTTTGTTTAGAGAAACTCATTTTGTTTCTTAACAAACCAACTACATAATTTGAAATGAAACCTAAACCTCATTTATTTACTCATTACACACTGATAATCATTCAAATATTATAACTTTGTCTGTTACAGTTTCAGCAATGGTGTGTGCATAGCAGATTCGACAGCTAGTGTTTATATCATTTATAAACAGAAAATATTAAGCTTATGTTTTATGCTGGTTTGCTGTGTCACATATCCAAAAGCATGACAAATCTAGCTAGCCTAGCTCGTAAGCTTGCAATTAGAATATCTTCATATCTTCCTTAGGCAAACTGTTTGTTAAACTGAATAAAGTACTGCCACAAGACCTGGTTATCTTCACTGACTAATGGAAATTTTCCACAAACCTCACAAAGCTTCCCATCCAACAGCCAGGTCAAACAAAGGCAATAATTGGCAGACTTGTCATGCTGAGGTCCTTCATTAATATTAACAGACATGTGTAATTAGTATTGGCTGTATGAGCTACAAAAAATGCCATAAATAACTGGAAAGGAGCACACTAAGGAAAGAAGAGCTTATCTTCTCATTGCCCAGACAAACATCTTTGTCCTTTATTTATTGTAGTCTTTTCTTGTTTTTTTTTATTTAATGGGATAAAATGGAGAAGATTAAACTACAACATCTCTGATTTAACACCCAAATGTCAATTTAATCACTTTCTGTAGTGGATGGGTTTTTTTTTTCTTTCTTTCTTCTGTGTGATCTTGTAAAATGGCTGGAAAAAAATGCATGAAGTGTTGCAGAGTGTAGTCCTTAAGCCAAAGCTGTTAGAAATGAGAGCAGGCAAGCAGCCAAGCAGCAACTCAGGCAGAGATACGGCCTAACACTACGTAACTACACCCACACACTCACACACCCGTATATACACGCTAATCTATCAACTTACTTGCTTTCCTCACACCTACTCTTTCTTTCTGGATGAGTTTTAGCACAATATTATAGTGAGTCTTTTCATATATACAGTATACTGCAATAAAGCCTACTCACTGACACAACAAGCACTGTTCTCAAATGTTGGTACTTTTTGGTTTGGTTGGTTGGTTGGTTGGTTTGGTTTTTAGTTTGGCGTGTCCAAATAAAATAGTGGTAACTGAGGTAATGCCCCCATATTGATTACTAATAGAATGACTGATCGCTTTTAGAGGTGGAGTTGATGTAACACCTTACAAACACTCTGCCGGGCTCTAATTAATCCTGATAACGCCTTAAAGCGACTTGCTAGTATGATAATAACATAGACCTTAACAAGCCTTTTTTTTTTAGCTTTATCCACTGAAGCCTTTTCATTAATACGTGTGTAGTAAATTATAAAGAATTAAAGAATAAAATAGGAATAAACACATTAGAGAACCACAAACAAGCCCAGAAGCACTGTCAAACGGGAAGGTAAAAACTTTGCTAGATCTTACTTCTTTCTTGATATTGAGAGCTCCGCTTTCGCTGATCAGTGAAATACAAACTCCTAACTGTGTTAAATACTGCACTCGTATTGTATGTTCTACACTTCCCATTATGTTCGAAGCAAATTTATGCCTCCATCTGCAAACAGGTATCCAATTAAGGTAAAAGATTGAGTGTTGACAATTAGAAAGCACTTTCTAATTACTGTCAAGAACATTTCAGAGATCATTGATTCACTGCAGTAACTGAGCTTTCAGACTGACATATTATATGCTCACTGAGGAAATGAGAACGTTGTGTTTACGCTAAATTTAATCATAGCAAAGTGTGAATTTAAAAGCAGTGTACAACACTATTTGCAATTCTAATTAACTCCCCCATTCTCCCGTATTCTAGGGTTATGAGTAAGGGAGTTTAAGACATGCTCTCCATCAAACTCAATTCAGTGATGAGATGGAGGATAAACAAAGAGTGACATGACTACATCAGAGAAAGAACACGAACGGGCCCTAGCAACTTAGCAATTAAATGCAAGAGGGAAGAGTTTGGCACTAAATCATCATTAGAAAGTGTTAAAAGTGACAGACATGTGTCATGTAGTGGTAAATATTCAGATAACACACTAAGGTCTTCCAGATGTTTCCGCAGCATTATTACTTCCTATTAATACAAGAATCATTTAAAACTTTTTAAATATTATGGTCACATCTTATGATCACCATGATATACTTTATTAAAATGACTCTACACTGGTTTAATAGCAACAAAATTCTAACATTAGTACAGGGCAATCACAGAAATAATGGAATAAAACACACAAACTGACCTTGTTTTGACATGTAAAATGATTTAAAGCAGCAAATCACTGGATCCTCCAATGCACTTGCATTTTCTACCAGAGCATTTAGACAGTTTCTGAGCAAAGCTCTTCCTTTTCTTATTTATGTTAGTTATGCATATTTCCCTTTTTCTCCATTGTTGTGAGCTGCATTTGATTGTAGATTGTTTGCTCCACAGATATTCAACCTGCTTTACCTCAGTCACTGGTAGACGACTCAATGAATTACTTGACATCTGAAAACACTGTTAAACAACTACAAAGATAATTTTCAGTAATTTATCACACACAACATATGCGTAACATGTTAATGACTCTCCATCTTGCAGGTGTTAAATCCCAGTCAGGGTTAAAGCCATTGTCTCAATTTCCGGCTGTTATGTTACACCAATGACAAATATCACATGTGCAGTGGATTTTAATGCATAAATTTTCACACAAAATTAAGAGAAGTGGCACAAAACAAAAGAGGCTCGGGAAGGACAATCAGTGTATATTCACTATGCACACTTCAGGATAAACAACAAGCCTCAGGCAGGAAAACTACAAACACACAATAATACCAAAAACTCAGTATATTATACAGGACTCACTACTCACACAGGCTGTATTACATTTCTTAGACAAGCCAATCCTTTAGATACTTTCCAAGTAATAAATGTATTAGCTTAATTAAAGGTGCTGAGTCAACAAGCCTAAGATTGTTACATGAGATGAAGAGGAGGCTTTTATAGCACCTTACACTGCTACATAACACACACTCCATATGTAATACTCTTTAAGATGTTGAAATGTACCTGACACTCTGAAAAGCCCAAACAGAACTGTGACAAATTGGTTTAAACCGAACAGGAATGAAGACCTCTTCCTTAGACCTTGTTGATAAAGGAATCTGCCAGTAGATCTTGGTCAAATCCAGGGTCAAATAAAAACTGGTGGCACCTAGACAATACAGGAACTAATCAAAACAAGGCATCAGATTTTAAAATTGCTTACCTTATAGCTCAGTGGTACCTGATTCAATCCTGAGCTTTTCTGTGCCAAGTTTTGAATGTTCTGCTTGTGTCTATGTGGATTTCCTCTGGGTTCTCTGGTTTCCTCCAACCTCCCAAAACCAGGCAGTAGGTGGTATGGTGACTCTAAATTGCCCTTAGGTGTGAATGAGTGTATAAATCTGTGTGTGCCTAGTACCCTGTGATGGGCTGGCATCCCATCCAGGGTGTATTCCACCCTCACACCCAGTGTTCCTGAGAACCAGGATAAACAGGATGACCAGGTTAAAATGGTTAATGAAGGTTACTGTATGAAATGGTTACAGAATGAATGAATGACTCACCTTATGGTAGTTCACACAGAAACAGACTGCCCCATCCACTTTGGGCACAAGTACAATGAGGCTGTTCCTCTATTACTCAAATCTCTATCGTTTTCTCTAATTCATCCTGAACCATGAATCATACAAATGGTTTGCAGGGTCTCAACCTTCGATTCCTTGAATGGTGAGAGATGTTCTCCAAGTGAGATTGGAGTGGAAAAGGGACCATCTCTTCTCACTGTTTATGGAGATTGAGGTGGTGTGTGGGAAAACAGTCCTCGGGTATGCCATGTCAGCCATTAGTCATCATATTATTCCCTTCCTTTTACCTCACATTAATAAAAACTATATTTCTGTGCAAAGTGTGGCCAGCACTGGGGAACCCATCATATTTAGTGGAATTAAAATGAAGATTTGGTGGGAACACTCATTCTTCCATAATGTGATATGGTCACTATTCAGGTTTTACAGTTCTCATTAGTGCACAAACAATGGTGGGAAACAATGAGGACTACAAGACTCAATAGCTTCCATTTTCCTCTCCATAACTCATCCCAACTCCATCACAGAGATTATTCACCTTCACTGTGGAATCTGTTGTGTGGGTGAATGTTTGCTCTGTTCAAATCACTCGATGCACTCTTTCCCCTCTACCACTGTCATTTTGACTTGTGCATTATCATACCACATCTCTCTGCTTTGACACCGAGGGGAATTGCAATTACTCCAGCTCTATTCCTCTTGTCACTTTGCAGGCAAATGGAGGGCGAAGATAACATTCCTCATTTTCTCAGGTATGACATAATCACAGTGGATTAAGACAGGATTTGAGGGAAGTCGACTGAAAGAGCCCTCCTCTTGGCCGTTGACTTACTCTGGGATGAGATGACACTGAGTGTGTAGTCTAGCTCTGTGTAAAACACTATAACCTTTGCTACTGCTGGTTTCAATCCTGGACCCTCGTTAAGACATTGAGAAAAGGCACACACTTACCAACACTGTCCATCTCATAGCAGTTAAACTGAACCTCCCACTGAAATCACACATTCTGTTTACTACTGATAGATACAGGAATGAACTTGTTACAGCCAATTCTGTACAATGACAACAAACTAAGAGACAGAGACATGATGAAAATAAGGGATGAGAAAAAGATAATTTGCATTTAATTCTCATGAGTGGTATTAGAAGGAGGTTTACTGTCTACTATCATCCATCAGACTTCACATTTCCTGAATTTTCTTTGCAGATAAAAGGAAGAGATATTTCATTTTTTTTGAGGCAAGATATTTCTGATACATAGGGGATTGAGTCTGATCATTCCTGCACTGCTGCTGAAGATGAGTTTCCTTTCGTATACTTTCATTCAGGTTTTCATAAATTAAAAACTTCTGGAGAATCAATAGACTGCATCCTGCTTCATTGTAGTACAACAAATTTCACATTCAGCTAATGCCTTTAATGACGTGGTTCTATGAAGCCCTTTTCAATGTTCCAGTCACAGTGTAAAATCAGGGTAAAGGGCTAATAAAAAGGCTTACCTGTCAAACTGCCTCTAACTGCATTAGATTTCTGACCAGGGGGAGCGTGTCAGATCTGCATAGAGTCACCTGCTTCAGGACAAGGCAACACAAAACCATACACACACACACACACACACACACCAAATATGACTGGAGCAAATACTAACTTCAGCTTTACCGCCCAGAGTGTCAGCGATATATCACTAAACCAGTAAAATCGAAACCAGCAAGGTATAGTTGGATTTTGTGCAAACTCACAAAACTCTCTGCATTTAATCAGACATCCAGGAACAGGAAGGGGGGAGTACACAGAGAAAATACAGAGGAAGTCACCTAGAAGCTATGAAAATGAAATTTTATCCCGCATTCCAAGTGAGCATTTATATTTACTCTCCTCCACCATGATATCTTCTGCAACCCTCTCCTGCTTGTGTGAGCTACTGCTTTTGTATTTTCTCAACTCTCAGGGCTGAGCTGTTTTCAAAAGCAAGGAAAAACAAATACGGGTGTTGTACAGTAAGTAAGGATTACTTACACTAAGTACAATTCTTAGCATAGTGCTGTTATAGCAAAATATGTGACCTGGAATGAAGCGGAGTTACTGTTACCAATAACAGCACACCTTGAAGCGTTTTATTCCTCTTACACCATAACAATTTGCCAACAGTGATTTTCTTTTTCAAATTATTAAAGAATGACCCGTCATAGTTTTTATCCATTTATAATTGATAAAAAAGTGTCATATATATTATCACATATCAAATAAAAATATTTAAGGTTTGTGGAACAACCACATGAAGCAGGTCCTATTATCACTTATAACAGCTATAAACAATAGTTTCCTAACTACACTCTCTTTTTTTCCTCTCTCTTCAAGTTAATTTGACAAACAATGTCCTGACAGCCTTCCCATGTTGGAAAATTACAAGTTTTTCTCATGACTGTTACAAATCGCTGACACTGACAGCATAGATCATAGATCATCCTCACTAGATCAACAAATACACAAAAAATGTAATCCATTTATGTGGAGCACCTGTTACTATTTAAACAAAACATTCATATCAGAACAAGCACGTTAATACAAAGCTTGCCGTAGGAACTGCTACTACGGAAAATTACTCACACCTTCTGACCAATCAGAATCAAGAATTTAAAAGCGCTATGGTCATCTTGTTGTCCGTTCTCAGTAATATGCTAATCTAAAAAAAAAAATATGCTAATCTAATCCTGAGGCTAAACCCCTGTAATAAATTGCACGGAGGGAGACTACATTATTCATATCCAAAATGCTGTGTGCAGATTTGTGCAGGAGCAGCTAAAGGTTGATAAAATATCCCTCATAGAAACATGAGACTCACAGCACCTGGCAAATGGCTCCAATTTTGTGGTTGAAAATAGATATGGATGAATAACTAAATGTCTGAGACCATTTTTCTTGCAGCTCCCTCTGGGCATTTTCTCTCCTCCATGCCCGGTTTTCCATTTTCAGAGATGGAAAATCCATTGAATTTCAATTTCTCCTTCTGTGAAATTTGAACATCTTAAGGTAGAAGATTTGACATATGAACATTCCTGCAATGAAGTGATGTCTGATATTCTGAGGAACAAACAGAAGATGTGTTTGTGTGTTTAGGCATGAACATAGTGAGTGACTATTATTTAGATAATAGTTATGTTCTAAGACCAAGTGATCATTACAGAAGAAACTTCTGAAGTATCTGGCCAAGTGAGTGTGTGTCTTTACCCAGGTGTGTGTACAGTAAGTGCCCCTATTAACCTCTCTTCATTAGTCTGGCTCACGTTCCTCACTGCAGGTGCATATTGTGATTAAGGAGCTGCTGCTGTTCCAACTTGTGTTGCTAACAAGCTCATTACAGGCTCCATGTTTGGGGTCACAGCTCTAATGTTTCTCTAGAGAGAGAAAGAAAATCACAGAGCTCCACAACAGCATGCACACACACACACATATACAGAGAAACAGAAAACTGTGAACAGACTCATCCTCTTCGGGATGATATCGGATTGTTTATAGGATGTTCACTATGAGCAGATTGTGAAAAAGAGTCAAGCACAGGACAGTATTTATGAACAAAGATGCAGTTCTTATGTAGAAATCTTGGGTATAAATCTACAGTATTCAGGTGGGACCATCCACAGCAGCAGAGAGTGATTCACAAGTTCAGACAGCTCCAAGCAGAAGTAGAGCATCAGGAGGAATCAGGCAGATATACCAAAATCTGATAAAGGGAGGTTAAAGAATGAGTCTTATCTCGCATTGTTGGAGGATGCCCGATGTCATTTTTGTGAGTGTTTGTTATAGGAACCAAACTGAAATCTTGACTATAATCAGCCCCATGACTTCTGACTATCGCATTTAAAAATATGCCTGTCGGTAAATTCACTGTAGCGTGTGATAAAGATCAGACTTTCTTATTTTATATCATCATATTTGGATAATAATGATTATTCAAACTCAGCTAAAATGAGTTGTAGCACTGAAATACCTAAAATACAATGAACAGCCTGAGGTTTAAAAATCTACTATTCTTCTCACATACTTTTCCAAAAGATGCAGAGAGAGAATGAGAGAGAGAGAGAGAGAGAGAGAGAGAGAGAGAGAGAGAGTGGTGAATTCCAGTGGTGAATATTTGCATGCATTTGACATTGTTCTTTTGCCATTTGCCATTATAGTGTCAGCAATATTATTTTTATTTTTTGTGTTTTCCTCATATCAAGCGACCTTGGGTATGAAAGTTGTGCTCTCTCTCTCTCTCTCTCTCTCTCTTTCTCTCTGTCTCTATAAGGTATGATATGTCCATGTCTGCCTGCCATAGTTCAGCCTCAAAACAAACAGGTGAAGGAAGCGTATTACACATAAAACACTTTGACTTTTAAAAGAGTTTTATATATATATATATATATATATATATATATATATATATATATATATATATATATATATATATACACAGTATATAAAGAAGAAATAAAACATGTGGAGGTATACTGTTACAGGAAGGTAATAAACAAGGGCATGATGGTTTAAAAGACCAAAGCAGCTTCATATTAAATCTTCGGATAAATAATAACTGGGAGAAAACTTGGCTTCATTAGAAGATGTGACTATGTAAAAATACACCATAATGGTGTGGTTTTATTTAAGGCTTTGAAAGAGGGGAAGTGAATGAGAAGTGGGCACGGGTCATTATCCAGTGATAAGTACTGGGGTGCTGCTGGAATGATGGATTTACTGTGGCCCCTGGAGTCGAGAAGGATTCGGTGGGTCAGAACTCACCACCAGACCTGAGGTTACATCTCCATGAGAGAGTCTGTAAAGAGCAAGAAAAAGATCTTCACATAGAAGTTCACAGAAATGTTTTGGAGTACAAATCTTCTTGGATGTCTGGGATACTGTGCAACTTCCAGCAGTGAGTTTTTAACTTTTCAGGACAGACAAGTTTGTGCTTTGTGGTTTCTCAGAAACTTGACAAACTGTCTCGTTTTTTTCTTATTAACTTCAAAAAATGAAAAAAAGGTTACTGAGAAAAGATGACTGTTTGTAGCTGCTATAATGTAAGCAACAATCGAATCTAATTGGTTGTTCCACATCAATAAATGTACTATAAACAAATAAAAATTATGAAGTGCCATTGATTAATAAAAATGCTGGTATTGAAAATAATCAATAATATAAAAACCAAAGATATGAAATAAAATCTAAAGCTGAATAATTGAGTGCCCCTAGCAATAGCACATAATAGCCACTTAATGTATGAATATCCAAGTCAAGTCAAGTGGAGTTTATTGTCATTTCAACCATATACAGCCAGTTAGTACATAGTGAAACGAAACAACGTTTCTCCAGGACCAAGGTGCTACATAAGACAAACACAGAGCAACACAGAACTACAAGGGACTACATACATTTATGCATAAAGTGCACAAGTGCAAACATGTGCAGACAGCACAAGACAGAGCAGTTACTACTGGATAGACAACGGGCACAGAAAGTCCCGGTGCAGCGCCGACCAGTACACGGTTCTGTTAGAAAGTGAATCCAGTGACAATAGTGCAAAGAGTACAATATAAGTTGCTGAAATAGGTGTAAACATAAGAAGTAGCAGTTTATTTACAGTATAATAAATATTGTAGCAGCATAATGTAATGTGCAAAAAATTGCAAAGAGGATGGAGGATGCACAGTTGTGTGTGTGTGTTCTTTCAGTCCAGTTTCTGAGTATTGAGGAGTCTGATTGCATGGGGGAAGAAACTGTTGCACAGTCTGGTCGTGAGGGCCGTCAGCTGTCCTCACTATCCGCTGCAGGGTCTTGCGATCCGAGACGGTGCAATTCCCAAGTCCCTCTGTAGAACATGGTGAGGATGGGGGGTGGGAGATATACTTTCCTCAGTCTTCTCAGAAAGTGCAGGCGCTGCTGTTCTTTCTTTGCTATGTAGCTGGAGTTGAGCAACCAGGTGAGGTTCTCCGCCAGGTGAACACCAAGAAATTTGGTGCTCTTGACGATCTCCACGAAGGAGCCGCCGATGTTGAGCAATGTGGCCTGCAGAATTGTGTAAATCGATTTACACAGGAAGCTGTGCTTTTTTTTGTTTGCTTTTTGAGCTACTGCGATCACACTATTTTTTCATTCATATGCACATTTTATTGGATATATATATATATATATATATATATATATATATATATATATATATATATATATATATATATATATACAGGGAAATGCATAAGCAAAAGCTCCAATGAAATGTGCATATGTATGAAAAAATAATGTGTTTCATACAAATTATAGTATTTCTGAGAATGGTCTTTTAGTAAAGTATGTATGAATTAGGGCTGTGACCGGGCTGGGACTTGACATAATCTGCAGCTGTACTGTTTTGTTTTGTTGTTGTTTTTGCTTTCAGAGAAAATCAGTTCAACTCTGACAAGGAGATCACGTGAAACTGTGCAAGGAAAGAAAAAGAAAATTTGTTCTAGTAAAACAAAAAAAAACATACCAAACAATGTTTATAGGTTATTTTATATTTACAGGTTAATTAATAGGTTAAGAGGTTAATAGGTTAATGTGACTGAGTTTAGCATCACAAGTTTCAGTCTCCTGGGATCCACACAGTGTTAGAACCACACACCACAGTAACAAGGACAGAGAGGACATGGGTCCATGATGTCTCTAAAAACACCCTCACACCCCAGAGCATTATGGCAATGCATATGTTCACTCAAGTAAAGGGTAAAAGGTTACTATTGTAGGGCAGCATGTCCATGCTGAGGTTACCTGTCTGCACTGAGGAATCTGAATTGAGGGAAATGACACAGAAAGACAAATAAAAGAATATTTCTTCCTGGAAGTGAGTGACAGTCCCCATCCCTACCCTGTATCTCTCATCATGTAAGAGGATCGTTTATAACAGTGATTCCTAATCATTACTGAGACACATCTTGCAATATAAATATGTGTACACACAGATGTATTCATCTAAACTCTGTCTTCATAAGATCCACACACACACACAAGATCTAATCCCAGCTTTTGTTCCCAGAATCCCAGAAAGTGTTGATTAATTTTCTGTAACAGCAGCTCTGGCAATAGTGTAACTGCAAAAGACAGGTTCATATTAATAACTAATATGTCATAGTTTCTACAGTAACAACTCATTCGTAGCAACCTGCATAATCTAAAGCTAATAATAAGTGGATTAAAAAAGTGGATGCTTTTTTATTTAACAAACAAAAATGGTTAATTATTGATATGGTGAAGTTTTCTATGAGGATGCATTTATTTAACATTTTTGTAAGGAGTCTCCAGTGTCAGGCTGT
Organism: Pangasius djambal; assembly: GCA_022985145.1. Taxonomy (NCBI): domain Eukaryota; kingdom Metazoa; phylum Chordata; class Actinopteri; order Siluriformes; family Pangasiidae; genus Pangasius; species Pangasius djambal. Next base: position 3,664,562 of record CM040977.1, on the reverse strand, counting down.
TATAGGAAAATAATCAACTTTTGTACCAGTAACTCTGCTTTGCATCAGGTCCCAACACACCATCGTGTCATTGATTATTTTCACAGTTTATTATAACAGTATGGCCTGTTTTATTCTTTACTTAATCAATGGAACATATAAGTACTGTGTGTTGTGCAATGGTTGACCCGTGTAATCTTAAAGCCCCCACCCGAATCTGTCCACTTTAATGGAGATGGTTGCAATAATTACATTCTAACATACCTCAGCATTTCAGCATTTTCGTGATGAGGATTTGGGGAAGTTGAGCTGCATATGCGAACTTGAAAACAAATTGTAACATTGGAGGCATCGGAGAAAGGTGGTTAGGACCCACGTGTATAGGTTTAACGTACCATCGGGCAGCATTCCAAACAAACATGAGTCAAGTAGTGTTCCAGGTCATACACAGTCAGAAGAATCAATAACAGTACCAGAGGGCAAATTTGTAGTGCCCTCTGGATGTCCTCAATGATCTCCCAGTTCACGGGGGCTGGAAAACATGACTTAGACAAAATTGTTTCAGGAGACTGTTTTGTCTGAGGGGTTTAGTAAGTATATTTTATAAGTAAGTATATTTTATAAGGTATCAACCTTGGTGTTTTTCAACCCTGGTCTATTTGTTGATGTGCTGTGCTCCCTCAAGCCAGTGTTGCCACTCCACTAGTGCAGCTTTAATAGCAAGAAGTTCATGGTTACCCACATCATAATTTCTTCCCGCTGACCTAAGCGTCCATGAAAAGAAGGCACAAGTGTACATTTTAGCAGGATTGCCATGACGTGGGGAGAGGATTGCCTCCACTCCATTTTCTGAAGCACTTCCACAATGAAAGGTAGTAAGGGGTCAGGATGTTGGAGGATTGGGGCCATGGTAAATATACGTATCTTTTTCCTTTTTTTCTATGCTAACACACACATACTGGGTTCTAAAGCATCATTTCATGTTTATCACATTTATGAAAGAGAAGGGAATCGCTGCTGCTCAGAACAGCGAGTGCTGCAGTGAGAGTTGTTGTTTTAGTACAAACTCACTTGCTTGGTATGTACCTTCCTCATTAACACACAGTATAAACACATATTAGAATTGCCAGGCAACTTTAATACATGATTCCATTTAGTGATCATCTAGTAGGCCTAGTAACTATCGCTAAATTATTTAATACTAGTGCTCCAAATTGCTAATACTTTAGTCAAGTTTCTTCAATTTCCTTCAATGATCTTCTGGCCATCTTGGCAAATTTTCTGTAGACAAATCTTTGGGCTGAGATAAATCTATTTAACTAATGAACTGACTGAATATGGTACCACAATCATTCTTTTAGGTAAGTAGTATTACATGTACCATATACCAATATAGATTATATACAGTATATTATTAATAATTATAAAACATTATAAATATTTAAAATGATGGCTTCAAGTAAAGTGAATGATATGTTGAATTATTCAACATGTTTGTAAGATTCTTTGAGCTTTGATTTTGTAATATAGTATGGAAACACTTAATTCCAGATGAATTACAAAAACACATACGGACACATTCTTTGAAACAATAAAGTCACATTACAAAAAGTCATGGGTGTTTTGTTCTAGAGCATTCAAAAAGGACTAGTACACACATACATAGCAGCCAATTAATGGAGGCAACACTTGTGTTGCACTCAAAGTCCACTGTATTTTCACAAAAGGGTTTGTGGGCATTATGGTATTATAATGTTTTCAGACTTGTGTTTGGTTGTATTCTGCCATTGAAACAAATGTGCTGTGTCTTATATATTTGGCCAACTATAATCCTACTCCACTTGATAAAACATGATACAGCTTGTTATATTCTCATCAAACAATGAAGGAGATGTTTTAGAGGGAATCTTGTATGTTTAAAATAACATACCTTATTTTTTGGTTCCCCCTACCCTAATAGGGGGAAATTTCATCCAGTCACATACTTCTTTGCATATCTTTAATTGATCAAATGGTTCCAGACTCTAGACAACACTTAGATGATGAGGCACTAATGGATGGTTAATGAGTGTCAAATGCCCTGTCGTTGGATTATCTTGTTTCTTTGTCCTCACATATATATTAACAAGACACCCTGTACTCTTACTTTAGTGTCTTGGACAGAAGACTGCTGTGAAGCTACTGGGATAAAAAAAAAAAAAAAAAATATATATATATATATATATATATATATATATATATATATATATATATATATATATATATATATATATATATATATCATCTCAGCTCATTTCCACTTGGTAAGTCTTTCTTTCTTTCTTTCTTTCTTTAAATAAATAAATATTTACAATGACTTTCCAATTTACAAAATGTTCTTCTTTTGTATAGTAATTAACTCAAACTTACAACTATCTATAACAATAGATGAATAATAGATGCATAACCAAGTGTATATACTGCAAAAATAATAATAATATTGTATAGTATAATAATAATAATATAGGCACCATAATAATGACTCTATAATAACAACATTATACAAGGAAACAAGACAATTTTAGCATCTTTTTAAAATAGTTTACAGGGTTTGGAAATGACCATACCATTAAATAGTGTTTCTAAAGGAAATTAAGTTATAAGCTATCAAGACTCTAAATGGTCAAAAACCATGCAATAATAAAATTGAAACAGATATGAGCTTCAGACTCTTTTCATTATATTTGGACCAGTTTTTAAAAGGTTTCTGTGACTGATGAATTACGTACATTAGAGGTGTTTAGCTGAGGAAGAGCCGCACAAAATACCAACCATCAACCAATCAGAATGCTTAATGTTTTAAGCAGGAAACACTGTTTGATGGCTATATATAGCACTTATTTATATACACTAATTTTGTTGTCTTTTGAAATTTTACTGTCTTTTGAAAGACTAGTAGTGTTGTGGCTAGTAGTCATGAATATGATCATAAGAGAACAGTGAAGATGTGACATTCAAGACATGTAAAAAGGCCAGGTGTGAACGTCTATCCATCTCAGCTGTCTGCTATTGATCCAATCACTTTGAGATACATTGTTGCCAGGTATCTAAAATGCATTGCTATGGGGCTTAAAACTTTCTAAGATTGGTGCTTTTGTCTACTGTTCCACTAGACAAAAGTGAGAGAGAGAGAAATGTCATCGTCTGCTTCTCTTGGTGCTAAACACCATCGCAAAAGGAATCATGCAGAAATTGCCAAGGAGAGACTTCACTACTGCTCACTGTGTGGGAAGAGTTTCGCTAAAAAGAGCTATCTTCAGCAACACTATCAAATCCACGGAAGAGCAAAAGCACACAACTGCTCACAGTGCGGGAAAAGCTTTGCACGTCTGAGTACTCTCAAAAAACACAAACGGGTTCACACAGGAGAAAAACCATATCGGTGCTCAGAGTGTGGGCTGAGTTTTACACAACAAAGTACTTTAAAAAACCACCAGCGCGTTCACACAGGAGAAAAGCCATATTGTTGCTCACAGTGTGGAAAGAGTTTTACACTCCTGTGTAATCTCAAGATACACCAGCGCATTCACACAGGAGAGAAGCCGTACCACTGCTCACAGTGCGGGAAGGGTTTTTCACAGCAGAAAACTCTCATAGTCCACCAGCGCATTCACACGGGAGAGAAACCATATTGCTGCTCACAGTGTGGGAAAAGTTTTACAATTCTATGTAGTTTCAGAAAACACCAGCGCGTTCATACAGGGGAGAAGCCATATTCCTGCTCAAAGTGTGGGAAATCTTTTGCACTGAAGGATAATCTCATAAAACACCAGCTCGTTCACACAGGAGAGAAGCCATATTACTGCCCGCAGTGTGGGAAGAGTTTTACTCAAAATAGTCATCTTAAAAGACATCAGCTCATTCACACAAGAGAGAAGCCGTATCACTGTTCACAGTGTGGGAAAAGTTTTACACACCAAGCTAGTTTTAAAACACACCAGCACATTCACACAGATGGGAAGCCATATTGCTGCTCACAGTGCGGGAAATGTTATACACGACTGAGTACTCTCAAAACACACCAGCGCACTCATGCAGGAGAGAAGCCGTTTTGCTGCTCACAGTGTGGGAAGTGCTTTACACAACGATGTACTCTCAAAACACATCAGCGCATTCACACAGGAGAGAAGCCATATCACTGCTCACAGTGTGGGAAGAGTTTCACTCGGAATAGTAATCTTAAAAATCATCAGCTCATTCACACAAGAGAAACACCATTTCAGTGCTCATAGTGTAGGAAGTTATAGTGTTGGACGTGATCTCAAATAACATTAGCGCAATCATACATAAGAAGCTACAGTATATTACTGCTCACTGTATTGGAAAGGTTTTACACAACAAAGTAGTTCTAAAAGGCACAAGATCATTTATATATAGAACATATTATATATACACGGTATACTTGCACCATGGAAAACATTTCTTGTGCAGAGGCACAAGAAAACTAAATTAGTGACTAGTTTGATTAGCTACAGTGATTATTACTAGTTATACTGATGTATTTAAATAATACATGTTACCTGTAGGTATAGAAGAGCGTTATGCACAAAAGGAAGTTGATTTTTTTGCATTTTAAGTCATACATATATGTGGATGAAATAATAAATTCTTTACATGTTTATTTCCTTAAAATGTATGCCTAACTGAAACTGGTGACATGATAAACCTGGTTTGTCCACACTACCATTTGAAACCCTGTTATTTTATAGTTTGCTGCAGAAACTGATTCAAAGGCTCTCTGAAACATCCGTTAAGAAGTCTTCGGTGTTTTTCCTTAGGGGTATATCTGCAATAAAATGTTTTTTCTGTGGTAGAGAACAGTATCACACATCTTTCCAGCTATGAAGTAACACGACCCAAATAAGTTTCTAGCAGGATGACTTTTCTGTGAATGGGGGCATTTACATCACACATGGTGATCACATTATTGTTTCAGTGGATAATCTGACCTAGACATTGTAGATTAGTACATTCTAACAACTGCTGATGTAATCATAAATACTGTCATGTTTTTATGCCAAGACTCTTATTCACCATATGCTCATAACGAACATCCTTTTAACACAAACTTAACAAAGTACTGTTTGCATTTTCTACTGTTCGACAAATGTATAACGTAATTATTTATATTCCCACTATTCACTGTAACCCAGAAAAGGAGATGTTTTCTTTAGACTGTGGTTGCTCTTAACGTTTGTTCTTGTTGGCAAGTCACCATGCAGAGCCTCCTCGATATTTGGGGAGAATCAAGAACACATCCAGGCTTTTTTAACTGTCCTTGGTATTTGTGTTATTGAGTATTGCAATGGAACTTAGGTGACATAGGTAGGATTAGGTAGGACATAATGATTATGTCAGGCTGTAAATGTGATTAAAATAAATGTAACATATCATGTTTGAGTTCTAGTGTGCAGTTTGTAACGCTGGATATGATTCACAACAGAAAATACTTTAAATTTTAATCAGTATTGTGCAAATAAGGTGGAGGGGGTAGTATCACATATCCAAGGTCCCCAGTTCAATCCTGAGTTTGGGTTCCTGTTTGTTTCCTCCCACCTCCGAGAATGCCAGTAGATGAATTGACTACACAAAACTGGCTTTAAGTGTTAATGTGTGTGTGTGTGTGTGTGTGTGTGTGCATGAGCTGTAAAAATTTGGGAATATGATTTATAAAAAAAAGAAAAAAAAATTTACTTTATTTGTAAATTTAACTCTGTGCTTTAATAAGTACAGCTTAGGTAGGCTTTGAGTTTATGTCCTTAAATTCGTTTCCAACTCTTTTTCTTGGTAAATTACCCATAATCATCCACATTGTTCCTATGGTGGGTGAGAATGTGCCATGCAGAATTCAGTTACCCTTCTTTCCTACGTAAATTCTGAAATCTTTATGCAGTCTTCGCTTGTCTCTCTGTGGATCTCTGTGGATCAGACATTTTCGATCAGCATAAACAAACAAATTATTTCATTGCCGCAAGTCTGTTATAAGACTAGTAAGGACACTGTTGGGTTTCTGTGTGTAGAGTATCGTGACTCTTTATTTAGCTGCTGGTGAGCAGGGCCAGGGGTGTGAGCCCCCTGCTGGTCAAACAACTCACACGTTTCCACAATAACATTGGTGCAGAGATAAAATGTACAGCACAACTAAAGCTTTTTTGATAGAAAACACTGCCACAATAAAAGTATAACATGTAAGCCTAGTAGTCTAGTTAAAAAAAAGAAATACTTTAAAATACTGCAAATTCTTAAAGCCCCAAGTGTCTACTTTCATATGAGCCATTAATCACTGCTGTGGAGTGTGACATCACAAATAAATTCAATGCTGAAAACAGGCAGGACTTTTTGGCCTCTGGTAAGAAGTTAAACCATGGCCACAGAATCGTACTTAATAAAGTCTCTGGCTGGGACTGCTTTTCTACCAGAACAAAAAAGCATTACTAATAAAAACTTAATGAAGCTTAGTGAAAAAGTAGTGAAAGCTTCTCTGATTGATTTACAAATCCAGCTTTAATCAATATTTTAAATATGTTTAAATGGCTATTTATATTAATATATAGTTCAGATTCTTTTTTATTGATTTATTCACAATAATGTGTTCTCATAAATGATTAGGTTATATTTCTTCTTTGGGATTCGAGTAAATTCCTCCATCTGGTAAATCCCAAATAATGTCTTATTTACAGTGGTAAGTTTTGGACTCGAACTCCTCTGTATTTTCACAGAAGATTAATGAATTTGCACATTTGTCGGTGGTTGGGAATGTGTGCAGCAATGTCAAAGTTTGCTCCTTTTTATGTTTAGGTGGTTGGCTACATTCTGCTATAAATGTGTTGTGTCTTAGGCTTACTAGTTTGTGCTCTCATAATCCTGCTCCATTTTGTAAAATATGAGACAGAAAAGAAGCACAATTTTTAGTGTGCATCTTATACATTTAGAGTTACTTATTAAATACCCCCCCCCTTTTTTTTTGCTCTTCCTACCCAGATAAGGGAAAAATCCATGCAGTCGCAGACTACTTTGCATATCTTTAATTGACCAGATGGTTCTAGATGTCCACCTACCACTCCCCAAACTCAAATAATGGGGTGGTAATAGTTGGCTAATGACTGAAATGGCCTGTTGTTTAACTATCCGGTGTCTTTGTCCTCAGAAGAAGACACTCTCTAGTATTAGTTGAGTCACTCACACACAAGACTACTGGGACTTAAAAAGATCACTTCAACTTGGTAAGTTTTCTTTCTTTCTTTAAATAAATACATACATTTGAATTTCAATAAATAATTAATACATTTCTATGACTTTGCAGTTGACAAAACGTGTTTCTTTGCATGCTAATTAGCTCTATCTATAAATAAATGAAAAATATGTGCATAACTGAGGTAAATATTCTGAATAAAATGATCTGTGTCCAGATTTTAATTATTTTGCCTGATTCCATGTCATAAATTTATTTAATAATATTAAAATATTTTAAATATATCATATATTTCAAGGAGTTCACCTCCCTAAGCATAGTACAACTATGCATTCCCAGTGAAACTGTTTTTTTTTTTTATTTATTTACATTAATACGGGTAACAAAACTATTTTAGGACATTAAAGAAAAAAGTTTTAAGGATATGTTGTGTTTTTTATACTTCCTTAAGAAATACTGCATTTGAATATTACATTTGCAACAATGGTCTTGATGCTGGACTTATAATGCTGGTATTATATATTAGAGAGTATTGCTAAAGGAAAGAAAGTTATATTACACCTGTTGAGCCACTAAATGGCCGGAGACAATGCAACACATAAATAACCAGACATAAGCTTAAAACTCTTGTCCATATATAAAGTAGATGGACCCATTTTAACAAGGGCTCTAGCAATAGATGATACAAGCTGAAATATCTTCTCTATAGCTTAATGAGACAATAATCTGAGATGTTCATATAAATAAAAGGAGATTCTACATTAAAAACTTTATACGTTCTCTGCAATGGTAACATTATAATCATATGTACTGTGGTCAACTCTATTACATCTGTATGGGTGTAACAGCTGTTTCTATCTGGGAGCTCTATGATTGTGGGAGCTGTATGTTGAATACTGATATCATGCTGCTTCTATATAGTGACTAATCCCTTCATCTTAAGTTTTACTTTGTTTATTTACTCGCCTCCTTTCAGTTTCTGTTTGTGTGATTGATGAATAAAGCACATGATAAGTGTTTAGCTGAAAAAAGCACCTAATTCTTTATTCAGGAAATAGTGCATGATTGCTCAATACATAGACTTTATCATTTGAGTTTTGACATTACGCTAATGTGTTTGTGAGATCAGTCAGGCTAGATGCACTGAGACCTATGAAAAGGCCTTCTATGTGAAATGCATTGTTATGGGACTTAAATCTTTCTATGATTGTTGCTTGGTCTACTGTTCTGCTACAGAGTGAAAAGTCATTGTCTGGTTCTCTTCATGCTAAAAATCACCACAGAGGGATTTGTGCAGAAATGGGCTAGGAGAGAATTCACTACTGCTCACAGTGTGGGAAGAGTTTTGCCAAGTCGAGCACTCTCAAAGCGCATTCATACAGGAGAGAAACCATATTCCTGCTCACAATGTGGGAAGAGTTTTTCACAACAAAGTAATTATAACACACACCAGCACAGTCACACGGGAGAAAAGCCATATTGCTGCTCACATTGTGGGAAGGATTTTGCACACAAGCATGGTCTCAAACACCACCTGCACTTTCACACAGGAGAGAAGCCACTCCACTGTTCACAGTGTGGGAAGAGTTTTCCAGAAATAGAAACATTAAGAAGACACAAACGCATTCACACAGGAGAGAGGCCATATCAGTGCTCTGAGTGTGAAAAGAGTTTTACTCAAAGTGGTAATCTCAGAGAACATGAGCGCCATATCAGTGCTCACACTGTGGGGAGAATTTTACACATTCCAGTGCTTAAAAAAGTCACCAACGCATTCACACAGCAGTGAAGCCATATCAGTGCACAGAGTGTGGGAAGAATTTTACAGATTCAGGTGTTTTGAAAAGGCAACAGTTTATACACAATAGAGAGAAATGTATTGCTGCTCACAATGTGGGAAGTGCTTTACCGACTTAAGTACAATAAAAAGGTATAAGTATATTTAAACAGGATAGAAGCTGTGTCACTGCTCAAAGTGTGGAAAGAGTTTTACTTTTGTTCTGGCTGGTAAACCACAATGCGTTGTATCCTTGATATTTGAGGAGGGACAAGAACAGTTCTGGGTTTTTAATCTGTTCTTGATACTTTCTGTTTTTGAGTATTGGAATGGAGCATGAGTGATAAAAGATGAAGTCAGGACTAATGTATACAAGCATGTATACTGAGAAATATCCACTGTACGTATACACACACACACACACACACATATATATATATATAAATATATTATATATCTTTCTAACTTTAGTGATGGAATTACAAGGAACTCCAAATCACAATAAGCACACAGTCAGACCCATTGTCATTGGTCGTGACATGCGAACATAAGATGTAAAGGTAATTTCGAAGTGCCACAAAATGTGCTGTACTGTCGTAAAAATACACACATTCGCGATATAGACCGTGTAGAGTCGTAAAGCATAATCAAATGTGTGCGCATGCGCGTTGCGAATCAGGCGAAGGACGTGGATTGGATACCTACACACCGCCTCTCCGCGAGTTGAAACTCCATCTGAAGTTTGTCAGGAAGTGTATTCAGGGACGGAGTAACCTGCAAACTGCAAGTATTCATGAAGACGCGCAGTAAACACCGATCAAGCTGCAATATGCACAAGGACAACTCTTCTAAAGGCGCTCATTCAGAGAGTACAAACACGCTTCAAAGTGTCGAACCGCAACAACAACAACAAGTAAGACTGTACACCTGGGCTGGAAAAGATAGTATTGCTTACTGGTGTTCTGATTTGTAAGCTGTCTTTAAAATCAGCATTCTGTTTAAAAATCCAAGAATCTCTCTCTTTCTCACACACAAACACACACTTTGTGCTTTTGCTGCATTTGACTGCATTTCCAGCCAATAACTGTATATACGAGAGGACAACATAACGGCATTTACTATCACAATTGTTTTGAAGGCTTTTTTGAAATGGGAGCCGCCATCTTGCCAAAAAAAAAAAAAAATGGCGCCTGAGTCTGCGCAGTACGGACCTTGGAGTCAGCGCATGCGCAGTAGAATCGACCGGATGGACAGTGAGACACACCTGAAGAGCAAAGTTTAAAATTCCTCAGCTAGTAATTTCTAAACTGCTAAGTCCCTTCCCTCTTTACAGAGTGACATCTAATCAACATGGCTGTGTACAGCATCAGAAATAAACTTACCTTAAAAATGTGTTATAGTGTTATACTATATAAATATTATAAATATTTGCTTTAGATCAATCAACATACAGACATATTCACAAATTAAATCTAAAACATTGACTATACAGTTTGCTGTGTAGTACAGTGTTATTAATTAATATATAAAATGCAAAACTGTAAAATAGTTATTTTAGGTATGTTGATTTTACTGTTGGTTAGAAAAAAAATTTAGGGCTTTGAGTCATGACTGACTGAGATACCAATTACTATATATATGTATATTATGTGTGTGTGTGTGTGTGTGTGTGTGTGTTTGTGTGTGTGTGTGTATATATATATATATATATATATGAGAGAGAGATGTAGAGATTTAGATATAAAATAAGTAATGTACAGTCAGGTCCATAAGTATTTGGACAGTGATGCAATTTTGGTAATTTTGCCTCTGTACACCTCCACAATGGATTTGATATGAAACAATCAAGATGTGAATGAAGTGTAGACTTTCGATTAATTCAAGGGGATTTAACAAAAATATTGCATTAATCGTTTAGGAATTACAGCCACGGAGTCCCTCCTTTTTCACAGGCTCAAAAGTAATTGGACATGTGATTGATAAGCAGTTTCATGGCCAGGTGTTGCCTGTTTCCTCATTATTTTATGACAGAATAAGGAGATAAAAGGTCTGGAGTTGATTCCAAGTGTTGAATTTGCATTTGGTAGCTGTTCCAAATACTTATGGACCTGACTGTATGTATGATTAGCTAATGTAAAGTATCAGCTGAAAATATACTGATAAACAGCAGTCAACATTTACACTCAACACCTGTTTTTGAGAGGAAAAGTCATGAGGGCCTCAGAGACATTTTGTCTTCAGGTTTGACTTCCTGTCAAACACAATGTGCATTCATACACACAGTCAATGGGCCTCAATGATCAAGCTGGACATGAACAGATTTCTGCAAAATCGTTAGTGCAGGCGTTTACACAAGAAATCTGGTATTCATGAAAATCCTGTAAATTCAGAAAAAATGTTTGTATTCTATTCCTGCTCATACAATTTGCATGGATTACTGCACTTTTATATATGAATTATACTGTCAAGTTAAAAATGCTTATTTTTATTACAGCGTTTAGCAGACGCTCTTATAAAGAGCGACTTATAGAAGAGCTTTGGAGTCTCTGTCAAAAACACATCCTCATGCAGGTTCACTAGGTCACGCACTAAGAATAACATTGTGAAAAACAGTCGTTACATTATTGGCATTAATTAAAAAATATCAAAAATAAAGTAAGCCAATGAAAAACCCATAAATTATGACAAATAAAATTAATCACTCAATTATGACAAAAGAAATATAGCACTGTATAAACATTGGATGGGCCGGTCTGTCTGCGCAGAGCCATAAACAGATGCCTCAGCTGACGGAAGATTGAGCACTGTCTTATTATTATTAATATTATATATTATTATATATTTTTATTGGCATAGTAGCGAGTCAAAATAACTTCCACTTCTGTTTTTCAGGCTTTACCCTGATCAGTCGTTTCATGCTCAACAGCTGTCTGTGCACTTGAACTTTTAGGGAGTTTTATGGGCGTCGCTATATGCAAATGAGCTGTGCCGTGCACGTGCTTGATAATTTATGGGTGTTTGGCAATCAACATACATATGCAAGTACAAATGAAATCAGTGTTTCCGAAACTTTTGTGAACCCCGGCAGACAAAATTTACTCACAACTTTAGGACTGATAAATGAGGCCCATTGTTCCCAACCTCCAAGTAGTAAAAGCCAAAGAAAACTCCCCTTCATCTTTAAATTCCTACTTATCAAGATTAATCGTTAGATCAAAAATTTAAGAGATCATCGACTATACAGTTGTCTGTTTTGTGGAGAAAAATATAAATCATTCATCACAGTTGGCTGGCTTTTCATAACAAATGACAAACATGGGATGTCAGTGTATGTTACAAGACAATTTCAGCACCTTTTTAACACCTTAATGAAATAATTATTTAAGGAAATGTCATGTTTTTACTTTTACTAATGTCATGTTTATATTACTTGTTTAAGAATATATATTGAATATTACATTGAAACAGTGCTTTGAAGTTAGACTTTAAAATAGGCTGTAGGTTTTAGAAAGGCCATATTTTTCATATTTTTGGTGTGGTAGGGTATGTCCAGACATCAGATGAATGCTTAATTTAAATAAATGCTCAGAATCCAACAAATAAATAACCAGATATAAGCTTGGAACGTTTTTGACTAGATGACTTTTTAAAAAGAACTCTAGCTATAAAAAAAAATGTAATAACTTCTCTACAGCTTAATGACACCTGAGCAATAATATGAGAAATTTATACAAAGTAAATAAAAGGTGATTAAGAACATTAAGAACATTAAACGCTCCCTGTAGTAACATTTATAGCCTTTGCTGTGACCAAGTTTATTATAGCTGTATGTGTGCGAGAGCTGCATGTATACCTGAACACTGCTAGCATGCTAATTCTGTGTAGTGACTAAAGTTCTCTCTTCAACATAGGTTTACATTGCTTATTTACTTGCCTCTTTTGTTTTCTGTTTTCGAGATGCACAAAATGATATTAATAGTACATGTAAAGCTGTCAGATGATTAGTATATACACTTATTTGTTTTGACATTAGGCTAGTAGTCATGACATGTGATCGTAAGAGGTGTGAACGGCTATATGTCTCAGGTGATTACTTTCGATCTGATTATTTAAGACACATTGTTACCAGGTGTCTAAAACTAAGGTGACTACTATGCATTGTTATGGGACGTTCTAACATTGTTGCTTCTGTCTGCTGTTCTCCTACAGAGTGAAACGTCATCTCCTGGTTCTCTTCATGCCAAAAACAGTGGGGTTCCTGCAGAAATGGGCAAGAAGAGAATTCACTTCTGCACAGAGTGTGGGAAGGGTTTTGCTCAACACTGTTATCTTAAACGACATCGGGTCGTTCATACAGGAGAGAAGCCGTATATCTGCTCTCAGTGCGGGATGAGTTTTTCACATCCGAGTACTCTAATAAGCCACCGGCGCATTCACACAGGAGGGAAGCTGCATTACTGCCCGGAGTGTGGGAAGAGTTTTACGCGAAACTCTCATCTTAGACGACATCAGTTCATTCACACGGGAGAGAAACCGTATTACTGCTCACAGTGTGGGATCAGTTTTACACACCAGAGTACTTTAAAGGAGCACAAGTACACTCACACAGGAGAGAAGCCGTATTCCTGTTTACAGTGTGGGAAGAGTTTTTCACACCAGAGTACACTAAAAAAACACCAGCGCATTCACACTGGAGTGAAACCGTATTACTGCTCAGACTGTGGGAGGAGTTTTAATCGAAATAGTCATCTTAAAAGTCATCAGCGCATTCATGAAAGAGAAAAGTTGTGTCACTGCTCATAGTGTAGCTTCACACACAGAGAAGAATCCATGTACATTTTAACCGATTATTCCTAACGTTAAATTGAAACGTAAACATTTTTATCTATAGTACTGCTCACTGTGCTGGAAAAATTTTACAGAACAAAGAGAATACATGCGTTATACTCGCAGTGTCGATTCTCCATTGATTGCACAAGATACACAAGACAATTGAATTAGTGACACTGACTTGATTAGCTACAGTAGTTGTACTGTTTATACTGACAGTTTTAAATAATACCTGTAATTACCTGTAGTTATATAAAAGGTTTATTTTTTTTAAAAAGTTGATTTTTGCATTTTAAGTCATTCATCTTTGCCAATGAAACCTCAAACTCTGCTGTTTAAGTAACCGTGTACGTTTGAAGAGAACAAACTGGTGACAGTGGGGACATTAGCAAGTCTGGTGTGTACACATGCGCACACTACTATTTAATGCTATAAATTTATAAATAATATATAATAAATGCTTTCTAAAAATATCAATTAAGTGGTATTCAGTGTTTTTTTTTTTCTCCTTAAGAGTGTGTCTGCATAAAGTGTCTCTTCAATGGTAAAGAGCAGCACTGTACATCGAGACAGCTACATGAATTAACACAACCTAAATGAGTTTCTAGCGGGATTCCTTTCCTGTGAATGTGGCGATTGCGTCACTCGTGGCGATATGATAACATTATTGTTTCCATGGATAATCTGACAGTCACTGTAGAGTTGTACCTTCTAACAATTTCCACCAGGACTCTTATTCACCATATGCTCATACTGAACATCCTTTTAACTTAGTACTGTTTGCATTTTTCTACTGCTCAAGAAATGGAAAATGTAATTATTTATAATCCCACTATGCGTGGTAACCCAGAAGAGGATCGCTTTTCTTTTGATTCTGGTTGCTCTCAAGGGTTGTCCTTGTTGGTAAATCACAAATCACAATGCAACGTACCCTTGATATTTGAAGGGGATCCAGAATAGTTCTGGGTTTTTTGATAATTGTGTTTTTGAGTATTGGAATGGAACATTGATAAAAGTCAGGAGAGGATGTGAGGACAAGTACGCAAACTGAGAAATACCTGCTCTAAAAAAAAAATAAAATAAAATAAAATTCTGGTTGTAAATATGATATGAAAATAACCTTTACATAGCATGAATGCATTCTCATGTGATGTCTGTAATACTGGGTAAAATTCATTCATGTTATGGAATTTTTAGGGGTAACATATACAGTTTGAGAAAGGAATTAAATTTGAATCAATACTTTAAATGTCATGATGGGTCCCTGGAGGACTAGTGGTTATGCCACAGCGCTCTCACTGCTGCGGCCTGGGTTCGATTCCTGACCAGGAAACCTACCCCAGCCACTGGGGTTGCATGCAACAGTGTGCTCTCAGTGCCTGTCCCAAGCCCGGATAAAATCGGGGAGGGTTGCGTCAGGAAGGGCATCCGGTGTAAAAACTGTGCCAAATCAAATGCGTGGACCAATGATCCACAGTGGCGACCCCTAACGGGAGCAGCCAAAAGAGTAACAACAACATGTAATGATGATTATAAATAAGATACACTGACATGGGTGTAAATAAGGCACAGAGTGTTGCTTCACAGCTCCATGGTCCTCAGTTTGATCCTGAGCTCGAGATACTGTGTGCGTGTGTGGAGTTTCTGTGTATGTTCTCCCCATCTTCACATGGGTTTTCTCTGGGTTCTCCAGTTTTCTCCCAACTCCCAAAATGCCAGTAGGTAGATTCCCTGTAGTGTTTGAGTTCATGGATGTCAAAAAAAAAAACATTTGAGTAACTTTAACCACATGCTGTAATGAGTACAGTTTAGGGAGGCTTTATTTAATTCGATCTGATGAGTTTGACATACTAAATTTGGGTAAACTTTATTCATTATCACATGGGATTTACTTCACTCAAAAAAGTGAATGCACTGCTGTAATTTTTTTTAGGCAAATCATATGCCTTATTTATTTAATTCAGTCAAAGACATTTGAGTTCTTGTCTTTAAATCCTTTTGTTGGCAAATTACTCATAATCATACACGTTGGTCTTATGTTGAGTGACGATGTGCCATGCAGAATTCAGTTACCCTTCTTTCCTAGTGCACTATTAGAAAGTGTAAAAAAAAAAAAAAAAAACCTAAGGGTTGTCTCGCTGGGGATCGATATACAGGATGTCCCAAATTCTGTCTAATTATTGAAGTTAAACTTAAACTTCAATACCTCATTGAGTGGGAGGGCTATGGACCTGAGGAGAGATGCTGGGTGCCAACCCGGGACATCCTTGACCCACTTATATGCCAAGAATTTCAGACATTGACTACAACACCCAACACACACACCCGAGTGATCAAGCTCACCATGCTTCTAATTACACACACCTGAACTCAATCACAATGGCACTCACAATCACATAATGTAAAGTCCTTCAGTTCGTTTACCCGTTGTGAGGTATACGCGCAGTGGTCTCATACCTGCCGATACCAATGGTTAAGATCACATTTTCTGGTTCCTGGTTTATGTCTTTGCATTTTGCCCTCATTGCTCTGTTTATGCATCGCTTGACTCAAGAGTATATTCATATTTCAGGCCCTGAAACAAGGGTATATTTGTCCTTCAATCTCACCAGCCTTAGCAGGATTCTTTTTCATGGAGAAGAAAGAAGGTGGCCTTAGACCATCTTTGCATTTTGCCCTCACTGTTCTGTTTGTACATCACCTGACATCACCTGCACTGTGGCTTTCTGAATCTTACTGCTGATGTGTGGTTTGCATCTTGTGGTATAGCCTCTATATTTCTGCTCTGTAAGCCTTCTTCAAACAGTGGATTGTGATACCTTCACCCCTGCCCTGTGGAGGCTGTTGGTGATGTCACTGACTGTTGTTTTTGGGGTTTTCTTCACAGCTCTCACAATGTTTCTGTCATCAGCTGTTTGTTGTCTGTTGCTCAGTACACCAGTGGTTTCTTTCTTTTTCAGGACATACCAAATTGTTGCCTTGGCTATGCCCAAAGCTTGTGTAATGCCTCTGATTTTTCCCTATTTTCAGCTTCAAAATGGCTTGCTTTTCTCCCATAGATAGTTCTCTGGTCTTCATGTTGGCTTATCCTTTAACAACAAATGCAGTCTTCACAGGTAAAACTGAAGGCTAAAACCAAGAGTAGATTTTCAGAGCTTTTTATTGTTTAACCAATCAGTCAAACAGGACACACCTGGATAACAAGAAATGTCTGTCAGTCACATGTTCCAATATTTTTGCTTGCCTATAAATTGGGTGCTCTGATATAAAATGTGCTTTTTTCTATGTTGTTTAACACATCTACATATAAATACGAGGAAATAAAAGCTGAAATTCTAAACTCCCTTCTCATATTCATCTTTTGATCTCAAAGCCAAATGTCTTCAGTCTACAGCAAAAACAAATTAATTGGATTTGCCGTTCCAATAGTTTCGGAGGGGACTGTAAATAAAGTGCAACTGGAATAAGAAGTATACGGGGAGGGGGTATGGGAAACAGTGTGTGTTTGGGGGGGGTACACAGAGGGGCAGTAGAGCATAAATACTTCAATGACAAGGACATTTTACATAAAAATAAAAAAAACTAAAGTAACTTTAAGGTCCATAGCTGCAACTAGAATGAAATTTTGTATAAAGTGACAATGAAGTAGTGGTTGTGATTGCAGCCTGAAAGGAGTGAAGTTTAAGGGACATAGCAGTACTGTATGTATCAGTATTGATTTAAAGCATCTGTGCAGTGGGGTGGAGGGTGTTACTTGGATCCCAG
The DNA here is from genome assembly GCA_022985145.1 of Pangasius djambal. NCBI lineage: Eukaryota > Metazoa > Chordata > Actinopteri > Siluriformes > Pangasiidae > Pangasius > Pangasius djambal. Next base: position 3,646,980 of record CM040977.1, on the reverse strand, counting down.
GGTGATGCGTGTAGGGAGGAGCAGCACAGTGTTCAGGTGTCTGCCAGCCAGAGGGTAGAAGCTGTTACCCAGTCTAGCAGTCCTTGAGTGGATGCTGCAGAGCTTTCTGCCATAAGGCAGAAGAACAAATAGATTGCGGGAGGGATCTTTAGGATATGTTTTGATAGAGACTCCAAAGCTCTTCTATAAGTTTATGTGGGTAAAGGCATGTGCTATTTGCTGTAAATGTAATAAAAAGCAGCAATTTTAAACTCAACAGTATATTCCATATATAAAAATGCAGTAATCCTTGCACATTATACGATTTGACGTTGATCAAGTCGAGGTTTACATTTTACAGGATTTTCATGAATACTAATTTTCTTGTGTAAATACTTGTGCGAGCAATTTATGCATAAAGTCAAGTAGATTTTTCAAATCAAGTAGGTCATCACAACCATATACAGTGCATGACAGAATACTCTAAAAGAGCACCTGTGCATTCACACAGGAGAGAAGCCGTATTGCTGTTCACAGTGTGGGAAGAGTTTTACAAATTTAAGTACTTTAAAAGTACGCAAGCACATTCACACAGGAGATAAGCCACATTAGTGCTCACAATGTTTAAATGTTTTAATGTTGCATGTAATCTCAAAAAGCATGAACTCATTCACACAGGACAGAGGCTCACTCACAGTCTGGGAAATGTTTCCATTCCATGAAACACATGAAGGTAAAGGCCTTCTGCCACCTGAAGAGCAGTCAGAAGACCATTTTCTAACACACACCAATGCATTCATGTAGGAGAGAAGCCACAACACTGTTTACAGTGTGGAAAGAGTTTTACTCAAAATAGTCATCTTAAACAGCACCAGCTCATTCACACCTTTCACTGCTCACACTGTAGGAAGTAACAGGGTTAGAAGTGATCTTCAAAAATCACAGCATGTTCACACATGAGAGGCTTTAATGCTGCGCACAGTGCTGGAAAAGCAGTTTTAAAACACACAAGCGTATTTACACAAGAGAGAAGATATACTGTATACTCCCAGTGTGGCAAATGATTTTAATATCATCATTGGAGATCAATAATTTCTTCTAGCTGTAAATATGATTTTAAAAAAAACAACAACAAAAAACATGAATGTTATGTAACCCATTGTTACCCAATTTTTAAGAATAATGTATACACTTTGGGAAATACATTAAATTTTAATCATTATTGTTTATAATGTTTAGAACAATTATTTAGGTAATCCCCAGAGTCTGTTCAATTTACCCAAATAAATAAAATACATCGATATGATTGCAAAAAGGCACAGAATGTAGTGTTGCTATCTCTCAGCTCCAGGGTCTTTAGTTGATCTTGAACTCGAGTGTCACGTCACAGCAGTCCACAAACTCCATCTCCCAGCAAGTACCGCAGGCTACAAATATGGCAGCTTCAGACTACACTACCCAGAACACACACACACACTCCCCTGCTCTCAGTCACTGAGCTTCTCACACACAGGCACCCTTTAAAAGATACTTTCATTCATTCATTCATTCATTTTTTGTGAATTATACTTTCAGTTTTGTCTCCGTGCACCTGACTATACCAAGCCGTGGTCTGACTGGACCTACCTTTTGTGAGGTCGAGGGCCGAGATGAGCCAGGCTATAGAGGAGGAAGTTGTCAAGATGCTACATGATTGCATTACTGAAGAATCTGCCAGCCTCGGTCCAGTCCCATCATGGTTGCCCCAAAGCCTCAGGATTTGTAATGACTTCCGGAGAGTAAATCAGGTGTCAGAGTTTCACAGCTACCCCCCTTCCCCTGGTGGACGACCTGGTGGAGAGCCTGGCTCATCTCGGCCCTCGACCTCACAAAAGGGTACTTCCGTGTGCACATGGTTGGACCACGTATACCATCTGAGGGAGGTTCTGAACAACCTCTGAAGGGCTGGACCATGGAACAAGAAGCCCTGGTCATAAATGGGCCATTGAGGAGTTGAAATATTACCTCATGGAGCATGCCCCGCTTTAGTGGATGGCAAAGGCAAAAGTGACACTAATGCTTGAATAACCCGGTGGTTTCTTTCATTGCAGGACTTCTTATTCCAGGTACAACATCGAGCGGGATTCCACCATGGCAATGCAGAAGGGCTCTCATGGAGGTATGGTCTCTAGGCTCAAACACCGCCATCATTAGGCTCAGAGCTGAGGGGGGTACTGTGATGGTGGGCTTCCATACCATCCACACAAACTGTAGCACACTCTTTACGCTACTGCCTCCATGGTGCTGCATTTCTGCACTACTGTTTTGGACCACCAGAGAGCACAAGGCTTCGGGGCAGAGTGGGGGAATGAAGCATGGCTTGTGAGAGATAAACACCGCAGATCCTCACCCTCTGAGAGAAGAATGGAGAGGATTAAAGGAGCTGTGACCACAGGAAGAAGAATAGCTTCTGTCTACATGATGATGCTGTCAGTTTCTGTTCATTATTTTACAGACAGTGACAACAGTAACTCTCTCCCTCTGCTATGTGCCACAGCTCAGACCCTTCACCCCCTCTACCCATGGAAGAATCCTGGTCATCCCGCCGCCGCAACCTGCTTCTGGCCCGCGCCACCATGCTCCACCTTGACACATCCCTCACTGCCCTCTGCACCTGAAGACTGCATCCCACACCCCTTCTGCACTCCCACCTTCCCTTTTCCCTCTCACTTAAGAAAAAAAAGCTTCCTTAAGCTCCAGCCCTGCTTCTGTCTGTGTTCTGCCTGCCACTGCAGCGAGTCACTACACAGGTCAGAAGCTATGATTTGCGAAGGTTTCCGAAGTATTCTGTGTGGTCCAAGAGGCTCTTTGGGATTTGCATCTCAGTGTTCTGCACATATACTTCAAGATCTACAAACTATTTCAATGTCATCATTGATCTTTGTCCAGTCTATGCTTTCCCTGGCAAGGTGGCATGTTTTCTCTACACCTTGGTGGCCTGCGTTGAGTCGTTGAGTCTGGAATGGAGTCTGGAATGAGAACTTGTCTGCCTTTGAATATGACCCATGCCTCTATTGCAAATTGGTCAATATCTCTGTAAGAACAATAAGAACATAGGTCTTTTGGCAGATCTATGATCTTTTCTGGCCATCCTTGATGCACCAATTCCTTCAGTGCAGAGTCTGTGGTCTTTTGCAGTTTCTGTCCAAAGAGTGTCCCGTTTATACAGGAGAACAGTGCAAGTGGTCTGGGTCTTAGATTTCTATATCTACTCCATCAATGTGCTAATCCAACTCAGGGTCATCATGGTTTTCAAGGTTTGGCAGCCTGCTAAGAATGTCTGCAAGACACAAGGGTAGTTGTATCCCAGTGTTTTAATCAACACACTGAAACTGTGGTGGTGCAGCCTTATGGTGACTAGTGGTTTATGGTCAGTTATCACCAGAAACAACTTACCATATATAGTAGGTATGTATGCTAACACTGAATCCCATACATAGTGGCAAGCAATGGCATGGTTTAAGGTTGCTGCACCTTTCTAGAGCTTTGTAGGCAAGCATTAGTGTTTTAAATCTGATGCGGACAGCTACAGGAAGCCAGTGGAGAGAGCGTAGCAATGGGGTGGTGTGGGAAAATTTAGGAAGATTGAAAACCAATCGTGCAGCTGCATTTTGGATCAGTTGCAGAGGACGAATGGCGCTCAGAGGCAAACCTGCCAGGAGTGAGTTGCCATAGTCCAGTCTTGAAATGACAAGCACCTGTGTGGCCTGTGTGGAAAGAAATGGATAAATTCTTCTGATGTTATAAAGGAGAAATCATGTCAGATTAGCAATGTGAGAGGGGAAGGACAGTTGATTGTCCATGGTTACCCCAAGGTTGCCTGCAGTAACCGAAGGCGAGATCAGAGAATTGTCTAGGGAGATTGCAAGATCCTGAGATGGGGATGAAAGGAATAGAGCACAGCTGGTGGCCAATAAGGACTGCAGCAGCTCCTCACCTTCACAGAGAACCCAGGAGAGTATAAAAGGGCACTGCAACCAAGGTGAGCAAGCTCTGTCCCTTAATTCCACTGATTTCTTTCTGTCTGTCCACCACAGGGATAGGCGACAGCGACAACAGCAGTGCTCACCCCCTGTGCCATGCTGAGAGCTCTCATTCCTGGTACCCACGGGAATGTCTCAGACTTCTCGACACCTTCAGCCTGAGCCTGCACCTCTACGCCTGGATCACAGAGGCCACTGCGACACACACCCCTAGCACCCTAACATAGCCCATGACCCTCAACGCCAGCACCACTCACTCTATCTACACCTTCACCTTATCACTTCTCCCTCACTCTAAGAAAATAAATTCACCTTCTTTTGCACCAGTCCTCTCTCTAGTGTGTCTATGTTCTGCCCATCACTGTGGCGAGTCACTACATATATATATATATATATATATATATATATATATATATATATATATATATATATGGAATTTTCGTGGTGGGTCAGTGAATGGGTTTTCATCTTCCTTGAAGATAACCCTGGCTGTTCTACTACTGAACCTACCAAGTCTGTCAAACTGATTGGGATATGCTTCTTTTACTTTGGTGATGTCTGGTATACATTTTCATGAAGGTGTTTTTTTTTTTTTTGGCTCTATATTCACCTGGATGCAGTTCCTTTTGTCTGCCACTGTGTCAACATTAACAATCACCAATTTCAGCAGTTCACTTGTGGGTAATCCAACTACAGTTGGCCTTGATACATCCACCACCTAAAACTTTGCATTAACCCACTTGGACCTTTTGTACTGACATGGAATGTTTATAACACCAAAGCAAGGGATCACATCACTACTATATGATGTCAACTTTAGGTGTTAGGTGCTGGTTCAAGATTTTTCATGGCATGAGAGTTTGTTCCATACATTTGCCTGAATGTAAGCAATGGGAGCATAGTTCCAGAAGCCCCTGTATCTATTTTCATGCAGAGTGTATTGTCTCAGGGTGGTTTTACATGAATGCTATGCATACACTTTGCACTGACAATGATAGAAAAAATATCTTTTTGGTGGCCGTATTCCTCACTGTCTCATTGTCTCATTGTCATCTATACTATCAATGTGGGATTCACCCCTTTGCCTGTGTCCTTTCTTGGGTTTGCTGTGCCTATGATGCATGCTGTGTGGAGGTTGAGGCTTGCTTCTTTGGCTGCGGCTAGAGGTTTATCTCTGTTGTCTGTTATTTTTGACACTTGTTGGGTCATCACCAAATTTTTGGGCTCTCTCTACCCTGATAGGGGAGGAATCCAATCAGTCACAGATTACTTTGCGTATTGTTTACTGACCAAATGGATCTAGATGTCCACCTACCAAACCACAGACCCAGATAATGGGGTGAGAATAGTTGGCTAATGACTGTTGTGTGCCCTGTTGTTGCACTATCCTGTGTCCTTGAGTGCAGGTGTAATTAAAGAAGACATTATGAAGTTAGAGTTGAGTCCTATGGAGAGAAGACAGCTGTGAACAGACTGGGATTTAAAAAAGACCTTAGCTCACTTCAGCTTGGTAGGTTTTCTTTCTTTAATTCTTTCTATCTTTAAATAAATAAATATGTACATTTAAACCATATTTAATAAATAAATAATACATTTATATTTGCAATTGACAAAATGTGTTTCTTTGCATCCTAATTATATTGTGCCTGATTCTTTTCTATAAATGTATTTTAAATATACAAAATGGTTCAAGTTTAAATTAGTATGGTATGCTATTTTGAAGATTAATTGTACAATAGAGGTGTATTTTTTATTATTAACTATTATAAACTATTTATGAAAATTAGACGATACTGTTATAGGAAAAGTTATTATACATCGGATACTATTGCTAAAGGAAGTTATATTACACCTGTCAAGCTAAATAAAACCATGCAACAAATTAATAACCAGACATGAGCTTAAAACTCTTGTCACTATATAGCAGTTTTAACCTGTAGATGATAAAAGCTGAAATATCTTCTCTATAGCTTAACAAGTCATGTAAAATAAAATAAAATTAAAAGGATTCTTAGAGATATATGTGTGTGAGAGCTGTATGTAGTGACTAAAGCTGTCTCGTCAAATTATGTTTTACTTTATTTATTTACTATAAATTTTATTTCTGATTTCTGTTTTTGTGATTGATGAATAATGTACATGATATGTGTTTAGCTGAACAAAATCACCTAATGGTTTATTCATAAAACAGTGTATGCTAACTCAGTACATACATTTTATCATTTGAGTTTTGATATTAGCCAAATAGTGTTGTGGCTAATAGTCAGGAAATGATTGTGATTGTAAGAGGTCAGTGAGGATTGAGACATATGAATAATAAGGTGTGATTGGCTAGCCATCTCAGCTGACCAATTTTGATCCAATCACTTTGAGACACATTGTTACCAGGTATCTAAAAATACATTGCTATGGGCCAAAACTTTCAAAGATTGTTGCTTTTGTCTACTGTTCTGCTACAGTTTAAAATGTCATCGTCTGGTTCTCTTCACACTATAAAACATAGTAGACGGAGTAAAGTGAGTGCAGAGGGAGTAATGCAGAAATGGACAAGAAGAAATTTCACTGCTTACTGAGTGGGAAGAGTTTTCCCCTCCAGAATACTCTCACAGACCACCAGTGCATTCATCCAGTGCAAACCATATTACTGCTCACAATGTGGGAAGGGTTTTGCACACCACTGTCATTTTAAAAGACACCAGCACATTCACAGAGGAGAGAAGCCATATCACTGCTCACAGTGTGAGAAAGGTTTTAATAATAGTTCTGATCTCAAGAAACATGAGTGCATTCACACAGGAGAGAAGCATTCCTGCTCACAGTATGGGAAGTTTTATACAACAAAGTAGTTTAAAAAGAAACACCAACTTGCTCATATAGGTGAGAAGCCACATTACTGTTCACAGTGTGGGATAAGTCTTTCAGAATTAAGTACTTTAAAAAGACATCAACGCATTCACACAGGAGAGAAGCCGTATCAGTGTTCACAGTGTGGGAAGAGTTTTACACAACAGGGTACTCTCAAAACACACCAGCTCATTCACACAGGAGAAAAGCCAGAACACTGCTTACACTGTGAGAAGAGTTTTATTCAGTGTAGTGATCTTACACTACATGAACACAGTCACACAGGAGAGAAGCTGAATAACTGCCCACAGTGTGGGACGAGTTTTACAGATTCAACTGCTTTAAAAACACACCAGTGCATTCACACAGGAGAGAAGCCATATAACTGTTCACAGTGTGGGAAGAGTTTTACTCAAAGTAATCATCTTAAATATCAGCACATTCACCCAGTAAAAAGGCCATATCACTGCTCACAGTGTCTGTCAATGTTTAATGTTGGATGTGATCCCAAAAATCATCAGCATGTTCACAAATGAGAGAAGTTATATTGCTGCTCACAGTGCTGGAAGTTTGACACAACATAATAGTTATAAAAGACACCAGCATATCCATTATTCATGTGTTAAATCTGCAATGATGATTTTAACATATCATGGAAAAGACTCTCCTCTGCCTGATGAGCAATAGTAACACATGGCAGAGGCACGAGAAAACTGAATTAGTCACTCTGATTTGATTAGCTATAGTAGTTACACTGTTTATGCAGATAGTTTTGAATAATACATGCAATTACCTATATTAACAGATAAGATTTGATGTAATATATATATATATATATATATATATATATATATATATATATATATATATATATATATATATATATATACAGTCATGTGAAAACATTAGGACACCCCACGAAAGCCTGTGTTTTTTTAACAAAGTTAAACATATGGACATTTGATCATTTTAACAGTACTGGGAGATTCAAGTAATATAACTAAACAATTAAAACCAAAGAAAAGTCTTTTTAAAATGATCTGCAAAATGTAAGATTTAAAAAAAATCTAATTTCTTGTGAGGAAAAAGTAAGGACACCCCCACATTTATTTGTACTTAAAATGGCTAAAATTACCTACAGGTGTATCATATCAGGTGCAAATTATTAGAACATCGTTACAGAGCATTTTGAAGGAGGCTTGCCTTATTTAAAAATTCAGACGTTTAGTTTGGTTTGCTCTTAATTGTTGAAGTGAGAGGTATCACCATGGTGAGATCCAAAGAGCTCTCTGAGGCCTTCAGAAAGAAGATTGTTGATGCTTATGAGTCTGGTAAGGGATATTAAAAAGATCTCAAAAGAATTTGTAATCAGCCATCCCACTGTCCAGAAAATCATTTACAAGTGGAGAACATTTAAAACAACTGCCAACATGGCCAGGTCAGGAATAATTTGGACACAATAACAGATGGCATGTTTGGCGTAAACCAAATACAGCATTTCAGCAAAAAAAACTCATGCCAACTATGAAACATGGACCTCCAGTCCAGTGTTATGGAAGTGTTATGGTTTGGGGATGCTTTGCTGCAGCAGGACCTGGCCAGCTCACCATTATAGAATCCACTATGGATTCTACATTGTATCAGAAGGTGCTTGAGGAACATGTGAGACCATCTGTCAAAACTGAAGCTGAAGCGGAACTGGACCTTGCAACATGACAATGACCCAAAACATAGCAGTAAATCCACCAAGGACTGGCTGAAAAGTAAAAAATGGAGAGCTCTGGAATGGCCAAGTCAAAGCCTAAATCCTATTGAGATCCTGTGGGGTGATTTGAAACGCACTGCGCATGCAAGAAACCCCTCAAACATCACACAGCTGAAAGAATTCTGCATTGAGGAGTGGGGGAAACTTTCTTCCAGTCGATGTCAGAAACTGGTACATGGCTACAAGAAACATCTCATTGAGGTTATTTCAACCAAAGGGGGAAACACTAGCTATTAGGGCATAGGGTGTCCTAACTTCTTCCTCAGTTGAAATACTCATTTTTGTTGATTTCTTTTGTTTAATAAGTGAAAACAAAGTGATTTTTTGTTGTTTACATGCAATTACATCACTTTCATCTACAGGTACAAATTAAAACAAGATCAGAAATTGGCATGTTGACATTTCTTAATAAAGAACTGAATATTTAATGGGGTGTCCTAATTTGTTCACATGACTGTGTATATATATATATATATATATATGAGTTTATCAGTCTCTCACATTGTCTTGTGCATGATTACCAAACATCTCCACCTTTGGCTAATCAGTCCAAAGGATATTGTTCCAGAACTTTTATGGTTTGTTCAGATGCAATTTGGCAAACCTAAGTCATACGCCACTTTCTTTTTGGAGAGAAGGGCCATATCACTAGCCACACTTCCATGAAAGCTATACATGTTGTGTCATTTTCTGATTGTGCTGTCATAAACATAAACATTTGCTTGTGCCTACAGAAGCCTGTAGGTCAAATGATGTTGCTCTTGGGTTTTTTCATTATATCTCCTGAGCATTAATTGGTCTGTCCTTGTACTGGGAATTTCCTGGAAAAATTTGGCAACTGTCTTGAAGGCTCTCCATTTGTAAACAATCCTTCTCACTGTAGAATGGTGAATTTCAAATTGTTTGGAGATGGCCTCATAACCCTACCCTTGGTATTATCATTCCTTTGTTTGGCTACATACTGTCATTGAAACAAATGTGCTGTGGCCTATGCTCCCTTTTATAATCTTGTTTCTTGTAATAGAATATTTGTTTTATTCTAATGGCACTAAAGCATTATACGTTATATGATATTATTATTATTATTATTATTATTATTATTATTATTATTATTATACCCATTCCAAGTCACAAACTATATCAAATATATAATTTCTGTAAATCTTTCTGTAAAGCTGCTTTGTGACAATGTCCAATGTTAAAAGCGCTATAAAAATGAAACTGAACTGAAATTGAATCATTCATTCATTCATTCATTCTTTCTGCTCTGAATCCTGAATCTCGCGAGAGGAGGTGAGATTCAACATGGCGGCGCCCTGCTGCTGAAACTCTTGTCTGCTCCTTAAAACTTAACTCATTTAAAAACAAACAGAAAATCTCCGAATCTCTTAAATGTGGGGGAACCTGAGAAATTTGTGAAAATATATAATGGCGGACACTTATAAATCCGAAGAGAAATCAGCTAAACCCGAGAAACAAGAGAACGACGACTCTACAGATACGGAGGATGTAAACACAAGCTCGGTCCATGTGAGTTTATTACAATCCGAATTAAAATCCAAACTAAACTTACTTAAATAGATACACACACACAGGCAGGAATTGCAGGGAAAACAAAACAAACAAAGCCTCACAACCAAGCAGAAACCGAAATCATATAATCACACACTCTACTGTATAGACTGTATATCCGGAAGTTTTCTATTGTAAATAAATCCATTATACAATAGTGTGATCATTTTGATGTGTGTGTGTGTTTATTATTTCCATTTTATTTTATTATTTCCTCTGCACTGTTTAACATTTTACTGTAAGACAAATTTGGACCAATTATAAATTATTATTTTATAATTTATAATTATAAATTATTTGGACCAATTATACCATTGATAAACCCTGCAGAAGAAATGTCACCACATCTCATTGCAATGCTTTAGGCTACCTTACACATCACTCTGCACTGTAGATACACACTACGCCAGTTAGCACACAGATATACAAATGTGCATCAAGTACAGTACTAGTACAGTTAGTTTCCTTTTTAATTTGCCAAAGAAGCTAGTACAAACCCTAGCATGTAACATGTATATCAAACAAAACAAACAAACAAAAAAAAAATCACACTGATTAGTGCATTATTTATTGTGTGTTTAATTAATTTGCCTAGAAGATATATACAGATACTGCTGTTTCTCATCAGAACTATAAAAAAAAAAAGAAAGAAACATGCTGGACAGTACATACCCACAAGCTACAGCAGTATCGGTCAGTACACGCCCACAAGTGACACACTACAAGTATCACACGTGACTGTTTGCCTGTAGTACTAGTGTCACATGTCATAATGTGAGAGAAATGTCCAAACATTGCTAGCACGCTGCTGCTATGTAGTCTCTGCAAAGTAGGATTGATTGATTGATTTTAACTTTCTTTCTTTGGTTAACAGCCTGTTTCTGTTTTTATGATTGATGAATAAAGTAGAGGAAATATGTTTGCTACCCAAATGCTATTAATAGTACATATAAAGCATTCATTGACCAATCTGGGCACCTGATGGTTTCATCAGGAAACACTGTCTCACAGCTCGCTTTATACACTTATTCGTTGTTATGATTCGTCGTTATGATATTTAGCAAATAGTGTTGGGGCTAGTAGTCACAAAATAGGATTGCAAGGGGTCTGTGAAGGTTCATTTGAAATGCTTGTGATCCGATCATTCAGGACACATATTAACACCAGTGGTAATAAGCACCTAAAACTATCTAACAGTGTTATTTCTTGTTCTGCTGCAGAGTAAAATGTCATCATCTGGTCCTCTTCATGCTAAAAACCATCATGGTGGGATTCATGCAGAAATGGGCAAGGAGAGAATTCACAACTGCTCGCTGTGTGGGAAGAGCTTTACTAGAAAGGGTCATCTTCAACGACACCATCTAATCCACACTGGAGAAAAGCCACATCACTGTTCACAGTGTGGAAAGACTTTTAGAGAGCAGAGCAATCTCAAAAACCACCAGCGCATTCACACTGGAGAGAAGCCGTACGAATGCTCACAGTGTGGGAAGAGTTTTACACAACAGAGTAATTTTAAAAAACACCACCGGATTCACACAGGAGAGAAGCCGTATCAGTGCTCAGAGTGCGGGAAAAGTTTTACAGAACAGACTAATCTTAAAAACCATCAGCGCGTTCACACCGGAGAGAAACCGTATTACTGCTCGCTCTGTGGGAAGAGTTTTACACACCATACTAATTTTAAAAACCACCAGCGCATTCACACCGGACAGAAGCCGTATCACTGCTCAGAGTGTGGGATGAGTTTTTTAGAATTAGGCACTTTAAAAAGACACCAGCGCGTTCACACAGGAGAGAAGCCGTATCACTGCTCACAGTGTGAAAAGAGTTTTAGAGAGTTAAGTCATTTAAAAACACACCAACGCATTCACACAGGAGAGAAGCCACATTACTGCTCGGCGTGGAATAACTCCAGTGGTCTGGATAATTACGTTTGAACATGAGTTTGAATGTGGTTAATTCTGAGCTTACATGGCTGTGTAAATTATTGTCGTATAACAGCATGGCTCAGACAGTAATTCTGGCTGTAACATGAACGATAGGTTAATATTAATGCACTTGTTATAATCCATTGTTATTGTTTCAATAGTAACAGCTCATACACAGGGACATGTACGGCGGGCGCGCCACATAATCTAAGGCTAATAATAAACAGATTTTTAAAAAATGTGTTGTTTAACAAATTACAATGTGTAATCACTGATATGATGATGTTTTTATGAGAAATTTATTTGACATTTATGGAAATCTTGGTTGTAAGCGTAACAGTTAAAGTTTCCCAGGTCAGGACAGAGGAGAAAGTCTTCAGGACAGAGGAGTTTGTGCTTTCTCAGTAAAATGACAGGCTGCTTTTTGAGAAAGAGAGAAAGAGAGAGAGAGAAGCTGTTGAGGGAATGGCTGTTTATCACAGCTGTAACATATGTTCAGACGTTCCACAACGTTAAATCTAACAATATACCGTTAAAAAGCACGACATGCCGTTCTTTGATAAACATCGTAATCGTTGGCACATTGCTATTGTGTAAGCGGAATAACACACTACAGACTGGGGGGGGTTGTGATGCAACATGACACACAAGCGGAGTGCCACTAATCCCCCAAAGTCTGTTGTGTGCTATTCCTTACTTACAGCTGAAAAAAATCTGACATGATTTATCTTAGTTACCTTTTTTTTTAACATCACAAAAAACTGCAATTTACCAGGAATGTGTAGACTTTTTATATTCACAGTATATCATGAATCATTAAGAAAAAATTGTTTTCCCAAAGTGAACTATAAAATTAGAATTTGAATATCTACAAAACTCAGTGAGTCAGGGGGACGTTTTACGTTATACGTATATTTATGGTCTGGGTGTCGTGGCATCACTGCAGTTGATTCTTATTTAACAGGTGCTGGGCCTTGTGGAAGTTCACATCAGTCTTAATGTATGGTCAAAATTTCCCTCAGGTCAGGCTTTAACACATTTTAATGGGAGGACGATGGAGAAAACCTCCAGAAAAGCATCAGATGGAGTCCCCATTATGGCTACATCAATGTATGTACCTCGTTTAACACGAGAAGGAAAAACAACAAATAGTGACAGCAATTAGCTCGTCTTTACCATGTGATTTTTTTGCACCTTATACTTGAATGGGTTTGGGAAACATGGCAATCTTCTTTTCTTTCTTTTTTTTTTTTTCTTTTCTTTTTAAATATACTTTTATTTGTAAGTGGGTTTATTGGAAAGTCAAAAGTCTATCATTTCTATCAGTAATTCTAAAATTCAAACAAAATCACGATTCTAACAATTCTAAACTCAGATTATATTATTATTAAACCGACTCCAAGTCATAAACATATTTAGTATGGTTAAAATATTGAGTTATAAATAACCCAACGTCGAGAAGGTGATATATTAGCCTTTAGCTGGGTTGCTAGTTGAGTTGTTTTTAACCCAACATGCAGTGTGCGAGATCGCTAAACCCTGAATCTCGCGAGAGAAGGTGAGATTGAACATGGCGGCGCCCTGCTGCTAAAACTCTTTTGCTTGTTCCTGAAAACTTTGCTGATTAAAAACAAACAAAAACTCTGCGAATCTCGTACAGGTGAAGGAACCTGAGAAATTCGTAGATAATTGCTTTGTAGAATATATAATGGCGGACACTTACAAGTCCGAAGATTCAGCTAAACCCGAGAAACGAGATGAAGACTCTTCTACTGACACGGAGGATGTAAACACAAGCTCGGTCCAGGTGAGTTGATTACAATCCAGATTAAATGGATACACACAGAGAGGGGCTCGCTAATTCAAATAAAGGTGGATGATCATGTTTCACACTGTCTGTAGCTGTGAATATGTCTGCATTGTTTTGTGTAGTCGTGAGGAACAACATGCAAATAAGGCTTTCACTGTACTTCTGTGCACATGACAATAAAACAACTACAAACTGTTATGTTAAACAGCTCAAGAATAACATAGAGCTTGTGTACTGAACTGTAGAAACGGAGAAACATATGGTAAAACTTTCATCCACTGATTCATTTTCAGTAACTGCTTAAATAAAATTGTAATGTTTAATATTATGAGGAAAAGTTATTATACTAAGACAAAATGGCACACATCAGACCAAGAAAGAATTAAGAAATACTTAAAACTCTGCATCAGCACTAGATTATTATTAGTCTTAAAACTTAAAACAGCTGTGCAATAAACTGCAGTTATTTAGAAGAAATAACCACATGAACGTGGGAGAAATTGCTACCATTGTCCACTGTTAAATGCGCCGTATTAATAAAATTGAATTGAATTAAATTCATACTGCGTCCGAGCTGTTTTGTTTGGACAAATCGCAGGCAGTGGGTGCCTTCAACACTATCGATGGCTTCATCTGCGGTGTAACTCCGGTGCACTCAGTGCAGCAATCGAGGCCCCACTGCATTATAGCATATGGACTCGCCGTGAGGCTTAGTTTTATCTTACGAGACCATGTACCATAACACACTGGGGGTTTGATGCTGAACATGCTAGAGTTTCACCCCTTTGGTATCGATCTTTTTTTTTTTATCATCATTCATATTGTCTCCTTTGAAACTACGCACTCCCATTGAACAGCACACAGGTGTGAAAGCGTGTGATTTCTCCTTCAACAAGAGAGACAATGTTGTCCTCTTGGCTGTTCCCGTTAGCAGTCGCCAGAGCTGATCATTAGTCCACATATTTGATTTGGCACAGTTTTTACATCGGATGTCCTTCCTGATGCAGCCCTCCCCAATTTTATCTGGGCTTGGGACTGGCACTGAGAGTGCACTGTCGTATGCATCCCCAGTGGCTGGGGTCGGTTCCCTGGCAGGAATCCAACCCGAGCCGCGGCGGTGAGAGCGCTGAGGCCTAACCACTAGTCCTTCAGGGACTTCAACAAGAGAGACAATAACATCACCAAATACTAACTGTCCCTCATTTAAACACACACTTCGATTCAGTTCAGTTTTATTTATGTAGCACTTTTAACAATGGACATTGTCACAAAGCAGTGATAGGTATGGATTTAGATTTCTCCCTAATGGGGAAGCCAGAGGCGGTACTGGCAAGGAAAAAACTCCCTCAGACAACATGAGGAAGAAACCTTGAGAAGAACCAGACCTCTTGTGCTCCCTGTGTTATCCGGCTTTCAGTATACTCTTTGGGGTGCTTTCTTGGTGGTTAAACCCTGCCGCGTTTACTGTGTAATAGCCAGCACTTACATATAGACTAACTGATGTTGAATTATTTAGGCATCAGCTCCTCTGTGTTATCAGCCATGTTTCCAGCCACTATGTTTCCAAACTAAACTAAGAACCATGCAAGATAAGGAGCTGCCTGCTCTTTTTAGTAGACCTACTCTGTTATTGTCTTTTTTTTTTTTTCTTTCATGTGCTTGTCAGGAAGAATGAGAACTGGACTAGCAAATAGCACATATAGTAAGATCTGACAAATTTATTTTGTATCACTTTACGCTCAGTCTTTCTGTAAAAACAGATTGTGGAGACATTTTAATCATCCACGATCTAAAATTGTCATATCACCCACCCCTACCCACAAGCAATATTTATATTTATGGCATTTGGCAGACACCCTTATCTAGAGCGACCTACAGAAGTGCTTTGCAGTCTCTATCAATAAATCCTCCAAACACTCCTAGCACACTGCTGCTGTGTACTCTGTGCAACTTTTAAGGATTTATTTTATTTTTTACTCGCCTCTCTTGACAGCTTGTTTTTATTTCTGTGATTCATGAATAAAGCACAGGAAATATGTTTATCTGAGCAAAAAGCTGCCTAAGAGTAAATGTAAAGCAACCAAGCATGAGCATGTAATGGTTTAATCAGGAAACATTGTCCAGTGGGTCAATGTATGCACTTTATATACAGTCTAGTCGTGCTGGTCACAAATTGGGATCACAAGGCCAGGTGTGAACAGCTGTCCATCTCAGCTTACCACATGTTAGTACCAAGTGTAATCTGGGTCTAATACTGTCTAACGTGTTATTTCTGTCTCTTGTTGTGCTTCAGAGTGAAATGTCATCGTCTGGTTTCCATCAAGCTAAAAACCATCATGGTGGGATTCATGCAGAAATGGGCAAGGAGAGAATTCACAACTGCTCGCTGTGTGGGAAGAGCTTTACTAGAAAAGGTCATCTTAAACAGCACCATCTAATCCACACTGGAGAAAAGCCGCATCAGTGCTCACAGTGTGGGAAGACATTTTCACAGCAAAGTAATCTGAAAAACCACCAGCGCATTCACACCAGAGAGAAGCCGTACGAGTGCTCTCAGTGCGGGAAGAGTTTTACACTGCAGAGTACTTTTAAAAACCACCAGCGCATCCACACCGGAGAGAAGCCGTATCACTGCTCAGAGTGCGGGAAGAGTTTTACACTACAGAGCACTTTTAACAACCATCAGCGCATTCACTCTGGAGAGAAGCCGTTTTACTGCTCTCAGTGCGGGAAGAGTTTTACACGACACAGTACTTTTAAAAACCACCAGCGCATCCACACCGGAGAGAAGCCGTATCACTGCTCACAGTGTGGGAAGAGTTTTACGCTACAGAGTAGCTTAAAAAACCATCAGCACATTCATAGCGGGAAGCTGCATCAGTGTTCACAGTGTGGAAAGAGTTTTTCACAGTATAGTACTTTAAAAAACCACCAGCTTATCCATACAGGAAAGAAGCCACATTATTGCTTACAGTGTGGGATGAGTTTTAGAGAATTGAGTCGTTTAAAAAAACACCAGCGCATTCACACAGGAGAGAAGCCACACTACTGCTCACAGTGTGGGAAGAGTTTTAGGAAATTAAGTAATTTAAAAACACACCAGCACACTCACACAGGAGAGAAGCCATATAACTGCTCACAGTGTGGAAAGAGTTTTATAGAATACAGATCTTTTAAAAGCCACCAGCGCATTCACACAGAACAGAAGCGTTATCACTGCTCACTGTGTGGGACGAGCTTTACACAACATGCAGGAGCGAAACCTCACTACTGCGCAGAATGTGTGAAACGGTTTTGTGTTGGTGTGATAAAAAAATAATCGGCTTTTCACTAGAAGACGTACACTAAAGTGTGTTTTTTATTTCCATTATTTATGTGTCGAATACGCAACTTAAACTAAGTGTAAAGCACGTGATTGTAAAGGCTTTCTGCTGTAGAGCGGTAGGAGGACCTGGCATGGACAGAAGACATCATCTTAAAACACAGCTTCCCAATAAATGGTCCTGGACTACCCTATGTCCTGCATATTTTAGTGTTTTAACACTCTTTAAATAAAAATAAAAATAAACAATATTTGGCTGAAATGTCAGTTACTCGATATTAATTTCTGGTTTATAGAGCTGTTGTATAGAAGCAATATCACACTCGCAATCATGCATCACTCTTGCTCATGTCATATTGCTTAATCCATAATTCAAAAATTTAAACAGAAGCATGACCCTAATGATTCTAAACTCATACAAAAGACATCTTTTATTTTTCCTAAGTCCTAGCAGCACTATTAATTAAGATGCCGTCTGCATTTTATCACTGACTTATATCTTTATCAAATGTATCTCCTAATATAATTTGCTGTCACTACCACCATTGGAATTATTATTACTATTAGTAGTAGTAGAAGTATTGACACAAGCTACTCATAATTTAAAATAGCTAAGCTGTATACATATACTATTTATATATATATATAAACTCCAAATTACTTAAATACACTATAAATAGACTATACCTTATTCCATGTTATAAATGTATTCAATATGAATAAATTATTTCAAATATATCAATTATTCAAAGGGTTCACCTTCCTACACAAGCAGGAAATGCACATATTGCACTATTAAATATTAATTAGAAATATTTAATTGAAATATGGAATAATGTGCAGATTATCAATGAATCAATTCGTTTGATTAAAAAATGTTTTGTTCCTGGAAAAAGCTACCATATTTTGCAAATGGCTCAGCTACTGCCACACTACTACAATATAATACTTAAACTATTAGCATTGCTACTTATGTAGCTCCCACTACAAATTATATTGCTGAGCAATTCAGGGCTTCTTCCACTATGTTATGCCTATAATCACCAAGTTACACAAAGACAAAAAACCAAATATAACCCTTAAAAAAACATGGATTCTCATATCTTCAGTATTAACAACTTGAGGTATTAAAAGTAGTGAAACTTTTCAACCTGTTTCAAAAAAGGTTTCTCAGTCTGGTGAGTGCAAAATGAGGGTGGCCACCTCTCACACTCCAGTCTCAGATGACGGGTTGTGAATATATAATTAATGACTGTCAAATGTCTTGCTGTTGGACTATCCTTTGTCCTTGGAAGACACTCTGTAGTCTTAGTTAAGTCTAATGAACAGAAGACTGCTGTGAATATGCTAGGATTTTTCCTTTAAAAAAAAAAAATAAATAAAAATCACTTGAGATCAGTGCTGAATCCCAGGAGCTGTTGACTGACCAATAGAGAGACAAACTCAGCAACCAACATTAAAACAGAAAGTAAGATTGCTATCTTTCATTTAATTACACTAGGTATAGTTCTCCTAAATGTTGGTTTAGATTGGACCTTTGGCTAAATAGAAAAATGCATTTAATGCATTTAAGCACTCGCTGCTGCTGAGGATAGGCCCATATGGACAGTCTAAATATACATGAGATTACCGTGGATGGTCCCACTTAGAAACCATGAAGATGGCTTTGGACTACGATTGTTATGATTGCTTTAAGACTGCAATAACTAAAAACAGTTGAACAGTTGATAACTTCATCAAAATAGACCTCATGTGAAAACTATAATGACTTTCCTTGTTACACAATTGCACATTTGACCATGTAGTACACAGTTATAGAAGAGATTTATTTACAATCGCACTATCCGGTGTCATCCAGATGAGGATGGGTTCCCTTTTGAGTCTGGTTCCTCTTAAGGTTTATATATATATATATATATATATATATATATATATATATATATATATATATATATATATATATATTCAGTATGGATAAAATATTTCAAATATATAGAATGGTAGAGGCTTCATTTTCCTCCACAGCATAGTCATGGGTGATTGTACTGAGCTCCGAATCCTGAATTCTCGCGAGATGAGGTGAGATTCAACATGGCGGCGCCCTGCTGCTGAAACTCTTTCCTGTTCCTGAAACCTGTATTATTTAAAACAAACAAACTAAATATCGCTGAATTTCTTATAAGTGGGAGTTTGTGGACAGTTCCTTTGCAAGGATATAGAATGGCGGACAGTTGCAAAGCCGAAGATTCCGCTAAATCCAGGAAAGAAGAAAAAGACGACTCTACGGACACGGACGATGTAAACACAAGCTCGGGCCAGGCGAGTTTATTACAGTCCGAATAAAATCCAAACTAAACTTACTTAAATGGATGCACACAGAGAGGCAAGCATGGCAAAAAAGCCTCAGAGCCAAGCAGAAACTGATCTCGTATACTCAGTCATATAGTCCATATGTATAAACTCGTGTAAACTCTTTCCGGAAGAAAGTACACACTTCTTCATTAAAGAAAATAAGACACTACAAACGGATATTTTTTTTGAAAATGTAGTTCCCGTTCACACAAACGACGTTTTAGAAAATAACTCCGTCCACAAGAAAACACTAAAACGATTTGAAACGCCAGGCAATTAGGTGGCTGTGAATATGTCTGGAGTGTTATGTGTATTTACAGCTCCATATAACTGATGCTGAAGTTTCTAGGCATCAGCTTCCATATTTGGGGAAGTGGCAGCTCAGTGGTTAAAATGTTGGACTCCTGATTGGAAGATTGAGATTTCAAATCCCAGCACCACCAAGCTGCCACTACTGGGCCCTTGAGCAAGGCCCTTAACCCTGCTCAGTTGTATAAATGAGATAATTGTAAGTCGCTCTGGATAAGAGCATCTGCCAAATGTAAATATTTGCCAAACTAAAGTAGTGGGAACGATGCAAGCTTAGGAGCTGCCTACTCTGTTATTGGTTTGTTTTTGTGTTTTTCAGGAGGAAAGCGAACAAGAGTAAACTCTGGTTCATAAATCAACCTGAGGTGTCATGTCTGAGCCGTTTCAGCGAATCTGACAAGATGTGTTTAGTATCATGATACACGTGATTTCTCTGTGAAAACAGATCATGAAGAAATTTTATTGTTCACAATATTAAAACGTCCCGAAAATCTCCCACCCCTTCCCGCAAGCTAGGAGCGGTCACTACACGCCCAAGAGACAAACTACCAAACTACTGTTCCCCTTGCTTACCTGTCATAATGTGAGATCCATACGAGGCAAATAAACAGTTGTTGTTTTTTTTTTAACATTACAAACGTTAAAACGTTCCCAGTAAAGGAAACGCTATAGCCTTTGTGCACTGTGGTCAAGTTGTGGTCACATACGTGTCTGAGATCTGTTTTGTGTGTGAGGGATATATCCAAACAGTGCAAACACACTGCTGTTATGTAGTCTATGCTGTATAACTTAGGTTTTAGTTTTTTTTTTTTTTTCCCTATCTCTTGTTTTTGTTTTTGTTTCTGTTGTTCATGAATAAAGCAGAGGAAATGTTTGGCTGTGCAAAAGCTCCCCAAATGCTATTAAGAGTGCATGTAAAGCTTTCATCAACCACTTTGAGCACCTAATGGTTTTAATCAGGAAACATTGTCTGGTGGGTCAATATACAGTCAGGTCCGGAAGTATTTGGACAATGACAGAGTTTTTGTGATTTTGTATACACCACCACAATGGATTTGAAATAAAACAGTCAAGATGTGACTTTATTTTAAGAGGTTCCACAAAAATATGGTATTTACCATTTAGGAATTACAGCCATTTTCAGGGGCTCAAAGATATTTGGACAAATGACTGACAAGAAGTTAATTGACCAGGTGTGGTCCATTTCAGTGAAGCAGATAAAAGGTCTGGAGTTGATATCAGGTATTGAGTTGCCATTTGGTAGCTGTTCGACTGGAGCTACCAATTTGAAGTCCAAGGAGATCTCAATGCAAGTGAAGGAGGCCATCATTAGGATGAAAAACAACATAAATCTATAAGAGAGATAGCAAAAACCTTAGTTGTGGCCAAATCAACAGTTGGGTACATTCTTAAAAAGAAAGAAAGCACTGCTGAGCTCAACAACATCGAAAGGTGTAGTAGTGCAGTCTAGTAGTGCTGGTCACAGATTGGGTTCACAAGAGGTCAGTGAAGATGCATTCGAGATACAGGAAAAGGCCAGATGTGAACAGCTGGCCATCTCGGCTTACCACATGTTAGTACCAAGTGTAATCAGGGCCTAATACTGTCTAACATGTTATTTCTGGTTTTTGTTTTGCTGCAGAGTGAAATGTCATCGTCTGGTTTCCATCAAGCTAAAAACCATGACAAGGGGATTCATGCAGAAATGGGCAAGGAGATAATTTACAACTGCTCACTGTGTGGAAAGAGCTTTACCAGAAAGGGTCATCTTAAACAACACCATCTAATCCACACTGGAGAAAAGCCACATCAGTGCTCACAGTGTGGGAAGACATTTATACAAAAAAGCAATCTCAAAAAGCACCAGCGCATTCACACCGGAGAGAAGCCGTATGAATGCTCTCAGTGCGGGAAGAGTTTTACCCGACACAGTCCTTTTAAAAACCACCAGCGCGTTCACACCGGAGAGAAGCCGTATCACTGCTCACCGTGTGGGAAGAGTTTTTCACTACAGAGTTCTTTTAAAAGACACCAGCTCATTCACAATGGAGAGAAGCCGTATTACTGCTCACAGTGTGGGAAGAGCTTTACGCGATACAGTAATTTAAAAAGCCACCACCGCATTCACACAGGAGAGCAGCTGTTTTGCTGCTTACAGTGTGGGAAGAGTTTTAAAGAGTTGACTACTTTAAAAAACCACCAGCTCATTCACACAGGAGAGAAGCCACATTACTGCTCGGAGTGTGGGATGAGTTTTAGGGAGTTAAGTCATTTAAAAACACACCAGCGCATACACACAAGAGAGAAGCCACACTACTGCTCGCAGTGTGGCATGAGTTTTAGAGAATTGAGCCATTTAAAAACACACCAGCGCATTCACACAGGAGAGAAGCCACACTACTGCTCGCAGTGTGGCATGAGTTTCAGAGAGTTAAGTCATTTAAAAACACACCAGCGCATTCACATGGGAGGGAAGTCATATTACTGCTCGCAGTGTGGGATGTGTTTTAGAGAATTAAGTCATTTAAAAACACATCAGCGCATTCACACAAAAGAGAAGCCACATTACTGCTCACAGTGTGGGATGAGTTTTAGAGAATTGAGTCATTTAAAAACACACCAGCGCATTCACACAGGAGACAGGCCATATCGCTGCTCACAATGTGGGAAGAGTTTTAAACAACATGGATCTTTCAAGGCACACCAGCGCATTCACACAGGAGAGAAGCAGTAACACTGCTGACAGTGTGGGATGAGCTTTACAAAACATGCCGGAGTGAAACCTCATTACTGCTCACAGTGTGTGAAATGTTTTTGTGTTGGCGTAATAAGAAAATAATCTGCTCATTTACACAGAACAGAAGCCGTACACTCGCAGTGTGGGTGTGGTTTACATTATTCATGTGTTGAATAGGAAAAGACTATCTTAAGTTAAATGTAAACCGCAGGCTTTCTGCCTTCTGAAGAGGAGTACGACCTGACACAGGCAGAAGGCTAACATGTTAACAGAACAATGCAAACAAAAAGAAGTTTATGGTTTAATGATCATTTATATGTGAACAAATTATGAGTCATCTAAATAGTTACTATTTTCTAAGAGGCACGCATTGGTGTCACTCTTTCCAGTGGCTGGATCTTAAATGTTGTGTGGGGTATATAGTGCATCACAATGTAACTGTTCGTTTGCAGCTTATTATAAATAGCCAGTTTTAGAGCAATTGATTATCATTAGAACAAACCTAATTCATGATTCTAATTTGATTAGCTGCAGTAGTTATTCTGCTCATGCTGACTGTTTAGAATAATATATGCAATTATGTCTAGTTACAGAAAATGTTTCTGTAATTAAAAAAAAATGTTTGGATGTTTGGACTATACGTTAATATAGTTTTGTTATTGTTATTTTTTTTTCCTTATGCTAGCTTGCAGCAGAAACTGGTCCAAATGCCTTTTTAAATATTTGCGTAGGCCAAAACGAACATAAAATTTCCCTAGGATATTCATAATCAAATCACAAAAATAATGGGCACGAGGAAGACAACAAACTCCATAAAAAGCAACAAAACTCCATAAAAAGCGAAGCTCGCTGAGCGGAAAACACAAAACAGCTAAAAAAGATGTTAGCAGTGTAAAAGAATTTAGCAGTGTAACCAGTAACAGTATCTGAAATGGCCAAAATATGGAGAGAAACCAAGCAAGAAATAACAGACAAAACTTGGCTATACACAGGAATGGCACGGAGTCCATTTATCCGTCGAATTAGTGCAATCTAAAGTGTTGCACAGCATTAAACGTGGAAGCTGTGGCAAAAGGAACTGATTTATAACCCAGCTTTGGGTTATGCTAACTCCTCCAATAATATTATTTCTGCCATTTGCATCACCTGGGCTTACAGCTACCATATGCACAGACCAGACTGCTCTCCTTTTATATAATGGCATGTATTCTTAATTGAAGGAGTCACATTATTTGTCTTAAAAAGTATTTGGTTTGGCTTGCTTTATTTTTCTTTATTTTTTTATAATTAATATTTAATTATTGCCATTAATATGTTACTCTAAATCTAATGTAAATTAAAAAATGATGAGAAGAAGTGAATTTCCTGATTGTTGAATATTTCTCTCCTGAATGCAGTGGCAACAATTAAACAGTTTCTTTCATGGAAGGCCTTTGACTTTTCCAATACACTTCATCCACATGGATGTTTCAGAATAAACACGCTCCAAGATAATATCAATTATCAGTAATATCAGTGAATGGCAAGAGCTGCAGAGAGAGGGGGAAATACTTGTGTTATACATGGTGTAATGTAACATCACTAATGTAGCCTGATGCCACTTGGCTTGTAGCATGGAGGCATTACTGCAATGGTCCCTGTCCTATTTAATAGATGCTGGGGCTTGTGGAAGTTCAGATCAGTTAAAATGCATGGTCAAAGTTTGATACTTCCCCCTGAGTTGGAAGAACATCTGATGGAGCCACTATTATAGCCACATCAGTGTAGATCATTTTAAAAATGTGAAGGAAAAACTCCAAATAATGATACCAATTAGCAAAAATTTACCATGTGATTTTTTGCACCTTATACTGAGTGGGTTTGGGGAAACATGGCAAGCTATTGTTCTTTTCTTTTCTTTTCTTTTCTTTTCAAATATATTATCCAGGCAGGTCCATAAGTATTAGGACAGTGACACAATTTTCATATTTTTACCTCTGTACACCACAGCAATGGATTTGAAATGGACTAATCAAGATGTGATTGAAGTGTAAACTTTCAGCTTTAAGAGATTTAACAAAAGTATTGCAATAACTAGTTAGGAATTACAGCCATTTTTACAGAGTCCCTCCATTTTCACAGGCTCAAAATCAATTGGACCAGACTGTATCTTATAATAGAGTTTGTGGTAACTGTAGTTAATATCATTAGGGGTCAAGCACCTTTTCTTCTTATTATTATTCTTCTGCATCTTCTTTTTCTTCTGGCTAGGTTATCTATTTTATTCTATTTAATTTTATTCTGCTCTTCCTTGGAAAATTGCACCAGCTCTATTAAATAGTGAGGTGATCTCCTGTGCACAGCCCTCTTCAAGTCATTACACAGGTTTTCAATAGGATTTAGATCTGGGCTCTGACTGGACCATACAGAGACTATGGTCTTTGGCCATTCCTTTGTTGAATTGGATTTATGTTTTGGGTCATGAATTTCTTTTCATCTTCAGCTGTCTAACAGAGGCCTGCAGGATTTGTGCCAGAATAGATTGGTATTGGGAGCTGTCCATGATTCTATCTTGCCTAGAGCCCCCAGTCCCAGCTGAAGAGAAGCAGCCTCATACTCCCTGATATGTATTCTTCTTGTCCTCCTGGAGGGATATACTGTTCTTGGTGATGTCACTGTGTTGGCCCATTTTCTCCAGTTGTTGATGATGTCCTTCACAGTGTTCCATGGTTCATCTAATGTTTTGGAAATTCTTTTGTAAACCTCTCCTGATTTATACCTTTGGACAGTGAAATCCTGTACATGCTTCTCAGGTTCTTGCCTACGATGGCTTCAGCAGTCAGTTGAAAACAAGATGTCGAGAAAATCCCACAGAAACAGATGATTTTATTTGGGGTTATGAGAATCTCTTCACTGATGAGTACACTCACCAAACACTTTACTAATACTGGTTAGGGCCTCCCTTTGCTCTCAAAACAGCCTCAATTTTTCATGGCATGATTTCCACAATTCGGGTTCATGTTGATATGATTGCATCATGCAATTCCTGCAGATTTTTCAGGTGCGTTTTCATGCTGCGAATCTCCCATCCTACCACAAAGGTGTTCTACTGGATTCATATCCGGTGACTAGGAAGGCTACTGAAGAACATTGAACTCATTGTCATGTTCAGGAAACCAGTTTGAGATGACTTTTGCTTTGTGACATGGTGCATTATCATGCTGGAATTAGAACATTAGAAAATGGGTAAATTGTGGCCATGAAGGGATGCACGGACCCCGACGTGGTCTTCTGCTGTTGTAGCCCAGCCGTCTCAAGGTTCATTGTGTTGTGCATCCTGAGATGCTTCTCTGCTCACCATAATTGTACCATAATTGAGTGGCTATCTGAGTTACTGTAGCCCTTCTGTCAGATCGAACCAGTCTGGCCACTCTCTGCATACCTCTCTCATCAACAAGGCGTTTCTGTCCACAAAACTGACACTCTCTGAGTTTTTTTTTCTTTATTGTTAACTCGAGAGACTGTTGTGTGTGAAAATCCCAGGTGATGAGCAGTTATATAAGTACTCAAACCAGCCCATCTGGCACGAACAATCATGCCATGGTCAAAATCACTGAGATCACATTTTTTCCCCATTCTGATGGTTGATGTCAACACGATTGGCTGATTAGGTTATTGCATGAATGAGTAGGTGTACAGGTGTTCAAGCATATTAATTAAAAGCAAGCAGTAGTATTTAATGTGCCTTATCTAGATTATAATACAACTCATAGTTTGAAATCTATTTAGGTTGTTTAAAAAAAAAATAATGGTCTGTACAGTCAACAGTATGGGTTTGAAATAGCTTGTACAATATTATGCACATTCTGTAAAATATACATCTTACTTTGATTAGTTTAGGTGTCCTAATCACTTGGCCTGGCCACAGGTGTATAAAATCAAGCACTTAGGCATGCAGACTGTTTTTACAAACATTTGTGAAAGAATGGGCCGCTCTCAGGAGCTCAGTGAATTCCAGCGTGGAACTGTCATAGGATGCCACCTGTGCAACAAATCCAGTCGTGAAATTTCCTCGCTCCTAAATATTCCAC
>CM040977.1:3575613-3603903 GCA_022985145.1 Pangasius djambal | reverse complement strand
TGTCCCATTACTTTTGGTCCCTTAACAAGTGGGAGGCACATATGCAAACTGTTGTAATTCCTACACCGTTCACCTGATTTGGATGTAAATACCCTCAAATTAAAGCTGACAGTCTGCAGTTAAAGCACATCTTGTTCGTTTCATTTGAAATCCATTGTGGTGGTGTACAGAGCCAAAAATGTTAGAATTGTGTCGATGTGCCAATATTTATGGACCTGACTGTATGATCACATTATTGTATAGTGGATTTATTTACAGAACACTTCCTCACTACAACATATCCTTAACATCTGCCTGAGCCAAGCAGTCGTCCCACAGTGCTTTAAAGCTACCATCATCATACTGGTACAGAGGTTTCAGTACCTTGATCTGCAGCTGGATCCTGGACTTCCGCAATGGGAGACCCCAATCCATTCAGGTCAGAAGCAAGCTCCAACACCATCACCCTAAGGATGCATTCCACCCAGGGCTGAGTGCTCAGCCCACTGCTGTTAATGCTGCTGAACCAAGACTGCAATGCCAGATCTTTAATTTAGCTGACAACACCACAGTAGTTGGCCTCATTAGTGACAGTGATGAGACATCATACAGAGGGGAGGTGGAGATGAGACAAAACAAAAGATGAATGTTGTCTTCAGAAGGTCTTGCCCTCATCACTCCCCTCTATGCATCAACAGCTCTACAGTGGAGAAGGTGATGAGTACCAAGTTCTTTGGTGTTCACATTGTGGAAGACCCCACCTGCACAACCAGTATCAGCTCCCTGGCCAAGAGATCCCATCAGCGCCTGCACATCCTCACTATGGGGCATCATTGAGAGCATCCTGATCAGCCGCATCAATGTCTTGTTTGGGAATTGCAACATCACCAAACACAAGACCCTACAGAGGATAGTACAGACAGCTGAATGTGATGTCAGCAGAGACCGTCATCAGGAAGAAGATTCTGCTGCATTTGCTCAAGGACTGCCAGGCTGGGTAACTGCTTCTAACCCCAGCCTGTCAGACTCCTCAAACTGGTTCTGGGAATATGGCATGTCACTTTACTGGAGGGGAAAGAGCTTGAGTTAGTAAGTGAGATAGAAAGGTATGGACCAATGACTGTATGGGTAGACGTCATAACTGTTGATAAAGTGAAGCCAAAATGTCTCAAAGTAGTTTGGTACGGTTAGCCAGTCACTTTTTTTTTTTAACGCATTCCACCAACAGAACAAGAAGAGCATAAAAGACAACATTTCAGAAAGGTAACTTAATGCAGGTGTCAGAGTTAGATGAAAATTATGGGAGAACAGTGATTTTCTCCCTCAAAAAATAGGTTGGAATCTGCTGTTACATTGGGCACAGTTCACCAAAACTGAACAGTTGAAAATTGGAAAAGAAAATCACTTACTTACTTTTTCCAATCATCAGACCCTTGTCCTGATTAGCGGATTGGATAATTGTATGAATGTATACAGTGGCTATAAAAGGTCAACACACCCCTGTTAAAATGGCAGCTTTTTGTGATGTAAAAAAATAAATAAAACTAAATTAAACCATGTCAGAACCAAACAGCTTTATTGTGAAATTGCAGCATATAAAAAATCAAGTGACAAACAACCAGAAATGTTTCTGGGAAAACAAGAAAAACAAAAACCCAGCTTCTACAAGTGTGCACACCCTTTTCTAATTGGGAATGTGGCAGTATTCAGAATCAATCAATCACATCCAAACTCCTGTTAAATGCTAATTAGTATACACCAGCCATCAATTAAAGTGACTGATTAACCCCAAATAAAGTACAGCTGTTCCTATAGGATTTTTCTGACATCATCTTGGTAACATCCAACTGGAAAAGCCATGGGCCGCAAAGAACTTACAAAGCAGAGGTACGGGATCTCATTATTGAAAAATATCCATCAGGAGAGGGTTACAAAAAAATTTCCAAGGCATTGGATAGACCATGGAACACTGTAAAGACAATAAGCAACAAGTGGAGAAAATATGGCACAACAGTGACATTACTAAGAACAGGATGTCCCTCTAAAATTGATGAAAAGAACAGGAGAAAACTGGTCAGGGACACTGCAAAGAGGCCTACAGCAATATTAAAAGAATTGCTGCAATTTCTGGAAAGTATTGGTTGCTCTCTACATGTGAAAACAATCTCTCGAATTCTTCATATGTCTGGGCTGTGGGGTAGAGTGGCAAGACTGAAGCCTTTTTTAACCAAAAAAAATACATCCAATCTTCCAAAACCAAATGGAACAATTTGTTATGGTCTGATGAGACCAAAGTTGAACATTTTGGCCATAATACCAAAAGATATGTTTAACGCAAAAAAAACAAAACAAAACAGAACATCACCAAAAGAACACCATCCCCACAGTGAAGCATGGAGGCAGCAGAATCGTGCTTTAGGCTGCTTTTCTTCAGCTGGAACTGGGCTTTAATTAGGGTGGAGGGAATCATGAATAGCTATAAATACCAATCAATTTTATCACAAAACCTTAAGACCTCTGCTAAAACACTTAGGATGAAGTGGAATTTCACCCTTCAGCATGACAACAACCCGAAGCAAACCTTCAAATCAACAAAGGAGTGGCTTCACCAAAACAAGATCAAGGTTTTGGAATGGCCCAGCCAGAGTCCAGAACTACATCCAATCGAAAATCTGTCTTGTGACCTGAAGGAGATGCCCAGCCAATTTGACAGAGCTGGAATGCTTCTACAAGGAAGAATGGGAAAATATTGCTAAGTCAAGTGTACAGGTGTTCCCAGTAAAGTGGTAGTTCAGTGTATACCCTTTAGATGTTAGGCAAATAGTGTTGGGGCTCATAGTCAGGAAATGGGATTGCAAATGATCAGCAAAAATGGATTCAAGACACATGAAATGGCAGGAGAGAACAGCTGTCTGCTGATAACTTGTGTACCGATCACTCGAGACCTCATGTTCATACCAGGTTTAAACTGGGCTTAAAACTTTCTAATGTTGTGCTGTAGTTTCCGTCTCTTGTTCTGCTACAGAACAATGACTAGAGTTCACAAAGTTTTTTATTAAATTTGTGAGTGTAACAACTAAATAAACTATTTAACTTGACAGCATAATCCATATATAAATGTGCAGTAGCCCATGTCAATTTTTGATTTAAATCCAATCAGTTGGGGTTTACATTTGTTGTCTTCTTATGCAGACATTTACGCACACTCAGGAACATTTTTTTTTCCCTGAAAAAATGTATTTTCATGAAAATGCTCCTATAAATGATTTACAGATAAATTTGTATCCAACTTGATAAATGGGGCCCATTGTAGGAAAACTTTGTACGAAAAATAATAATCTCAAAAACCATGAGCTTATTCATGCAAGAGAGAAGTCACGTTACTGCTCACAGTGTGGGAAGTGTTTTGCACACCAGAGTACTCTCAAATCACATCAGTGCGTTCACACATGAGGGAAGCTGTATTACTGCTCACAGTGTGGAAAGAGTTTTAGTGTTGAATGTAATCTCTGAAAACACCAGCTCATTCAGACTGGAGAATGGTCATCAGCTCACAGTGAAGTTTGTCCATCACATGAAACACATGATGGTAATTTGTTTCTGCTGTCTGAAAAGCAGTAGGAGGACCTGGCAGGGGCAGAAGACAACATCTTAAAAGAAATAACACAAACAAAAAAGTGTATTTGAACAAATGTTTCAAACATTTAATTAACTGTCCTTTTCAAAAAGGGTCTCCTTTCAGTTCCTGAATATTAAACGATAATGATTTTATATTGTCACTATCATTAGATGTGACTAGCTACAGCAGTTATACATGACAGAATAATGTATTTAATTACTTGTAGTTATAGAATGTGTTATGTAATAAAATAATGATTTTAAGCGATTCCTTTCTGCTGATGAAACAACAAATTCTTCACACATTTATTCTCTTTAAATGTAGGAGTAACATTATCTGGGGACAAACATACTATTGTTTCAATTTACTATTCTATAACTGTGTACTGTAATGGCTTATAATGCAACACTGATGTCACCATGTTGCAGATTTCTGTAAAGTTGCTCTTTAAAAATGTCTGTTATTAAAAGTACTATACAATTAAGTAAAATGTAATTATTGTATAATGAATTTATTTCATTTTATCGTGGCATATATAAAGTGGAAGATGGCAAAATCCTAATGAAGACAGGCAGACAACACAGTGCGTGACAAAGGGAGTGTGAGATTAGGTAGTTTTGGTAGATGCTTAACTGGAGGTCATGTAATGTTGGCTGAGGATCATGGGAGTTGCAGATATGGATGGGGAAAGTAGGCTTTAGAGAGAAGAGAGAAGGTGTAAGGCTTTATAATGAGGATCTGATACCATTTAGTAAAGCCCCATGCAGCACGTTTTCTTGTTGCTAAGATGTGTGACACAGGAAGGTACCAGGAGGTTAATATTCTAACTAATGATGAGAAGTCTCACTAATTGCCTGTTCCCAATCATGTCCATTCTTTTTTTGTGTTTTCAGCGGTATTGTACATTTTACATAGCAAATATTTTTATTTTTATAATCTCTGTTGATATTTTGGAGCGTTTATTTTAATAAGTTTACCGGTAATGTTAAGTTCCCTTTGTGGCTAGAGACTTTGTTGTGGTGATGGGGTTTCAGTGAACCTCAGGGCTATGTAGCCAGGAGCTTCCTGCTGGCCTGTGGTCAACAAACCTGAGGGGATCCTCCTGACATGGCCAGATTAGGGTTACTGGACCTACCCCTGCAGTCAGGCCTGGGGGTGGTAAGCTTTGTGTGACTGAGTCACCCCCCTAACACAGATAAACTCATCTTGACATGACAGTATGGAGCATCTTGTGGGCCCACCACCTGCAAGATAAGTGGGGGTCAGGAGCAACTCCAGCCGGGTGGTAGAAATGTGATGTACAATCTTAGATGGATTAGATTTTTATTCAACATTTTGGGAAATGTTGAATGTCTCTTTGCTAGTGGAAAAACGAGTCTGTGATAGCGTGTGATTTTAAAAGATAGTGTGTGGGCTCTGGCACCAAGGCAGGTATGAGGTAGTCCCAGACTGAGGGCCCTGCAGATGAGGTTTTTCCCAAAGTACAAGACATCTGTGAGATTATAAGTCTCAGGAAGGAAAACTTCTTTTGTCTGCCCACCTGAGAATGGTTAATGGTTTGCTGCAGGAAGCACATGTACCAGTCAAATGCAATGTATATGGCCTTTTTTGAAGCCACAACCAGATAAGTCAGTGAATTACATGCTATGTCTAAACATGTCATGTTTTGCCCAAGCCCAGCATTCCTGTTAAAGATATGTTTTGCTTATATTAATAAACATATTGCACAATTTGCTCCATAAGTTGATAATGTGCCTAGACCAGCCCCGTGTCCAGTGAGGACTCCTCAGTGCTATGTGAGGTGACTGCTAGCTAGCATATCATTGACCAATTGTTTGTGCCTTGGGGAGCATCCTAAAGTGGCTCTACTGTCTAAAGATGGGTTTTCCCTTTGAGTAAAAGAAGTGATTGCAGATGTCAAGAGCCCTTCTTCCCTTAAATACCATTCAGTGTGCATTTAGGCTACTTCCTGGAGGAACTAAGAGGAGTGTCACTTGCAGGCACTTGTGAAGCATTGACAGGGTTCACCGACTACTGCCAGATTTTACAGACTGACTGTTGTTTCATTTCATGTGTTCTACGGTAGATTTGGGTGACTCTCACTCTCAACAGTCAAGATATCCTGTGGGACATTCTGGCAAGCTTTCAAAGGCATTATAAATGGTGCTTTCTGAGGGAAGACTTTTTGAATATGTGTGACCAGTTTGGTCAAAATATATTTTGATGGCTCTGTTGATGCAGAGCTACCACAAAACATAGTCAGAACGACTTTTTACTGTATTGCTTCAGCATTGGAAAAAACTACATAGAAATACATCTTTAAATTAAAGAACCAATCAATCACCACCAGTTTTGTGGTATTACATATGGATACTAGGAGGACCTTGGTGTTGTGTATACTGTAATGAAGAGTCTTTCCAATTGAGAATTGATTATTTTTAGTAATAGATGAGTAAATGTGCATAGACAGACAGGAACTTTACTGACCCTGAGGTTGATTGCAGCTAGAGAATTATAGTTGAATATCCCAAATTGTCTTCTTAATTTGAAGAATTTATTTTAATGTTATGAATTATTTGTTCATTATAGATTAGATTAATTATTAGATTTTGGTCCCTGGAAGCTAAATGGTTAGTGCTCTCACCGCTGCGGCCTGGGTTCGATTCCCCAGCCACTGGGGTTGCATGCAACAGTGTGATGTCAGTGCCAGTCCCAAGCCCAGATAAAATTGGGGAGGGTTGCGTCAGGAAGGGCATCCGGTGTAAAAAAAACTGTGCCAAATCAAATATGCAGACCAATGATCTGCTGTGGCGACCCCTAATGGGAGCAGCCAAAAGAGTAACAACAACATCGGTGAATTATTAGATTGTATTCATATGTAAACAATTCCAAACGAGTTTGCAGCTCCGAATACATATATAAATGGCTAAAAAACTTTGTCATATTGTCATTTTCAGCATAAAGAGATAAAGGGGAGGGAGAGGGGGCTATCTTCATTAAATATGCATAAACGAGGTGTGAGCTATTCACCTATTGACTTTTCACACCATAATTGAGGTGTCAACCCCTTTTGTCTATCCTACCCCATATTTTTAATATTAAAAATGAACTGGCTTACAATAAAGCACTTTAGAAGCAATTAATGCACATTAACATTTCTGCAAACCAAAATGAACTCCAAACTGCAGCTTTTTCATTTTTAAATCATACATTTATATGCAGGCTATACCTGAAACATGATTATATTAGTTGCAATTTTGAGTAAAACGAAGAGGGTTGATTGGAAAGCAAGATTCTCCACTTCCTCCACTTAAAAAAAAGCATAGCAATGATTTGGTCTAGCAATGCTTCAATGTAGATATCTGTATTATTTCACATTCTGTATATTACTTCTGAATCTGAATCTCTTACAAAATCTAATCCAATTGGACTACTACATCTACTATAGTCAATAAAATAAAAGGCATAATTATTTGTGCAATTCACTACACGTTATCCTAACTTACTACAAAATCATCCCTGTCACAAAAAGTAAGCAAAGCAGTACATATACTTTCCCATGCCTGACATGTATTGTTAAACAGTTCAATGATTATGTACTCTATTGTTTTGTACTTAAGAAATATTGTGATTCCATGTCCTTTCTTTATTAATGGGGCATTTTATTCCTTCTGTACTTGACAATAGTGTTACAAGTTACTTCCATTCTAATGACTCTGACCCAAACAATGCAGAGTCCAGACCAAACAAGCAGCACGAGTTTTATTAATTTGTAGTTACTCATTGCATACATTTTGTTGTTGCTATTCTCCTCATCTGTGTTCCTGATGGAGGAACAATCCACGCGGTCACAGAATCGTTTGCATATCGTCAATTGATTAAAGTGTCCACTTCCCGCTCCTCAGATTCAGATGATGAAGTGCTAATTGATGGTTAATGACTGCCCAGTTGTTGGATTATTCTGTAGCTTTGTCCTTGGGTGTATTTAAAGAAGATACTCTGTAGTCTAAGTAAAGTCACTTGGAAAGAATTGAGCCTTGAACATACTTGGATCAAGACACTCACTTCCAATTTGCGTCTTGCCCCTGCTTTATCCTTTATCTTTGGTGCTAATGCTGCCTGAGCCAGATCTCTGCTCTATAACACATATAGCAACTAAGAGAAGGTAAGGCTGTTTTTTTTGTTGTTTTTTTTAAAAGGATTTGTCTTATAGCAGAGGTCAAAACACAGGCAGGCAAAGAGCATGATCAAGAGATAATCAAAGCAAAAAATGAGAGACAGAGACAAGGATCTATATGGGAGAAACTATGACAAACCTATTTTAGTTGTGGCCCATGCTGCTGCATCTTTTATTTTCTATATATCATTTTCACCGTCTGTGATACTGCAATACGAGTTTTCCAAATCATTTCTTAAATATGAAAAAGGAAGTATTTGTTTATAATAAAATGTAATGAAACAGACATTTTATTTTAAATATCTAGTTTCAGTTATTGTTTTTTTTTTTTTTTCTTTTCTCTCTCTTTCAGAGAGGAATGTCGCCTGGTACTCACACACTAACAATCCTGAGAGATGAATTCACAAAGAGCAGCGAAAGGAGGAAATTCACTACAGCTCAGTGTGGAAAGAGTTTTGCTCAGGAAAATATTCTCAAGCGAGAACAGGGTATTCACACAGGAGAGAAACCATATCAATGTTCATATTGTGGAAAAAGGTGTACTCGCCACATTGATCTCCAAAGACACCAGAAAATTCACACAGAAGAGGTGTATTACTGCTCACAGTGTGGGAAGAATTTTAAGCGTCTGAAGTATCTCCAGCAACATCAGCTCATTCACACAGGAGAAAAACCATATCGGTGTTCACACTGTGGGGGTGGTTTTACACAGCGCAATCATCTCCGACAACACCTTCGCGTTCACACAGGAGAGAAGCCGTATCACTGCTCGCAATGTGGGAAGAGTTTTGCTCAACAAGGCAGTCTGCAAATACACCAGCGCGTTCACACAGGAGAGAAGCCACATCAGTGCTCAGAATGTGGAAATAGTTTTAGTGACCGCCGTAATCTTAAACGCCACCTGCGTATTCACACAGGACAGAAGCCGTTTTTCTGTTCCCAGTGTGGAAAGAGTTTTTCTTACCAATGCAGTCTGCAAGCACACCAGATCATTCACACAGGAGAGAAGCCACATCAGTGCTCGGAATGTGGAAATAGTTTTAATGACAGCCGTAATCTTAAACGCCACCTGCGTATTCACACAGGAGAAAAGCCGTTTTTCTGTTCCCAGTGTGGAAAGAGTTTTTCTTACCAATGCAGTCTGCAAACACACCAGATCATTCACACAGGAGAGAAGCCACATCAGTGCTCAGAATGTGGAAATAGTTTTAGTGACAGACGCAATCTTAAACGCCACCTGCGTATTCACACAGGAGAAAAGCCGTTTTTCTGCTCTCAGTGTGGAAAGAGTTTCAAGTTTTCAAATATGTTAAAAACACACAAGTGTATACCTTGAATCTGTAATCCTGACTTTATACTAACAGTGAAATGCATGATGGAACTTGATTTGTGTCAC
This sequence comes from Pangasius djambal, assembly GCA_022985145.1. NCBI lineage: Eukaryota > Metazoa > Chordata > Actinopteri > Siluriformes > Pangasiidae > Pangasius > Pangasius djambal. The sequence continues at coordinate 3,594,732 of CM040977.1, read as the reverse complement.
CTTAAGAGCACTAGGAGGCACTTGTAACTTATCTTGTACCATAGCATTGTCACTTTTCTATAATATTATTGCAACAAGGCCTTGGAGAATGCAATCTTGTCCAACTGTCCTATGGATTTTTATTGTATAGAATGACAATAAAGCTCTCTACTAATTTCTACTAACATGGTGTGCATAAGAAAAGGATTCTTGTGGTGGATTCTTGTGGATTTAAACTTTTCACCTTAATGTTAGACTTTGTATCTTCACATTTTGTTGAGGCTTGTTAGCAGTTTCAGTTATATCAACACACATGTGTAGCTACAGCATATTTCCTTTGTAGATTTATAAACTCATTGTTCATACATCCTTTTTAAAAGAATACCTTCATTGTTCCTGATAACACATCCTTAAGTATTACATAAGTCTTATATCTTATAGTATAAAACAATGCAGAAATGTAGAAGACAATGAAGAAACATTAATTATTCAGCTGAAATATGAGATTCTTAATTAGGTGAAATCTGTATTGTAATGCTATTTCATAATAGTTGGATTACCACCACCTCAAATAAGGATATACATATACAGTATATTTCTATATGAAGAAGATATTGTGTACTACATAGACGCTGTCTCAAAGCTTCAGGAATGTGCTGTTTGTTAACGCTAGTAACTCGTAAGATCAAGATGAAAAATTACAGCTAGAACAGTCTCAGAGAACAATAGATTCATAAAGATAATCAAGGCATCTTCATTTCATGTACAGGCAAGGTCATATACTACATTAAAAAAAAAAGGTACTTCACATTTTGACCCAAGCCTTTCATAAATCAATAACCACACATTTACAAAAGACTTATGCAATGCGTACAAATGTGTTACATCCTTCAAATAAAGTGTTCCCTAAACCTACGTACATGAGGTCACAAGTCAATAAAACTGCCTACTGCTCTTGAATATGTGTTGCTGCCTGAGAGCCTCTCACTTGGTCAGATTTTGCCATTTTCTACTATATATAGTCCTGAAAGCTATACACTTTCCTGAACTGTAATTGCTATCTTATTTGAATATATCTCAACCAGAAGTAAAGTTCTATCATTCTAAACCCCAAAAGTTTAAAAAGGGAGAGATTTGCATATAAAATTTCTTTCTAGTTCTACTGAAAGATGGCCCACCAAGCTCTACATTTATAACCTGATAAGCTTAATGGAAGACATTATCTGATTACTATCTGAATTGATTAGTCTTATGTTCATTTTTCAATGGAACATAGCTATATAAAAAATATCAAATTGGGACATTCACTGTGTGAGGAAATCACACTTACGTACCAAGGTTTTAGACAGCTTTAGACAGACTGACCCTTTTTAACACTGCGTTTGTTAAACTGACTCCTTACACAACCTGATCTTTGCAGGAAGAATACGTAGGCAACTTTAAAAAGGAAAGAAAACATTTCCATATTGTTTTCTTAAACTGTACTTATGTATGTTTCTTCAAAGTAGAGATGCCCAAGCATTTTATATACATTTACCTGATTTTTCATCATTCTTGGTTGCTTTCCGGAATTCAGTCACAACAACATCTGAGAGGTTTTCCCAGACCACCACACATATCTCGGTGCTAAGAGAACACAGTGTGTTATTACCTGTCTCAGTATGGGCCATTTATGTCACACTACAAATACCTCCCATTTTTCACCAAAATGAAGCTGCATTGAATTGTTTTTCTAAAAATGATTTAAGACGTCTTGCAGATCCCACAGAGATTCTAATGGCCATCACGAGAAGCCAGATTAAAGGCTACAATAGCAGAATCATCTCTAAGGCCTTTTTGACAGTGTTCACTGTGGCTGCTCAAAGGCTCCAAACTCCTATAAACTTAGAGAGGAATGAAGATGTATTGCCTGAAGTGGATCTTCAAAGGTTTCTGGGGTGTACATGAAATTTTGTGTAGGCACTGAAGTCTGTGCTGTATAAATTTGCTAGAGTTGAGTCAAAGTGTTTGTGAGGAGGTGCTCGAGGAAGCTTGAGATACTGAGAATTCAGACTCAAACACAGAATTCAAACTCATGGGGCAGACAAATGCTACTCACACTTTGCGAAGCATGGTCGTATTGGGGGTGAAACTGAAAAAGAAGAAAAAAGTGTGACCTGTGCCCAACCTGGAAGTGGCTAAAAGTTGAGGTGAAAGGATCTGAGTTGATGTGCTGTACACATAAATATACACAATACATATTAAGCAAATATTTCCTCAATTGTAGTCCATACATACAGTCTTCAACTAAAATTTGTGATGGCTCACCTACTTAAAAGTTCTTGTTTACAAACTGGAAAAGCACCTAACATGACTGAATGATGACAACACTTACATTATAATACTTAACTATTTATTAGTTTATGGCTAAAATAAAATTTGGAGTGCTTGTGTTTTATTGCACACTGGCATGTAGCATGAATTCAGGATATTTCCCCACTAACAGAGGTCACATTCACCGGAGTTCTAGCACCACCTCTGCTAACACTTCCAGGTTTTGCACTATTTAAGCAGCTCATGTATGTATATTAGATCATTGCTTGCATGTTTCTAAGTTTCAAGCCTTGAGCATCCCTTACTGTGTTTGTTAATATTCTCTTTGGATTATCCTTTGGCCTTGTTTATACTATCATACTACGTTTGTGTTTATACATTATACTACTTTGTTTCAACCCTTGCCTGCTTATTGATCTTAATTTTGGATTGCATCGCAACTCAGTTCTGTATTAAAGATCTATTTAAATGTTTGTGTCATGAAACAGCTTCCGTGTGGGTCACTCCCGCTCTCTACGGAGGCATTTGACTCCATAAGTTTTCCACAGTTGATTCCGATGGATATTCAACTTTGAACGTTCCCCTGCTGGCCAGTAATTTTGAGTGTTTGATTTGATCCGCTAAAATACTTTTCTGATTGTGTGTCTAGATCACCGTCAGCCAGTTGGCAATCCCTCGTCTATATAAACAGCTAAATACAGAAATATGTGAAGTCGAGCTGAGTAAAATGAAGCTTACCTTTTAAGGTGATAGTGGTTTTGCCCTGAAATCGTTTCCAATATTTTATGAAGAGTCTACAGAATGTAATGCCGTCTCTAGTGAGACCCTAAATTAAGTGTGATTTCATTGAGCTCAGAACTGCAAGTTTGTCTATTTGTCTCAGTGTTAACATAACTTGACATACAGTAATACACACAGCACACCAAGGGAAATATATTCATTATATAGTAAAGAAAATTGAATCTAAAGCCAACAGAAATATTTTGATTACACAAGAAATTTTATAACTTGCCTGTATTCAAAATAAATGATCACACTTCCATTGCTTTCTCACTGCTTAATGGTAAATGTGATCTTTTTGCATACATCTTTGGGAAAAAACTATTTGTGCTAACATCCTGGTTTCAAGGCATGGTTATGGTGGTTCATTTTTATCAGTCCTAACTGCTGGCTGCTCACATTCTGATAAAATCCTGTCTTTGAGGAAAAGATGAGAAGAAGAATAAGGAAGAAGCAGCCAGGTAGAGGAAACATGAGAGAAATCGCAATTTACTTATTGTACACAATATAACACCTGAACACAGGTATGGCAGAGAAAAGTAAGTTGAATTATTATTCGTTTTAAATGAAGAAATTTGCAGCTACAGTGATGCTTTTTTTTCTAATGTGGATTAATTGTGTGATGATACTCTTGGCTATTTCTGCTAATGCAAAGTTGAATATGGAAAACCAAGAGGCGTGAAATATGAAGGCTTTTAGGGATATTGCACTGAATGGATAACTGGATATGGACTACACCATGGGAGATGCTATTTAAAAAAAAAAAAAAAAAAAAAACGCTTCCATTTTGGCAGCTGAAGGCTACATGAAATTTTAAGAAGGAAAAAATAAAAAAACAGCTCACTTTCAAACTGCTTGGGGCGTTTAGGGTGTGTATAGAGTCATGCTGTTTCTTCACATTTCACAGTAATTGTAACTTTCCTTGCACACAAATATGGTTACAAGCAGTGAGACAGTAATACAAGCCATTTGATGTAGAATACAAAGTAACCACAGACCTAATGAAGCAGAATTTTCTTTTGTAATTCACATTCTTCATATGCAGTGTTTCTCATCTCTGTATTTCCCTCTCTTCAGTTCCACTTTGCGGTGTCTGAAAATTATGGATGAAATCAGCCAGCTGGTGTAAGGAGACATTTAATTAACAATTATACAGGGTGTCCCAAAAGTCTGCATACATAGGGGAAATTAACACTTTTTAGCAAAATGTCTTCCAAAATGTTTCATACTTAGTTTATATTATATGTATTTTTTCCAGATAGCCTTTAAGAAAAGAAGAACATATCGAACTCATTGTCATGGCTGGATCGGGAAGCTGTCATAAGTTCGCGATGGACTTTAACAGGAAACGTGGCAAGCACAGCACACACGACAGTGTTAGGGAACTCATTAACAAATTCAAAAAGACTGGAAGTGTTGTGGACCAACTGAGAAGTGGACGTCCACAAACATCCACTGACGAAGGCACAACCAACGTGGTGCTGGAAAAGCATAGTCCCCTGTGTATGGAGGCTGTTGGGACACCCTGTAGATGGAAGGTGTCTCTAGTCAGCGCTTTGTAACAGTCAGTGGTAAGACTCTAACTTTAAGTTTTCTGTCATTGGAAAATTTTCAAGACAGAGGAGTTTGTGGTTTCGGTATTCTGAGACAGAGTAAATTCAGACTAACTTCGAGAGAGTAAAAAAAAAAAAGAAGAGACTGGTAAGGGAACAACTGTTTAATGCTCTTATAATGTAAATTAGTGTAATGTTCCACAGCATTAATCATGACTGGAAACTAATAAAATGTTTGATAAATGAATGAATGTAATAATTGAAAAAATGATGTGGTATAAGAGTAAAACATGTTGCGGCGTGCTGTTAAAGGAAAATAATCAACAAAATAAGCTTAGCTCTCACCGGATCACCAGCATCATTTTCCTGTAACAGAAGGCATATTGGGTTTTATTCCTTACTTAAATATTTAATGATTTGTAAGTTGTTTAACAATTTGCTTACTGCACAAATTTTTTCTATTAAGTGGAGACATTATAACTGTAACTTCCCTGTCTGTAATCATGTGAGTTCATAATATTTTATACTCAGTTCATGCTCAGCACTGATTGTCTGATTATCCTTTATAATACCCTCAAAGAACATTTGCTGAATTTGAACATTTATTAAGATCCAAAATTCCAATGTGTCTAGTGAATGTGTATGGAGTGTGTCAGTGAGTTACAGCTTTTCCTTGAAAATGAAGTGGGATAAGGCTTCATAATTTACCTGAGTAAGAACAGAATGCTGGGGGAAAAAAATCAGTGTAATATAATAAATGTATATAGATATAAAATGTTTTTTTTTCTGCAGAGGACGATCATGGACAATCATTTCAATTATGCAATAATCTGCAGCTGCTTTAGAACAGCATGTGTAGGGAAGAAAGCACCATTATCGTTAACCTTACAATAACCCAGAGTGTCCCAGTGGAACCCGCACCAGCTGTAATTAGAGGATGCTCTGTTCAGTTCACTTTCAGGTTTAATGAGGGTCAACATTTATTATTAATGTGGCATCCCACTTGGAGTTTAGATGCTAAAACTGTCCATTTAATACAATACAAAGCTGCTGAACATGCAGCACCTGTGTAACATCACTCCTAAGCAATAATATATGTCCTAATGACAGAGCTTGCAATAAAACGAGAAAGAGAGAGCATCAAAGGTCTCTGTAGAGACCATCAAGCACTACATTTGTTTTTCAGGGAACGTTAGACTCAGTCCTGCATTCTGAGACACACAGCTCCTTCTGGAGCCCCTGCACCAATTAATACACGCATGATACACACTGACTCACTGGGTTTATGATTTCTTTTTTGCCGTTTCAGTGCTAATTTAAGTTTTAATGTTTCAGGGTTTAAGGATTAGACATGCTACATTAAGGTAGTAGAGTTACTATGAGAGCATGTAGAGAATTAATATATGAATGTGGTAATGCTCAGACTTTTTTGAATATGGAAAGTGTATTACAGTAGAGCCAGATCAGCTAACTCACTAGCTAGCAGCATAAGGTAACAAAGCTATGGGTGGAGCAAATTGCTATTGAAAGCAATATTGGCAATATTAAAGGCAAAATTAAAATAAAAGCAATAGTAACATCTAGCTAATATTGGCACAACATGCACAAATTACGGCTTAACAATGAGGAGACAACTGTTACACTTAATTTCCTTTTCATAGCTTTATACAAGGTGGAATATTTACTCAGTTGCTGATTGTAGTCAGTCTTAAAAAGCCGAAAAAAGCAGGCTATGTCGATTAATGATGGGAGGAACGTGACTGGAAGCAAGCTCGAATCTGCTTATCACATAGCAGTAGTGTGGAGATAAAAAAATGACCAGGAACGAGTTCTAGACTGACAGGTACAAATCACACCACTAATGTCTCATTTACATATCATGTGTAAACAGCATACCCCAATTTATTGTTATATACATATAATTTACATGAAACACACCCTAATTTATGCAGGTGTTGAGGCAGTTGACCAATAAAAGGAAAGCTTTTAGGTTGTCTAAGAGCCGAGGAAAGAAGTAAACAAAGATGTTTCAGTAAAGCAAAGTATTTATTTATTTATTTATTTAAATCAAAGAGTCATACATACAGAAAGCCATAGAGTCATAGAGACAGACATGGAGGCAGACTGCTCTATCTGTATTTCCTGTGTTGTTTTACTGATTTGATTGTGTTCAGTGAGATAGAGATACAGAGAGAGAGAGAGAGAGAGACAGAGTGTATGTGTGTGCGCGTGTGCGTGCAGGTATTACTGCAGGTGTTGCCACCGTCCCATGGGTTTCCATAACTGAGAAAGCTCAGTAGGAGTAAATATTGGAGTGTAATTATCACTGCATTACTCCAGGTCCTCACACCAGGGAAAATATCTCCAGCGATGTGGGAAGTTCCGCAACAGGGAGTTCTGAACTGAAAGGCAAGATTTCACGCCTAGATAGGTTTCCCCAATTCAGTTCATTTTTATCTTCAGCCGCACGTTTAACAACTGTCATTGTCACGAAGCAGCTTTACAGAAATGTGGATATTGTACTAGGTCCCTAAGATCAACCTTTCTTAGGAGATCACTGTGCGACGGTTGAAAGACTCACAATTTTTAACAGTTCTAGTGGTTTGTGTGTAGTTATGTATTATTGCTGGTTGCGATAGATGTCTTCTGTTTTCTTCATGGCCTTCTACTTGCTACTTTGCTTCTCAGTCCCTTGGTCATTATTTTTACATGATTCTTGTTGTTAGTCTTGCTGTTCTCATTAGTGCCTGTTACTCAGTGTACCCAAACCTCTCAGAGTATATGTTGTTGAAGTCCTTTGCTTTGTTTATTCAGAATTTTCAAGCTATTTTTCAATTCCATTCACAATTTTATGCTAACAGTAGGCATAGTCACAAAGCAGTTTTACAGAAATTTGGATATAGATTTAGATCCTTAATGAACAAGCCAGTGGTGACTGGTGAGGAATGACTTACCGAGGTGACATGAGCCAGAAACCTTGACTCAAAAGAGAACCCATCCTCTTCTGGGTGATGCTGGATAGATCATAAATCCTATAAATCAATATACAAGTATTAAAGAGTAAAGACAAACAGTACTAAGCTCATTGAAAGGATGTCTCAACCTCCCATATTTCACAGGGATATCGTACTTTTTTTTTCTTCTACAGAATCTTCGAACAATCAATGCATCCTACGCACTTTAGGTTAAGAGGCGAAAATATCTGTAAAGTACATGTAAAATGCTAGTAATACACCTGATACCTGATATACTGCAAGTTCTACTTTCTATCTTTCACCGTCTGTATAAAATCATATCAACACTAAGGCAGGTTTGGAGCCTGGCAGTGTTTTTATTATACTGTAGTTTGTTTGATGGATGTTTTTTTTCCCCCATTCATACATTGACATTAGTGTTTTTATTTATTTATTTGTTTTTTAAAAAAAGGGTGTTTAAATTACCAACCATCTTCATAGGTTAGTATTCAGACAGAACAAATCAAAGTTTTATTGGACAAGACTGTATCAGACTTGCCAACCTGTAAGGACTGTTTGCAGGAGCTCGAATGTATTCCAAAATACATGAAAAGACTGACTTTATTCATAATTTAAATGGCAGATGAGCCAATTCACATTTGTGCAGGTGTTTTGAACTCACTGATATTAACTAACTGGAAGCCCACCCCTCCCCTTTTTCACACTAGTAATGTTTTGCCCCGTGCTCATGGTACTTGAAAGATGCATTGACGCGGTGGAAGGTAATGTAAGGTAAATGGAGGTTTTTTTTGTTGTTTTTTTTTGAGTTGCTCGTAAATGGTTCTCAACGTTCGCAAAAAACTGGGAAGTGGGCCTCACGGGGGAAGAAAGTTTGAATACTTCTGGACTAAGCAATAATTACTGAGTCTTACATTTCCCCTGGAGAACTACTTGCTAATTATGTCACATTTATAATAAATACTAATTACTCAACACTAACTCCTTAACTGCTGAGTCTTATATTCTTAGAAAGTAAGCATTTTCAAATTCCAGAACTTTTCATGACATCCTGTACCAAAATACAATAAAATCCACGACAGAAGATTAAGTACTTCAGTACTGAATACCCACAGCAAAATGATATGAACCTAATATGACCCACTTTAAATTCTTTAAACCCAATTTAAACATTACTTACTGTTTCATATCTAATATTGGCCTCAATATATCAATTGGTGGCCATGCCTTATTAAAATTAACCACCATGTCACCTCAGAGGCTCCCTAGTTTCCAGCTCAGGATCCGTAGCCTTTAAAAAAAATTAAATAAAATAACTATAGTAGATTTAGGTGTAGGTGTGTGTGCTAAATGAATATTTATATCAATATTTATATCAGTAGAAGGTCCTTACAAGTATAGTAAGACAAGTGTGTGTGTGTGTGTGTGTGTGTGTGTGTGTGTGTGTGTGTGTGTGTTTGAATGAGTGACACTGTCAGGTGCTTCATCTGCAGACAGAATAACATGAAACAGTATTTTTAAGTGTTCTTGCTACCAGAAAAAGGTAATTTTACAATTTTAGATTTTTTTTCTTTGCTGACAGGATGGATTTTGCTCATAAATGTGTACCAGGGTTGAAAATAACAAAATGTGATTAAATAGCATCCTTTTTTTAACGGCACGAATACTTACTACTACTACTACTCTCTTTCGGCTGCTCCCGTTAGGGGTTGCCACAGCGGATCATTGGTCCGCATATTTGATTTGGCACAGTTTTTACGCCGGATGTTTTTACGCCCCAATTTTATCCGGGCTTGGGACCGGCACTGGGAGCGCACTGTTGCGCACAACCCCAGTGGCTGGGGTTGGATCCCTGACTGGGAATCAAACCCAGGCCACAGCGCTCTTACCGCTCTTAACCACTAGTCCACCAGGGACCCCTGGTGGCATGAATACTTACAATGTGTTATTTTAAATGACTAATTTACTTTCAGACTATAATTTGTACATTCTAGATAACCTTGTTTGGCAATATCACAATATCAAAAAAGAGGAAAAGTCAGATAATGTACTGTTATTCTTCACATGATATTCAGGAAATTTGGATGAGTCAGCTTATTGTGTGCAATAATTTCATAGGGGTGAATGTTTTCAAGTACTGTAACATGGTTGAGTGAAAGCTGTGGAATATTACTTAGGTAAAGTGTAGTTATAATGGACTGGTACAGGCAAACATGCTGATTTTTAAGTACTGAAGAGGTTTTATTAATGTTTGAAATTATTTATCTGAAACACTTTACACTTTAAGTTTTTGTTTTTTTAACCATACATACATATTTAAATGTAATATCAGCGGGACATTAATGGCACCGCAGTCATCAATCAATCACTCAGGTAAAGATTGTCATATGCAGGAGTACTGCAAAACTGCTGTCTGTTTCACACAAGTATATGGGGGCTGTTGGAAGAAACGCTTTTTAGCGCTGAAAGGAAATAACATTTTGAAAAGGGTCATTAGCCAGCAGGCCAAGCAAATTGAAAGCTGAAGTATTACAGTGTCATAAATAAATGCTTTTATTTTTTACATGCATTAGAAAAGCAGTGTGCTGGCATTATCGATGTCACCTGGTCATTACTCTTAATCCTACCATCTGCTCAGCAATGCAAACACAATCTCAAGATACCAGAAATCCAATACCCGCCATCGCCAACACGCCTCACCACCGCTGTCGAAACGTAATTTGATTTATTAAGATTATCCTGCTAGGTTGGAAAATGGCACAAAAAGCCCTATGTAACCTTTTCAATCTTGGATAATGAAGGTAAAGAAAAGAGAGCAGCTGAAAAAGCTACCACAGATCACATGCGCGGTAATGAAATGATTAATACCGCAGAGAGAATAATGACATACAGCTGAACAGCTAAAATGTTATGTGACTCAAATCAAAGCATTGATGATAATATGTGACTTTTATCACTGTCTTGGGCTTTACTAAGGGCATAACTACAGATGAGCTAAAGGAATAACATTTGCATATTGCTAAAAATATGCTAAGTTAGATTGATAGTTACTGATAATTTACCATATTGTCATAATTTCTTGTTTTGTTACTATAAACACAATACAGTTAATTTCACAATCCTGTTTTCAGGATATTACAAAGGATGTACTATCATATGTACTTGGTAGCATTGTTTGGTTATGTTATGAATATGACAAAGACAAGAGAATAGCTACTAATTATTTAACATGTACATTTTTCATGGTACTACAAAGGACGTACTTGTATGTATACGTAGTAATATTGTTTGTGTCTGATTATGGTATGAATACCACATAAAGGAGAGAATAGTTACTGGTTAATTACCATGCAAAAAAGTACACTTTATTTTACAATCTTATGAGTGCGCTATTGCAGAGTACTTGTAAACATCTCAATAATGTGAAACTCTGCTAAGAGAATAAGAAGTTTAAAATTTGGTAAAGAAAGATACCTGTACTTACCTATGCTTAGCTAGTTTTGTCATGCTTATTACTATGAGATTAATTCTTAGCACCGAGTACTGCCATATACCTTTTTTTTTTTCATATTAGTTACTATGTGCTTACATTTCAACTTGCAGAGTATGCGTCAACTATTATTGGTAAGTACTACATTGTTACCTGTTAATTTCTAGTTAATTACTGGCTTACGGCACCAAATACTTCTATAGTTCTATAGAAACCTATAGTTCTCACATAAGGTACTATTGATTAGTACTTACTTCTTACATACTCATAACTTATCACAAATGTCTCTATTTGATACCAACTACTTACCACATTCTTACTTATTTCATAGCTATGACAAAAAAAAAAAAGTGCTACCAAAGTAAGACGTCATTTGGAGCTGTTTTTTATGAACTTCAGCAGTGCAGGGCCCAGTTTCCAGCAAAGGGCTAATGGTAGACATGCATTGTGAGCAGAAGGTCAAGAATCCAATTTGTTGTTTAATAATAAAAATGTGGCTGCTGAAATCACCAGCTTTTCTACATGTCCATCTCCCCCCCTGAGCCTGTATTGATTTCTCCACTGTGATTTTGCTGAAATGTAAGCATATGGAGTAATACTTCAGCAAAAAAGTTGGACTCGCACAGCAGTCTGAGAGGCTTAGTGTAAAAATAAGGATCCTGTAGGGAGTAATTGGCTGCTCGATGAATTGTATTGTATTGGCAAAGCTTGTGCTTAGGAAGGCTTTGTGCCATAATGTGCACAGCTCAAGGGCAGGGCTTTATTGGTTTTGTGTTTGCCTCAGCACTCGGTCATTTCCTCTCGTTTCACCGGAACACTACCAGCTGCTACTAATTAATGCGCCACAAGAAGTTATTAATCATCTAGTCAATAGTACAGAAATAGGTCTAATCAAAACATCTTGCCAGTGAAAACAAATCAAAGAGCTGTAAGCTTTCATTTTGCCAGTTTTATCCAAATATAAAACTATATAAAACACACAAATGATTTTTTTTTAATTGTTAATTAGACTACTTAGAACCATATTTTGTCTGGATTGTTTGGTTCACAGTTTAAAGTTGCTGTTTGTAATGAGTTTGTGTTGTGTGTTGTGAGTTTTGTCTCTTTTCTACTCCTGGAGTTCCCACAGAAGGTACGTCTGGAGCAGATGTTGGGGATGCTTACCAGTCCAAGGCCTCAAAGTTGAATTTTTTTCCCAGTGGAAAAGAAGGTTGTCTCTGTAAGGTTTTGATTCTCATGGATGAAAGCACCAGGAAAGGAACAAGAGAGCCGGAAGGACTGAAAAAAAAACAAAAAAGCAGTTTTCAGATGGCTTCAGAGATGTTCTAACGACAAGAAACAACAAACATTAGTTACGTCCTCAGTGTTTAGCTGTATGGTTTCGGTAATTGGTGCTAATTGTTTATGGACAGTAAGTGCTAACTGAATTTATGGCTTTGAATCAGTCTGCTGAGCAAAAGTCATGCCATTATGCATTTCATTAGCAGTCAGTTACAGCTGCTGTCATGGTGGAACAGACAGGAGGAAATACAAAATGGCAGCTCAATCCGGACAGAGCAGATCAAAGCAGAATGTAAACACAGACATTAGAGCCTGGAAAGCGCTGAAAATGACTGCAATTCAGGACAGAAAAGTAAGCATGTGAGCATAGTAATTATGAATATGACATTTTTGAAATTATGGGTAATCATATGAATGCAGATAGTATTTAGAAAGTACAGCGAGAAATGAGTGCAGAAGAGGAGACATGGCCAGAATAAATACCAGTAAATATAAAAGAGAGCCCATAATTTTCAGGCATCAGATGTGCAGGAAAATAAAATAAAATAAAATAAAATAAAATAAAAAAGAACAAAAAAGAGTAAAAAAAATAAAAGGGGCCCTGATCCCATAGTTAAAATTTAGCTGGTTAAAAATCTAGAATTTTCAAGCAAATGCTGGTAATTTCTCATTTTGAGTATGTATGATTTTTTTTTTTAATATATTGTAAATACTGTATGTTAGTTTATCTGTATGCACACAGAATAATGATGAGATGAATTTGAGTGTGTGGGAAGTAATTAGCATTACAGTATGGGACTTTAATGAACTTTCTTCATTAATGTTGTGCTGGTAGTGATTTTGCAGGCTTTTTTGTGCTTCTTGCCCAGAATAAACAGGGTATACAGTTTTGTTCCTGCTTTTACTAATGAATGTAAAAGTGACAGAGAAAGAGTAGTGTCTGTGTGAAGGGCATTAGCTTCATTTTGAATTCTGACTCATTAGCTAAATGCACTAAATATTTAGGGCTGTAGGACTTGTATCCATTTTTGAACTCGAGTCCAGTCGTTTTTCTGTATTGATTTGGACTTGTCTCAGAATACTGGCATTTGTACGTGGACTTGCCTCTGTCTTGGCCATTGGTCACGCTAATTATGGACTTGATCTAGACTGAGAGTCTGTAAAAGTAATGTTCATGTTGTCTTTTCTTTTCACATGCACAAAGTTTGACAAGAAGTATGTTCTTGGTGCAATGCACAAATGAAGCCAACAAGTAAAATTATTTTTTGGCCTCAAATTTGACTCGGCCTCAACCCTGTTAGAACTCGGTCTTGACTTGAACTTGACTAGTCCTGGTCTTGGACTTATCTTAGACTTGACAATGTCAGTGTTGACTACAGCATTACCAAGTTTATGACAAATTAGTGAGTTTAACAGAATAGTATTGACAGTGTTTTCTATCTAGCAAAATACCTGCTTTGTGATCCATTGACATGTTCTTTTTTTGTTATTCTTTTGTTCTTTTGTTATTCCGTGTTCAGTATTTTTAGTTGTCACCCTTGCTGGTTTTCCCTCTATTTGCCAGTGCTGTGCCTAGCCACCAGGCATATTGCTGTGCTATCAGACTTCAGACAGACTCCACATGTGAGGAATGTTAACGTTTCTTTTATTAATGAAAGGAAAGACAGTACCACTGGAGCAACAGGTTCATCATGTTTACTGGACCGAGATAAATTGTTTCAGATTCTCAGTGCGGCTTTCCCTCAGGGAGGAGTTGGGCCTGCAGGTAAAAAGAAAGAGATTGAAATGAATGTCATGAGTGTGTAAAGAAAGCTCCTGGTTCATGTTACTGAAGCTGCTGCTCCTACACATATTTTTTTAATGTTGTGTCTCTTGCTTAAGTACCACTTTACCTAGAGCACCACTGTGACAGGAGCAGCACCACAGCCAGCAAGTGCATTAGCACCTCGTACAGTACCTACATTAACAAGTGCAAATGTTCCCGAGGTGGGTTCAGACCCAATTGCCTGCGGCTGGTTGGTAATAATTGCATTCAATCTCCCCAGCTGGCATTTCACATAAGTAAATGTAAAAGATCTACATGCAAATGAGGGAAGATATGCTGAATGAATCATTGTGCATTTGTACCACACATTATCACAGCCCTCGCAGTTTCTCTGATCACACACCAGTACTCAGCAGCTTCACTTAATACTCTCGCTCTCATTTCAACATAGGCAGGCAAAACATTTTATGGCTGTGTTAAGGCTCCACAAGACAACAACGGAATCTCTCAGATCATCAGGATCAGAGTGACCTGCTCTGAAAACTCAAATGCAACTCAGAAAGAGAAAGACTGTCACATTAGGCGACAATGTTTTAGTTGCACTTTCCCAATATAGATTTGGGCTCCAGCTTCATGTTTCAGAAGCATATTACAGAGTTTGATAAATTGTATTGAAATTAAATTCAAAGGTTATGGCAACATTTATGCAGGGAAAGTTTCTCATATTCTGAGTGGGGTTATGCAGGTGCTTAAGTCAATTTTCTCCCCATTCAGATTATCAAAATTACCTGTGTGTGGTCTATGCCTCTGATGTGAGGGGTTTTCAGTAGTGTCTAGACCACTGACTTTAAGCACAAGCACTTGCCTTGTCATTGTTGTAGAACCCAATGTGTGTGGGTGTAGGAAGACTCGGGAGACAGGCAGATTTTTGATGGAGCTTCGGGGTTCCCTTTATTCCCTTTATTCTGCTTTTCAGAGCTTTTTATAACTCAACGGAAAACAAAATGCTGTCTCAATGTCTCGCAGCTTACGCTCGTTCAAGTTAAAATTCAAGTTCAAACACACAATCTGTGTGCTTTTGTGTGTGTGTGTGTGTGTGTGTTGTGTGTAAACTCTGCCAGCTCTGTTGCCAGCTCTGTTTCTCTCTCTCTCTCTCTCTGGCTCAGGGCGCCTACTGAAAGGAAAAACAACACACATAAGTAGACTGCTGGTAATAAGACACAGGTGAGAACCATCACACATTACCTGCCGGTTCAACCCTCCTCCTCATGGCCAATGCTCAAGCACGCCCACTCTGCCATGATTGTTACTCTCTCTGCTGTTCACCTAAAACTGGAGTGTGTCTGTGTATTGAAGCACTGACGAATGGACTGATGATGATGATGATGATGATTATCATCATCATTATTATTATTATTATTATTATTATTATTATTATTATTATTATTATTAGAAGACTCCTGACCCCCCTCCAACACACACAATGCAAATGAGCACATCCTGCTTCTTTTATTAGCTCATAAACAAGACGAAAGTGCTGCTGCCTTTAGTCATTTTAATGTATCTGTCCTGAAAGTGTGTCTTTCTGAGTGTGAAACAGTGTGAACCTCAGCTCTCATCATAACACACAGAGTACATTAAATCAGAGCGTTTTCAACACTCCGATTCCAAGCTAATATTAAACCTCACTGTAGGGGGGCTTTACAATATGTTACACTCAGGTTATTGAGAGGATGATTACATGTACTTTGGGTATGTTGAAGTATGCAATTTATTGATGCTCTTAAACTAAATTTGCTCTAGCTAATGAGTCTGTATATCAGAGCGTAAAACGTGACGCTTATGTGAACCTTTCTTTGGTTAAGGTGAGTAGGAGGTCTAGAACATGGAAAAGATGAAAGGGCAACAAGGAAAGCTGCTGCATCTTCATGAAGTAAATGATTCTGTCAAGACTATCCTTGAAATCATTTCATAAGAACAGGTATAAATATGCAAAACACTGCAGCAAAGCTGACTATGAATATGTATTGACATATTTCTCAGCAGTAGGATCGCACTGTATTTTGGCTGTTGCTTTTGGTCTTTCACTTTCAGACACCTGAATATTTCTACCGTTTCATTACCATTTAATCAAATGTCAGCTATCAGAGAAGCAGGATAAATTAGCTGTGGTGTCTTTAACCTTGTCCTTTTTTCTCAACAGCGGTAAAAGCAAAACAGATTGACTTTCGAAACAGTGTCTTTGATTTCACATTGAAGTAACTGTGTCATATGAGAGTTTGGTATCTCCCTGACCTTCAAAAACTCTCCTGTCAATATTTGATTACACGCCACCTCTGATGTCATGCTGCCTCAGAAGTTTAACAATACTGAATGGCTGTCAGGAGATACGTTTTTAATCAGCAACTAAACCTGTATGTTTTTCTCCAGCAGCTCTGCAGGACCCCAAACAGTCCTTTCATTTATCACAGCACATGCAGAAGGCTGCAGCATCAGTGCAAACAGCAGCTGGAAGGTTTTTCCTTTGATTTCATCTCAAATTTTAGACAATGCGGAAAATTCGGTATAAAGGGCATAAATAAAACTTTGAATACAAGCTAGCACTGCCGCCTCATAGTTCCATGGTCCTGAGATCAGGAAGGAGTTTTTCATGTTCTCTCCATATCAGTGTGGGTTTCTTCTGAGTTCTCTGGTTTCCTAAGAACATATTGGTAGGAGGATTGGCTACTCTAAATTGCCCTTAGGTATAAATAAGTTTTTGAATGCATGTGAATGGTGTCCTGCAATGGACTGGTGTCCAGTATGCATGCCCAGTGTTCCCGGGATAGGCTCTGGATTCACTGCAATCCTCAC
This sequence comes from Pangasius djambal, assembly GCA_022985145.1. Lineage (NCBI taxonomy): Eukaryota > Metazoa > Chordata > Actinopteri > Siluriformes > Pangasiidae > Pangasius > Pangasius djambal. The sequence goes on along the minus strand of CM040977.1, from coordinate 3,577,746 downwards.
CAGGAAAAAGTGCATTCTGAATATGAATAAAAAAAATAAGATAAGCTCTAAACAAGACTAACAGAAAAAAATATTTATACACATTTACATCGATTATGAAGTATTTTAGATGGTCAAGTACAATAAGAGAAACTCATTTTAAGCCCCTCTTCTTTGATTTTATTACAGATGTGTGTACTGCTGTGTTTGATAAGATCTAACGGTCATCATTTTTTTTAACATAATGCAGTTTGTCTTGACAGTTTTCAACCAGCAAGCTTTGATCCAAATTCAACATAAAATCCAATGATGACTTCTATTCAGCTGGTAATTTGTTATTCCAATTAGTTGCTGCTAAATTATCCAGCCATCAGTCAGTAAATAACATACAAATCAATGCACGAATGTGTATCCATTTTGTGTGTTCTGTGTTCTTGACATGTTTATTGCATAATCAGAGACAGACCTTGATTATAATGTACACAGTAAATAATTGTGCTTGTCTGGCATGACCACTGCAACATGGCTCATAAAACACTTCACTTAAAAGAACTGTTCATGTTTAGGGACCATAAACCAGACAGGAAAATGCATTCTGTTATATCAATTATGACATTTTAATGACTTTCTCTGTGCTGATGACTGACATTTTAATATTATATTATTAAATTGTCACAGAGCCATCATGAACTCAAATGAAAACAGTTTTATTCATTCATTATATGACTGAATTAGACGTCATCATCGAGGAAGTTGCAGGCTGAGCAGCTCCTCTGATCTGCTGGGAAATTACATAACTCAGCCAATCACAACAGCTAATGATCATTAAGGAAAAAAAAAACAAACAGATGACCTTTTCTCCAGCCGATCCCAAGCTTAACTATGCTCAATAACCAGTCCACACCTGCATGTGAAACACAAGGGTCAATATGGAAACTGACAGGACACCATATATTACATCTAGACAGAAGTAAGTAATGGATAAAATCAGTATAGTGGAATTTTGGAGCCACTTTGATGAACATGATGATGATGAATGTTATTCTAATATTCTAACATTACTATTTATACAACAGTGCTGTTGAATTCTTGATTCTACTTGGACAGAAGGTGTTGATGAATTTTCTATAATAGAAGCTCTGATAATCGTGCAGCTGTAAATCACAGGTTTATATTAATGCACTCATTATGACACGTTGGAAGGAGTCTCCAGTGCCAGCACTTGGTAACAGTTAGAGGCAAAGCTGTAACTGTAACCTTCCGCCCATTGGAAATTCTTCGGGACGGAGAATTGTTCAGTTTCTCGGTAATGTGACTAGCTAGTCTCGTGAACTCTGTGAGAGAAAAAAGAGAAGTTACTGAGGGAACAGTTTTTTTTATAACCAACTTATTTTGTGGACGTTCTACAACATTACATGAAATTATAAACAATGTATAAAATGTAAGAAGTGGTGTGCTTTAATAAATAAATATTTGTTAGCACTGGCAAATTGCTTTTGTAAAAAAAAAAAAAAAAAAAAAACCTTTGGGGAAAAAAAAATCCACAGCTGATAGTGTTTTCCACAGTTAATGATTAATGCACAGTGAACACGTAACCTCCATCTTTGAAGAGTTATATCACATGGCCTTCTGAGGAGACGAGACCACAGAGGAAGGTGGGTTGATTTCTATAGCGAGACGTTTAGATTTTAAGATTCCATTTGCCTGTGTGCTGCGGGACATAATTAAAGCAATTTTCTGACTTCAGAGAGTCTATTACTTTGACTATACAGAGTAAATAACACCTATGATGAGAGAGATCCTCTGTGGAATACTGGATGAAGGGCTCACAATAAAGTGAATGAAGGAAAAAGGAGTTGTGAGAAACATCATCATAAACAAAATATAAAAGATTTATGAACCTATCTAATAGTTTGGGTTTATGTGAGTCTGGTGTGAACTCAGATGTTCTTCAGATAATAATAATAATACATTTTATTTATAAAGCACTTTACATTTTAAAGAAAATCTCAAAGTGCTACAGAAAAGAGTCATAATATATACAGCAATTAAAACCAGCTGCCAACTGAGATTAGCACAGAAATTTAAATTCTAAATATTAAAAGACTTTTTAAAAAGGTACGTTTTTAGACCCCTTTTAAAACTATCAGTCAT
>CM040977.1:3562617-3575513 GCA_022985145.1 Pangasius djambal | reverse complement strand
GTGGAGCCCTCAGATGTTCAGGGAGGGCATTCCACAGGCGAGGAGCAGCGGCGCAAAAGGCTCGATCCCCAATGGTGCGGGTCTTAGTCCTAGGGGGGAGGAGACGATGAGTGCTTGTGGAGCGGAGGGGACGTGCTGAAATCTGTGGGGTGAGGAGTTCTTTAAGGTAAGTGGGGGCGTTGCCATAGATGCACTGATGGGTGAGGAGGGAGACCTTGTATTCAATCCGGGCGGAAATGGGAAGCCAATGTAATGATTGAAGAATTGGTGTGATGTGTTCGTATTTACGCACTCTCATCAGGATCCTAGCGGCACTATTCTGTATGTGCTGGAGTTTCTGGATGCTCTTGATAGGGATCCCGATGAGAAGAGATAGGCTTGATGTGCAAACTGAACCAGTGAATCTCTGTGTTAGTTACAGGAGCTGTGCCACGCACGTTCTTCTAACTCTTCTCACTTAATTTATCATCAGATCTTTGTTCTGCAATCAGACTCCGTAGTACCACCGAGCAAATATAATCAGGTCACCTTGTGAGGATAATAAATCACCTACACTTCACAATGCACACACAGGCGCACACACACACCTCCCAAGATATTTTCCAACACGTTTTCAGCCAAGTTAAATTGCCTTTATATGGACGTACTTCGATGAGATGTGTGGATTTTAATTCGAAGGGGATATGTTACAATATAAATATATAATATGATAATATAAAGCATTAAGACATTAACCCAAAGACAGATGAGGACTGTTTGAACAGATGGTGCTCATATGACTAAAACACACAATCAGACCGTTTCAGGCACTTCTGAAGAAGAAAATCAGTGCCGCATTGGTGAAAATATCTAACCATTCCACTCACCTGTTTTCAAAGATCTGGTGCAGCTAAACTTTGACAGAATGTTAATTTTCAACCCAGATGACAATGGATTCCCTTTTGAGTCTGGTTCCTCTCAGGGTTTCTTCCTCATATCATCTCAGGGAGTTTTTCCTTGCCTCCGTTGCCTCTGGCTTACTCATTAGGGATAAATTCATGCATTTACAATTTATATCCTCAATGTATTTATTTCTCTAAAGCTGCTTTATGACATCATGAGCAGGTTATATGCTCACTTAATAGCTTAGTCAGTAATGCACCAAATGACACCTATTGAAAATCAGCCAATAATTGGTGGTTTCATAGCCCATAGAAAAAAGTGCTTCCTGGTGTGTCTTCATATTGAAGAAAAAGCACAAAACCTCTTTTCCCACAGGATATAAGATAACACTTTATTAATCCCAGCTGGGAAATTCCATTGCTACAGCAGCAGAAAATATAAGACAAATGACAATAATATAGTATCAGAAGGATATTAAAATCTAAATTAAGAATAAGCAGCTATATATATCTTTACCATCATGACACTTCAGATGGGATTTATCTTACCTGGTATTATTTCTACATTTCCTACATTCTGCATTTCTTTTACTAAATACTAGGTGAATGACTAGGTAAAAACATCTTTCCTGATGTGGGAACATGCAGTCTGTAAAAATTATTGCTGTGACTCATACGGATGGCACTGAAATGATAGAAACACACCAGTACTACATATATATTACCCCGCCTCCGCATGTAAAATTAATCCAGTCCAAATGTTAAAGTGTGGTGACATAAATTGTGGATATCCACCAAACTGGGTTGTAAAAAATGGGACAAGATTTATAATCTTGCACTTGAAGTCAAGAAAACATAGTCTCATGCTTGCTTCTGTGCTAAGATGGGGTCTCAGGAGGTGGTAACACACGTGCATTTTTGGACGCAGCATATTTATTTATGACTACAAAAATAGCCACTGAACACAAATGCAATTCATTTATTTTACAATGTTATGTACTTTTTTAATATAAAGTAGTTGATGTTTTTTTCCCCCTTTGTCTCAGTGTTTGAGCAGATTATCCACTCATGAACATGTAGTAGGAACATGTGCAGTGGAGTAGGATCTCCATAACTGTTAAGGAACCCTGCTGTAGTAGATTTAATTTAATAAAGTGATTATTTAAAGAGAATTTAAAGAGAGGATTTAATGCTTTACAACCCTTCATCAACATCCTCACAATGTGTTTAGATTTATGCTGTTAAAATCCATTGCACAAGGTGACATTTGTCAGACGTGAAATATTATCACAGTAAGTTTAACAAAGCCAGCTGTGTGAGGGTCAGGGTGGAGGACTTTGAGCTCTAGAGACACTAACTCTCATGTGTATAATGTTACTAAACATATGCACATGGGTGACTTTGATTTAAATCTCTAAATATAAATGGTGTTGAATCAGACTGTGTAATGTAGGGAATGCAACTAATTTATCATTTTATGTCTAAATAAAAATATAGGACTGTAGTCCTGTCCTGGATTTCAGTGGGAACATCAGCCTGGAATGAAATGAAATCCCCCGTGTGGAACATTTCTGTCTCTGGAGAACTGAGAGAACTCATCTTGATGCTAAATTGCCTCACAGCTCAGAAGAAGACAATGGAGTTATAATGGAGTTATTATGATTAATCTCTCGATTAGCAGTCCAACATTGACCATGTGGAAAAGTGATATAAAATATGGAAAGGTTCACTAGAGACAGATATCCAGTTCAACCAGGACCATGTTTCTCCCATGTTCACAGCATCAGACATCAGACATCATCATAGTAGGAAGAATGATGACGCTATACCCACATACACCAGTGGGTCAAATAAAGCATACAGTGAAGATTACATTTATATGACACTAAATGAGAGGCCAAATTTAGCATGGAGCTGGAGGGTTAGACATTCATTAGGAAGTAATTCATTTTTAATTTCGTCTGTCAGTTCAAGTCATGTTATGACAAACAAATATTTTTATGCATAAATATCAGGCTTTCAGAACCTGTTAATTTAACATTCATTTAACATTATTTACTGACCTTCAAAAACAGAGCACATGTATCACAGAAAAAAAATTGTTTGTATTAATTGTCCAAAAATCAATAATGGTTCTAACAAACATCATGAAGAAGTTCATCAGGTTTTTGTGTTCCAAGTTAAGTTCATACTGTTCGAGAACTGTAATCCACAAAGCTACTCTAATGTTTTTCTGAAAAGTAAAAAAATTATCAGTCCTTACTGCTTTGAAGCCATCAAATAAGGATATTAAAAAACTCAATAAGGGACAGAAAGTGAATGAGTTCGCTGCTAAAAAAAAAGCCTCTTCAAACAAGATAGCTAACTATCTTAGAAAGCACTCGACTTTGTTATTGGGCTTGAGTGTTGCATCCAGCAGTTGTGTGTGTGCTGAGTGCTTTCAGCAGTGCAGGCTGCAGAGCAGAAAGCAGTAAAGTGTATCATAATTATTAGAAAGCTTCTAACTAGGCATCCAGATCCTAGATGTTGTTCACATGGAAGCCAAGTGAGTTGGAGTCTCTCTAACAGAGGACTGATGAGTTGAATTGAACACACCAATGCTTCCATGTGCTGGAAAAGAAGTGTTTTTGTCTAACATCCACATTTGCTATTTAAGATTTTCTGGGAGCATAATGATACTTTATTGATATAATGAGAGGCCAGGAAATGTTTATGAACAATAAACCAGGAATATTGAATAAAATCTGAAAATATAAAATGAAAAACTGAGAATATTGAATGAGGCACACATTGCATTTCTGTAGTGTATTTATATGGTATAACCTTACTTAATGTGCATTACTATAGAATCTTTAGCAAATCTGGTGGAAACATTTTAAACCATAGTGTATACATTAATACTTTGGCCAATGCTTGTATAAAAATGTTTCTTTTCTCTGTTCCTGTTTGTTTTTTCTGTTTCATCATGATCCCAGCATACAGCCCTGCAGTTATCCATGGGATCAATAAGGTATCTATCTATCTATCTATCTATCTATCTATCTGTCTATCTATCTATCTATCTATCTATCTATCTATCTATCTATCTATCTATCTACATGATCCTATGGCTTCTTTCACCCTGAGTGTACCAAGTGAGATAAGAATGTCTTTGTCCCCTGAGGGTGAACTGACAAAGATCATAAAGAGCAGCCTTAGGTCAAGCTTGATAAATCACCAAAGCACATTGCACAAAGCCAAAGGAATATCATAAAACACAGTCTGATACCCTGTGACTTCTTTAACTCTTCCCTTCTGCTCTACTCTGATGCTCATGTACACTCACCAGTTAGTGTATGACTTTGAGTTTGTTTAATTTTTACTACTGTAGTTTATTGTGTGAAACACTGAGCACATACTGTATATATTATACTGTATTAGAAAAGTCTCAGTGGCGTAAAGAGTCAAGGGAAAGTTGGTGGAGAGCAATTAGCACATTCTTATCATGCCACTGCATATAGCCTATAGGTTGTTCTTTAGCTCACCAGTTAGTTAACCAGGGTAGACTAACTAAGCATGATGAATAGAACAATCATGTCAGGCTAAAAAGCATGTGAAGATGAGGAAATTTCAACTGGAAACTTAACCCAACCTGCAGCAGCAAGTCTTTGGCTGTTCTATATAAGAGCCTGTAGGCTTTCACTGGTCTTTGATTTCTTTCTGTATGTATTTAAATGTGAAGTGATAGCGAGCTGTAATCATGGATTTGAAAGTTCAGTGTAGTGTTATAACTTGAAAAAAGCTCAATAAATGAAGAAACGTTTATCTGTCACATAGACATTATAGTACAGTGAAATTCTTTAATTTGCATATCACAGGAAATTGGGGTCAGAGCAAAGGGTCAGCCATGTTAACAGCGCCACTGGAGCAGATACGTTTAAGTGCCTTGCTCAAAGGTACAAAGGTGGTCCTGGGGCTTATCACCCAGACCCTTAACCACTGAGCCACCACTCTTGAGTGACTCATGTTGCAGCATTAACTAAATAACGGGGGCAGTCGTGGCCTAATGGTTAGAGAGTCGGACTTGTAACCCGAAGGTGAACCTGAAGGTCGCGGGTTCGGGTAGGGGGGAATGAATGACTAATACCACGACTGAGGTGAGACCCTTGAGCAAGGCACAGAACCCCCAACTGCTCCCCGGGCGCCGCAGCAAAAAAGGCTCCGGGTGTGTGTTCATGGTGTGTGTGTGTGTGTGTGTGTGTGTGTGTGTGTGTTCATTACTGTGTGTGTGCACTTGGATGGGTTAAATGCAGAGCACAAATTCCGAGTATGGGTCACCATACTTGGCCACACTTCACTTCACTTAATAAATGAACCTTGGGCAATAGGAATTAAAAACCTTGATATGCACAATAAAGATTGCAACTCCGTTTCTTTATTTGTGTTGATTTGCTAAGCTTCAGTTGATGTTAAATGTGTTTCAATGCCATTAGAGTTTCAATACCATTAGAATTTTAATATCTACGGACACTGTGGAAAAGCAAAGTGGCACCAGCAAAGCCCTCTAGTGTCATTTGATATTTCCTCAGGCTATTTCATCAGGCACTTTACCACTAACTATTTCATCTGCAGTGTAAAAAAAGAAAAAATAATATCTATATCAATCACTTAAGTTTGTATAAGAAATTTCAGTGCAAGTAAAAATCAGACGTGCCGTTTTAATATCCAGTTCATTGCAGTGAATTTGTTAGATTATGGGTTTTCGTGGCTAATTAGAAAAAAATGTGTCTGATGAGATTACATGAGATGAGGAGTGAATAAATCACTAATGATAATTGCTCCGCATGATTAGAGATGCAGATTGCTGGAAAAATATTCACATCAGTGGTCTAAGAGACTGAATATCTGACATACAGTAATCTGGGGAGAAGTGAGTTTCCTTTCTGCCCTTGGAAAAAGGTCCGTTTTAAAAAGATACTGGTTCAGATACTGGTTCACATGAAGAGATAAACTGGAACAACTGTTGCTTTAAAAACCTCTGATATTAATTGTGACATTGGGAGTTGAGGAGAAAATCTGGACACAGAAGAGGAGTGATACTGAGCTTTTATCATTGAGGTTTTCTGCTTTTGTCTTCCTTGCCCCAAAAAAGAAAGAGAGTGCAGTGAAAAAAAGATAAGCAGTGATATATAATCCAAATTAAATCCAAATTAAGTGTGAATGCCGACAAGAGTGCAGTGAAAAAATGATAAGTAGTGATATTATAATCCAAATTAAATCCAAATTATGTGTGAAGGCTGACATGAGAAAAATCAACATAATTTTTTTTTTTAAATGATGATGACAAGTTTGACATAGTTATAAATAAAGGTCTCATTCTTGACCTGTTGCAGCAGCTCAGTGTAAATTAGTATAATTACTGGAACTCAGGAAGAGACCATAAAGAAATATATTGACCACATTTTATAGTCAATTACATGGATTAGCAGCAGCCCTTATACTAAAGCTACCTGCTCTTCTTTCTGTCCTCATTGCCAGGAAGCTAAATTACAGCCTGCCTCAAGTGACACCATTAGAGACAGCCATCATCATCATCATCATCATCATCATCATCATTATCATCATCATCATTAAACCCTTTGTCCTTTTGCTCCAGTGATTTCTAATATGTTGTAATGAAATGAGCTTTGGCCAGCTGTGAGACTCTGGGATTCAAGGATGATGGTAGAGAGCATGGGATTGATTTCCAAGTGTAGGTGGCTGTCCTCCAAATCTCTTAATCCCAACATGGCCTTCTATGGGAGAATTAATGAATTGCTTAATTAATTACTTGATAATTATTAAATAAACTGTCAAAGATACCAAATCATCAGATATCTACAGATGCTTGGTTTAGCCAGAGCACTTTTGTAGCCTGGGAAAATGAAAGCTTTAATCCATGACTTTCTGTCCGTAAACCGTACTAAACCCTGTGGAGTCAGAAAAAAAAAATCAATATGTTGTTTACAAATGAATAAACTGAAGGTCAGATTTATTTATTTATAAAATTCTTAACTTGAAAAAACAGAAAGTCTTTAAGCTATGAATGTTTATTACTAAATAATACTATTACTTATTACTACAACAATACTAGCTAATGTTGTGAGTACTGAGAAGAGTTTCTCTGTGCAGGACCCAAACTACAAGTGACATTCACCAAAACACTTTCCTATGTGTTTCATTAATACAAATTATACTACCGTGCTATTGAATTCTCAATTCTGATTGGTCAGAATGTTCTGGTAATGAATGTATGTTAATGAACTCAATCTAGTACTTTAATGTTTCTATAGTGACAGTTAAGACAGGGACTTGTAGGGTGAATACTCCACATAAATATTTATTTTTTTTAAATGTGTAATTGTTGATATGGAGAATTTTTATGCAGAGATTTATTTAGCATCTATGGAAAGAGTCTCCAGTGTCAGTGTTTTGTAACAATCAGAGGTGACGCGCTAAATGAGGGAAAGAGTAAGTGTTAAGGACAGAGGATGCTGCAGTTTCTCCGTAAATGACAAGCTGCATTTTTTTTGTTTTATAAACTTCAAGAGAGAAGAAAGAGAGGATGGCAAGGGAACAACTGTTTATAGCTGCTATGACATAAGCGATAACGAACTAACTTGTCTTGTGGATGTTCCATAACATTAAATGTAACCATAAATGGATAAAAAGTATGTCATTCTTTAATGAATAAAAAAATGCAAATTGCTGTGGAAGAAGAGGAATAAAACACTTTTGGATGTGCTGTTGTTGGAAAATAATCAACCTCACGGTGGTAACAGTAACTCTGCTTTTCCTATAACAGCACGCCCATTGTTTTTTACTCCTTATGTATTAAAGAGATAAATATTACATGCAGATAATTTCCTGGTTATAATATGAGATGAAAATAGCAGAGAATGTCATGATGGGATCACATGATTTAAGCTTCCCAGAACAGCACTGAACATGCAGCAGCTCTCCTCTCGACTCTGACTGCCACCTGACTCACCAGACTGTGTGTGTAAAAATGGCCCACAGTGTGAATCAACATCTCAGTGTGTGTGTGTGTGTGTGTGTGTGTGTGTGTGTGTGTGTGTGAGAGAGAGAGAGAGAGAGAGAGAGAGAGAGAGAGAGAGAGAGAGTAATGCAGCTGTGGGAACAGCAGGACAGAAAATGTGGAGAAACATCAGGAAATACATCACATATAGAAATTCAGTGCCTGGTGTGTGGTGTTTATTTCCAGGCCCTGGGATTTCCTGCGGCTCTCCACATGTGGTGTGTGTTATAGCCTGCAGTCAAGATGTTGTACCCGCTGTGTGAGTGTGTGTGTCTGTGTGTGTGTGTGTGTGTGTGTGTTTGTGACTCCATGCTGTCACACTGAGAAAGGTTTATAGCAACAACAAATGAATGAAAAGTGAATTTGTTAAAGGATAAAATTGCGATCAGTGTGAACAGTGGCACAGAGGGTTGAGTCGCCGGCTGCAGGGTCCCAGGTTTAATCCTGAGCTGAGTTACTGTCTGTTTGGAGTTTCACATGTTCTCTCTTCCTCCAGTTTCTCTGGTTTCCTCCTACCTCCATAAAACATGCCACAAGATAGACTGGCCATGTTAAATTGCCTCCAGTGTCCTTTAATGGACTTGCATCTCATCCCGCCTTACACTGAGACCCCGACCAGGATAAAGTGTTCACTGAAGATGTTGGATCTCCTAAAATTCTTGGTGTATATACAGTACAGTATATACAGTAAATACATGTTCAGTAAAACATCACCATATCACCAATTACACACATTTTAAATCAGTCTCTCACAAAGGTCCCTGTGTAGGCTTTTACTAGAGGAGTGATAACGTATTAGAACGAGCGCATTAACATAAATCTGTGATGCAGAATCCACCAGCATTGTGGTATAATCAGCAATATATCACACATACAGAGAAAAATACACTGACTAAAAGCAGAAATTCTTCCAGTTTCTGCTCTCCTCTATGAATGCACGAATACTTTCAGCATGCTGGCAATGCGCAACCACAGCGCACGCACACACACACACACACACACACACACACACACACACACAAAAATCATTAGTATTTATAGGTCTACACTCCCTGTGCTGAAAGAAAATGAAAGAGAAGGTCATCCGGAGGCTGAACTACTCACCATGTCATTGCTGTAATAATCTGCCAGTGAGCAGCTCTACTTAGGAAATATCACATTATTAAAATATAGACTGTAATATTTTTCATTTTATCCCATGTATATCTTCATCAGCTTTCTTGAGTGTGTGGACATTTTTTATGGAAAAAAAAAACACTTTTACATGAATTTTACATGAAGTATCTCTTCATTACATTACATTATCTTGACAGACAGGGATTACATCTTAAATGTAGATTACGGACTAAATCATCTAAAGAAATATAGTGAAATTATGAATTGCAGTTTTGCTCATCCAGAATGATATGCAGGAAAACATCTTTTTCATTTACTGGCGAACAAGTAGAAGATCAATTTGTTCATCAATCAGACAGCAATAAGATCAATTGTCATGGGCAGTAAATCCTCCCAGAAATGTTGTCCTGCCCACATTAGTCCAGTATCGAGTGGTGTGTGAGGAATTACATGAAGAATGTGCTTTCCCACTTTGTTTAGAGAGAATAAACAGGGCTATGAATAGTTCCTCCTCCTCCTTGCTTTTATTTTTATGCATTATTATGTAAAGTGTTATTTATGAAGCAGGCTTTCTGAATCTGGCAGTGATAAATTAAGCCAAGCCTTTCTGTTTGGATACCAACAAATCACCTCCCTTATTCTAACCAACACAGAAAAATCAGGGAGAAAGAGAATGGAATAAAATACTTCACATTTTTCATGAAAGCATCTAAATAATGAATGCAGTTTTTTATTTATTTATATACCACAGCAGGGTTGGATCCTCAGATCTGATTGGTCAGAAGGTGTTGATTAATTTTCTGTTACAGTATTGTCTCCCTGTGTGCTCAACTGAATTACCGCAGCCTTCCCTGTCAGCTCAAACCAGTCTCTCTCATCAAAAAGATGTCCCTCCACCCACAGAACAGCTGCACACGGGATGTTTTATGTTTTTTTTCTCACCATTCTATATCAGCTCTAGAGAGTTTTGTGCTTGAAAATCCCAGGAGATGTGCAGTTTGTGAAATACTCAAGCTATCTTTTCAGGCATTAACAAACATGCCATGGTCAGAGTCACCAAGATCATATTTTTTCCCCCATTCGGATGTTTGATGTGAACATTAACTGAATTTTCATTATCATCTGCATGATTTTATGCATTGTGCTGCTGCTACATGATTGGTTGATTGAATAATTGTGTGAATGAGCAGGCGTGCGGGTGTTCCTAATAAAGTGGCTGCTGAGTGTATGTAATTTTTGCATAAGTGGGGGCAACCAGGGAAAGTCAGACAGCGCTAACAGCGACTCTACAGTGACTCCTCTCTGTCAATTAAAGCAAAAATGTATTTTTCTGATTTTGAGGCATGTTATGAAGGAGGATTTGCATTTGCACACCAACTAATAGACCTCAGCGCTCATTTCTGTAATGAACAACATGCTGAGTAGAAAAACAGCACTAAAGTGTGGATATGAATTTTTCAAACAGGAAAGTCCAGCACATTCTGCACCCGGTGATCAGGAGACTAATTGAATATGTTTTGAACGGTCTCTAGAATTATGAGCAGCAGCCTGAGCTCCACAGAAATCATTTATATTCATAAACAATGCATAAATTCTGTTCTGCTAAACAGAATCCAGTTAATGTCTGTTTACCAGGCTGAATCTACAGCTGTACATTCAGCTGTTGCCTAATTAGTGTTAATTAGAGTAGGTCTTATTCATCAATATTGCATATGTTCAGATTAAAATTGTAAAATGAGTGTTTGCAAATTCTGCTATCTGTCTCAAGTTCATCTTTGGCATATCTGTTATGCAGAGCTTTGGACCCCACTGTCTTGGAGACAAACACAGATTTGTTTATATGCCACTCCATGAGCTTAAAATTGCTTTCTTTTCTGCAAAAATCAGACAAATAAAAATTTCTGTAAATCTGATCACTTAAAAGTGATCCACAAATTGAATTGAATTAGTGCCAGCGTAGTGTGTACAACAGAGACACTGAGTTATGAGAATGAGTGTTCAGCAGAACAGTTCTGACATGATAAATGTATTATACTCCTGCTCATGATCACGTCAAGTAAGAGCAAATTCCAACTTCCAAAGTTACAAATACAGTATAAAACCCAGAAATTGAGGTTTTCTTATTATCATACTGCAAGATCGTGCAAGTCTGAGAATCATATGCAGGCCAAATGTTGAACAGACTGTAGTCAATAACAGGAAAGAAAAATTCCTCAAGCGTCAATCCTGAAAGAAGAAGAGTTCAGATGAAAATTCTCAGAAGAAAACGCCCCGCACAGACATACACAAAAAATGACAGAGGAAGAGAGAGGAATGGAGTTGAACCTTTCTAACTTTATCTTACATAAAGTTTGATTCTCATCATCATGTGGTTAAGCTGACCACTGACATTCAACTGAACTCTTCTATTCAATTAATAATTAAGCAATATCGCATGGCTGTGAGTCTGTAGGCCAGGTGGAGTAGGTAATCACAGTCATGCCGATATTCAGTTTGACTGCACAAGTGTGAATGTGATATTGCTTTTATACAACAGTTCTATAAACAAGAATATAAAATATTGAGTAAGTGACATTTTGGACACAATATAGCCAAATGTTCTGTTTATTTTCACTCCGCTAATGGAAATAGATCCTGCAGAAGCCACTCTCGCTTTACAGCACATCAGCTACCTGGCTAGCTAGCTCACAATGATTTGTACATTCCTGTTAAAGGTGCTTCTGGTGAAATTGGCTTCCTTTCTTCCTTTTTATATTCATCTGCCGAGCTTTCATATTTTAAGCCAAAAATTATATTCCGGAAAAGTAACTTTTGCCATGTCCGCCGATGATGTCACTAACTCTACTGTAGCAACTAGGAAGTGGAATTTTAAGTGGCGAACACAGAAGAGCAGAGTCTCAGTCCAGTTACAGGAAATATAAACACTCTTGGAATGCTGCTTGACCAATCAGATCAGTGGACAGGAACTAACTGTTGTATAATTGAATCTATTTGTTAAATTCAATAACATGCAAAATTTTATTCATCTTTGGCACTGTTAGCCTTTTTAAAATGAACTGTTAGCCTCATTAAAGATTTTGAATTACTGAAGTCCTGTACATTTTAGAGTCCGGTGTTTTCTGTCCCACATTCTGACGAGGTCATTAATGGTTGATAATTAGTTCATAATTTGACTCCAGTGTTAGAACAGGAAAGACATCATACTGTGCAGTGTTTTAAAAATCTCTGGTTTCTATGGTTGATAAACAGTGATGAGTGAAGAACAACAGATTTTTATCATACCATACATTTAATTGGTTTGCTTATACTTTGTAACTAAAATGAGTATAAAGGGTCAGAAATTAATTGGATAAACTGCCTTCAGCAGCACTGCATTTAATTCAATGGGCTCTTGATCCCATTACAGGGAGATTTTGACAGCGTTGTAGTCCAACCTTGAGGCTGTGGTAGCTAAAAGAAGAAGAAAAATCAATTTACAAGCTGTACATAATCCTGTTATGAGGACCAACACAGAAAATACTTCAGATATAATTTAATGTGCATACAGTCAGGTCCGGAAGTATTTGGACAATGACGGAGTTTTTATGATTTTTGCCTTTATACACCAGCACAATGGATTTGAAATAAAACAATCAAGATGTGGTCGAAGTGTAGACTTTCAGCTTTATTTTAAGAGGTTCCACAAAAATATGGCATTTACCATTTAGGAATTACAGCCATTTTAAGCAAAGTACCTCCATTTTCAGGGGCTCAAAGGTATTTGGACAATTGACTGACAAGAAGTTAATTGACCAGGTGCGGTCCATTCCCTCATTACTTCAAGACAAATGAAGCAGATAAAA
>CM040977.1:3548791-3562517 GCA_022985145.1 Pangasius djambal | reverse complement strand
TTAAGAGGTTCCACAAAAATATGGCATTTACCATTTAGGAATTACAGCCATTTTAAGCAAAGTACCTCCATTTTCAGGGGCTCAAAGGTATTTGGACAATTGACTGACAAGAAGTTAATTGACCAGGTGCGGTCCATTCCCTCATTACTTCAAGACAAATGAAGCAGATAAAAGGTCTGGAGTTGATATCAGGTATTGACTGGAGCTACCAATATGAAGTCCAAGGAGATCTCAATACAAGTGAAGGAGGCCATCATTAGGCTGAAAAAACAACATAAATCTATAAGAGAGATACCAAAAACCTTAGCTGTGGCCAAATCAACAATTGGGTACATTCTTAAAAAGAAAGAAAGCACTGGTGAGCTCAACAACATCGAAAGGCCTGGAAGACCACGGAAGACAACTAAAGTGGATGATCGCAGAATCCTTTCCTTGGTGAAGGAAAACCCCTTCACAACATCAACAGAAGTCAAGAATACTCTGGAGAAGGTAGGCGTATCACTGTCAAAATCTACAATCAAGAGACACCTTCATGAATGTAAATACAGAGGATTTACAACAAGGTGCAAACCACTGGTAGAGCAGGAAAGCCAGATTAGACTTTGCCAGAAAACATCTAAATAAGCCTCCCATGTTCTGGAATAAGATTCTTTGGACTGATGAAACCAAGATTAACTTGTACCAGAATGATGGGAAGAGAAAAGTATGGTGAAAGAAAGGAACAGCTCATGATCCAAAGTATACCACATCATGTGTCAAACGTGGTGGAGGCAGTGTTATGGCATGGGCATGTATGGCTACCAATGGAACGGACTCACTGGTGTTTATTGATGATGTGACTGCTGACAGAAGTAGCAAGATGAATTCTGAGGTGTATAGGGCTATACTCTCTGCTCACATTCAGCCAAACGCTACAAAACTGATAGGATGCCGCTTCACAGTGCAGGTGGATAATGACCCTAAACATACTGCGAAAGCAACTCAAGACTTTGTGAAGGCAAAGAAATGGAATATTCTTCAATGGCCAAGTCAGTCACCTGATCTCAACCCAGTAGAGCTGCTTTTCACTTACTGAAGACAAGACTGAAGGCAGAAAGACCCACAAACAAGCAGCAACTGAAGGTGGCTGCAGTGACGCCTGGCAAAGCATCTCCAGGGAGGAAACTCAGAATTTGAGTCTTGAGAACATGGGCTCCAGACTTCAGGCAGTAACTGACTGCAAAGGATTTTCATCCAAGTATTAAAATTATGGTTATATTTACAATTATGTCACTTTGTCCAAATACCTTTGAGCCCCTGAAAGTGGAGGTATTTTGTTGAAAATGGCTGTAATTCCTAAATGGTAAATGCCATATTTTTGTGGAGCCTCTTAAAATAAAGCTGAAAGTCTACACTTCAATCACATATTGATTGTTTTATTTCAAATCCATTGTGGTGGTGTATAAAGGCAAAATCACAAAAACTATGTCATTGTCCAAATACTTCCGGACCTAACTGCATATACTGAGCCAACAAGGACGTTCCTTGCACAGATGTACCCGCAGCAAACTTGACCAAATCTGATGATATGAATGATCATTTCTGTTATAAATCTGGTAAATTCTGAGAGAAAGAACAGGAAGGTTATGATGTCAGTGTGAAATCATTTAGCATATATAGTCTGAGCCAGAGAAACAAATATATATATATATATATATATATATATATATATATATATATATATAGAGAGAGAGAGAGAGAGAGAGAGAGAGAGAGAGAGCGACAGAAAGACAGACAGACAGACAGACTGTAACACATTTAGTTGTGTAGTTTGTAATGTCAATAATTTTTCATACCAAATAAAGTGAAATTGTTTATTGAATATTGTCCAGTTGCTCTCTGTGGTTCTTTTTTCTGATCAATTCAGAAGTGGAAAATGATCGATCATGCAGGACTGGTGTATCAGGACAGGTTTTATGTTCTGAAAGCAATGTTAAGCCACAGATTTATTTGACTGCACTGACAAGCTCTCACTACAGAGTCGAACAGCCCTGACAATTGATCAATATGCCACATTGTGTACTGATGATATTTGTGCAGTGCTATTTAATAACTCACAGTTTTTTCCTGACGTTCAGACATCAGAAGATTCATTAACATAGCAGACATTTATACAATACAGTCAACAAAAGGAGAGGAAATGAAGAGGTCAGTGAAAGGGGCAGAAGCGGAATTATTTCAAGATGAATAAATCTGCAAGTGAGAGACAAACTATACAGATCTGATGTCTTGAAAGGTCATGAAGTTCACGATGTTACAAGCTTTTTCTTGCGTAGAGCTCTTTGGACAAAGACAAGCACATTCCTTTATTCCAGAAAAAATGATGACTAACAAAGCAGATTGCATTTTTCCCCTTTGCTCTCAGCTGCAATACCATGTTCCTTAAAAGCAAGAGAAAAGAAAAATCAGTTTAGACTAATATTATATGAATAGGAAGTAGATAAAGATTCAAACAAATATATACACACGTGAATGTGCAGGTGTGCATACTGTATATAAGATGTGTTGCAGTGGTCGCTGAGTGTATATATCAAGGCTGATTGGCATGACGTAGGATCTATATATAGGCACATATATTTTTATCAGACTTGATAAAAAATATATCAAGTATATCAAGTTAGATCAGGTTTGATGGTTTGAATTTTAACTACATTTCATGTTATTGGCTTTTTACCGATTTAAAAAAATATATATATATATATCTATATATCTATCTATCTATCTATCTATCTATCTATCTATATATATATATATATATATATATATATATATATATATATATATATATATATATATATATATATATATATATATATATATATATATATATATATATAGATAGATATTTTATATATTTCTAAATCACAAAAAGATGTGGATAAGCGCTCCCATGGTCAAAGTTCAGTTTCCATTTCAACCAGCACGAGGAGAGTTTCCTTCCACACTGTGTACGTTATTAATTTGCTTGTAAATTCTGTTTTTGTATATTTTAAAAGTGTCATTGGGTTTACAGCTTTCAATCTCCCTGCAAAATATTTTTTTACTGAAAAAGGGGGATTTAATTTATTGGTTCTGGTGTAATTAATGATATGATCTGATATGCTTTCAGATGCTGTTAACAGCGTGCTGAAAAATAAATCTTTAATGGAAATTTGTGACTGTTGTTGCTGTCACTGGTGTAATAGCCTGTGTTTATGACACCAGTGAAAATGAATAAGTTTAGTGACTTAAAGTAATGGTACCACATTAAGGATGAAAAATATTGATTATTTGTTCAAAAAGAATTTCATTACAGTCAAAATTCAAAATTTGTTGTTAAGAAAGTTTCGCTGGTAAGAAAGTCAATATATTTTGAGAATGAGTCTTCTGCTGGTGACAGAAAGCATGAAGTCTAGGCAAGATTCGAAAGTTCTTTTTTTGGTGTGCCAGCATAGTAAATTGGTTGCACAAATTAAAGTTACATTGGGATTGAGAGTCATTGAGAGTCAGAAAACCCTAATGTAAGCATGTACTTTTTTTGCATGCTTTCTTTAAGCTATTATGAGGTTTAGAAATAATAACTTGGTTTGCTTAATTTGTGATGTTCTCTAAAGAAATCATGCTAGTGGTTTAAAGCATAAGCTGACCAAGCAGTCATAGGTATGAATAATTGTGTGTGTGTGTGTGTGTGTGTGTGTGTGTGTGTGTGTGTGTGTGTGTGTGTGTGTGTGTGTGTGTGTGTGTGTGTGAGGGTTGAAGTGCAGAGTGATTGGAAAAGTAAAGAAAGGAAAAGAGAAGACCTTCAGCAGGTCACAGGAACAACCTCCTGAGTGAAGCGAAAGTCAGCTTCCCTGTTAGCGGAGATAAGGATTAGGGCCTTTGGCACTTGATGGAAATTTCAGATGATATCAAGACTGTATTATCTCAATGAGAAAATCCTCCAATGTGTTTAGAGAAGAGGAAAATCAATAGACCATCAGAGCAGAGAGAGAGAACGGAATCTCATAACTCCAGCCTGGGAGTATTGGGGAGACAGAGAAGCAGTTCAAAAGTTCAGGTATTTTTTTTTATTATGTTTTTCTCCTCTTCTAGTCCTTATGGTTTATTTTATTCAAACTGTACATAGTTCATCATTGACTTATTCAGTCTAATTCAAGAAGTATACAATCCAGTAATCAACACAAATGATCAAATGAACGTGCAGTATATTGATATTAAGTATTGAATAAATCTTCCAGGATGCAGATTATTTGATCATATATGATTTTCTTATTTCACCTAGTAGACGTCTCAGCGTCTCTCTAACAGGAACTTCATCTCTTTTTCCTGAGGGAGGACAAAATGTAGGACAAAATCTAAAATCGATACCCTTGCTGGAACATTTTTTTCACTATTTTTTTTTTCGAACTCTCTGCCACACGCTCACCAACAGACTCCCAGAATGAGCCTCTTTCCATTCGACAAACGCATGGCTCTGAAACACACTGAAAGTGTTTACAGCTTCAGATTCATTTAGCCAAAGTGCAGTAAAACAGAATGAATGGTCTGATGATGTGGTCTTAAGTATGGAGGCTTGCTGATCACATACACATGCGAACAAAAGAATTAAGTCTAGCATTAATTGAGTAATTGTTAATTGCTGATCAAGAGGAGGTCTGAGTCGTCCTGCACAGCAATCACATATAAAGATCATACTTGACATTAATCTACAATATATAAACAAAAACAATATACTAATATTCATTGCCCAGCTCCCCAATAAGATCAGTAATATGGTATAAATAGACTTTATTTAGACTGTATTTAATTAAACAGCCCCAAACTTTATCTCTAATAAAGTGGAAACACATTGAGGAGCAGGATTCAAATTTTTAGTCATTTAAATCCATGCTTGATTTTGGTTGTGGAATATTTATGAAGCTGAATTACACGGCAGCTCTGTCATTTTTCTCCCTGCTGTCTTTAATATGCTGCTGGAATCGGTTGAGGCACGACGTGTCTGAACCACAAAGCGGAATTAACCTCACTCGCCCTTACACGCTAAGGGAAGGAAATAATTTCATCCGTAACATGTTCTTGGTTTGATCTCTTCTGTTCTAAAATATTCCATCAGAAACTTTCTCCATGTTAAAGCATTTAACTGTTAGTACATGACACTGAAAATGTTCTTATTGCTACAGATAAAACAACATGACAGGAGGCATTAAAGGCCATTACTCAAAGCCTGTGACTCATATCCTAATGAGAGTCGTCTATCAAATCAGTGTTTACCTCAGCAGCAGTCCTCACTATTTGCAACAGATTTATGGCTCCGTTAAACAAACTCACACTCACCTTCCTATCCAGAAACAAGACTTGTCATACAAGGATTTGCAGGGAAGAAGAAGTTTTTACCACTGGGATTAAAAAAACCGGCAATGAACACAAAAACACAAGGACTTAGTTCACGCAGTGTCTTTTAGCACTGTGGTATTCAGAGTAAGGCCTGGGCATCCCCAGGGTTCTTTGAAGCATACCCAGGGCCTCAATAACTTTTAAATGTAGTTACAGTGGTGAAAATAACAACCCACAAGTATTAAAGTTATATTATATGGATTATTGAGTTCTTATAGCTCACGCACAAGCCACTTTTACTACTGTTGCTCTCTCTGTTGCACTACAGTGTAACCAGATCCAATTCCACAACTGCTGCTCTCTCTTGTTTTGCGCTAATATGTAAACATCTACACGCTCACATGTTCCGTGAATGTCTATAGTGTACATATTGTATTTTATTTTATTATATTTTATTTTACTTTTTTTAATTACTTGGCTTGTTATGTTGGTGTCTCACACCACGGGTCTGAGGGAAACGAAATTCCAATCCTCTGTGTGTCCTGTACATATAGCAGAACTGACAATAAAGTTTGACTTTGACTTTGACTTATAGTTATTAGGCTGCTTGACTGGTCACTTGAGTTGAATTGGCTTAACCTAATCCTCAATAACTCGAAAACCAATTGCCTATAAATAATGGCAACTTAGAACTAATGTGTTGTTGGACAGAAAGCTCTATGGCTCCAATACACAGACAAAATATTATTGTTTGTGCACTAATCCATTGTATTAATTTACATTTAATGGGGTCCTTTGCTACAAAAGGATTGAGAAACCCAGCTTTAACACGTACACTTACTAAACCAATTATCACACTTTCAGATCAAAATAAGTTAAAGGTTAGATATAAGCTGTGTGCACTTGAATTGTATTTCCATTTAATTGGCAGTAAGTAAATGCATTTAGCAGTCTATTCTCTCTCATTGTGACGAGTGTGGTAACTTGTTTTCATGCTCTCCACTGTCATATTGTAGAGAAATAAAGAAAAAACACAAGTTTGCATTCACAGAGAGATCACTAACATAGTAAGTAATAATTAAATTCAAATGATTCATTTGATATTTTCTGTACTTTCTGTTCATGTTGTGCTTAAATAGCAATCTACTCTATCTACTGAAAGTCTTGCTAATTTGATGATGCGATACATGCAAGTTGTTTTTAAAACTGTTTTTTAAGACCATTATGTCTATATGCATTTGTAACACATCTATTGTGTCCAATAAATATAGAATTATAAACATATTGGTTTTAATTTGGATCATACATATTGGATCTAATTCTATCCCATCCAGTTTCTTTGTGTAAAAAAATTATACTGACAGTATAATTTGATCAAACTAATAGTTATGATTATCATTGCATATGTTAAGTACTGAATAAAACACTTGTGGAGTGGATGCTCTGTTATAGGAAAATGATCAATGATGGGGTGGTAGTGATGAGGTCCAACAGGAAATGGAAGTTGTTTATTTTCCAACAACAGCTCTTCTCCAAGTGTTTTATTCCTCTTATACCCCAACAATTTGCCATCAGTTATAATTTTTTTTATTTATGACACTTCATACTTTTAATCCTTTAATGTAGTGGAATATTGTGTTGTAAAACTTAAAGTCACAGCTTTACGTCTGACTCCTTATAGAAACCTTCATCATATCAACAATTATAACTTTTTTTCTCTGTAAAAGACGCAATTAATCCATTTATTGTTAGTCTCAGTTTATGTGAACTGTCCTTCATACAAGTCCCTGTGAATGAACTGTTACTATAGAAACGATAACGGGTTAGAAAAAGCGCATTAATATAAACCTGTGATTTGCAGCTGCACTACTGTTGGCGCTGCCGTTACAGAAAATTATTCAACACCTTCTGACCAATCAGAATCCAGAATGTTTAAATACTAAATTAATTAGTAAATTCTTGTAGAAACATCAGTCCTGTACATGTTCGAGTGAACACTAATACTGCCTTGATAGTGCTATTGAAACTATCACAAACTATCACTAAATGTAAATGTAAATGTAAATGTAAGGATTTTACTAGAGTCTGTGCGAGTCTCGTATCCTTCTCAGAGCCATGAACACTGCACTATGCTAATATTTCATGAAGAGATCAGTTGAATGAAGGGGCACATATAAAGGTTTCATGTCCATTTGATTGATATGAACTGTCACAAAGTCCATCAGCCATTTAATACAACAGGCCCCTCTGCAGTGCTGTCTCCTGTCCAGCTGGTTTCAGGCCACATTAGTGATGCCACATTACACCAGGTATGACATAAATATTTTACTCTTCCAGATGGCAAATCTGCAGCTAATTTAGTGACATTAGTGAAATATTGTCTATGGACTCCATTGTCCATGGAGTCCACTCAGGACATTGGTATTATAATGTTCTTGCTGAGTGAAGAGATGTTTTGAGATATTCCAGTGAAATCTACATTTACAGCAAATGACCAAAAATGCCAGGTCACATACTAAAGCTTTTTGCTCTGTAGTGAAAATTTAACCTAAAGATCCACCTTGAATCCGAATAGAAATAAGGAAAGGCTTTAATTAGGAGATAAATTATGTATAGTATTATAAACCAGTAAACCCATAGTCTAGTGCTCTGTTTTACTTATTGAATTAGCTAGAGTTTATTACTTATGGAAATTAATGCAATCATTTATGTAAAAATGTTTACTTCATAGAAATTTTAAGGGTTCCCTCAGAGGGGCAAACAAAAGAATGCTTTAGGATTGTTTTAGTTAACCTTTAAGTGTGGGACCTTATATAAACTAGAAATATGGAAACAATGCACTGTTATTTGATATGTTTATGCCTGACAGGAAAATAAATCAATACTGCAAGCACTGCATGAAATATCCTAGATAAATGATGACATCTATTTAATTACAAAAGACATCAAGCCCTTCACACCATGAACAATCAATCACATAGCACTGATTCTCTGAGCGCTGTGACTATGATTAGCAGGTAATGAGAGATTAAGTCTAATTTGCACACGTTGCTTCATACAGATGCGCATTATCAATTATTCAGTGTTGAAAGTTAAAATCTAATGGAGGAGTTTTTTAATGGTATTTTGAAACATAAGAGTGTTGTAACTAGTATTTTAGCAAATCGAACACCAAATAAATTTGCTATCTCGTACTGAGAAGCATTAATAAAACTCAAATGAGCAACTGGACACAGTGATATCAGTGGTACAATCTCAGTGAAAACTCAGCTAGAATCTCATCCTGACTGCTTAAAATGCCATCAAATGCAGGCACCCAGAAAGCAATTTGTTGATCAGATGCAGAGCAGATTGTTGCAAATCCATTATTTAAATCCCCTGGTTTCATATTTTGATGTCTACAATTAGTAGGGAGCCATGAAAAATAAATGTGGTGCCTGTTATCATAAGATTTGTCACCAACAGATGGGATGTACTGTTAAATCTCTGACGTAATGAACTTTGTGTGATGGTGTGATGTGACGGTGGAACCCAGAACAGCTGAGCTGAAGTCTCCATATGCAAAGAGACTTGAGACCCTGGTTACACTCCTGAGATAAAACTATTGCATCACACTGTCTAATCTCACAGATCAATCTGCTTAATACACTGACTTACGACTGCATTATACTCCAAACACTGTAAAGCTATAAACTATTCTGGAACCTTCTCCTGATTAATCTTGTTTGTTCGTCGGTTTTGTCTGCTAACATGGCACTCTGACCTCAGGAAACAAAATTTTTTCCCACTCACTGTTTGGTTATTAGTGTGGTATTGGGTCAGAGCAACAGCTTCTTTCCTACATAAGAAATACAGATATACAGTATCACTTTTGTGTGTTTACAACTGAAATACAGAGAGACAGATAGTAGGGCAATCAGCAAACATGACATTAGTCCTGGCTCAAAATTGTAATTCTGACCTATCTTTCAGTCAGGAGTAAAAACTGCAAACTGTAAATTATAATAAAATAAATGTTGGCAAAGTGATGATGTGCTTGGCATGAAAGCGCAATTTAATAAAGCATTTAGTCTATTAAGCATCTTTAAAAGTACAAAAGGGGAGAATGTCAATTCAACAAGCTTTTCAGTACTCATTTATCTCTTTAACTTTAGGCAGTGCGTCTACAATTTACTGCTGGAAAAGAGACCTGTAACACCATCAAACATATAATAAAACTCAAATGGATCAATAAAGCACAGTTAGCCTGAGGCTACCTGCAAAATCTACACTTACAGCCTGGCAGAGAATCCAGAATAGCATCCTGCCTATCCAGCCATGAAGGCCAATGTGGTCATTTTAATTTCAAAATCAATGGCAATACTTCGTGTAGTGAGAACGCAAGCTTTTATCATGCTCTAAGAAGGAACAGTATAAAAGGAAATGAATGAGGTTAAAGTGAAAGATTGAGTAAATTGAACAAATGTGACATGTCCAGCTCCATCAGCAGTTTCTTAACCCCTATATTCTGTTCACTAATCAGCAGTGAAAGTTCCGTTAACGCCAACCATCTCCTTGGCTTTTATAACAATAAAATCAGAAAAAAGGACATTTTAGTAGATTTCTTTTTGCTACCTATTTATCTTATATTGGTGGAAATGTAAACAATGTGACAACACATAGATAGATAGATAGATAGATAGATAGATAGATAGATAGATAGATAGATACTATCTAAAAAAGCTACAGTAGTTTGTTAGATAACTAGGTAGCTAGGTAGAAATAAAAATGTAGATAGATAGATAGATAGATAGACAGATAGATATCGACAAGCAAACAACCAAATGAGGTTTGTACAAATAAATTCACGAACGAAAGAATGAAGGAAGGAATTCTGATTTTCAGTGGAGAAACTGAGACACGTCCATTGTCAAGGAGACAATTCGACAAGCTGTGCTCAGATGCTTAATTTGAATAATAAACAAGGATTAAGTTCCAGAAGAAATATTTCACATGATGCACAATTCACTGAGCAATGCTTTTGAAACAGGTTTATCTAGAATTTTATTTCTGCTAAATCTTTTAAGAGGTTTATCATAAATCTTATGGCTTTAAGCAAAGAATGTGCTTGTGTTTTCTAAGAGCGTGTAATCTCTTTAATAATCACACACACACACACACACACACGCGCGCGCGCACAGGAGTCTGTATACATGGATTCGATGATTTCTTCTTTTAATCTTATCATTTTTGCTGCAGGTCATTACAACAACAGAGTGATAAAAATCTTGGGGCGGCTTTCAGAATTGAATAAAGGAGCATTGAGCATTACATCGCTGATTTCTGAGGGAAATATAATGCACGTACAGTAACTTACACTGAAACATCACCTCATGTACTTGCATGATAAAAGGTAGAAAGGAGTCCTGGAGAGTCAAAAGGCTTCAGCGTAACCTCCAAATTCCTTTTTTTATTAGTGATATGTGCGAACAGTGACATTTAACCTGCTAATTGTGTGTTAGTGGTTAATGTTCCTTCATCTTTGATTTTCAGTAAGTAACATGAATAACAAATAACACAATAAGCTGAATGCAGTGATACACATTTGACAGCACTACATTTTCATGGCACTATCACTGCAACATTACTTATACCAAGTGCTGTTGAATTCTTGAATCTGATTGGTCAAATCAGAAGGTGTTGATTATTTTTTATTGATTATTTTTCTAAAACAGCAGGTGCAAATCACATTTTTATATTAATAAACCTCCATATAACCAGGTTAAAAAAAACATGTAATTGTTGATATGGTGAAGTTTTCTGTAAGGAGATGTTTGTTTCACATTTATAGAAGGAGTCTCCAGTGTCAGTGCTTTGTAGCTGTCAGAGATAAAACCGCGGGATTTATAATTCAATGATCTATTCGAGAACTTTCTACTTGAAAAAAGGAAAGCATGTGATTCCCATGAACAGCTGCAGGATCTGTGAGTTCATTACTGAGAAAACTTGCTTTGGGAAATTTACACAGCTCAAGCGCCTGACACAAAGTAATTGCTTTGGCCGAAAGGTAATTTCCCTCTTAGAGAAGCACAGTTTTGTTTCACTGTGTTATTTATGAAGGCTGGTAATTTCTGTCCTGCAGTTTTGACACAGCTCAGGGGTTCAGTTCTCAGAGGAGGGGCCGTGTCCATGTCTAACTCATAAAGCCAAGGTCACAGAGTCACAGCAGCTGGACATATTTCATCACCCGCCCACCAGGGCATTGTGGGTGACTAAACTGTGAGGTCTAGACTGCTCATTCTCAATGTCGTCTGATTTCTCCAAACGCTATAAAGCAGAATATAAACATGAAATCCTTTAGAAATTGCAAAATAACCACATTTTTTATTTTCAGTTCCTCCACTGTGTAGCTATACAGTTTCTCTACTGGTTGTGTTTTGACCAGGTATTGACCTCTGTTTTAATTATCTATAATTATCATCTAACTCCTGCTGTGTATATACTGACCCCATCAAGAAAGAATGTGACTCCACAGTGATAAATCCATATAATATGAAACCTTAAAGGAAAAATCCCCCCTGCACAAGTTTCATATTAATCATTATAATAAACCTGTGATCTTCAACAGCATCCAGGATTTACTTTGTAATGAAATTCTGAGTTGGATTTTAGCTTGAACTCCTTCCTTACCTTGTTGGTCTATTTTCACTTTGGTTAATGCTTCCCAACGTTATACAGAGTGCCATGCTGGAAGTGTTGGTGTGGGATACATCCCTCAATTCATCTCTACCTAAAGAGAGTGATGCAGAGACTCCTTAGTCCTTTAGTCTGTCCAGCTCTCTCAATTCATCCTCTGTATACTCTGCTCAAACAGATCAGCTTCCAAAGCTTCAACTTTCATGCTCATTGCGCTTCTTCATATCATAGTTCACTAACTAGCTGAGCCGAGTCTTCCTTGTAACTCAGCACCAACCAGCAAATTAGCATGAGAATCACTAAACACACTGCAAATATTCCAATACAAACATGTTTAATGTGTTTCACGGTGAAGCGTTCCTTTAAGACGGCTGGGGAAATTGGAAGAACACACAGAACATTTTAAGAAGATGCCAAACTAACAATGTCTAAACTTTATGATTATGCAAAATGCCCCTAGCATCTGTGATGATTCTGATTGATTAAATGGGCCACATTATAAAAGCCTGTGAGTCAAAGTTCCTTTTAGCACTCACCTTAAATTGGAGGGACTGTCCTCATGTATTACTTTGCCTTGAAAAGAAGCAATCAGTGTGATACTTTGCTGCAAGGACCACATTTACAAGTAATTGTCCATTCATAAGTATAACCGAGGTATTTTTTATAATGTCTTTCATGTCAGTTTGGCTTCATTATTTCATCTTCCTCTTTTCTGCCCACATAAACAAGCAGCCCTTTCATTCACTTTCCATCACTGATATCTAATTATGTCATCCAGAGGCTCTGTCTAAACCTCATAGCTTCTTTGTCTGACAGGTTTTAAATTGAAGGCTCTGTTATGAGGTTTATTGTGATGCTAAATAGAAACTTCCTTCATCATTGTGTCTGTTACTGAAACAGAAAAAAGAGAGAGCTCATTCATGTAGAGAACAGAGAGACTCAGTGAATCTCAGTGATGATAATGATGATGATAATGATGACAATGTACTGAAGGTCTACATAATAAATATACAACAGCTGTACACGTGAATGTTTTCTGAAGCCACTCCTGTACATGAAGTCTTTACATTCTTAATCCACATTACTAAAAATAACATTGCACAGAACAGAACAGAGCAGTGAATCCCTTCATCTGTAAAACACTATAATGTGTGTATTAACAGTTATAAAACAGTTGGCTGCCTAATATATTTACTAATTTATGATATATTAATATATTTGCTTCCACATTATGGGTGCTGGACATCATGGTGTTATCATCCTAAACACACAGTGACCCGGCTCCTGCTGTAACTCAGTTTTGGTCAAAACAAATCTGTCGTTTTACACAGACTTGGAGGAGCTACACTTCCAGTTCACATGCCTTGTAGCCTAACATTATTGTACTATTTTGCACATGTGATTACATAATGGTTACTTAGTGAGTATACATTGGTGAACTGTTATTTAGAGAGCTGCTCATAGGCTGATTGAACCTCAGGCAGGTGTCATGATAAAAATGTACTATATTACAGGGGTTTATCTAATTCAGTGTAAAATAGACATTTGATTTATCCTTCTTCTTATGTGTGCCCTATTGGATCTGGTGACTGGGAAGCACTTTGAAGTACATTGACCTCATTGTCATGTTCGTGGACCCACTTTGAGATGACTTGACTTTGTGACACGGCGTATTATCCTGCTCTAAGTAGCCAATTGT
>CM040977.1:3501588-3546191 GCA_022985145.1 Pangasius djambal | reverse complement strand
GAAATGAGGAAGATGAATCTGGGTCACGCTTTCAGTTATGATGTTCAGTAGGGAGGGAGAAGCGTGTTAGGAGTTTATTTATCCGACACTGGAACATAAACAGCACCAAAGAAAATCTTATTAACTCTTATTAACGCTGCTCTGAGTGTCGCTGAAGTTCTGGTGTGTGTGGTGTTACACGGCTCTCATACAATACCATGCTGACCTGAATCTGTGACTCTCACACTATATTCCATTCAAATGCATAATGTACAAAGGAGCAGTGCTGATTACGTAACGCTCTCTTCTTCATGAAGGAGCACAGGAATACACTCTGGTTCTCAGTGGATCTCCATCTCTCCGGTATTTCAGACCTCCTTTTTTCAAAACTTCTATTCAGACGGCTGTTTAATCCGATTTCAGAGCCACAGCACCAGATCAACACAATGAAGCCCAAACTTAATCTAGTTCTTCATGTCACAGTAACCGGATTCTGTGTGACACTCTGCCATATGTGCTCTGTAGCACAGATAACAATTGATCATCCAGTGGATTTAGACATAATAATGTCAGTTACAAACCAAATGTTAGGATTTATGAACCTTGAAGCTTAGTGCTGAATTCGGGTACTCACGGTTAAGTCTGTAGTTTGCCATGTCCTGGGGAAAAATATAAAAACAGATATAGAGATACATCATGTGTGAATGTCTGTAGTAATTTCAGGCTGATTCCACTGCTGAGCCAGGAGTCACCGCTCCTAATCCCAATCCAGTATGGACTTTGCAATGCACACTCTCACCTTAACACTAGTTCACCTGTTTCCTGTTTAGCTCCAATCAGCTCTGTTTAAATTACTCTCACACTGTTGTTCTTTCCAAGGTTTGGTCATTCTGTTGGCACACTTCTCATTTTAAAGCATCCTTATTTTATGAAATTGGGGTGTGAAACCTGGAGTTCATTTAAATTTAGTATGAAATGCTGGATTATACCTTCTAACCTTCTAAATAAAGGTTTAACTTTTAGCATTAGTACAGTTTAAAGCTATTATAATTGTGTCAATTTTAAAATAAATCCTACTCAATAAGATGCTCTGATATGTATTCAGTTCCATGAGATAAATTAAATGTTTGCTACAAAATTTGACTAGAAATGATATTTCTAGCTTCATCCATGTGACAGAGCTAAACACTGATACTAGGTCTAAATTAATAGTGCTGATGTGGAAATTCATCTATACGAGAGCTGTGCACGCACACACAGATAAACTCTGGTTTGGAACAGTAACAGTATGGAGGAAACTGCTGGAGGCTCATCTCTGCTTCACTGCTTCTCTGCTAATGTGCATCTACTCACAGATGACAGAGTGAAACTGTGAACACACTCGCACAGCAGCTGGAGCATCTGAACAGATCCGGGCCAGAGAATGAGAGCTGTCAATCACACAGGCGACACACAGGGGGGTTGTGTCACTACACAGTGCCAGCTGTACCAACCTCATCTCTGAATGTCAGTGACTGAAAAGAGCTGCCAAATGAGGCCATTCTTCCAAAAAAAATGTACATGTTGCTGTTGCCAATATAATGTTCTTTTTCACTGGGTTTTAGTTTTACATTTATTCACTTGGCAAACACACTCTTAACCACAGCAATTTACAAGATGAGAAGGGAGCAGATGCACAGTGATACAAATATACACAAAGTTCCACAAGCTATGTTCAACAGAATCTGTTAAATCTGTGTAAATATAATCGTACGTTAGTTATCAGCTACATAAAAGAACTTTACCAAATTCTAGGTAAAAACTGAGAAAAAAAAAAACAATCAGGGAAGATCTGGATTTAAAGATAACTCACGACAGTAAAAGTTTACTGATAAAATAGTTGTAATACATATTAATATGCAGTACAACCATATGAACTCAGTGATTCACTGTGAAGGAGTTTAGGAGACCTTCCAAAAACTTCTTTATCCATGTAAAATGAGGTTCAAGCTCAGTGTTAAATTTATCGTGGTCCATATCAGTGGCCAAAAAGCATGCAGGGTTAGCACAAGATAATACACTGAGAAACAGTCCAGGGTCACATAAGCAGGAAACATGGAACAGAGATCAAGGAACTAAAAAAAACTAGGGAAAAAAAATTAATTGAAGAAGCTTTGTCACATAATTAAGATTTTTTTTATACAACATCTTTTCTCAATTAATGATGCAGGTACATTAAACAAATAACTACTCAACATCCCTTTAAATGCATAGGTAGTTTTCAGACAAACCCATTTTTCTGGGAGAATGAATGCAGGTCCTGTAAGACGAGCAGTTCAGTCAGGAGATCTCAGAAGCAGGGTGTGTGTGATGGCTAACATCAAATAGGCAAAGTGCATGAAGTGTGACAGAGTGCAGTCCTCGGGCCAAAGCTGTTAGGAATGAGAGGAGGCAAGCGGCCAAGCAGCAACTCATACTGAGACCAAGACACGGACTATCAGAGATAAGTACACACACATACACTGACTCTCTCTCACTTTCTCACTCTTTCTCACTCCCCATTCCTTTCCCACTATAACAAATTCCTCTCATATATACTGCATCTTCCTCACAACTTACACACAGAAAAGAAAGTCAATTCACTGACACACCTAGGAAATACTCACCTCAGGTGTCTCTGGTTTTTTTTTAGGTTTGCCCCTCTAGCTGATCAAATATATTCTATGCAGAATAGAAACTCTTCACTGTATAAAACACCACACATATACACTTTGTATTACAGCTCACATTATTTTACAGATTCAAGATTTTTAACTGTCACATCCACAGTTATATACAGTATATAATTTGCTGTGAAAAGAAAACCTGGCCTACTCTTCCTTAGACCATGCATTTAAATAACTAAAAAAAAACAATAAGAAATGTTTGTACAGGGATGTGCAAAAATAGTAATGTACAAAATATGCAGTTATGTTACGTGTAGTAACAATAAAAAGTGCAGTGTGGGGAGTGTCAGTGGTGTGCAGTGTGACTGTAGAGTGTTTATGGAGTCCTATGGGATCTGTATTGTGGACATATCCATGTTGAAGAGTCTGATGACCTGAGGGAAGAAGCTCCTCCTGACCCTCTCAGTTTTAGCCATTAGACTACAGAAGTGCTTGCCTGATTGCAGCAAGCTGAACAGACAGTTACCAGGGTGAGTGGAGTCTCTGAAGATTTTAGCAGCTCTGGTACTGCATCACTTGGTGTAGATGTCGTGCAGAGAGGGGAGAGCAGACTCGGAGATGCACTCAGCTAAGTGCACCACTCTCTGCAGGGCTTTGCGAATGTATCTGTTCAAAGCAAATATATGCCTCCATCCGCAAATAGGTTTTCAATTAAGGTGAAAGAGATGAGCGGTGGAAATTGTAAAGCTCTTTCTAATTACTGTTAACTTCGGTGCTGTAATTGAGCTCTCAGACTGATATTTTATATGTTCATAGAAGAAATTACAGGAAAAAAACAAAAGAATAATAGGTATTAAGAACTTTTTAATACTATATATATAAAATAAGAGCCAAAAGTGAATTTAAAAGCAGTGTGAGAAGGGGGAGATGGGAATACACTCTGGATGGGACAATCATCAACTGCAGGGTAGAAAGCCTGATCTAGCCAACCCACCTGTTTTTGGAAGGTGGGAGGAAACTGGAGAATCTGGTGGAAATCCATATAGACACAGGAAGAACATGCACAGGAACTCCACAGTGCTGCCCCAGCATGCTCTCAATCGATATCCATTTAGTGATGAGGTAGAAAATGAACCAAGGGTGATGTGATCATGTCAGAGAAAGAAAACCTACAGACCCTAGCCATCTAATAAATATGCAGAGGGAAGAGCTTGCTGTTGAATCATCACCTCTAAAAAGTGTACTGGTTGACAAGCATGTCTCCTGTAGTGTTAAAGACTAGGGCAGATAAGAGAAGGTCATACAGAAGTCTCCATAGGAATATTAATTCCTCTTTAAGTGATATTGCTTCTGAAAACAAGATTTGTGCTGCATTTAAGGTGACCTGCATGACACACATGATAAAGGTAAAGAGTGGCCAACTGATATTCACTATGACTGTAATGTTTCTCAGTAAAAATAAAATTCTGGCATTTATCATAACATGAACATGATTTATGTAAGACACAGATTCCCAGCCCTGGTCCTGGACCCCTCCCTGTCCTGCACATGTTACTGTTTCCCTACTCCCAACACACCTGATTCAAATAATCCGGCTTCCTGAGTTGAAGTGAGTGTGTTAGAGCAGGGAAGACACTAAAATGTACAGGACAGGGAGGGTTCCAGGACCAGGGTTGGGAACCTGTTATATAAAAAATAAAACATTTGGGAATGTGCTGTAATATGAAAACAATCAATCACAGGGTGGTGTAACGAAGCAGAGTTACTGTTCTACCCCAAAGTTGATTATTTTCCTATAACAACACATCCCAAAGTGTTGTATTCCTCTTTTACCACACAGATTTTGTAATGATTACAATTTTTATAGTATTAGACACTTTTTATCCAAATTTATAGTTACATTTGCATTGCTGATCATCTGCAAAACAAGTTACTTCCTGTTCTCACTTTGTTATAGCCACTATAAAGAGTCGTTCCCTCACCATTCTGGAGAAAAATGCAGCTTGTTATGTAACAGAGAAACCAGAAATTGAAAAAAAAATAGATATATCTATCTGTAATCACTATATATAATGATTATAAGCTTTTCTTTGTTAAATGTCTTTTCTTTTGTTTATTATTCATCTTAGATAATGTGGAGCATGCGCCATACAAGTCCCTGTGTAAGTTACTACCATAAAAACGATAATATCATTGTATTAATATAAAAATGTGATTTGGAGCTGCTCTCTTGTAAGTACTGCTTTAATAAATGCACCACAATAAATTATCATATACTGTAATTTAATGTTAATACAGAAACCTACAAGATCTTTCAGTCCATCTGCAGTTTCTACCCGAGTGTATGCACAGGAAAAGTTTTTCTTCTCATTGCCATTAAATAATATATATATATATATATATATATATATATATATATATATATATATATATATATATATATATATATATATAATGTGTGTGTGTGTGTGTGTGTGTGTGTGTGTGTATGCATATATATATATATATATATATATATATATACACACACACACACATAAGGATGATGCTGTAAATACAAAAAATGCAACACTCAAAATTAAAACATGCAGATGAATGCTAAAGGGACAGATAGAATGCAGAATTCATTTTCAATAGCATATTATACACAAAACATTCATAAATAAGTCATAATTCTCAGTCAGAGTTAAACCCACTGTCTCATTTTGCTGCTATTATGTTACGCTGATGACAAATATCACCTTGTGCAGTGATTTTAATGCCATAAATCTGCACACGATGAGGAGAGGAGCCATAAAACAAAAGAGGGTCCGCTCTCCTTGAATAACAATCACCTGGGTGGAGGAGTCAGTCAAAGCTGCTATACATTTACAGTGTATAAATAAATAACAAGGCTTAGACAGGAAAAGTGTTTAATAATACCACAAACTATGCAATAATCCAAAAAAAAACTACATAAAGTTTGCACTCAGACTGCATAGCATTTCAGAGAGTTGCTTTGAGGTATTTATGATCAACTCCTTTTTGGGGGTTTAAGAGTTCACACTGTTTTTTAATAAAGGTAAAAGAAAAAAAATCTGGCTAAATGTAAGAGTAATGGTCTTTTAGAGACTTTAATTCTCCTCTAAGAGTTATTAGTTTAATGGAGGTGCCAAGCTCATAAGCCTCAATAGGTCCATCTCACATTGTTCCATGAGGTGGAAGTGCATGAATTGCTTTTATATCACACTGCTGCATAACACACGCCCCATATGTAATGCTGTTTAATCTGGGAGATGGTGTTTCTTATCACCTCACGAGGTGCATCAGAGTAATCAAGTTTAAAGTGCTAAAATATCTATGTGGTGGTGATGATGGTGTGTGAGGAAATTCACATGAACACAATTACTGCAGAACAGCCTCATGGTGATGAATTAATGAACAGATGGAAAAATGAATCTGCTCCATTAGGTTCCAGCATGTGATTTCATCCCCATAGAACTCAGTTGGATATTCAGTTCAATAACTCCATGTGGCCTCCTCACTTGCCTAATAAACAGCATATTGCACAGCAAAAATTAATGACTAAGGAATGAGAAAAGATCCTATTCTGTTCTTTTGTGCTTGGACAGTCCTTGGAGTCACAGCAGCACGTCACGGAAAGCTCCAACCCAAATACCTACGAATATAAGTGTCCATCTTTTATTAGCAATTCAACTCAATATTAATGAAAAATATATCTGTGGAAAGTGGAAAGTGTGGCCAGTAGTGATGTACCTATCATATTTAGTGGGATTAAAAATACTGCAGGAGGGGAAACTAATTCTTCCAGCATTTGTTATGTTTGCTATTCAATGGCTGTGTGCTCTATTAGTGCACAATATTTAATGCTCTGATTTTTCTGATTCTTCAGGTTTAAATAGTAACAATGAAAACATGACTTTTTTTATCTACATATATATATAATTTCCTCCATAGTCCTGTGGCACAAAATATTATTCACCCTCACTGTAAAATTGCTGTGTTTTGTGTGTGTGCATGTGTGAGAGAGATTAAATTATCCAGTGTGCTCTTCATGCGCTCTCATTGTCAGTTTGACTCATGCATTACCATAACTTGTCTCTCTGCTTTGACACGGAGGGGAATTGCAATTACTCCATCTCTATTCCTCTTGTCACTATGCAGGCAAATGGAGGGCGAAGATAACATTCCTCATTTCTCCGGTATGACATAATCACGGGTGGATTAGCACAGGATTTAAGGGAAGTCAGCGAAAAGAGCCAGAGGTTGGCTTCCCTCCTCCTTTCTGTTACACTCTCAATATCATCATGCTATCTGGCAGGCCTGGCTGTTGACAGATGGGACGAGTGTGTAGTCCAGCTCTGTGTAAAACTCTATCAGCTTTCCTCCTGCTGATTTCAGTCCTCTTAAAACACTGAGAAAAGGTTATCGGTGTCAGAGCATGGTTATCAACCCTGTCCATCTCATAACGGTGCCATTGTGTAGACCTTCCACTGAGACCACACACACACACACACACACACACACACACACACACACACTGCTTAGTGCTGAGCAACACAGGAGTGAACTGTCACAAGAAATTCTATGCAATGTACATGAAATAAGAAACAAATAAAATCACAGAGGAGGAAATGATGGATGAAGGATGTTTGTTTCAAATCTCTCATCATCCAGCATTTCCTTAGGACTATTATGCAGCTAAGCTTCACCCAGTATCAATGAAAGAGGATTCTACTGATCGAATCACAAGTAATTGCTCCTGGCCAACAAAGGAGGGTAAACACAGAGGGAGTTAGTCACCGGTGTTCTCCGGGGCTTATTGGAACAGCAGCGATAGCTAAGCTGTCAATTTTCTTTACAGAGGCACAATAAAAAGAAGCGATTTTTCTTCCACCAGTTCATGTTGAGGTAGGAAGTGTGATATAAGGGGTATTGAGTCTGATCTCAGATGCTCCTTTCTTTCATGCACTGATGCTGAAGATGAGTCTCCCTTCATATACTTTCATTCAGATGGTATCCTCATATATTAAAAACTGTTGGAGAATCAATAGATTGCTCTCTGACTTCATTACAGTACAGGACTTTTCACATTCAGAGAACGCCATTAATGAAGTGGCTCTGAGCTATGAAGCCCTTTTGAATGTTCCAGCCAGGGAATAAAAGCAGGGTAAAGGACTAATAGCAGAAAGGCCTACCTGTCAAACTGCCTCTAATTGCATTAGATTTCTGCCCAGGCGAGCGTGTCAGATCCGTCTGATTCATCTTAGGATAGGTGCAGAACAGAAAGGACAAATCCCTGCACAAGAGCCTCTGATATTTCTGTCCCTGTCAACATCCAGCTTCTGCATTGACTGGCTTTAGACAGTGCAGCCTGCCTCAGGCAAAAGCATATAAACCCACATGAAAAAAAAAAGAGCAACTCAGTTTCTCTCAGAACGTCAGCAATGTATCACTGCAGCTCAAACCTCAGGTACAGCAAGATAAGATAAGATAAGATAGAAGTTTATTCATCCTGAGGGAAATTCCATACTTCATTCCATACTTCATTCATTCCATTGTGCTCATACTTCAGTTATGTGCAAGCTGCTTTATTGCCATGACAAAGCAGTGTTATAAGGCTTGTTTGACAGAGCATGTGAACAAATTAAAATCATATCCTCACATGGGTTTTCATACCACTGCTATGCAGATGACACTCAACTCATCCTCTCCTTCTCTCCCTCAGACACTAATGTTTCTGCTCGGATATCAGCATGTCTGGCAGACAGTTCATCATGGATGACTGCTCATCAGCTGAAACTTAATCCCACCAAAACTGAACTGCTGTTCATCCCAAGTGATTCATCCCCATCTCAGGATCTTGCAATCTCCCTGGACAATTCTCTGATCTCGCCTTCGGTTACTGCACGCAGCCTTGGGGTAACCATGGACAATCAACTGTCCTTCTCCTCTCACATTGCTAATCTGACACACTCATGTCGATTTCTCCTCTATAACATCAGACGAATTTATCCATTTCTTTCCACACAGGCTACACAGGTGCTTGTTCAATCCCTTGTCATTTCAAGACTGGACTACTGCAACTCACTCCTGGCAGGTTTGCCTCTGAGCGCCATTCGTCCTCTGCAACTGATTCAAAATGCAGCTGCACGATTGGTTTTCAATCTTCCTAAGTTCTCCCACACCACCCCATTGCTACGCTCCCTCCACTGGCTTCCTGTAGCTGCCCACATCAGATTTAAAACACTGATGCTCGCCTACAAAGCCAAAAACGGACCAGCACGCACTTATCTCAAAGCTTTTATCACACCTCGCACGGCACCACGCTCCCTCCGGTCCTCTAGCACTGCTCGACTGGTCCCACCATCTCTCAGGCTACAAGGAAGGCATGCATCGAGACTCTTCTCTGTTCTGGCACCGAGGTGGTGGAATGAACTTCCCCTGGATGTCCGAACAGCTGAGTCACTGGCAGTCTTCAAACGACGTCTAAAGACTTACCTCTTCATAAAGTACTTAAGTTAGCACGTACACACTCACACACCAAAAAAAAAAAAAAAAACACCAACAGAGTTTTGGACTGATGGTACTCCTAGTTTGTGACCTAGTGAGCCAATATCAGAATGTATTTTTGATAGACTTCAAAGTAGTATTGTAAATCGCTCTGGATAAGGACGTCTGCCAAATGCCATAAATGTAAAATTAAAAAATAAATAGTTAAAGGAAACAGATCAAGGCACATAACTACAACAAAACATTATTATTATTATTATTATTATTATTATTATTATTATTATTATTATTATTATTATTATTATTATCATGTCTGCCACTGTGAAATAGTAATCCTCATAATGTGTGTGTGTGTGTGTGTGTGTGTGTGTGTGTGTGTGTGTGTGTGTGTGTGTGTGTGTGTGTGTGTGTGTAGTAAATTTCAGCACCATGGACAGCACTGATAAAATGTTCTGATATCTGTGTGTTGCTGTTGAATTCTGGATTCTGACTGGGCAGAAGGTGTTGAATTTTCTATAACAGCAGCTCTGACAGTAGTGCAGTTGCAAATCACAGGTTTATATTACTGCATTCTAATAGGTTATTGTTTCTACAGTAGCAACTCATTCACAGGGACTTGTATGGCAGATGCTCCACATAAATGAAAAAAATGTGTGTAATTGTTGATAAGGTACTTTGTGAGGAGACATTTTCTGACAGATGAAAGTACTGTGGTGTAAGAGGATAAAAAAAATACTTCAGGATGTGCTGTTGAGATGCTCTGACATCCAAATTCAGCTCTTTGTAAGCTGATGTGAGTGTTTGTTGATGGTGTGCACTGGTGTGTGAAGCTGATGTAACAAATACAGTTGGTGATTTTGAACAGAAAAAAATGAGTTAAATATTGTGTGTATGTGTTTGGAGGACAAGTAAACATTCATGAACATGATGGACAGATTGGTGCCTGAGGGAGAAAAGAATCATTTAACATATGTTAGACAAAAAAGAGAAAACAGTCATATGTACATGAATGTACAAACATGCACCTACACACATCCTGGGTTTAGATGTTGGTGGACAAAATGAAAATGAAATATGAATGATACAGATCTTAATATGGTCTTAATGGGCTTTAAAATATCATTTTCTGTGCATTCTATGTATTAATCTACTGATATTGAAGGCTTGTTTAATAGGAAACAAACAGATAGAACCTTTTAACTTACAGGATGTTTTTTAAGTGCTAAAACATTATACATTATACAGTGACAACTTACACAGGGATTTGTACAATGGACTATCAGCATAATCTAAGCCACATAATAAATGGGTTAAAAATGTGCTTTTATTTAACAACGAAGCTACAGATGATGTGTGGAGAGATTTGTTGATCAAAGGAATATGGAAATTGAATGGTGACCTCATGGAGACTGTCATCCTTCCAAATTCAATATATGTTTTATTTCAGTATTGAATTATTTTTACCAGATAATTAACCAAGCGAACCTAGTGTTAGCCTGAATCCCAATGTTTCACTTTGCTCCCACTTGAAGCCGCCACACTCCTGAGCAAAACACCAATCCTAAATTACCCAGGTTGAGAAATAAATAAATACTCAAGATGAATGTTAAAACATCCATTTTTATCCCAGTTTTTAACGTGTAGACATTCTTAGTGCTGCAATGAGATAATTCTCTAAACTGAAACAACTCCATTGCATTAGCGCACAGATGGATGTGTAGAGATGAAATTTGAAGATAAACCCTCCATCTGCTGTTCTCATCGACCCTGCAGCCTCCTGCATGTGCTGCGATAAAGAGAAAGTGTTAGTCCTGCAAAGCTGCTGGAGAAGAACTTACAGGTTATGAACTAAATGAAAATAAAAACGCATCTTCTGACTCAGTTTTATACAGCACAGACACTCAATACTGATAAAGTCATTCTTCACCTCAGCACCTCAGTTTACTGAAAACTATGGGGATGAATTATGGCCAATTGATTACCACAAGCTTGAATTTGATGTTGCCCATAGCAGAGAATCCAAGGCCAAGACCAAGGTCAAAACTACAAACAAAAAACACTGTTTTTGGGAGCTAACCTACCTACAAAAAAAAAAAAAAAAAAAAAAAACAGAAATAAAAGACAGGTCTCTTCCCTTAACTCCCTTACCAAAAAACAGAAATGGCAGTCGTAACCCTCCTACTGGAGAATACATACAATATGTGGGTGTTTACAAAAATAGCAGTGTGACTATTTACAACTAAGCAGCAGACAAAATGACAGATCAAGCTTGTAGTCAGAATAGGCACAGTTCAAAACCAGAAATATCACAGCAAAAACACAGAATGGACTAACAAGCACAGCCAAGAACGCAAACACGTGAGCATTGACAATTCGAAGATGCCAGCACTGGCTTTCTTTGCAGCTAAATACTGTCGGCCAGTGATGACGTCATCTTGGGGCGGAAGCTGCAACACAAAGCCAATTCAGCAGCAACTGAAGCAGCGTAGGAACACCTGGACTGGGGTCTGCGCAGACTAAACACACACACAAAACATGAAACATACACGCACAATAAATATACTTCATTACAAATGGCTGATCAAACCACTGAGAATATTATCATTTTAATGATAAATGGATACAGAAATGATAATGCTAGCTATGTATTTGTACATAGGTGTGGGTCTACAAACTGAACATCTGACCATCACACCCATATGTGGGCCTTCCCCAAACTGTTCGCACAAAATTGAAAGCACACAATTGTCTAGAATGTCTTTGTATGCTGTAGAGTTACGATTTCCCTTCACCATCTTTGGAATGGGTTGTTCAACAAGCACCTATGGGTCTGATGGTCAGGTGTCCACATACCTTTGGCAATATAGTGTACGTCATAGATTGGCATGACACAGCAGAGACTGGGTGGACAGATCCTATAGGCCATGGTGACAACGTCCACAACCCAGTGGGCTGGTCTCTGCTTAATTAACTGAGCCCCATTGTGTTTTTCCTCTGTGGTAAATAAACAGCTGATGTGAGGATTGAATGCATGCCACTGAGTACCATGGGGTGCATACCAGGCACAACAAGAAACCCACACCATTCATTGAACAGATTCTACTGAAGGCCCTACAAAATGAATGTCTTCTACAGGGTTCTTGCATTCAGGAGTATTTCCTTCACTGATAGTTCACACTTCTTAGTTGGTAGTTCATTCTGCAGAGCTAAACCCACAGGCAGGGGTGACCTGTCTGCAGGTACAAAATCTGTGTGCCAATCTGGGACATCTCTCCGCCAATTTGGAAAGCTGCCAGGGCGAAAGCAGCAGTGTAAACCAAGGTCTTGGCACAGCTGCCAAAATCTCAACAGATATACTTTCAGCAGTGTTATATACAGCAAGAAAGGTGAATGAAATAATATTTATATTTAAGGCCAGTCCTAGGAAAGACTTTAAGGTTGGCTGGAGTGACAAATGTGTTACACCCAGAGCTGTGTGTAACAGGCTCAAAGGATCATGCCAGGGCAGGATTGGCTCATAAATACCTCCAGAATCTTTTTTCCTGATTCCCAACCACCAGCCAGCTTTCTTCTATCAGCCAATAAGGGTGAAGGCTAGCATGTGCATTCTCCAAGATATGTGAAGGCAGCCAACTGCATTGTTTTTGAATTGCTGTCACAGGGCAGCGTAACACACATTAAGGAAAGTACTATCTACCCTCTTCCACATACATGCACTCATAGATGCTTCATGGTTAGTGTTGCTGTGATTGACATGGGAGAGGCAGTATGCCATCCCTCCCACCCAGAGAGCAATTTTACTTTCTCCTGGTTATGGCATCATTGGGATTCAAACTTGTGATCTCTGGATAACAAGGTGAACTCTTTTCTATTGGGCTACTTGAGAGCCTCCAGAAAGATTCTGAGGAAAGACCATTAGATATGACAGAGCTAGCAAAATATATAGATTTAAAAAAAAAAAAAAAAAAGATTGAAATTGTAATTAAATTCTGTGTCAGTAAGCAAGTCTGCATATCTATGTTTAGGCAAAATTGTAGTGTGAGATTTAAATGATCAAAATTTGCCAAAAATTAGCCAAATGATCATTACCACATACAGGAGAGATAATCATATCCCAATATTTCTTCTTCTTCTATCTTTAAACAGGTGGAGTCTCTGCCCTGCTCTGTGTGAGAATCTGCCAAGGTGAGTGTGTGTCATTACCCTGGTGTGTGTACAGTAAGAGCCCCTATTAACTTCTGTTCTGTGATGAAAAATGGAGGAGATGCTGCTGTTCACATTCTGCTTGATAATGACCTCATTACAGAGAGGCAGAAGAGCTCAAACCCCCATGGTAATGCACACAGCAGAAATGAACAAATCAGAGCCTAAACACTGTCAGCATTCAGCTCACATTCCTTAATATAAACTCTCTCTCACTCGCTCTATTTCTCTCTTTTCTGTCTATTCAGCTCCGGAGCAGGAATTCAGATCATAACCTTTAATTTAACAGCAAAGGAAAACAGCGATCAAAGTGTGCTGTGATTTATACTCATTTTATTCCACAGTGCTGTTGAATTCTTAGTTCTGATTGGTATTGATTCATTTTCTATACCAGCAGCTCTTACAGTAGTTCCGGCTTCAAGGAAAATCACAGGTTTATATCAATGCACTAAAACATTATACATTATACATAGTTTCTACAGTAACAACTTACACGGGGATTTGTATGATGGGCTATCAACATAGTCTAAGCCACATTATAAATGCGTTAAAAACATGTTATTTAACAAAGAAAACCATATAATTGTTAATATAGAGATGCTTTCTGTAATGATTTTTAACATCGAAGGAGTCTCCAGTGTCAGCACTTTGTAACAAACAGAGGTAAAGCTGTAACTTTAGGTTTTCTGCCATGGGAAAGTTTTTTTTATTTTTTGTTAGTTTTTTTTTTTTAAATAATTGAAGTGGTATAAGAGGATTAAAACACATGGACATTATGTTATAGGAAAATTATACATTTTGGGATTTTGGGATTGGGTAATTGTAACTCTGCTTCATCACACCACCCGTAGTTGATTATTTTTCTATAACAGTGCACTTCCAAGTGTTTTATTACTTACCTACAAGCGGAGTCACGCAAATGTGTGTGAGCCCTTAAGCATGGCTTACAGTCTGGCAGAAAACAGTATGTCTTAGGGGATGTTTTTTATTGTGTACCATAAAAACCATCATTGTTTTTAAGATATTGGAGTAAATTAAAAGTAAATCTACAGTGAAATGATTGGCATAAAAAAGGACTGTGAACTAGTGTTTAAAGCTGCACTTATATAGTGTCATTACAGCACAGTCACCTGTAGAACAGAAGAGAGGAGCTGCTGTGAAAACCACTCAGACGGGTAGCCCTGTGAAAGATAAGAACATGTGTAATTACAGATAATTAAAGTGTGTCAGTCAGATGAAAATTTTAAATTCATGACCAGTCATTATATCAGAGAAGAAACTGCTAATTAAACATCACAACCATCTAACTCACTGCTGAAAAAACTGTCATACTGCTGTCACTGCAGTCATAAGCTACTATTATCAGGTCAAGTGATTTACAAATGAGACATGACCACATACGGGAAGTGGAATGTGTGTAGACATGTTATAGTCAGGTAATGGTTTGAAAATGAATTAACATGGACCAGCTTGAATATTCTCTTAGCACAGAACATTCCCTTATTATAAAGGTTAGATTTTTTTTCCAGTAAAATATCTTTTTAAAAGACAAGTGCAGTGGTCATGGTTCATGTTCTTGTCCTGCTATTTTTCGGTTTTAAAATTCTCACCTAATATAACTGACTTCAGGCTGTTTCCAAAATTAATGCAGGCTCCTGAACAACAGAGACAATTAGCTAGCTAGAATGACAAAATGTGAGACATGAGGCTGGTCTAATTTTGGAACGTCTCCTTTCAAACAGAACTAATTCATGTGTGTGGGCTAATGAAATGATTCTGGTGCAAGAAATCTTCGGTTGATTTAGGAGATGTCTGAAATGAATCAGGAAACCAGCATGTCCAAAGACTGCCTTGAAAAAAAGTGCTTTTACTTATCTGTAATAAGAAAAGAAATTGCTTCCTTTTTTCAGCATTTAAATCCATATAAATTTTTATAACCTCTCCAGAAATTATAGAGTGATGTATCCTTGGATTAATATTTGAATCTCTTTTTGCCACAAGCTATCAAATAAAAGCTTTTAATATCACAGTGCTGTTGAATTCTTGGGTCTGATTGGTCAGAACATTAGTAGCCGTGCACTCGTTCTAATACATTATTGCTTCTGTAGTAACAGCTCATTCACAGAGACTTATATGGTGGATGCTGCATGTAATCTAAGCCTAATAATCAATAATTGTTTGGGGTTTTTTTTAAATAAAAAGCATACTGTTATTTAATAAAGAAAAACATTTAATGATTGACATGCTGAATGCTGAGTGTTAGCGCTTTGTAAGCGCTTTGGAG
The DNA here is from genome assembly GCA_022985145.1 of Pangasius djambal. Taxonomy (NCBI): domain Eukaryota; kingdom Metazoa; phylum Chordata; class Actinopteri; order Siluriformes; family Pangasiidae; genus Pangasius; species Pangasius djambal. The sequence continues at coordinate 3,530,567 of CM040977.1, read as the reverse complement.
CCTCCAGTGTCAACGCTTTGGAAAGCTCGAAGTTTAAGTTTGCTGGTATGGGAAAATAACTGCTATAACAAGTGATAATAGGAACTAACTTGTTTTATGGATGTTCCACAATATTAAATTAACTACATTATTAATTACAAATTATAAAAAAAAGTGTCATTCTTTAATTAAATTAAAAAACTGTAGTCATCGTAAATCTGTTCTAATGAATTATAATTAAAGCTCAGGCCTGTTTATTGGGTATTCTACTGAAGTTTGATAATTTAGTTTGTCAAACTCACTTACACACAGTAATGTTGCATGGTTTACTTTCTAACGGTTCTGTATTGTGCCACAACTCTCCTGGTCTGCTTTGGGTCACTGACCTGGATAAAATACACTGAAGAACAGACTGAGATGAACAAATTCCTACTGTACCACTGACATCATTATCCGCTTATGATACAAACAGTGCAGGACGAAATCCTGAAGTGCGAGGCTGAGCCCTAACTAGTCTACAGGCAACCTAATGTGAACTTTCTAAAGGCTGCTGGAGAAACTGATTTGTTCACATACAGGTGAAGGTGCAGATGTTGAGCTCGTTATCTCTGGCTGAGTGCAGATTTTCATGCAGGCCAGGTCATCAGGGTCAAAAACCAGGTGGAGTTTCTCCTGCTGAGAGAGAGAGAGAAATTCTGCTCTGCCTTTTTCTAAACATTCAAACCTCTTAAAATAAAGCTGAAGGTCTACACTTTGATCACATCTTGATTGTTTTATTTCAAATCCATTGTAGTGGTGTATAAAGGCATTGTCCAAATCACTCCAGACCTGACTGTATATCTCCTGATCATACTGTTCCCTCTTATTTCCAACTTTTCTCATCTCATGTTGCTCACGCCAAACTCTCTCTCCTTTGGTGTTTTCTGTAGCCGACATGTGTAGCAGCTCCAGCTGTTTTCCAATTCACTTCCTACACCTGTTTGGTTTGAGGACAGAGATGTGTTTTGAGGGAATTATCTGGATACATCTCATTTCTTCAGGTGATTTGGATGTCACGAATGCTGGGTGTAATTCCATCTCTTTGCTTTGAAGTTATTCATTTCTACCAGTGCAGCAACCACTAGCCCACTGGCTAGTTTTTCGATTATAAACATAAAAGTAGAGCTCAAAAGCAAAGAGAGAGGAAAGAGAAAGAACTGGTTAGGCAAAGTTTACATAATTTTTTAACATTTGATCCGAGTATCTCATTTTCCCTCTCGACAACTCTGGGTAGTAAGTGATAAACTATCATAATGCATTTAGCAAAGACTAATGATTAGGAGATGATCTGTTTTGCCACTGATTGTAAGGACTAGTATTAGAGCAGCTGTCATTTTCATATGCTAACTAAATTAGGCAGGTAGGTAGTTTGCTAATCCTAAATTCTAGTGACAGGCTAGTTTCTACTAAATTTAGTTGATGGTAGCTGTATTTCAGTGCCAAAATAATGCAAAATCGTTTATATATGGTAAAATCTGTGTTTTAACCAGATTGGCCAATCTGGTTAACCTTGTGACCCTGTTTAATTTATCAATTAGTGAATGAGAGAGTGTGAAATTGGAGATTTGGCAAATGAAACATGTTTTGACAGCTGTAAAATCATCAGTGTGTCATCACCTCTCTCTCTCTCACACACATCTCTGAGAAGCAGAAGGCTTTAATGGAGATGATTGCAATAATTACACACTAACATATTTAAGCAATTAAACACCACTGGCATGCATCTGACTGCTAATTAGGAGGCACAGGAGTGAGATAGTTAGTGATGACGAAACTGAGGAACCTGAGTTGCACATGTGGAAAATAAACAGCCTGCTACAAAATCATTAATTACAACTGCACTTGTAAACAAGGATGACTGACCAACTTGAGATAAATGAAGAATGCCTTTCGTAAAGTTTTTGGCACGCATTTTGTCCAATTTTGTATTTTTGACTTTTAAACAGTTTAATGGAAAAGTAAAAGCACATATCTGTCCTGTTAATAATTCTTACTTACTTCAGTAAAATCCCACTACTGCTCCAAAGTAGAAAATGATATTTAGGTAAAAATTCCCATATTTTTTAGACTGTTGGCCTCAGATAACTTCATCCAGTTAATTACACTACACATTAAGTCTGCCCTGTATAATCATCAATTCATATTTCCACATTTGAATTCTTGGCCCTGCTGTCCAGTCTAGCTGTTCCAAATCATTTCTGCCAAATCTATCATGTCATTCACTATCTGATTATACAACAGGGAGTTAATTACACATAATATTTGTTGGATGGATCTGAGTCCAGATGCTAACATCAGTCTAGCAGAGCTATTAGGCCCAAAGAGAGAAAAGCAGCTGAGGCCAAACTAGGGCAGAGTCACAGCATGCAGTAACCCTGTACAACCATTCAACTATTCTTGGCCAGTGACCCCACTGTAAGGGCCCATCGCCACCCTAATAAATACTATAGTGGCAATTAGGTAGAAACAATGGGCATATTGTTTTTAAAATTCACAACACATTACTTTACAAAAGTGCACACAATATTAATATATCAATATAAAAACACACAAAAGACATAAAAGCATTAAAACTCATTTAAATGTTCTTTATATTTACACATTTAACAATACTGTGTGTAAGAGCCCACAACTGCAGCTGGGCTTGTGTGTCACACTGCAGCATATAAAAGTCAGTAGACATACTTCTAAGCATGCATCTCATCTCAGATTGCTACTTTGATTAGATGCACACAGGGTCACTGAATCTTGTGCCCCATTAGTAAGTGCTAGAAATTTGTTGGATCATAGTTCCAGAGTCCACGGTTCAATCCTGAGCTCAGGTTACTGTCTATGCAGAGTTTCGCATGTTATCCCCGCATGTTTGAGTGGGTTTCATCCGGGTTCTGCAGTTTCCTCCCACTGTCCAAAACATAAAAGATGAATTGGCTACACCAAGTTGCCCCAGGTGTGAATACATGTGTGTATGGTGCCCTGCAATGGACTAGCGTCTTATCTCGGGTGAATTTTACCTCCTTGTGCCCAGTGTTAACAAAATTGCCTCCTGATTCACCTTGACCGTAAGCAGGATAAAGCTCTTACTGAAGATAACAAATTGTTGGATTCATCAGTTTAGGCAGACCACAGCCCCACGTGAAGTCATGACCCAGAGGTTGAGAACCTACTGTGTTAGAGAAAACCTTTACAACACATTGGAATCAGTTCAAAATAAGTAGCTAATGAGCTGAGAAACACTAATTGACTAATCATTAAAACCAAACTGATGTCACAGTAGAGCGAGAACCTTGATAAACTGATGGCACCCAAAGCCTTTTCACTGTATTGTACCATATTCACAGAATTTTTGTGTTTCAGTTCCTTAGGTATGGCATTAAAAATAACTTTCCTGGATCCAGACACTTCTTTTTCTATTTATAAGGCTATCCATCACTGCTTTGAAATCTCTTCAGTGTTGGCCTGAATTCTTGTGTGTGTGTGTGTGTGTGTGTGTGTGTGTGTGTGTGTGTGTGTGTGTGTGTGTGTGTGTGTGTGTGTGTGTGTGATCCTATCCTCTTCTCCTCTGCTCAGAGTGCTTCTAACTTTTGCTTTTACTTGATCACTGTGTAATACAGGTTTTAGACTGAAGATTACTGACATTATGTTTAGTGGAAAAGTGAAAATTGACACTTTCTGTGTTTAATGGGGTTTGCTGCTCTCTGACTCCATTGCACATCCCTACAATTTAAAGGTATCATCACTGGGGGATTTTTGTCTGAAGAGAAAGCAAATGCTAGTGGGATTACTGGTGTCTACAGGCAAATTGAACTCAAGGGGAGTTCCAATTGGAAACTGTCAGTGGGATTTAAAAGTATTAGTTTATGTGCAGCAACAGCTGTAGACAGAAGACAAATAATACAAACGTTTTAGCACATGATGAGACCATGGTTGAGGCCAGGATGACGATGAGGCCAAGTTTCAGCACAAGATGAGACACAGCTGATGAGAGATGGAGAGACTACTCCAACAATAGTAGTTCTATGTGCTGTACTTAAAAAGCTATAGCTCTGAAAGAGATAGAGGAAGTGGTGGCTCAGTGGTTCAGTGGCTAATGCTGCCAAAGTTTCCAATCAGACAGCTGAAAAAAATGTAAATATAGAGCATCTTAGAGAATACCTTAGAGAAAAACAAGCCCAGAGTCAGATCCACCCCACAACCAGCTGAGCTGGGGAAGCTGAGGTAGGTAAAGATTATGAAAGTAATGGAGGAGCAACTGTCCATCCTTAGAAAGACCCTGGTTGAGGAAATCAGGTGCCAACACCATCACACTATCCAAACCTCAATTGGGAAAAACAGGGCTACAGCAGAAACTTGCCAAATCCAGGAAAGCATCCTACATAACCCCAACAAGGGCTACTCTTCCAGTGGACCCACAAGATAGGTCCATTTGTAGAGCTTGTGGTAGGCCTAGTTACATGCAGAGGCATTGTCTACAAATTTGATTCCCCATATAATGACATACAAGATGGTGTTCCACACAATGGTTTAAAAACTTGAACCGCAGTGGTGGCTTAGTGGTTAAGGCTTTGTGGTACATATCAGATGAGGCTATGAGTTCAAACCCCCCACACTCCCAAGTTGCCACTATTGGGTCACTGGGTTGTCAATTATATTGATCAAGGTCCTTAACCTTTCCTATGATACTTCAGAAGGGTTCAACAGCAGAACCAGCACCCTAGAACTGTCCTCCCTCCACCACACCAGTCATTTCACTGCTCAGCTCTGCCCTGCCTCCTTGCTGCCAGTTTGATTTTGCCACTGCTCTCCTCTCTTTAGCCACAGCCACCAGGATGCAGTTATGCCTGATGTTGGCTGCAAAATTCTTCCAAGCATTCTTCTTTTGACACCTAGTACTCCTAAGGTTCTCCAGAGTGATTGCCTTGGAAAACCCCAGCAGTCAACCATAACCGGGAGATTCCAGGCCTTCCAACCCTTCTGCTGGCTCTTGAGGACAAGAGATTGTTTTTTCCTGAGCTTTGCCTCTTTCATCCTAAGAACTGTTAGCTCAATTAAAATCACATGCTTTGTGACTTTCAACCAGTCTGTTCAGAGGTTTGTGACCATAGTTGTCTCTGCAAAATTGATCTGCCTTATGATGTCTAAAAATCAGGTCCATTTACTTGATTTTTTGTTTGTTTTGTTCTTTACTTGCTCCAACCCAACAGCCAGCACCTTGTCATGCTGCCACCGAAACATCCAATCCATCAAGCTTATTTGGCAGGAAGAGAGAATGTGCTCCAGGCTATCTGGTCTCTCACACAATGTCTCTGACAGTCCATAGCTATATAGATTTTTTGTTGTTGGTAAAACATCATTCACACAGCAAAGTAGAAACTTTAGTCGATGCTATTCCATGCTCCACACCTCCTGGCAGTTCAAAGACCTCTCCTCAAGTTTTCTCCTCATGTCCAGCTTTTCTGTTGCATCATGGTTACAAATCTGGCATGCCTTTCCTACTCCACCATCCAGATCTCTCTCTGCACTACGCCATGGCACTCCTTTGAGTTTGCTGTCTTCCAGCTTGGCCTAGTAAAGCACCACTCCAAGCCTAACCTGGTTCACTGTCCCAACAATACAGCATGATGTAACTGCTCCTCTGCCCTCTCTCAGTGCACTGCTGGCTAACCACTTGCAACCTAACCAGATGTCAATATCTACCTTGCGATTGCAGACATCCTTGCTGTCACCTAGCATCATGAGCTGATGCACTTTAGCCACCTTGTACTCTTCCACCACTGATGATTAGGAGCTGCAGCTTGGTCCCTGTGCTGTAAAGGCTGATTGAATGTAAAGAATAAATGTAACTGGCTGTCACTGAAGGCAGCTAATTGAGTGAAGATTCCCTGAATCAAGCGGGACAGATCACCTTATAGCTGCCTGATGGTGGGATGAATAGATAAGGGAGTGGAGTGGAAGATGCTAAAGATCCTGTCACGGGCCAAACATGGTAAGGTATTATTGTACTTCTGCAAAATTATGTCACTTCATTTGTTGTTCAACATAAGAGATTGTGCCTCTGTTTCTGATACTAGCTTGGGAAAGTGCTGTTTATGGTGGGGACTTGATGCCTTGTCACATGCGGCAGGGGTCTGAGTTGAGGTTGAAATGCTCCTCCACCTACAGTTTGTGGCAGTCCCTTTTCTTTGGGTTTGTCCTGGTTGACCTGTAGGCTTCCTGATCTCATGCCCAAATAAATTTCTCATGGGACTAGCCATGATATGGTAATCCTATTCTAGCCAACTTGTTTGATTGTATTTAGGAATAACTGAGTGGCTATATAGTGACTTACAATTTATTAACTCATGCATGATATACCCAGGTGGCACAGTGGTGCTGTTATTGGTGGGTTATTGTTTATATTTTGTGTTATAACCAATCATTTTGGCCTTTCAGACTATTTTGAGCTCCTATTTTGAGCTCCTAGAACTATCCCTTACCACTATAGTTTGTAGTTCCTATAAATGTTGAGCTGTAGCCTGACCTACCAGGCCAAATAGACTCATATTCTACCAGTTGTTGAAGCTCCTGTGCTTCCAGCAGTAAACTTCAACGTATATAAGCTTTCCTTTTCCTCCTGTGGTATAAACATTGAGAGAGAGTTGAAGGGATTTCTCTGTATAAAGTCAATTGATCATGCATTGGGTATGAGTGTGCTTTTAATTAAATTAAAAGGAGAACTAAAGGGAGAAATTTGGGCTCGCATTTGTGTAGTTAGATTTATTTTCATGTGTTGGTCAGTGTGCTTGCAAATCCTTCAAATAGTAGATGAATGAAATAAAAATTGGGAGGGAGGAAAACCAGGAAACCATTACCAGACACAGAACCTAAACATTTTGAAAAGGGCTATTAGGCAGCAGGACAAGCAAACTGGAAGCTAAGGCTTTGTGGCGTCATAAATAAATGCAGTAATTTTCACATGCAGCAGAAAAACAGAACACTGATATTATCCAATTGACCCAGTCATTACTCTTAATCCCAGCATCTGCTCTGTAATGCAAACACAATCTCACAACAAAAATCCAATAGCCACCTCAGCGCTGCTATCAAAAAGAATTTGATTTATCTAGATTATCCAAACAAACAGGGAAAAGACACTCCAAAATATCAGTGTAACCTTTTCATTGACTAATGAAGCTACAGGAAAGACAGCAACCAAAATACCACATGACATGAATAAATGTGGTAATCAATTACCGTATTAATTTCACAGATAGAAAAATTGGCAATTGGACCCTATATAGCAATGCTGAAGATAATTTAATTGACCTGGAGTGCTCTAAGTGCATAACTTTTTTATGAAAACTTTTATACAAAATGCCTAAACCGCAAATTTAGGCAAAAAAAAAGTAAGTGCTAATATCAAATTATTTCAAGATAGTATGTAAGTATTTTATGTCTTTTACTTGATGTCTCATTGTAACTCATTATTTTAAGACATTATAGCAATATTTTAAGCTATCTCATTATTTTAACTTATTTCAAAATATTTTTATTTAGACTTAGAATCTCGTTATTTTGACTAAATAACTCATTATTTCAAGATATTGTCATAATTTCTGGGCTATTATCATGTTATTTCAAGATATTATGTCATTATTTTGACTTAATATCTCATTATTTCAAATTACTCATAAATTCAAAGGAATATACTTTTATTTAGAAGTTTCTAATATCATTAATTTAACATCTCATTATTTAAACTTATGTAACACCCCACAATCTATGTTTTTATCATCTCATTATTTCAACTAATAAGTAACCCCCCACAATCTATCAGTAAGACTAATCTATTCATTATTAGCTCATAGCAATAATAATTTTTATTATTATCACATATATTAAGTAATCCAGATGTTGCTTTATTGGAATTCAGTTCACATATATCTAATGGCTGGTAATTTACTTTAATGTTGTGTTCATGTTTTTATGCCAAACACCTGACAGAATTTCATAATGGTCGTTTTTTTCCCATTTATGATTTAGGACTTCCAAAGTTTTGACCACATTTTGACTCAATGTGAAAAAAAAGTAAAAGTACTTATTGTAAAAATTAAGATTTTTAAAATAGCTCCAATGTGGCCACCCAGTTCTTCATGCCTCCTCAAACTGTCTACAGATATTAAAGACCTAACCAGCTGGCCTCAATATTCTACTTAAAGCCTCACATGCTTATGTGGATAAATTTCATATAAATCCATACTCCCTAAAGTAGGCCTTTATTTGATGTGGATTAAGAAATTTTGCATTGCAAGACCTGGAAAAATCTTCTAGCAAAGAGCTGGGGGAAGAACACTGAGAATGCACTGAGAATGAATGAACAAGAGTTCATCTCTTTGTTTAAGCTCTCCTGTCCTTACGAAAAAAAGATTTCAAATGAAATCTGTTTAATAATGAAAATGTGGCCCCTATAATCACTGGCTCATCTACCTATCCATCTCTTCCTACACCTCTGCTGAAAGGAAATGTATGTTGGACTGATCCAGTAAAGAGTCTGAATTGTACGGCAGTCTGAGAGGTTTAGTGTAAAAATAAGGATCCTGTAGGGAGTCATTGGCTGCCTGATGAATAGCACTGGCAAAGCCTGTGCTAAAGAAAGCTTTGTGCCATGATGTGCACAGCTCAAGGGCAGTGCTTTATCGGTTTTCTATTTGATTCAGCACTCGCTCGTTTCCTCTTGTTTCAGATGAACACTATAACCTGTTACTAATTAAAGCATCTCAATAAATTATCAATCTGTTAATCAACTCTCTGGAAATAGCTCAATCAAAAGCACCTTGTTAATGATTAATAATGAAAAGGTTTGGAGCAAAAATATGAGTGTATCATAATTCTAGCTGCATTTTTATACACAGCAATTGGTTTAAATTTTAAAATAAATTCAAAATATCTACAATGAATTCTCTTGTTTTTAGGAGATACATACTGCCAAATTTATTGTTCCCCTCATTATATTCCTCTCATCATCATTGTATTGAATGTAATATCGTTTCACTTTCCAGCACACTGGCTGCATCGACTGCAGTGACTTTGTTCCTTTTTATTAAATCCACAGTGAAAAATCTATTATTGAATACAGCAAAATTCTTACTTGATATCTTCCTAAGGCTGGACAGAGGTTCAGCACAAAAAAACAAGGCTTAATAAGAAGGAATGATTCTTCATAGGCAGAAAGCATGGTAATATATTTACACAGAATGTTACACAAATTCAGAGATGGGTTACATACGTGTTAAGTCAATTTTCTGGATGCCCCATTCAGTTTATGCAAATTAGCTGTGTGTAGTAAACACACACCCCCAAGGTTGCGAGATTTATCTTCAGTGGAAGCATCTGAGACTGTGTTTTTTTTTTGATAGCATCCAGACCACTTCCATTAAACACAAGCACTTGCCTTTAAGTCCCTCAACAATTAAGGAGATTAAAAAATGCAGACTGAAGAAGGAAATAGAATTGTTTTCTTTGCTGTCAAATTTAACGTGTTGTAACATAAAAGCAAGAAGAAAAAAAACTAACACAATGATATATGAATGAGAAAAATGGAAATCATTTAAATAAACATCTAAAATAATCTAGTGTATTTCCAATATATTGCTGCATGAATAGTTCTAGTTGTCAAAATCACATTAATCACTGAATATTTTGTTTAATTTAAGAATATGGCTTCCTACTTCATTATTCAGCAGTTTATAAAATAGCAAATACAGCACATTCTATTATGTAGAGTTTTATTTTTTGTGAGCCAACAGGTCATGGTGCGCACAACTTGACAAAAGCATGAGATACTAAATCGAGGTCATGAAATGTTAGTGTGTGAGTGGGAGTTTTAACATGATTTTAATTTGCTATTTTGATTTGCTGAATTAATAAAATGCCAAATACCAAAGTTTTTGTTAATTCCATGCTTTGTCTTAGACTGAGCACTCATCTGCTACGCTTACAGCTCATAAAAAATTCTCTTCTTGAGATAAGCAATGTCTCAGACTCAGATGCTTAAGTTGACTGAAGATGCATGCATTTCACGCACAGTTCTCTGAATAGCGCACAAGTCTGTAGTTACATCTGAGGTCTGAATACCATGAATGTGCATGGATCTAAATCCTCACTATGCACTGAATATTGTCCAATATGTATTTATTTATCTATTTTAAAAAAGTTTTTTTTTTTTTATCATTTTCACTCTATTTAATAATATAGTACCATTACTGTAAGCAAACACTACAGAAAGAATGTTGTAAATTCTAATTACAGTAATTACTTAACAACTCTGCTATTAGAAGGAAACAGGGAGTGATATTTTCCACGAAAAGGCATGCAGTGATTCAGAATAGATGAAGATGTTTAATATGTGACTGTAGAGACCTCTGTAGCATTGGGCTCCATCTCCCTGCTTCATCATTTCTCTCCTGTATTTCTGTATTTCCTGTGGTACCTGTAACATTATCACAGAACATTTGCAGCATTTCCTCCAATAATCTGGCAGTTCGACTGCTCAGTGTTCAGTCTGTTGATGATGTGACAAAATGTAGCCATCTGGCTACAGGAAGTACAGAATGCATGTATGTGTAATGAATGTAAACATGAGGAGAACAGCTACAATTTTATAAAATAAAAATTAAAAGAGGCCCTATGAGGTATTAGGTTTTAGGAATTGCAAGCTACAATAGGCAGGTAGTTCATGAAATAAATAAAGAGAATGAATAAATAAGTAATTAAACAACAACAACAACAACAACAACAATAATAATAATAATAATAATTATTATTATTATTATTATTATTATTATTATTATTATTATTATAATAAATCAGTCCATGTTCTGAGTAGGTTAGATCCTGTGATTTCTGGGTAATTGTCATGTCCATGTCTTCAACTTCTACAGTTACAGACTACAACTCCCATGATCCTCAGCCCACAACCTCATCACATGACCTCCGGTCAAGTGCCTATCCCTGTTCACAGTCACCTGATTATTAATGGCACTCACCTGTTTGCACTTACACTATTCGTTTATACAACCCAGGCTCTTAGTGTTGCTTTGTGAACCTTTCACTTAAGCACTGTAGTGGTGACGTTTGGTCCTAAGCCTTTGTTGATTAGCATTTTGAGTGGTGACTGTTTTAAGTTTGCACAGTTAGCCTTGTCTATTTTATACCTGTGTTACATTCCCTCCTTAGTCTAGCGGTAACACGTGTTATTCCTTGAGACATTATGCATTTTTCTAAAGTTTAAATTAAACTGCCTTTGATTTTTTTTTTTTCAGCACTACGGGAAGACTGGCTCAGCATAGTTCTTTTAAAATGTATTATTTCTCAAATTGACTGACACTACTAAAAACACACACTGTTTAATGAAGACAACTGAACACTTGAGACTCAATCATTATTTCAGATTTACTTTGTAGTATTTTTTAATTGGGTTAAAAATGCTGTGACCAAAACATGCACAACTATCCAATATACATAACGTGTAACACACACAGTGTAAATGAGCTGTGATGAGACAGGAGTCCCTGAACCTAATGGATTTTATATGAGAGGTGTTGTCTTTTAGATAAAAATAATACTGCAGTCAAAGCATTTGTCAAGTCTAGAGACAGAATCTTCACAGTAGGTGAATTTTTTGCAGAAGTTAAGACGGAGAAATACAAGAGTGTAGTCGGAGTTCTGTTTCAGCCTTGGCATGCAACTTGTCTCTCTTCCTGTCTAACTAAATGGGTGATAAAGAGTCTTCACATGACAATGTTTACCACTTATCTATCTCCTCACAGACATTCTATCCACTGATCTTATGGCAAAATATAGCAGGTCGGAACATCCTGGTACAGAATACACTCACAAATAATAAAGAATCAGCATAAAGAGAATAAAACCGATTTCTAAGCATAATTGAATGTAAATCAAATCAAATAATCTGGTGTAAAAGACAACAGAGGATACAAACAACAAAGGACACAATAAAATGATTCTGTAGTTCTACAGGAGAGAGAAAGAGAAAGAGAGAGAGAGAGAGAGAGAGAGAGAGAGAGAGACCTAATGAAGTCCCAGTGGGCACTGATGCACTTAGTGAAATTAATCTAAGCCAAATATACACACTTTACACCGAATAAACAGGACTTTTGGGGGAAAGAAAGACAGAAAAAAACAGTCTATATGAAGCACATTAGCCTCATTGTGAATTCGGATTCTTACATAAACAACTTAATAATAGAAAATAGCAACTTTGTGTGTTTCTCACAACAGCAAATGCCTCTGGATTACAGAGTTCTCTAAATAGAAACAGTAATTTAACTAATTAATTTGGAAATCTAATGCCCAATTTACAGATGTTGTTGAGTTTTTTAACTTTATACCAAGATGTCATGAGTGGGGTCATGGTTCCGGTCTCTCCTCTTTCAGTGGTGTTGATTGGTTGAAATTCCAATTCACACTGTACTTTGGGCATGTTTATAAAACTCCTAGATCATAAACCTGTTGTGTTGTGCATTCATGGAACTTACTCCAAAGTTCTACACATGATTTTACAAATGCATATGACACCAAACATGACCTAGTTGTTGAGTTCCCTGTGCCCATGAGAAAAACAGGTGGATTATACACCTCCTCTCTTCCTTGAGAACAGAGAGGCCTGGAGTCTTGGGTGTGTCATGGTCATTGGTCTTGCAAATAACCTCACGTGGGCTTCATAAGGCAGGCAGAAAGTGGAGCTTATATAAACAATAAGTGTCTGTCCTAAACCTTTTTCAGTCTTTCTTGGTATGGTTTATGGAATGGGCAAGAAAGGAAATATTTTATGGATCATATCGCTACCAAAGTTCCTACAATGCAGGCAAAAAACTTATTACCCTCACTTCCTCCTTCTCTGCTTTTCTAAAAACTGTGGTTCAATCCACCCCGGTCCCTTGTGAAGGCCACCTCTCACCTTCCCAATTTATAGAGGTTGCAGGGGGAATTTTTCCAATGTGTTTTCGCCCCTACCTGGTCACACTAATCTCATAAATCACCACCGGGGTGGTTGTAAGCAGCAGCCCCATCGTTTGCCTGAACACACAAAAAAGGTGTCTCGGGAGGAGCTCACAGCCATGCTTGATATGGGTGTAACCGAGAAGTCCGAGTTAGGTCCACAGGCCAGGGGCACAAATGACTGTGGCAGATTTCCTCTCTCAGCAGGTGGTGGGGGTATGTGGAAGCAAGGGCATGGTCGAGCACCGGTTTGTGAATGGAGGGCAGAGTCAGAGAGGTTGAGTGGTAAGGATTACACACCTGCGGTAAATGTTGCTAATGAATGTTTCAGTGTGTTTCAGTGAATGGTGATGAGGATAAAGAGGGGAGAGACAAGAGCCACAGGAGATCGAGAACTGAGCAGTTCAGAGCTGTGTGTGTGTGCATGCTTAAAACACCACCAGTGAAAAAGTGAGTAAAACAGTCACGGCCAATAAGGAGCCTTTTTTTGAGTTGCCCCAAGCCTGCCTCCAGTTTTCTCATTTCCCTCAGAATCAGGGAGTGTGCTACATGGTCATTCTAGGTATCCCAGGATGATTCTCATGGTTACTAGCTTTAATGTAACTTTAATGTGACAGGTTTAATATCTTATGTTAAATTTCTTCTTTCTGAGTGAAACTTTCAAGTTGGCATCAAGCTAGTTTGGGAAGAATGGAGATCACCAGAACCTTGAGTACACTGGAGAAGCAGCATCTACTTCTTCACCAAGCCATGTGGGCCAATTGTTTCCAATTTATCAGTACCTATTAATTTGGATTAAAATAATTCTGCCATATCTATAAACCTGTTTCTACCTTGTTGCCAGGTCTTTAGTTAATATATTCTTCCTAAGAATTTTGTCTCTAACTGAGGTAGGCAATTCACTTCACAGGTGTGGAAGGCATTTATGCAGCATCTGTATGTAAAAAATGGTCTTACCCCTGCCACCATCCTGAGTTGGAGAGACTGAATCAGTAACTTGTTTTCCCTTACTTATTTTCCTTACTTATTCCAGAGACCAAAAGATGAATTGATGTAAGTTTCTCCCCTGTGTCTAGAGCTCCTAAATCCAGTTGTCCACCAGGATAACATCCTTCCAGTGCATCCTTGGTTACCAGTGACTCTGGGTACACTGGGTGCACTGGGTGACACTGGGTGCAGATGCATAAGAAGCTAGTGGTAGCCAAGTGGTGCAGTTGCATGCATCTCCAGACAGCCATCAGAAGGCAGAAATGGCAAACTGATCACCACCACAGGAATCTCGGAATATAGGCTGGAAAAGGAAATGTGGTTTTCAGGTGGGCCACCAAGGCCCAGGGCAAATGTTACACCAGAGCCCCAAAAGCCCAAGCAAAACATGATCCTTGCAGCATTAGTCAAAAGATAGCTGCTACCACAGCTAGTGACCACCTGATGTAAACAATATGCTGTATAGACATACTCTCATTCGCCGTCAGTAAGCACATTGGGGGATGCAAATGGAATGCCAGTCCATCTCTTGCTGCCTCAAAGACCCAAGGTCCCCAGTTCAATCCTGTTCTCAAGTTACTCTCTGAGCAGAGTTTTGCATGTTCTAGTTGTTGAGTTGTGTGGTTTTTCTCTGAGCTCTCTGGGTTTCTCCCACCCTCCAAAACATCCCGTTAAGTTGATTGGATACGCCATATTGCCTCTAGGAGTGCATGACTGTGTGAATGTGTGTGACCTGCGATAGACTGGTATCCCATCCAGAGTGTATTCTTGCCTCACACCCAGTGTTCTTGGGATAGGCTCCAGATCTAGGCTCTGGGATAGGATACTGACCAGGATAAAGTGGTTACTGAAGATGAATAAATGAATAAATAAATGATTTTATTCAGTTGAAGTGTGTCGCTTCATCGTTTTGTGATGACATAGCTGTGTATTTTTGACTGACACTGTGAAATATCACACTGGAGAAAAAAGTATAACAAGCCTGAGGCCAGCATGACAAGATGGCATCAGTTATCAACACTGGATTGTGAGATAGAGAGACAGAGGAGGGAGACAATGATGGCATATTATAGACACACACTGATGGAAAGTGAATGCACTCAGTGGTGTTAGTTGACAGCCAAAAGGAACTTTAATTGCAGCTGTCAAGATTCAGGAACAGAACAAAGAGGTGATTATGCTTGATGTCTTTTATTCTGAAGCAATATTACAAAATAATAGTGAGAGGTTTTAAGATTGTCACTAGTGACAGTTTCATTTCACAAAGAGAAAATGGATCATTGGGAAACTTTGTAGTATCACTTAGCAGAGACCAAGACCTAAAATGGGAGAGAGAAAAATCTGAAATTTGTATCATACCTTTTGGATGCTGGATGTTCTCAGTTTCACTCTGTTTATCATCAAACAAGGATAAACGTATAGTTTAGAGTGCTATAGACTACTGTAACATAAGTGATAACAAGAACTAACTTGTTTTGAAGATGTTCCACAACATTAAATTTACCTATAAATAAATAAAAAGTATGTTGTTGTCAAATTGCTATGGTATATGAGCAATAAAACACTTCGGGATGTGCTGTTCTTGAAATAATGAACTTCGGGGTGGTAACAGTAAATCCGTCTCATCACACCACCCTCTCACTGATTATTTTCCTCTAACAGCATGTCCCCAAGTGTTTTGTTCCTTACAAAGATTTCAACTGTGTAGACATTTGGTCAGCATGGTGTCTCCACTCCACATTCTATCCCACCATACATCTTTTTTAATGCATACTGTCTCTATCAGCTCCAGCTTTGTGCCTATTGTGCTTGCTCCACCACTGATATTTGGCTTTAACACATCAAGATTGGAGTACAATCTGTGACGCATGAAGCGCATAGCTGATTTCTGAGTTGTAGCATCTGAGGTGTTGGAATATGGTAAAAGAAGGCATCTATGCATGCCATCTAAGCATCTATGGGGAAGTTATTCCCCTGAAACATTTGAGCAAGTGCTTAAATATCCGCATGCATTTGATCAGGGAGGTGATTTATGAATGCCCAAACACATCAGTATGGAATAATGCCAGTTAATTTTGTTTCAATGCTGGAGGAGCAATCACTCAGATTCAGCACATGAGGCACATTTTGGCAGGCTGTAAACTCATCTTCACTGGGGGAAAAATCAAGAATATTTACGTCATGGCCTGTTGGGAAACATTATGCTTGCCATCAGCTGCACCACTTGTGATAGTATTGGACTTGTTTTTCATCAGGTACCTGCCAAACATACTTACAACCTTCCAAGTGTTCCACATAGAACAGTCCCATGGAACAATTGCATCCATTTCTCTTTTTCTATGATTCTGGCACTGTATATATGTAGCTAATAGCTTACCTACATTGCAATAGCAAGTAGTTTCCCTGCTTTCCCTACAAAGGCCAAACATTGTATACATACTGCTGTCATGGATGGATTGTATTTATTTGAACTTAGAATTGAGGTCAGTGCATGTAAGGACCTAAGTGCAGATCTTTGGGATATTCATGTGGGACAATCCATAGCAAATAGTGAGTCACTAGTGTAGAAGTAGAGTATAAGGATGATCAGGAAGGTCCAGGGGGTGAGAGGAGCCACAGCAGTAGAAGTGTGTCAGGATCAGGCACCAGCAACACACCAGGCAGCATAAATACACTTACACTTAGCCTCGACAGAGAAAGGCTAGTCATCTGTATGTTTGGCCAGACGCCTGTATGTCTTCCAGATGATAATGTACATTGGGAAAACTTTCCAGTCCTGGTCGATTCTTCTTTGCAGCATAGTCAGGCTCAGAACAATCCGAAACAGCCCTGTTTTTCAGCCCTTTTCAGCTTGGTAAAACACTCATGAGTGTGTGTGGTGCATAGGGAGCCACCTATATCTGACCAAACCATGGCTGATTTTTGTAGTTTCAATATCAGTCAATATGCCTCGCTTTTCTGAATTATCTGGGAACACTGGGCATGAGGTAGATCTGGGAGTATTGGACATGAGGTAGAAATACTCCCTAGATGGAATGTCTATTACAGGGCATCATGCTCACACACCCACATATTCAACACATTCATGCACACATTCACCAGTCCACCAGTGTTTGGGGAGTTGTGTGGAAACCAGAGAACCCAGAGGAAACCCATGCAGACATGGAGAGAATATTCAAAACTCCACACAAACAACAACCCAGGACTGAAGGATTCATCCTGAAAAACTGGAGCTTTGAGGCAGCAATGAAACCGTGCTCCTCCTGGATTGTATAGCTCTCTGGAAATCAAAGAATACCAAATCAAAGATCATCGAGAATCTTCCCCCTTTTTTTTTTTGACAGTGATGTGTGACAGCACCGCCTCCTGGGACTCCAAGTGCAGCACAACTTCTAAATCTGAAGTTGTGCTTCTGTTAGCAATCAAACCATTGCATGCATTCATGTACTTACTTTTCCTGTTTTACTTCCTGATATTCCTTCATCAGACTTTCCATCTGTAAATCTGTAATACTGGACAGGATTACTGTCTTGATCTTTATTACAGTCCTATTCATGATATTGGCCTGTTTTACTGTCTTTGTAGCAGCACTATAGTTAAAATTCATCTTTTGGATGCAAGCACACTTACAGATCTGATTGCTAGAACTTCCACTAAATCAATAAGACTCATTAGCGACAGTCTCCATAAACACTGTCCTCAGCCTTTTACAAAATGAATATAGCCTCTATCAGCAACATTATTTTGTATTGCTTCCATCGTGAGACTGCACAGTGCATCATGGAAATGTCTCCTGACTCCTGAATGTTTGAAAAACCTTTTCGCAACTGCCATGTACAGTGCCAAAGATTCCCCATCTTGATGTGTTCATGAAAACAAAATCTAAGAAAAGTAACATTTTCTATGATGGCCATATGTATAATCATCTAAGAATACATTCATAGTATGTTATGATGTATTTATAAGACATGTTACACATTCATACAATTATTTATGAGTATGCATTACACTTTATAGCAATGGCTATTATAGTATATCGCCATTACTAAAGAAACTCTCAGTTCTCAGACTCGGTTTGTGTAGTGGATTATATTACAGACTGACTGAGACCTGTCCTAGCTTTTTAAATGACTGAGTGGACATACTTTTCATTTTTAGATTATTGACAGACTTCTCATATTGTAACCTAAGTATAGGTTGTATTTGTGAGCTGTAAGTAAAGTGCGATACAAAGCACTATGCAAAGTGGGGTTGAGTTTGTTTGGTATTGGTGATATATATTGTTTTACAAGCAATACTTATAATGCATTGCATTAAGAATTCATCAAGTGTGGTCATAAATAATTATAAAATCTGTCTGATGCTTTATGGAATCATTATACCATGTTATAATATGGTCATATTCATAGTAACTGTTACCAAAATCTCTCTGCTATTCCAGGTGGCTTTAGCAACAGCATATTACTCTGGTTTTCAGCGAAAAATGTGCTTGCAAAATATGTACCTTGTCCTCAAATATGTAACAAACCAGACACAAAATGGTCTCTAAAACGTCCAATGAGGCAGGGATAATGCACGAGAGTGGTCAAACAAATAACAAAACAAATAGCCAAAGTGACATTCACAATAAAATGGTACAAAAACATACACAAATAGGATATAATGGCGAGAGTTCATAAAGACATCCTGAAAATCATGTTTATATAATGCAGGATTCTACTTGCATGAGAAGTGGGAAGTCGGAGCTTGGAATGATGCCATTTTTACCTCTGTGCAAAGTGGGGGAAAAAACATGGACACCTCCATGTTCAACTTGTGTTACTAAACAGCTAACCAGCTAACTGTGATAAGTATATTTTCCTTCTCAAAACAGCAACCGTATAGTTGGTGTCAGAGATTTAATAAGCAAATATGTCTGTATGTTGATTGATCTAAAGCAAATATTTGTATATACTGTATACAGTATAACTCACTGAAAGGTAAGAAGTGCTACTTTGTTTGCTGCTGATGCCATGTTGATTGGCATAACCTGCTGAACTTAGAGTAAGTGGAGGAACTCCTGGAGTTGACGAGACCATCCCAAGTTCTTGAGAAGGAATTCCGAATTGAGGGGTGTTTTTTCCTTGTTGGAGGTCAGGAAGTATGAACTACGATCTCTAGTTGAATGCAGAATAATTAATGACTTCAGGAAGTGCAAATGGAATAAGAACAGGAATTCAACAAGAAGACTAGAACTCAGGCAACTATG
Organism: Pangasius djambal; assembly: GCA_022985145.1. Taxonomy (NCBI): domain Eukaryota; kingdom Metazoa; phylum Chordata; class Actinopteri; order Siluriformes; family Pangasiidae; genus Pangasius; species Pangasius djambal. The sequence continues at coordinate 3,511,318 of CM040977.1, read as the reverse complement.
CCCTCTGCTGGCATGGAGGGGAACTGTCCAGGTCTGTTGCTGTCAGTCACAGCTTACATGGAGCTATTCATCTGCACAACAGACCATATGCAGCAGAACACACAACAAAATCTTTCATTCTTTTGACTATTCTGACTTACTGCATACATTAGAAAACATTAGTGTGCATCTGTCCTGATTAAGTTCCTGGCATTTCTTTGTGTCCAGGTAGCTTTTTGCATCTTTGTCAGCACTTTTTTTCAAAAACAGCATGCTGTTGGTCTCAGACATTGACTTCAAATGTGTTTTGAGGCAAAACTCTGAGTTCTCCTTTCCATTTTGATTGTCAGGCAATGATGTATAGATCCATCAGCATTAAGCATGCGTGCCACCTAGTGCTCAGAAAACAGCACAACACACATATCAAACCACACATTCAAACTGAGGACAGTATCTCAATCAGCTAATAAAGATGAGGGAGATTTTTACTCTAATTAAAGAACAACACATACAGAAATAAAAAAAAATCACCAGTGTTTTATAAATGTTTCAGTAGTGAAAGATAGAGTCTGTTTGTCACACTGGAGTCCTTGTGGCTCTCTCCAAAACTCTCACTCCCACTTTACTTCCAAGTCTCTGATCTGCAGAGCGGAAAATGGAGGCAGGAGGTGTGACATTCAGGGAGGTATTTGGCAGCACACACGTGTGTGACTTTAATCCATAACTCTCTAGATATCATCAGACATCAGGTTGAAAAACTCACACTTCAGTTGGACAGAGTAACCGAGGATGAATCTCTAATAATAAACCAGATAATAGAGTCGTCTTAGACTACTGATGCTAAATCTATTAGAATCTAAAATTAGATCTACTGACAACTGTATTAATAAACACTTTCATTTAGTACATAAAATAAATCATAACATAAAATGAATTTTCTTCTGTTTGAGAAATTTTTATATTAAAAAAAATAAATGTAGCTTAATATCACACAATTCCTTAGTATTTTGTTGTTAGGAAATGTTCACTTTATATTCACGGGTTTCATTAGCCGGAGAGAAGTAAATGTGTGTGTGTGTGTGTGTGTGTGTGTGTGTGTGTGTGTGTGTGTGTGTGTGTGTGTGATTTAATATGATTTAGAATTAGTGTTATATCATGCTGTCTCCTAGTAATTAAGACTGAATCAATTCACCAATGTAGCAGAAAAGACAAAAAAAAAGATGCACTTTTACTACTTTCATTAAGAAATAAATAATCCATGAATATGCAAATTGGACACACCCCATTTGCCCTGGTAAAACGTTTGCATACTGGCACATGATTGGCCCCTTTTGATGATGGAATAACATTTTCCTGTCATATGACCAACGTTAACTCAGGTTTTCAAATGCGCTTTCTGTATCTCTTAAACAGCATGTGGTCACTATACTGCAGTGGCAATTTTTAAAACTTTAATTAATTCCTCTTAATGGATTTTCTGGAGTTAAAATGTACACATCCATGCACATGTACTAAGTAATGAATTAAATATTTGGGGGTGTGCTGTTATAGGAACATAATCAACTTCAACTTGGTTTAGTATTTTCCAATAACAGAACCTTTTTTTTTTTTATCACAGCATTCTATACAATGCTATCTTGCATCTTGACAATGCTAACAATTTATTTATTTTATTTTATCTGTTTATAGTTACATTTAACATCCTTGAGACACATTAGTTCCTGTTATCACTTTCATTATAGCAGCTATGAACAGTTGTTTCCTCACCAGCCTCTTTTTTTCTCTCTCTTAAAGTCAGTAAGACCCAAAAAATTTAACTTGTGACGTTACCGATGAATGGAGAATGAAAAGTTACAGCTTTACCTCTGATGGTTACAAAGCACTGACACTGGAGACTCCTTCCATCTATGTTGAACAAACGTCTTTTTACGGAAAACTTCCCAGTTTTTTTTATATGTTTTTATATGTATTTTCTATGTTTATTTGTAGCACCCACCATACAAGTCCCTGTGTAAGCTGTCAGTACAGAAACAATAATGTATTAAAGTGAGTGCATTCATATAACCCTGTGATTTGTAGCTGCATTACTGTCAGAGCTGCTGTTATAGAAAATGAATCAACACCTTCTAACCAATCAGAATTGAGAATTTAAAAGTGCTGTGGTATATCATTACATAATTATTTAAATACTAAACATATCCCATTCTGAAAGTCCAATGGGATATGTTTAGTAATTAAATAATTAAAAAATCCCATAATTGAAATCTAGTTAACCGACTTAGCTTGATTTAATCATGTACAGAGACTGTAATGGATAAATACTGTGGCACCACTGGCTCCATTTGAAAAATTTAAATCTTAATAATTGTGTAATATTGCACGTGACATCACATTGCTGCATTTCCACACACTCTATAAAATACAGCCATGCTGTAAGAAGACACCAACTTATCTCTGTTTCCTCCTAAAACCGAAGTGTGTTATGTCTTTAATACACATATGTACTATGCTTTAATGAGCCTTTATAATGCAACACTGATGAATGGACTAATTCAGTTTATTTGACTCCTGAGCCATGACCACCCCCCAACCACACACACACACACACATACACACACACCCTGCTTCATTTAGTAGCTCATAATCAAGGCGATGATGCTGCTGTTGGTCATTTTTATGCGCCTGTCATCTAAGTGCGTCTTCCTGAGTGTAACAGTGTGTCTCAGTCCTCATAATAACACACATAGGACGTTAAATCAGCACTGTTTGGACACATTAATTACAGGCTAATATTAAAACTCACTGTAGGGGCTTTACAATATTTTACACTCGGGCTTTTGAGAGGATGATTACATGCAATAAATTTGTCATAACTCTTTGCTTTTTTAGTAAAATTTAGCAATTTATTGGTGCTGTTAAGCTAATATCAGTTTGGCTAGGAAGCATATATATGAGACGGTCAAAAGGTTAAGCTAACACAACATTTTACAGCTTTTCCTTCACGAGTAGAGGATGAGTAGAAATTCTAGGATGAGAAAAAGGGCAACAAATAGGAGAGCATCTATTTGAATTAATTAATTAATGAATACAGCAAGACTAACCTTGAAATTATCTGACGAGCACAAGCATAAATATGCAAAACACTGCAGCAAAGCTGACTCTGAATATGTAAAAGACATCATATTCCTCAGCAGAAGGAACTGCAGATCCAGGTTTAGGGCTCACTTTCAGACACCTGAATATTTCTACTGTTTCATTACCATTTAATCAAATGTCAGCTATCAGTGAAGCAGGATAAATTAGCTGCAGTGTCTTTGACCTTGTCCCCTTTTTCTCTCAACAGCAGTAAAAGCAAAATGACTAGAATGACTTTTCAAATGGCATCTTATAATTCACATTGGGAATTTGACATTACTTCAGTAATTGGATCATAACTCAGGAGGTAAGAGGACCGAAAGACCCAACACTGTCCTTTTCCCTTATCACGGAGAAGGCAGGAGGCTGCAACATCGATGGAAGCAGCAGCTGGAAGGTTTCTCCTCAAATATTATCTCCACATGTCTGCCTGCTCTCAGGAACATTGTGAACTGTGGAGAAAAATCCAAACTGCCATTTCATTCAATTCTGTTCATTTATTTATTCAAATTTGAGAAGAGACAATCTGTGGTTTCAATCATTAACAAAATTTCAAAGATGAAAGTAGAAGTAGAAAGTAATCTGCTCCTTAGAAGAAAGAAAAAAAAAAGTGTAATTTACAGGAAAAAATGTGTGTAGTTACATTAAGAATTGTGCTTATGCAAGGTTAGAAAAAGTACTGAGAAATTATACTTATGTGAAAGTATAGATAACATGTGAAAGGAAAAGTTGCTACTTTTAATTGTAATCTACTATTAAACAGTAAAAAAGTAAATGTTTTTAAATGATTAAATTAAGTTAGTTGTGTTTCTATGTAAAAAGTAATTTTCATTGCTTATCTAAAACTGTTAGAAGATCATTTTTGCTTTAAAGCAACTACACTACTTTGCCTGAAAACATCATTTAATCTCTGTACATTTATACAAGTATTTACCATTAGCTAGAATTTGACTTGCTGCCTAGCCAAATATGTTAGCTACTGGAATCAATGCTAGTTTAACCTGGCATTAGCAAAGAAGACAGACTAATGTGGTTAAATATAGCCAGGTAATGTTAGCAAATTATTGAAACTTACCTCAACATGCTTTTTCAAATTAGATGGAGTATAAAAATGTAACTTATATAGCTAACAAAACCCATATTGGCCTATGAAGTAGGGGTTTGGTCTAGTTTTTTTTTTTTTTTGTACAAGTCTGTATAGCTGCCTTAACTACACAGAAACTGTTAAAGTGTACATTTATATAGAACAAAAGAAATGGACAGCTCTTATGTTGTTATCCTGTAGATACAGTCAAATTACAGGTTTGACTTAATCCATCTGATTTTGTTGGGTTAGCATGGATACCGAAACAGATATGATACGGGAATTATTAAACTTCAAAATGTTTAGACACATGTATTTAAATATGTGAAAACTACAGCTGATACATGTGTAGCTACAGAAAATGTAATGCTGTAAGAAGTCAGCTCAAATTTGAGCTCAATTCAGCTCAAAGTGCTTTACACTGTTAAATAAAAACAGAAATAAAGAAACAACAGATAGTTAAAAATTAAACAGTAAAATAGGCAAATAATAAAAATGCAATAATTAATAGCAGTGGCACAGATAAAAATAACAGCAATATAAAATCTAAAATTATATAAGATAAATGTTGAAAATGTATTTGTTTAGTTGTGGATTTTTTTTTCCTTTCATTTATTTCATGAGTAGTTAAATCATAGCTGCATGTACAGTATAGTGTATGTGTAACTACACAGATATTAGAGACACAATATAAAAAATGTGATACAAAAAAAAATTCTAAAATCACAACTTCTGTACTAGTTAGTACAGATGGAAATAAAATATGGGAAATATTCAGTGCCCTTTCAAAATCCCACAATGCATTGCAATAGTGTACTGTAGAAAAGTTTCACTCTAGCTGGTAGTTTTTATAGGGGATAGGGAGCCGGACAACTTTTCGTACACTGGGCTAGATTCATGATGCAATATTTAAAATGGCTTCTGTGATGTTTATCCCAGGTTTATGTAGTGCTGTATCTGCTAAAATTGTAATCTAAACATCTGTAAATATTTTACTGGACTGAAAGTTGCAATGAGAATCATTTCATTTTGAGAGTTTGGGGCCATGAAACAAGGCAATGAGTATTGATTTGAATTAGAAAGCGCTGTTAGGTTTTAGAGTGTGTAAACGTGAATAAATTCCTGTTTGTTTCTGTGAAGCTGACGATGAGCTGCTGTCATCTCCAAAGTCAAAGGACAGAAAGCTACACTGTGATTCAGTGCAGAAACTTAACATACAGATCAATCAGTGAGTGTCTTTCTTTCGTACTCATGCAAGTGATGAACTGTGATCTTTTTCAGCCGAACACTAACCTGACGTATTTCACAATTAGCCATAGGCTCTGCATTGAATTCATGATGATGGACATAATGGTGAATTATGCTTGTCTGACGCATACAATTCTTGTAAAGCAATTCATTTGCCAATATAAATAAAAGATTAAATTAGGTTATACCACATTGCGGTTTTAATTGGTGAATCATTTTCTATAACAGCAGCTCTGGCAGTAGTTCAGCTGCAAATCACAAGTTTCTATTAATGCACAGATACATTCTCATTTCTATAATAACAACTCATTCACTTGTATGCAGAACGGCCACCTAATCTAATCTCGCTAACAAAGAAAATGTATTAATTTATGGAAGGAGTCTCCAGTGTCAGTGCTTTGTAACAGTCAGTAAATTTCCCGCCATGGGAAAGTCTTCAGGATGGAGGTGTTTTGCACTTTCTGGTTTCACTGTAAGCTGTGTGGTGTTTTTTTTTACATTAATGCAACTAAAATAAATAAACAGAATGATTAATAAATTAAAAATTGTAAGCATTTGTCAAATGGGTGTGGTATAAGAGGAATGAAACACTTGGAGGCGTACTGTTAAAGGAAAATAATCCACTTTGGGGTGGAAACAATACCTGCGCTTCATCACACCACCTTGTTATTGATCATTTTCTTATAACAGCATGACCCCAAGTATTTATTCTGTAATGTTACACCCTCAGACATTTGTACATTTTGTAATTTTTCTTGGATGAGTGTGTCGACCAAATGAGTGTTTATGAATGTGCCCTGAATTGCTATTACAGTACACACACATTATACAGACACATAATTTACCACCAGCAACTGATTGCAATATCAAATTGCTGTTGTGGCATAAACATAGAGATGATGCAGATTTAATGTTAATGCCGTAATTACAGGCTTAATATCTTGGAACAGTCATTAGCTCACGTTAAGCACAGGACATTGTGAAAATAACGAAACCTCAACTCTTTTATTTTTCACAAAGGACATCTGACTTTCTATGTCAAGAAGGTTTGCTTTTAATATCCTATTTGCCTGTGTGCTGCAGGGCATAATTAAAGCAATTTTCTTACTTCAGAGAGTCCATTACTTTGACTATACTCAGTAAACAACACCTACGGTGAGGCAGCTCTTCTGTGGAAGAGCTTGAGATAAAGCTAATGGAAGAAAGAAAGCTTTTTTCCTCTGCAGTGAGAGCACCCACAGCCCCTAAAGACATCATTATAAACAAAACATAACATCTATTTCTGTATTCTGTTTAATAAATGCTTTTTGAAGCTCTCTGTGGAAGTTAATAAACTTGCTGTTATAACTCTGTTTAGGTCTTTTTTTCTTTCTTTCTTTTCATTCCAGAAAAAACTGTGAAGCAGTGGTTAAGAACCAAATTAACGTATCATTTTTAACTTCATTCTGAAGTTCTTGAGCGTGACCCGATGAACAAACCGAGGCAGTGCATCTCGGTGTTAAGTACAGCAGCTCTAGCACGCGCAATGTTTTTAAAACTTAAAAGAAAAAAGAACAGACTCTTCTCATTGAATTTAATTTATCAGCAAATCAAGCCGTGATTGCTTTTTTCTTTTTTTTTTTTTTGCAATCAGAGTGACTCCTTAGTGCTACCAAGCGGATATTAAACACTTTTCACCTTGGAAGAGTCATTTTTACTCTGCGACAGCACACACACACACACACACACACACACACACACACAGTCGTCCAAAATATTTCCAATATTCTTTTCTCCAGAATTAAATTGGCTTTAGATAGGCTTACCTTTCACCATGATATCAAATACATTCTTGTCAAGGCATTGATGGATGTGTGGGTCTGTATTAATTGCAATGCAGAAGACTAGGCACCAAGCAAGGAAGAAGCTAGGTATTTTTAGAAGCAGTGGCATGCAATAAAATATACACTAACCCGAGGACAGATGAGCACAGCTTTGAACAGATGGTGTGCTCGTTTGGCGAACTGATTGAGTTGCAGCAGCTAAAACACAGACGCAAACTGCAGCTCTTTGGGGGAAAAGATCCAAACGTGGAATTACACTTATTTACCGGCAGACGTTTTTTAAACAAAGCTACTGAGTGAGGTGAAGTTCAATCCAAGTAGAGGCATGAGTAGTGCACGGTTAAGGGTCTTGCTCTAGGGCTCAGGGATTTCAACTCACAGTGTCCCACTAGCTATGTAGCACTAGCTTAAATAATATGAATATTCAAATTTTATTGTGGATAGTGTGATTATAAACCATTACAATGGTTTATAAACCAATGAAAATCAATACTGTACAAGTGAAGAACTGAGGATCATTACATACACTCATCTCTATGTAATATATACAGTTAGGTCTGGAAGTATTTGGACAATGACAGAGTTTTTGTGATTTTGCCTTTATACACCACCACAATAAAAGAGTGCTTATTTGAGTTAGTCTTCAAGTCAGCTTGAAACTATATGATCATTCGCCTCTGACATCAACAAGGTGTTTCCTCCCACAGCACTGCTGCACACTGGATTTTTTTGTTTTGTTTTGTTTGTTTGTTTTTCGCACCATTCTGTGTGAACTCTAGAGACTGTTGTGTAAAAAAAAATCCCAGTCGATCAGCAGTTTTTAAAATACTCAAACAATCCCTAAACAAGAACCGATTGGAATGAGTGCATTAATATAAAGGTGTGATTTGCAGCTGCACTACTGTCAGACTCCACGTGAAGAGCATGATGTAGTTCTCTCCTCACAGGCTTTGGCTAGACAGTCTAACAGATTTACAGCAGTTAAACAGGCCGCATTGACTGACTCCTGCACTCAAGTGATTCATAATAAAGCAGAACAGAGTTGCACGGCTCCTCTCCTCACAGTGTGTGCAGATTTATGGTGTTAAAATCCACTGCTCAAGGTTAGATTTGTTACCGGTGCAACATTACAGCAGTAAAAATAAGCTGTTTATTTTGCAGGCAGTTTGGGGGCTAATAGAGCTCAGTGAGATCAGTGAAGAGTTTTGAGTCTCACTTGTCTTTCAGGTGGTGATGTTTGTAGTTGAACTGACTACTTTTCTCTAGGGGACAGTATTGGAATACTGGGGGCAAGATGGAAATACTGGGTGGGACACACACACATACACACACACACACACACACACACACACACACATTCAACACATTCAGTTTTTGCTTTTCTCTCTCTACCTATCTCTCTCTCTCTCTCTCTATCTCTCTGTCTGTATCTATCTGTCCGTCTCTCTCCCCTTCTCTATCTATCACTTTGTCTATCTCTCTTTCTATTAAAGTCTATCTGTTACTCTCTCTGTCTCTGTCTACCCCTCACTCTCTCTGGCTATCTCTCTCTCCCTCTGTCTATCTCTCTGCCTATCTCTCTGCATCTTTTCCATTCTCTCTGTCTGTCACTTTCTCTCACTCTCTCTATCTCTTTGTCTCTCTATCTATCTTTCTCTCTTTATCTCTCTCTAGCTACCTCTTTTTCTTTGAATCTCTCTGTCTATCTCTGCCTGTCTCTCACTGTCTCTTTCCTAATCTGTCTATTTCTCTTTCTACGAATCTCTGTCTCTCTGTCTCTTTCCCACTCTCTGTCTATCGCTCTCTCTCTCTGTCTCTCTCTCTCTCTCTCTATCTCTCTGTCTCACTATCTGTCTTTCTCTTTCTATCTCTATCTGTCTCTCTTTCTATGAATCTCTCTGTCACTCTGTTTCTCTGTCTCTTTCCTACTCTCTGTCTCTCTCTCTGTCTCTGTCTACCTCTCACTCTGTCTCTCTGCACCTGTCAATTTCTGTCTCTGTCTATCTCTCTTTGTCTCTCGGTCTCTCTCTCTCTCTCTCTGTCTCTCTCTCTCTCTCTGTATTCTATCTCTTCTCTGTGATCCCTAAAGGTTTTCTGGTGGACACTTGTGACCAGCATAGTAAAATTTTTTAATCTGACATGCTTGTAGCTGTAGACAGGAATATCGACAGGAAAAGCCAGAGGATTATTAATGCATGGCATGAATCTGGCAATTTTCTCTCTGTCACTCACACAGCCTGCATTTGTGTTAAACTGATACAAATGTCTTGAGCCATGGCATTTACACAGACATATCACCTTACACTACCAGACAGGAGATTTAAATCGATGGATGATAATTACTTCCAGGAATCAAATATCCATTCAAATCAGCCATTTCGTCTGCTAATAACAGCGATTGATAATATTGTGTGTGTGTGTGTGTGTGTGTGTGTGTGTGTGTGTGTGTGTGTGTGTGTGT